>CM066048.1:130643535-131243535 GCA_033557465.1 Ichthyophis bannanicus | reverse complement strand
CACACTTTCAGAATGTAATACAAGTACATCAACATTTCTCCCTACCCCCACCACAGTTTAATAGACCAAACTAGTTTAAACTCAATTCTCCATGACTGCTAAAAGACTGATTGAAAAGCCAAGCGTTGGCCAACTTTCAAAACTGAAAATAATTTGGCTGCACTCACAACTTAAATGGAATCTCATTCCATAACATTGGTCCAAATAGCAAAATGCTGTAACTCAAGTATCAGCCGCCTAGCAACTGACAAAGAGGGAACAGACAGTGAACAGTTTTGGGAGGACCACAATGTCCTTTCTGGACAACCATTAAGCCAAATACTTGGGCTGGTTTTAAATACAAATATTTAAAAATCAAAGTTAAGATTCATCCTGGCACTAAATCAGCGGCCAGCGAAGATAAAATAAAATGAGCATATAGTATCACTGATTTTTGTACTAGCCTCGTTGCTGTATTTTGTAATAAACTGCAGCTGCTGCAGACTCCACAATAATCTAACCTGTTTGTAATTAATACATGAACTAGAGTCGCCAAGTCCTTTCACTCTACATAGGACGTTTACGGGTGTAATAGATATAAATGATAAAATAACATGCATACTACAGCTGAAACTTGAGCTCTCACAGTTAACTTGGAGTCCAGCCAGAGTCCAAAGCTAGTGATTGTGACTCTTGTCCTCAAAAGCTCATGCCTGAATAAAATGGTTAGTCCACATTTAAACTAGTGACAATCTCATTGGATATAATCCTGAACAAAACGTTCTGTCTTGGTGGCTAATCCACAAGGATTCAGACTCGGAGTGGTTGAGTTCTAATTGAAGGTGTTTTGTGGGGCAAACAGGTATGCATTTAGCTCACGAATTATGCGTGAGAGGAGTAGGGAGGGACCAGCCCAACCTTTCAAACATGTATCTTTGCAACTCTGCGTTTAAATAACTGCTCTGGTCCCTCCCTTCTCTGCCGCAGGCATACGTTAGAGGAGGGAGGGATCAGATGTGCATGCAAGTGCGGAGTTGGAAAGACCCGCGTGGGGTTTTTTTTAGAATTGGATGTCCGCTCCGCTGCTGCCACCACCAAGGAAACACAAAAAGTGGCAATGGGGCAAGGGCAGACAGTGTGGGAGGAAGCCAAGGCCAGCAGCCTAAATGCGCACCTATTTCTTTGCACCCTAGGTGGCTGCTCTGTTCGCACAGGGCTAGGTACGGTGCTGAACATAATGGGTCAACTCTGCAATAAATACTGTTTCTCCCAACACCCTAACCCCAACCCCAGCCCCAACTGTGCAAAATGATTTAACAAGAACCCATGATTTAGACTGCTTAACACAGTGGACAAGGAGCACCAGCAGAATCATCTCCCCTCTCTGTCCGAACCCTGACACTATTTAACAAACTCAAAAAGAAGGTCTCCATCCCTTGACCTCCATGAAACCAGATCAACACATCAAAAGTGTTTTGGTGTTCAGGAATTCCAGATCTTAACCATATTTATTGTGTTTATTTATTAGGATTTATTAACCTCCTTTATGAAGAGATTCCCCTATATATATATATTTCCAATTCATCTTGCTAGATCAGTCCAGACAAGTGCCTTGAATCCCCCTTCCAACAGATGTTGGAGACAGAAAAAGCTACCAGAACTTGATTGGCTGAAGCCTGGTAGATATAAGGCCCAAACCCTAGGGGTCGCCTTCAGTATTTTCCTGTCTCCAGCAGATGATGGTTGTCTGTGTCGTTTCTCCCTGAGACTCCCTTCTGTGGAGTTTGCCTGGATGCCTCCGGGGTACACACGAGGTGTTCCTGAGGGTTCACAGAACATGCCAGTTCTTCAGCAGCTGAGGAGAGCATCTTGACTGAAGGGTTGAGCTCCTGGCCAGGAGGACCAGAGCAGCTCCCCTGCGTGAGTTACCAGCCTAGGGGCCATAAGAACATAAGACATGCCATACTGGGTCAGACCGAGGTCCATCAAGCCCAGTATCCTTTTTCCAACAGTGGCCAATCTAGGTCATACGTACCTAGCAATATCCCCAAAAGACACAGGTTCCACAATGCTTGTACTGGGTCAAGCATTGATATCCTGGGTCCCTTTTTAATAGTGGTTTATGGACCTTTCCTCCAGGAACTTGTCCAAACCTTTTTTAAACCCAGCTATACTAACAGCCCTTACTACATCCTCCGGTAACAGATTCCAGAGTTTGATTACACGTTGAGTGAAAAAATATTTTCTCTTATTTGTCTTAAATAGTTTACCCTGTAGCTTCATTACATGTCCCCTAGTCTTTCTATATTCTGATAGCGTAAACAATTGATCCACATTTATCCGTTCCACTCCATTCATTAATTTATAGATCTCTATCATATCTCCCCTCAGCCGTCTCTTCTCCAGGCTAAAGAGCCCTAACCTTTTTAGCCTCTCTTCATAGGAGTAGCCTTCCATCCCCTTCACCAATTTGGTGGCTCTTCTCTGTACTTTTTCTAATAACGCTATGTCCTTTTTAAGATACGGTGACCAGAATTG
Organism: Ichthyophis bannanicus; assembly: GCA_033557465.1. Lineage (NCBI taxonomy): Eukaryota > Metazoa > Chordata > Amphibia > Gymnophiona > Ichthyophiidae > Ichthyophis > Ichthyophis bannanicus. Next base: position 131,241,018 of record CM066048.1, on the reverse strand, counting down.
CACACAATATTCAAGGTGCGGTCGTACCATGGAGCGATACAGAGGCATTATAATATCCTTTGTTTTATTCTCCATCCCTTTCCTTATGATACCTAGCATTCTATTTGCTTTCTTGGCCGCCGCTGCACACTGGGCGGAGGGTTTTAACATGTTATCCACGATGACTCCTAAATCTTTTTCCTGGGTGGTGGTTTCTAATGTGGAGCCTTGCATTGTGTAACTATAGTGTGGGTTGTTCTTTCCTAGGTGCATAACTTTGCACTTGTCCACATTAAATTTCATCTGCCATTTGGATGCCCAGTCTTCCAATTTATCCAGATCCTCCTGCAGTTTTCCACAATCCTCTTGGGTTTTAACAACTTTAAACAGTTTTGTGTCATCTGCAAATTTGATAACCTCACTAGTTATTCCCTTTTCCAGGTCATTTATGAATATGTCAAAAAGTAGCGGACCCAGTACAGATCCGTGCGGGCCATGCGGGCCACCTCAGATTACTAGGGGGAGGCTTCACTTGCGCGGGCAATTTGAAAGCATAATTAAAAGGGGGAAACTAAAAAGTTCTAAAGAGTAGAACAATTTTATACAGCTCTGCCTTGGCGCCCATGGGTTTGTCTGCTGCAGTGGGTTACCTGTGTGGGTAAGCCCCCCTCCTCTTGGGTTGGGGGGGGGCTCATTGCCTGAACCAGGTGACTCAGTGGTTGTGGTTGCCACAGGAAGCAAGCTGGTCCATCAACCGCCTGGAAGCCAGGGCACTGCGCCTGGCTCTTCTTCACTTTCGACTTCTCCTCCAGGCTCAGGCAGTCAGAATTTTGTCCAACAATGCAACAACAGTATCTTATCTGAACTGGCAGGGCAGAACAAAGTGTCCGGGAGATGGCCCTCCTTTTTCCATGGGCAGAGCATCACCTGTTCACTCTGTCAGCCCAGCACATCGCTTGAATGGACAAAGTCCAAGCGGACTTCCTCAGCCATTACCTCCTAGACCCAGGCGAGTGGGAGTTAGTCCCCTGGGCTTTTCACAGAATCGTTCAAGCCTGGGGACGTCCAGACTTCAATCTCATGGCAACAGCAGCGAACAAGAAGGGGCCACCCTCTTCAGCAGGAGGAGGGAATGGGGTTCGTGAGGACTGGATGCACTGGTCCAGCTGTGGCCCTCAGTCCCTCTGCTTTACCTCTTTCCTCCCTGGTCCTTGATCGGCAGAGTGATATTAGTGGCCCCTGCTGCCACTGGGTCACGCCCAGGTCTCCTGCGTCGGGGACCAATCACAATGGATGCGCCAGCTCCCTACTCGCTTATGGCTTGGCTCTTGAAAGGTGCCATCTAACCCAGAGGGGCTACTTGGGTAGGGTGGTGGCTACCAAGTTCTGCTTCGAGGGGACATGGGATGAGGGTGAAAGGGGATAGATTCAGGAGTGATATGCATAAGAACATAAGATATGCCATACTGGGTCAGACCAAGGTCCATCAAGCCCAGTATCCTGTTTCCAGCAGTGGCCAATCTAGGTCATACGTATCTAGCAGTCTCCCCAAAAGACACAGGTTCCACAACGCTTGTATTGGGTCAAACATTGATATCCTGGGTCCCTTCTTAATAATGGTTTCCTCCAGGAACTTGTCCAAACCTTTTTTAAACCCAGCTACACATTTCTTTACGGAAAGAGTGGTGGATCCATGGAATAGTCTTGAAGGACTAGAAAAGAGGACTGCTACTTCTGGAGAGAGATCTGCAATTGTGAGTATATACTTCTGGAAATTTTTCTGAAGGGACTTCTTTGGCTTAAAGCTGATTAATCTGTGGACCCTGTGTATTTGTTAAATTAGTCAGGGCCTAGTAGCAGCAATTTAAGTTTAAATTAAAAAACACAGAAGAGAGCTTTCTGGTTAGATTTCATCATACACAGCAGAGAGCTTGTAGTTTAAATTTAATACTCACTCAGGGCCTAGAATCAGCAAAGTACTTTTAGTTTGCATTTAAAACACATAAGAGAGCTTTCTGGTTAAATTTAGAACCCAGCAGAGAGCTTCTAGTTTAAATTTCATAATAAGTCAGAGCCTAGCAGCAGGAAAGAGCTTTAATTTAAATCAAATCAGAATATAACTTAGTATAAAAGGCAAAAGAGGGTCAGTATTCTTTGAGCAACAAATAAAGTCTTCTAGAGACCTTTACAAAGAGGCCTTCTATCTAGGGGGCAAGAGACCTGTGAAACCTTTTCAATAGGTGTTAATGCCAGGTGGCAGGTCAAAAGGCCATTTTGAAAGACTCCTTCTATCCAAGCAAGGACTGTTAATCACCCAGGAAGTTAGTCACAGCTTACCTCAGAAGCACAGGACAGGGTACTGTGTAGCAGCCCTCTTTAATAAGTGTTATTTCCCTCCCTCCCTCCGCAACACCCACCCACCCCTGGGATAATTGTAGCTTTATAGGTACTTACACATCTTAAAGGAAAGGAGGTGTTCTCAGGTGCAGCTCGTTATCCAAATCAGTCATACACTAAGGACCTGAGATTAATTAAGCTTCAGGTGAACAAGGTATATTAAATGTATTAGGTACAATTTTATTAGTATAAGTATCCATAGCAACTCTTAGTAAGTAAAGAACTTAAAGATCTAAACACAAGCTTAAAACTAAGATGCAGAGAGCAGTCCAGCAGCAAGATGGGGGCTTTCGAGTCTATTGCATTGAGTGTCACATGTATGATTTTCTCCCAGTTGGTGAGAGGTCTTAGGTGCAAGGAGCTCTTTGCTCTCAGGGAACAAGTCCGTGCTCTAGAGGCTAGAGTAGCAGACTTGGAAGGCATAAGAAAGACAGAGAGGTACATAGATGAGACCTACAGGGATATAGTCCTGAAGTCCCACCTCCAGTCTGGCAGCATCCCTGTTGCCATGGAGGAGAGAGGTCACGTGACAGGAGAGCATCACCCTGGTGTGGCAGGAAGTGATCCTGTAACTAGGACCTGTCCTCCAGGTGATGTAAAACCCTCTCATACTGAGGAAGTTTCTCCAGGGCCATGTGCCCATGAGGGAAGGGTTAGGACAGCCATTATAGTTGGTGATTCGATCATTAGGTATGTAGATAGCTGGGTGGCTGGTGGACATGAGGATCGCCTGGTAACATGCCTGCCTGGTGCAAAGGTAGCGGACCTCACGTGCCACCTAGATAAGGTCTTAGATAGTGCTGGGAAGGAGTCTGCTGTCTTGGTACATGTCGGTACCAATGACATAGGAAAATGTGGTAGGGAGGTTCTGGAGGCTAAATTTAGGCTTTTAGGTAGGAAGTTGAAATCCAGAACTTCCAGGGTAGCGTTCTCCGAAATGCTTCCCGTTCCACGCGCAGGGCCCAAAAGGCAGGCAGAGCTCCGGAGTCTCAATGCGTGGATGAGACAATGGTGCAAGGATGAGGGTTTTGGATTTGTTAGGAACTGGGGAACATTCTGGGGAAAGGAGGGGCTCTTCCGAAGGGATGGGCTTCATCTTAACTGGGATGGAACCAGGCTGCTGGCATTAACCTTTAAAAAGGAGATAGAGCAGCTTTTAAACTAGATAATAGGGGAGAGCCAACAGTCGCCCAAGAACGCATAGTTCGGAAGAATGTATCCTTGAAAGATACTACCAAATGCAGAGAGGTTCCAAAAAAGAGTAAAGTAGCCCAAATGCCCTTGAGTATGGAGCAGACAGAGCTTAAAAATCCCAAATTACCCATGCCTACCAATAGCCAAATTAATATGAATAAAATACAGTCTCTAAAATGCTTGTATGCAAATGCTAGAAGTCTAAAAAATAAGATGGGAGAGTTAGAATATATAGCACTAAGTGAGAGGTTAGATGTGATTGGAACCTCAGAGACATGGTGGAAGGAGGACAACCTGTGGGACACTGTGATACCTGGGTACAAACTATATCGTAATGAAAGAGCTGATCAAATTGGTGGAGGAGTTGCGCTCTATGTTAGAGAGGTCATTGAGTCAGAAAGGATTAAAGTTTTGCAGGAAACAAAATTTGCTGTAGAATCTCTATGGATTGAAATTCCATGTAAAAAGGGGAAGGCGATGGCAGTGGGGGTGTACTATCGAGCGCCTGGCCAGAATGACCAAATGGATGATGGAATGCTCAAAGAATTCAAGAAAGCTAACAAAAGTTACAGCACAATTGATTTCAATTACCCCGGTATCGACTGGGTCAGTGTCACGGCAGGACATGCTAGGGAGATAAAGTTCCTAGATGACATAAATGACTGCTTCTTGGAGCAGCTGGTTCATGAACCGACCAGAGGGGAAGCCATATTAGACCTAGTCCTTAGTGGAACACCAGCTCTGGTGCAAGAGATAAGGGTGTTGGGGCCACTTGGCAATAGTGATCATAGCATGATCGCCTTTGATTTAATTAGTGGAGGAGGGATAGTAAGGAAATCCACAGTACTACCTTTTAACTTTCGAAATGGAGACTATGATAAAATTTATTTATTTATTTATTTGCAAAACTTTTATATACCGCCAATTCCTAAGATCAGTGGCGGTTTACATCAAACAATATCGAAATACATGGAACAATGAAGTACTATAAAACTGATACATAGAACTGAGATCAACTATTTACAGGTAGTATAACAGTATCTAGAACTATTTACAAGTAATTACATAGTTTTTACATATTATATATTTAATGATTCGTCATATGTTCAGTTATTGAAGTTGAGGAGAATCTATTTGAGAGGTTGTAAACATACTGATTTATGGAGGATGAGAGGACTTATCCAGGACTTCTTTATGGAGGATGAGAGGTTGTAAACATACTGATTTATGGAGGATGAGAGGACTTAAAATGAGGAAAATAGTTAAGAAAAAATTAAAAGGAGCAGTTGCAAAGGTTAAGGACTTACATCAAGCTTGGATGTTGTTGAAAAATACTATCTTGGAAGCCCAGACCAGCTGTATTTCACGCTTTAAGAAAAGTGGAAGGAAGTCCAAAAAACTGCCAGCATGGTTTAAAGGTGAGGTCAGAGAGGCTGTTGTTGCCAAAAAAGCATCTTTCACGAAATGGAAAAAAGAGCCAAACGACGAAACCTGGAAACAGCACAAGCACTGGCAAGTTAAATGTAAGGCACTGATAAGGCAGGCAAAGGGAGAATTTGAGAAGATGCTTGCTGCGGAAGCAAAAACACGTAATAAAGACTTTTTCAAGTACATTTGTAGCAAAAAAACTGTGAGAGAGTCAGTTGGTCCATTAGATGATAGAGGGGTTAAAGGGGCACTAAGAGGCAACAAGGCGATGGCAGAGAGACTGAATGAATTCTATGCTTCGGTCTTTACTGAGGAAGATGTAGGGATGTTACCCATGACTGAAGTGGTATTTAAAGGTGCGGAAGAATTGAAGGAAATATCGATACATCAGGAAGATGTCTTACAACTATTAGATAAACTGAAGAGTAGCAAATCACCTGGGTCGGATGATATACATCCAAGGGTGTTGAAAGAACTGAAAAGTGAGATTGCAGACCTGCTAATAGTAATCTGTGAATTATCATTAAAATCTTCTGTAATACCTGAAGACAGGAAGATGGTGAACGTAACACCAATTTTTAAAAAGGGTTCCAGGGGTGATCCGGAAAACTACAGACCGGTGAGCCTGACGTCAGTACCTGGAAAAATGGTAGAAACCATCATAAAGAACAAAATTGCTGAACATGCAGATAGTCATGGCTTAATGGGAGACAGCCAACATGGCTTTAGACAAGGAAGATCTTGTCTTACTAATCTGTTATGTTTTTTTGAAGGTGTGAACAAACAGGTAGAAAAAGCTGAGTCGGTTGATATAGTGTATTTGGACTTTCAGAAAGCCTTTGAGAAGGTCCCTCATCAGAGACTTTTGGCAAAACTAAGAGTCATGGGATAGGAGGCAGTGTACTATTGTAGATCAGGAACTGGTTAAAAGATAGAAAGCAGAGGGTAAGGCTAAATGGCCAATTTTCAAATGGAGAAAGATAAATAGTGGTGTACCCCAGGGATCTGTGCTGGGTCCGCTTCTTTTTGACATATTCATAAATGACCTGGAAAAGGGAATAACGAGTGAGGTTATCAAATTTGCAGATGACACAAAACTATTTAAAGTTGTTAAAATCCAAGAGGATTGTGGAAAATTGCAAGAGATCTTGGTAAATTGGAAGACTGGGCATCAAAATGGCAGATGAAATTTAATGTGGACAAGTGCAAAGTTATGCACCTAGGGAATGACAACCCAAACTATGGTTACACGATGCAAAGTTCCACATTAGGAACCACCACCCAGGAAAAAGATTTAGGCGTCATTGTGGATAACATGTTAAAACCCTCTGCCCAGTGTGTAGCGGCGGCCAAGAGAGCAAATAGAATGCTAGGTATCATAAGGAAAGGAATGGAAAATAAAACAAAGGATAATATAATGCCTCTATATCGTTCCATGGTGAGACCGCACCTTGAATATTGTGTGCAATTCTGGTCGCCGTATCTTAAAAAGGATATAGCGTTATTAGAAAAGGTTCAGAGAAGAGCCACCAAAATGGTAAAGGGGTTGGAAGGATACCCCATGAAGAAAGGCTAAAAAGGTTAGGGATCTTTAACCTGGAAAAGAAATGGCTGAGGGGAGATATGATAGAAGTCTATAAATTAATGAACGGAGTGGAACGGGTAAACATAGATCGATTGTTTACGTTATCAGAATATAGAAAGATTAGGGGACATGCAATGAAGCTACAGGGTAAACTATTTAAGACTAATAAAAGAAAATATTTTTTCACTCAACGTGTAATCAAACTATGGAATTTGTTACCGGAGGATGTAGTAAAGGCTGTTAGTGTAGCTGGGTTTAAAAAAAGTTTGGATAAGATCCTGGAGAAAAGGTCCATAAACCATTATCCTGGGACCCAGGATATCAATGCTTGACCCAATACAAGCATTGTGGAACCTGTGTCTTTTGGGGAAACTGCTAGGTACGTATGACCTAAATTGGCCACTGTTGGAAAGAAGATACTGGGCTTGATGGACCTTGGTCTGACCCAGTATGGCATATCTTATGTTCTTAGTCTCCCAGTGGAGGTGATAGAGATGAGGACGGTATCTGAATTCAAAAAAGCATGGGACAAACACAGAGGATCTCTAAAGGAAAAAAGGGGACTGTTGTAGTTGTCGATATGGAAGGACATACTAGATAGGCCATGTGGTCTTTTTCTGTCATCATTTTTCTGTATTTCTACCCTTTAAAAGGCCAGGCGCCCAGCAATCTACTAGGCGTCTGTAAGAGTCTGGCACGTTTTTGAGTCTTGGTGCGCCCGGCAGCACCTCTCGTGTGGAAGCTACATATCCCTCAGATTTTAGCCTTCTCCAGGATGGTCTAAGAAGGGCTTGGCTCTGAATTCCCTCTGGGTCCAGGTGTCCACACTGACTTGTTTTAGGGGCCTGGTGGCAGGACATTCGATTGTCTCCCATAGGGATGTCAGTAGGTTTCTCAAAGGGGTGAAAGTTCTCCGCCCTCCAGTCTACCCAGTTACTCCTACTTGGAATATTTCCCTAGTCCTCCGATGCCTTATGCATCCTCTCTTCAAGCCCATTTGGTGAATAACTCTCTGGGACTTGACTCTCAAGACTGCGTTCTTTGTGGCTATTACCTCTGCTAAGAGGATTTTGGGGCTGCAAGCCCTCTCCTGTCGGGATCCCTTTCTTTCCTTCTCGACAGAAGGGGTGTCCCTGAGAGTCGTTCCCTCCTTTCTCCCGAAAGTGTTTACTCCCTTTTCGTCAAACAGGCAATTTCATGCTCAGCCTTTTCAAGAAGCAGTGCCAGGAGTCCAATCAGGGGCTTCGTGCCTTAGACCTCAGCAGGGTCTTGCGGCAATACCTCAAGGCCACAAATTCCTTTCGGGTCTCGGATCACCTGTTTATCCTCTTCGTGGGGCCTCACAAGGGCTCCGCAGCTTCCAAGGCCACCATTGTCCAGTGGTTTTGCCAGGCCATCGAGTCTGCCTATATCCTCCAAGGCAAGTTGGTACCCCCGGGCCTTCGAGTGCATTCCACGCGTGCTCAAGCGATGTCATGGGTGGAGCGCTCACAGGTCGCCCCTCTAGACATTTGTCGGGCGGCCACATGGTCCTCCTTGTCCACCTTTGTGAGGCACTATCACCTCAATTTTCAAGCCCGCGAAGCGGCATGCTTTGGGGGCCAGTGTAGTGGCATCGGCTGACTCTTCCTACCCTGGGTCGGCAGAGTCAATACCTGCTTACAGCACTCAAATGATGACTGAATTACAATAAACTCTGACTTAAAATACTGTTTAAAGTTCTCATAAGGAAGAGTGGATTGCTGCTTTATTAGTGCTTAACAATTTAAAACAATTTCTTTGGCTTGTTACCTGTTGTGTTTTTTTATTTTTTAATGTTTTGTTTATCACTCTAATAAAAAAAAGCCTTATATTCCTTCAACTGCAGTCTATTACAGTATGTTTTACCCTTCCACCATCTTGTTTATAATTGTTGAATGTATTGTTTCATCAGCTGCAGGCCTTCACAATACCAAACTTTATGCTTTGTGAAGTCAATGGCATCTGTATGGTTAGGAGCCACACATTCCACAAGGGGATGTAGAAACGAATTCCATTCCTGTATAAGCTACTCCACAAAGACAATGGAAGAGTCAGGCTCTAAGTCTCTGTATTCTGAAGCTAAATCTTTTACAGCTATATAAAACATAGAAGCATAGAAAAATGATGGCAGATAAAGACCATACAGTCTATCCTGTCTGCCGTTCGATTCCAGCTGCTAAGCTTTACAGTCCTTTAACCTTAAATATCCTGTGTTGGTCCCAAGCCTTCTTTAATTCAGGTACAGTCCTTGTCTCTACCACCTCCACTGAGAGATTATTCCATGCATTTACTACGCTTTCTGTAAAGAAATATTTCCTCAGATTACTTCCGAGTCTATCCTCTCTCACCTGCATCCTATGCTCCCTCACTGCAGAGCTTTCTTTCAATTAAAAGAGGCTCTTCTGTGCATTTACTCCACAAAGGCATTAACATGTGTACGCCATTTTACTCACACTCCTTGGAGCAATCTCCACCCTCTCTTATTTTTTTTTTCTTTGGTGACTTTTAACTCAGTTCAAAGGGGAAATGGTCTGACTAGGAAACTGAGCAAATCTGCAACACATCGATTGGAGGGAACATCATTTCTGAAGCAAAAATTAAATCCAAGATGTAACCATGTTCATCTCTACCCACTTAAAACTACCTAATAAACTCTAGCATACAATACTGCAACTTTATCTCATGTGTATTCACTGTGGTAATCCTGAAAACCCTCCAATACAGGGTTGAGAAGCAGTGATCCACAGTATCGCCGCCCTTCACCCTCTCCCACTTCCTGAAATGTCACACAAAGGGATACACCGCTCTGGCAATGCCGCATCTACAGTGTGGCTATTATGCTAGCTTTTCAGCCTCTCTTCATGAGGTCCAATGCAGAGGATGGATCTCCTGCTGTGGGTTGCAAGAAACCTAACGTGCTGATGGCAAGTAGCAAGGAGCAGGGGAATGTTCCCTGAGATGGCAGCATCAGCGTTTTCTAACAATAGTGGCTCTTACTTGCAGACAGAAATGTCTTTACAGAAATCCCTAAAACCTATGGGGTTCAGCGCTGGCAGCTAGCTGACGGCATGGAACTTTAAACCCAGATACTCAACGCTGGGGCCATATCCGGGCTGCCCAGATTGCTGCTAAGCTAACAGAGCAGCAGCAGCAATATGCACCACCGCCCTGTTAGCTTCTGTGGGGAACGTTAGGTCAGGGTTTCCTGGGCCTGACTTTTACCACATGTTGCTAACTGGGCAGTGGCTTGATAACTGGTTAGCATCGGGGTGTATCGTGGCAGTGCACCCGTGGATATTCATCAGCACTGAATATCCCACAGAGTGGAGTAGCCGCCTAGGGGTTAGAGCAACAGCCTGGGTTCAAGTCCCACTGGCATGCCTTGTGACCTTGGGCAAGTCACTTAACCCCCCATTGCCTCGGGTACAAACTTAGATTGTAAGTCCTATGGGGACCTATGTATATCACTTTGAACTGCCATTGGAAAGGCGTGAGCTAAATAATAATAAATAGATTTACACAACTGCAAACCGTGTAAATGCCTTTGAATATTTGTCCCCCCCCCCCCACCCCATAATCCTAAAATGCCAGGGAGTAAAACCCCATTGCTGTCACTGCAAAGAATACTAGAGCGTGGCATAGAAATGAATATATCATTTCTTTATTTCTGCAGCATACTGTCAACACCTTGTGCGTTTCCTTGATCAGAATTCATTTTGGGTCTTCCATTCTAGGAATAAGGTATTTTTCTAATCTGTACTTCACCATCATTGCTATCTTTTCTCTGGCTTCTCTGTTTCTGCTGAGAGCACACCCCATACTGCTGTACACAGATCGAATTATCTTTTATATCTCAATATGTTACAGATCAACAGAAAGCTATAACAGCAGATTTATGCTTATCTTCAGAATAAATACAGGGAGTAATGTTGGGACCACTGCATCAGCTCAATATAGAAGAGACAGGGCCCAGGGTCTCCACAGGGTTACACTCTTGGAAAATCTTTTCCCAGATACTATAGCACCTTTACATATGAGGGCAGGGACCCCAGAGATCTTCATGTTACAGTGCGTTACCCCCCATCCCAAAGTAGTGATGCCCTCAAACATATCACAGTACATTCCCCTCCCCCAGTCCAAGGTAGTGATGCATACAAAGATGCCCCCACCCCATGAAGTAGCGATGCTCCCAAAGACATCACAACTCCCCATACCAGTGACACCTCTAAAGACTTCATAGTGTCCCCCACGTTACATCTCTGTAGACTGGTCTCCATTCCCTCATACCACCCTTACATAGAGGGAACAGTTAGAAGTCTATCACCCGGTCTTCCTATATACTACAGCTCTAAAGGCCCTTCCCCAGTCACTGTGACAACTTTATATACAGGAAATTTGGTCTGCATAAGGAAGAACACCTTTGGTAGATCCTGCACTAATCAGGTCACCATCCTCATATACAGACGACAAGGCCTGGTGTCTAGTGTCTAATGTCCTAAGAGGCAGCATACTTCTCAGAGATGCGTCAGGCACCTCTGCTTTCCAGGTTGGAACAGCCTATTGCTTAATGCAGCAGGCTGGAAACCAAAGTTCATATCCCACTGATGCTGCTTGTGGCCTTGGGAAAGTCATTAACCCTCCATTGCCTCAGCTACAAACTTAGGAGGGAATATTTAAAGCCATTTAGGCAGTTTTCAGATGCTGCCATCTCAGGGAACATTCCCCTGTTCCTTGCTACTTGCCATCAGCATGTTAGGCGCTCAGCTGGATATTCAGCAGTACTACCGTGGTTGCGACTAAACACCCTGATGCTAGCTAGCTAACATTGGAGCGGAGTGGAGGCAGCACTGGGGGTTAATCGGCTAGCAGAAATATTTGGCCACTAGCCAGTTATCCCAAAGTGGCAAACATTAGGCACCTGAAAGACTTGCCTAACTTTCAATGCTTTAGTTGACAGGTGAGTGGCTGAATATCATCGTTAACTAGCGTGCTATCCAGCCAACTCAGACATTCAAATGTACAACTTTCACATGTACAATTTTTGCATGTATAAGTGTCGCATATATGATTTTCTCCCAGTTGGTGAGGGGTCTTACGTGTGCACTAGGTGCAAGGAACTCTTTGCCCTCAGGGAAAGACATTGATCCCTGGAAGCTAGCAGACTTGGAGGACATAATGAAGACAGAGAGGTATATAGATGAGATCTACAGGAACATAGTACAAAAGTCCCACCTTCAGTCTGGCAGCCTTTCAATTGCCATGGAGGAGAGAGGTCATATGACTGGAGAACATCACCTTGGTGTGGCGGAAGTGATCCTGTAGCTAGGACCTGTCCTTGAGGTGATGTAAAACCTTCTCGCATGGAGGAGGTTTCTCCAGGGACATGTGCACATGAGGGAAGGGTTAGGATGGCCGTTATAGTTGGCGATTCCATCATTAGGCATGTAGATAGCTGGGTGGATGGTGGACGTGAGGATCACCTGGTAACATACCTGCCTGGTGCGAAGGTAGTGGATCTCACGTGCCACCTAGACAAGGTTTTAGATAGTGCTGGGGAGGAGTCTAGGTTCTTGCTACCAGTGACATAGGAAAGTGTGTGAGGGAGGTTTTGGAGGTCAAATTTAGACTTTTAGTAGAAGTTGAAATCCAGAATTTCCAGGATAGCATTCTCTGCAATGTTTCCCGTTCCACACACAGGATCCAAAAGGCAGGCAGAGCGCCAGAGTCTCTATGCATGAATGAGACAATGGTGCAAAGAAGAGGGTTTTGGCTGTTAGGAACTGGACAAAATTCTATGAAGGGAAGGGCTTTTCCAAAGGGATGGGCTTCATCTTAACTGGGATGGAACTAGGCTGCTGTCATTAACCTTTAAAAAGGAGATAGAGCGGCTTTTAAACTACAGTAGGTAACGGGGGAAAGCCGACAGTCGCCCAAGAGAAACAAGGATTGGAAGGATGTCTCCTCAAAGGATACTAGCAAAAGAGGGAAGTTAGGGCATCTCGACAGAGAGGTTCCAATAAAGTAACCCAAATGCCCTTAAGAGAAGACAGAGCTGAAGGATTCCAAATTATCCCTATCAACTGATAACCAGATTAATATGAATAAAATACAACTCCTAAATTGTCTGCATGTAAATGCTAGAAATCTAAAAAATAAGATGGGAGAGTTAGAATACATAGCACTAAATAAAAGGTTAGATATGATTGGCATCTCAGAGACCTGGTGAAAGGAGGACAACCAGTGGGACACTGTGATATCTGGGTACAAACTATATCACAATGATAGAGCTGATCAAATTTATGGAGGGGTTGCGCTCTATTTTAGAGAGGCAATGAGTCACATAGGATTAAAGTTTTGCAGAAAACAAAATACACTGTAGAATCTCTATAGATAGAAATCCCATGTAAAAAGGGGAAGGCGATGGCAGTGTGGGTGTACTATCGACCGCCTGGCCAGAATCAACAGATGGATGATGAAATGCTGAAAGAAATCAGGAAAGCTAACAAAAGTTACAAAACAGTGATAATGGGTGATTTCAATTAACCTGGTATCGACTGGGTCAGTGTCACAGCAGGACATGCTAGTACTACTATTACTAATCATTTGCATAGCGCAACATTTGCTACAAGGCGAACGCAGCACAGTACAAACACATGCAAAAGAGGGTCCCTGCTCATCAGAGCTTACAATCTAGTCAAGACAGACAACACAACAACTGAGGACAAGGATATATCGAGGGGAATGGTCGGCTAACACATAGGAGACAAAGCTGATCAGGATCCAAAAGTGGCCTCAAAGAGGTGAGTTTTCAGCCTGGATTTGAAAAGGGCCAGAGATGAAGCCTGATGCACAGACTCAGGTAGTTTGTTCCAGGCATAAGAAGCAGCAAGGTGAAAGGATCGAAGTCTGGAGCTGGCAGTAGAAGAGAAGGGCACAGATAGAAGGGATCTGCCAGAGGAGCGGAGTTCCCAAGGAGGGGTGTAGGGAGAGATAAGAGGAGGAAAGGTAATGAGGAGCAGTAGAGTGAATGCACTTACAGGTCAGTAGGACGTTTGAACTGGATACGAAAATGTATAGGGAACCAGAGAAGCGACTTGAGAAGAGAGGTTATATATCGAGGCTGGCGGAAGATTAGCCACGCAGCTGAGTTTTGAACAGATTGATGGGGAGAGAGATGATTCAGAGGGAGACCAGCAAAGAGGAGGTTGCAATAGTCTAGATGGGAGGTGACTAAAGAGTGGATAAGTGTCTTAGAAGTGTGTGTATTTATTATTTATTTATTTGGTTACATGTCAGTAGCAGTTTACATTAAACATTTGTCAAAGCAAACATTTGTTACATATAACAAGAATCAAATTGTCTACATATGCATATCAGAGATTCAAAATTATACAGTGTGAACTATTTACAGTTATATACATTTATTTATATTGTGGTGCTGGGCTGCACTGGTGTAATGTGTTTCTGTGCTGTGTAATTGTGTGGGCTGAGTGAAAGGTATCGTTTAGTTGACATGCCTTTGTTTCATGTGCTAGGTGTGAAGCAATTAAGTGCTGTTATCTATGTTATATTGTAGTATTCCTGGAATAGGTAGGTTTTTAGCTTTTTCAGGAAGTCTTGTAGGTCGTTGATGGCTCTTAGTGTGTTAGGTAGATTATTCCATTGTGAGGGAGCTGTGTATGTGAAAGTTCTGTTACTTGTGAGCGTTTTGATGGTACGTATGGTGAGTGGGACGTGTAGGGTATTTAGGTTGTGTGTTCTTCTGCTCCTGTTGAGGGGGGGGGGGTTGTGTTGAGCTAAGGAGTGGAGTGGAGCTAAGGAGTAGAGGAGTGGCCTAGTGGTTGGGGCAAGGTACTTCAGGCTGGAAGGTTGGAGGTTCAAATCCCACTAGAGAACAGCAACCTTGGGCCAGAAGGATTGGGGTTTCTAGTCCCACAAGTGCTCCTTGTGGTCTTGGGCAAGCCACTTAACCCTCCATAGCCCATGTTCCATGTAAAATAGTTATCTCCAAGTTATAATGCCCTGTTCAATGTAATTTCAGTTTGTTCAATGTAAACCACACTGATGCAGAATAGTGTAGTATATAAGACAATGTAAATAAATAAATAAGGGTGGAGAGATAAGATGGTGCTAGGTTGTGGATCAATTTGAATGTTGTTACTATTATTTTGTATCTTATGTGATCATGAATGGGAAAGCCAGTGGAGTTCCATTAGTATTGGTGCAATGTGGACTGAGACCCGCAATTTCATTATAATCCGAGCGGTGACATTTTGTGCCATTTGTAGTTTGTTGAGCATTTTTTTGGGTAACCCTTGGAGAATGCCATTGTAGTAGTCCAAGTGAGGTGTGATGAGTGCTTGGACTACTGTTCTGAAGTCAGACTGCTCAATAATGTTGCGCAGAGGTTGGAGGATCTGTAGTTTGTGGAATATTGCCCGGTTTAGTAATCTTAGGTGTGATTCTGTAGCAGCAGAGCGCAGACAAACCAATAATACCAGGAGTCTGTTCAGAAGGTCCAAATCATTTATTTGTGCACAAGTCTCAAGCAGAATCAAATTCAAAATGGCTGAGCAATGTTCTCTGGCAAAACAACAACTTTTATAGACTTTTGCTCCATTCTAGGTATAGAAAAACATTTCATTGGTCCCGGTAACCTCCCGTACCTCCCGTACCCCTTCTATTGGTCCCGGTACTGATATGATTATCCAATTATGTACTTGGAGTGGGCTCAGCACCTGCTCACCCCCCTTCTAGTCCCAATTACAATGGCCAGTTTACCAACTTGTTACTTTCCTACTTCCAAGGCCATTGGGCTAGTTAGAACGTGTAGGGAAGCAGGGCTCTGTAACCTTTCTGTCAGCAGTTTTAATTAAATCCCTTACAGCTGTATTTTCTTATCAGTGGCTTTCAAACATATTTTTCTGTATTTTTCCAACTTTCAGTTCTGCTTGTCTAAGCTAATTCAATACTTTTACTGAGTTCTAATTCTACAATAGCAGCATGTTGGGGGATGTGCAATTCCTTTTAGCCTCTCCACAGACTTCATTTACAGGTCAAGCTAGTTGGGCCTGTCTGCTTATGTCAGACACTGTGGATCACAGGCCTTCACCTGCCACATTCCCCCCTTTGATTAATCTCACCCTATTACTTAATAAGGTGTGAGAGTTAAATCACTTATCTTTGGTTACACCATGGCCGGAGGATTCCGACTATATGCAGGAGGTTTTGGTTGGCATAAGGCCATAATCTTAGTTGCGGTCTTCCGCTCAACTGTACTTTCAATAGCACTATGAATAGAGCACATACAACATAGTTTATAGTTTATATTGAAAAGTTTGTACATAGTTGTTATCTGTTATCCAAGTTTGAATTCCTTGTTTAATGTAAGTCCAAGGTTTCCCCCCCCTGGACATCTGTGTTTCCTGGAAACCGTGCTGATGTTAAATAGTGCGGTATACAAACAATGTTAAATAAAATAAATAAAATAAATAATAACATGGGATTATGCATGGCAATAAGAAAATCACAGCAACAACTATTAGTACTAGTATAAGGAAAGTCTTAAGTCCTCCTAGCCATGCGAAAAGATTAGCAAACCAGTTAGGAAACTTTAGTGAATGCCAAGTTTGTACTGGCACATAAGCTTGTTTTCGCATAGTTTCAGCAATTTCTTCAACCACTTGACCTTTGTCATCTATTTTCAAACAACAATTAGTTAAATTCAGCTTACCACATACGCCTCCTTCAGCTGCCAACAAATAATCAAGTGCTAAGCGGTTTTGATATATAGCAGTGCGCATTTGGGTACTCTGTCTAGCTAAAAGTGTAAGAGCTTGGCTAGTCTCATTGATTATTATCTCAACTACTGCTTGTAAGCGGATAATACGATTAATCATATAAACTGGGGTTCGATATCCCCACATACCATCATCATTCCAAGTGGCAGGCCCATAATATTCAATGATTCTCTCTGGTGGCCAATCATCACCCTTCCATTTCTCCCACTTGCCTACCTGGAGGGGTGCTCTCTTCTGTCTCAGTGCTCTTTTGTGTCTGTGATTAGTTGTGTACACTGGGTATCCTAATTGTTCTCCATGTTCCGTGTTTAGAAGAAAGAAAGAAGGTCTGATGGTCCCTAAGACACACGCCCCTCCCCAGTGTGTAGGGAGTCGGGCATATGCTCGGTTTCCACAGATCCATTATAGGCCAGGTGGGGCTTGCCAGGCATGAGGCTTGGCAAGATTAGTCCATAAATGAGAAAGCTCAGGAAATCTGGCTAATGGGTTAGGTGGTTCAGGTTCTTTAATTCCTGACCACCAAGACGTTTTTTTTGGTGGTGTCACTGTAGAATTTCTGACTAAGACAGACCAGCTGTCCTACCTGTTGCTTGAACTGGGGTCCAGTTCGTGCATAGCAAAGACGTCCAACTATTGAGTGCGCTAACACCCATTCGCTGGTAGTCTTATGTAGTTCAGTTTGATTGTAAGTCATAGAATAATTCAATTCTTGGGCTTCCCATGGCCACTGGTCACCCATTTGTGTCCCCCCACAAAAGTAAAAATCTGAGATTTTTAGACTGGATACTACTGCTCCAGCTAATTCTAAAAATACGTTTTGAGAGGGATGGGGAATTTCAAACTTATTTACATGCATGGCTTCATAGAATGTGTCGTGGATATGGTACTTAGATGATTTATGGGCTTGGGTATTTAATTTTATATATATTATGGTTCCTGGATCTGATCCAGACCCCGCAATTCGTAGACCAAATCGGAATCCTCGTTTCCAATTTTCAGGTCTCAGAACAACCAACTCTAAGGGATTGCAAGCATTTTTCTTGCATTTGTCTAGATCTTTGACAAATGGCCTCCGCAATGCAGCCATTCGATTATCTTTGGTATTCTCTACCATTCCAATCCAGGTGGCATAAAAGACACATTCCCATCTTGGGCAGAAGTAATCTGACTCTGGGGCTGTACTATATACATCGGCTGAGACTTTCTTTCCTGTGCATGCTCCCCATCCAGTGGTCCCTTCTGGACACATATATTTGTCATTCCATGAGTATGTTTTTTCCCAATTACCACACTTAGAATGACTATCTCTGTTGATTACTTCACAAGCATCAAAATACAAAATAGCATATTTACTAGGATCTGTGAGTGGGCGTGTGGCATTGATCAAAGGTCCATCTGCATCTTTCCATCGCATTTCCAAGGTGTAATAGGATGGATTCTGATGCGGTTTAAAGCATACTTTAGATTTACCCTTGGTACAAACATTCAGTTCAGTGGTGTTATAAATACACCGAGTCACTTTACCAGTGCAGGAATAGTAAGAGTGATAAATCAAAGTCTGAGTTACTTTCAGTCCAGTCCGAGTAGAAGTAATGCAAGCAGTGCATGGAGGCAAGGCATGAGTCAGTTCAAAGCCTCCAAAACAGGCAACCAGGGCAAAGCAAAGATAAGGATACATGTTGATTGGAGTTCTTCTGAATCCTCAGCTTGAAAATCTTGACCACGACGTTCTTTTTCTTTGTCCCGTTTGCTAATGAAGCAATTCAACGGGCGCTGAGTGTTGATTGAAGATCCTCAAGTTGTTCATCACACATTAACCAACTTATCAACTTTAGTTGATTCTAAATATTGTTAATCAATGTAGCATCAAAGTAGTGTGTAAAATCACACACATGAGGTTCATTGAAACAAACTCTTGCTGTATGGAAAACAGCAATCCTCTTCGAAAGACTTGGCTACTGCAGGGCACTGTGATAAAGTGTCTAAGCTGCTGGTTGCCGTCTCAGAGTAACTCGCAAAGGTGCATCAGGATGCTGTTCTGCTGTCCACTGTTCAGGTTCTGGATCAGCTGCGGGCTTGACTCTGCTGTGGTGGATCCAGGAATCGATTTCTGCTACCTTTACTGCAGTTGGGGTAGACAGGATGACGGTGTATGGTCCCTTCCAATGGGGTTCCAGCGGTGTCTTCTTCCAATCTTTGATCCACACCGAGGTACCAGGCTGGTAGGGATGCAAGGGTTCCGTCAAGTTGATAGGCAACTGGTCTTGGATCCACGCATGGAGAGTCTGCAGAACAAAACTAAGAGCTAGGAGTTCTTGCCTGGTTATTTCTGAACCAATTTGGGCTAGACTTCCTTTAATTCCCTGCACTATTGGTGGGGGTTTACCATACAGAACTTCAAAAGGGGAAAATCCTGTTGACTTCACAGGAGCTGAGCGTATTCTGAGTAAAGCTATCGGGAGTACTTGGGGCCACTTCAGGCGTGTCTCCTGACAAAGCTTAGACATTTGGGCTTTTAAGGTACGATTCATTCGCTCAACTTTCCCTGAACTCTGGGGTCTGTATGCAGTGTGAAGCTTCCATTGTATCTGCAAGGCTTTTGCTAACTGTTGAGTAGTCTGAGAAACAAATGAGGGCCCATTGTCTGACCCTATTACTGCTGGAATTCCAAATCTAGGGACAATCTCTCTCAGTAAAACTTTGGTGACTTCTCGAGCTTTTTCAGTTCTGGTTGGGAAGGCTTCTACCCACCCAGAGAAAGTACAAACTAATACTAATAAGTAGTGGTATCCATTGGCTTTTGGCATTTCAGTAAAATCAATTTGCAGGTGGTACATGGGGGTTACACCTCCTGACTGAACTCGGGGTGCTGGTGTGGGACCTTGCTTGGCATTATTTTTGGCACAACTTAGACACTGGCGTGCCACTGAAGCTGATAGGGCTGCTAACATGGTAATGCAGAAATGTGGTCTGAGTGCTTTCTCCATAGCACTTTTTCCATAGTGGGTGGCTTCGTGGAAGGCTTTGACAAAGGCTGGACCTAACAATTCGGGAATTACTATTCGTCCTGGGGGTTGACTGCCCTCTGCTGGTGGCAGCTCAATCCACCCATCTTTCAGTACTCCATCTTCCTTATTACAGTAGTAATCTAATTCTTTGGTGGTATATCGTGGTGTCCATAAGTTCAAGGGTACTGGAAACAATGCTGCCTGCATCGGCATGGCTTGTGGCAAAATTTGTCCTGTCATGGCTGCTTGTCGTGCTGAGGCATCTGCAAACCTATTTCCTCGAGCAACTTCTCCTTTTCCTGCTTGGTGTCCTCTGCAATGCATGACAGCTACAGGAGTTGGGGCCCATACTGCATCAAGTAACATCAGTATCTCTGGGCCATACTTGACTGATTTTCCTCCGGACGTGATGAGCCCTCGTTCTTTATAGAGAGCTCCATGAGCATGTAGGGTAGTGAAGGCATACTTAGAGTCTGTATATACATTTATCACAAGTTTTGCACCTAGCAGTAGTGCTCGAGTAAGTGCTATTAATTCTGCTTTCTGGGCTGATGTGCCTGAGGCTAGAGCTGATGACTCAACAACTTCATGTTGAGTGACTACTGCATATCCGGCGCAGCGTCGTCCATTGATGATGAGACTGCTTCCATCTACGTAATAAATTTGGTCAGAATTGTCTATGGGCACATCTGTCAGGTCAGGTCGGCTTGAGAATACAGTGTCCATGACTTCTATACAGTCATGCTCTGGGAGTTCTTCACTAATAGGTATCAATGTGGCTGGATTCAAGGCATGGCTCACTTCCAGTTGTATCTGTGGGTTTTCACATAACATGCTCTGATATTTCAACATTCGGGAATTGGTGAGCCAATGATTTGCTTTCTGTTCCATAAGGGCAAGGACTGCATGTGGCACAGTGACTCGTAGATTCTGTCCTAGTGTGAGCTTATCTGCTTCACTTACTAACAATGCTGTAGCTGCAACTGCTCTCAGGCAAGGTGGCCATCCTTTGGCCACAGTGTCCAATTGTTTCGATAGGTATGCTACAGGTCGCTCCCAATTTCCCAATTTCTGAGTCAACATGCCTAAGGCATTTCCTTGTGCTTCATGTACAAACAAGTGGAAAGGCTTGTGAACATCTGGTAGTCCAAGTGCTGGTGATGACATCAATTCTTCCTTTAACGTCTTGAAGGCTGTATCCTGCTCAGGTCCCCACTCCAGTGGCGACTTTTCTTCTCCTTTTGTGGCTTCATACAGTGGTTTGGCGATTTGAGCAAAGTTGGGAATCCAGATTCGGCAATATCCTGCTGCTCCCAGAAAGGCTCTGACTTGCTTTCTGGTAGTTGGGGTTGGAATTCTGCATACTGCTTCTTTTCTTTCTCTGCCTAACTTTCGACTTCCTTTGGTTATGCGAAAGCCCAAGTATTTCACTTCTTTTTGGCATAGTTGTGCTTTTGCTCTGGAAACTTTGTATCCAGCTTTATCTAGTAGCTGCAAGAGGTCTTTGGTGGCTTGTATACACTCACTTTCTGATACAGCAGCTATCAGCAGATCGTCCACGTATTGGAGAAGCACTCTCTTCCCCGGGGCCACTGGATAGCTTGAAAGGTCTTGATTTAGTGCAGCGCTAAAGATGGTAGGCGAATTCTTGAATCCTTGGGGTAATCGTGTCCAAGTAAGTTGGCCCCCTCTTCCAGAAATAGGGTCCTGCCATTCAAATGCAAATAATATCTGACTTATGGGGGCTAATCTTATGCAAAAGAATGCATCTTTTAAATCTAGTACAGTAAAGTGGGTAGCTTCAGCAGGTATCAGTCCTAGAAGAGTGTAAGGATTGGGTACAACTGGATGTATAGTCTCAACTGCTTCATTCACTCTTCTTAGATCTTGCACTGGGCGGTAGTCATCTGTTCCAGGCTTTTTCACTGGCAAAAGTGGGGTGTTCCATGGGGATTGACATACTTTTAGTAGGCCATGTTCTAGTAATCTTTGCAAGTGGCGGTGGATGCCTTCAATAGCAGCTCTTGGGAGAGGGTACTGCTTGACATGTACTGGTGTAGCACTAGGCTTGAGAGTTACAATTATTGGAGCTATATGTTTGGCTAGGCCTGGAGGACTGCCTTCTGCCCATACTCCAGGTGGCGCATCAATGCTTTTCAAAGTTTGTTCAAAATAGGTGTCTTGGGCAGATTCATCACTGTAATATCTCCATTCTTCTTCTCGGGGAACTGTAAGCAGCATTATTCCTGCTGGCTTGGCTTGAGAATTTACTGTCATTTGCATTTCTCCTTTTTCAGTAAAGGATATTTGGGCTTGTAGCTTGGCTAACATATCTCGTCCCAGTAGTGGCACTGGACATTCAGGCATGTAAAGGAATTGATGAGTTATTTGTTGTCCTCCTAGACTGCATATGCGATTCTGAAGAAAAGGTTTTGTAGCTTTGGCACCAGTAGCTCCTACAATGGTGACTGCTTTTGTAGAAAATGGGGCTATCTTTTTGTCTACTACTGAATGTTCTGCTCCAGTATCAACCATAAAGTTCATAACTTGGTCTCCTATTTGTATTCCGACCATAGGCTCCTGGAGACCTAAAGCAAATTCGGAGCCCGGTCTGTCCTAATCCACTTCTTCCTCGTCACGGGTTGTCGCAGCCAATGCTTGCACAGCTTCTCCCTTCTCGCTGGTATTGCTCTCGATTGGCTCCTCCGCGGTTTCGGGGACGGCCTCGTCTTTCTTCTCTCCATTGATGATTGTTTTCGTCATCTTGGTGGGCGTCTTCGAGTTGCGGGCATGCATCTCTCCAATGTCCTTCCTCCCTGCAGTAGGCACATTGGTTTATGCCTAGCTGGGGCTGGCTTCCGCCTCGGCCCCGCCCCCTTCCTCTGCTCCGTCGACTAGGGATACCTCCCCTTTTCTGTTCAACTATGGCCGCAGCCAAAAAATCAGCTTTCTTCTTCATCTTTCGATCACATTCTCTCTGCCTTTCATTATCACGATTCACATACACTTTATGAGCGACTTCCAATAACTGAGTTGCATTCATGCCCGCAAACCCTTCTAATTTCTGTAATTTACGTCTAATGTCTGGTTGAGACTGATTTACAAAAGCAGAATTCACCATGCATAAACTTCCTGGTGCATCAGGATCATAGGGAGTATACATTCTATATGCTTCAGTTAATCTTTCATAAAACACTGCTAGGCTCTCATCTATGCCTTGGGTAACTTCAGTAACTTTGGAAAGGTTCATAGCTTTCTGGCCCCCCCTTTTCAGGCCTTGTATAAAGCCTTGGCGAAAACGGGCTAGGGCTCTGGATCCTCTTTCTGTATTTGGATCCCATCGGGGGTCTTCATTCGGGAATTCTCTCTGGGCCGCTTCCCGATTATCTATTCTTTCCTCCCCCCCTTTCTCCTGGAGCTACAGGGTTATCTGCCAGCCAGTCTATAGCTGCTTTTCTAATTCATGTCCGCTCCTCTGTAGTAAATAAGGTGGACAGAAGCTGACGGCAATCTGCCCATGTTGGTTGGTGAGTTTCCATAATAGTATTCACTAATTCTGTAAGCTCTTGGGGTTTATTGGTATAGGAGGCATAATGTGTCCTCCAATTTAACAAATCAGTGGTAGAGAAGGGGACATACACATAATTTAGGGGTCCCGCCACCACCTCATTATCTTCATTCCTTACAGGTATTCCCGGGACTTGCCGTAAAGGCATCATCTTGGCAGTAGATGTCTTTTGGGATCTGAGAGATATTTTTGTAACTGTCTTGTCAGGGGTTATTTTCTTCTTCTCTACGTGCTTTACTTTAGATTTACTTTTTACTGTCGAGCTAACACTGGCAGCCGCTTTTACACTGTCAGTATCACTCGGGGAATTTTCAGTTTCTTCCTTCTCTGTTTCTGTATCTGATTCTCCTTTTTCTGTCTCGGTAGAATCATCTTCTTCAATTAAAGGGAGCTCATCTACCTGCTCTTCGGGTGATGGCTCAGGGGTTGGGTCCCGCTCCCGCTGTCTCCGGGGTTCTGGGGCAGGACGTGGGGCTGCTCTCACTGGGCGCGGGGTTTGGGGCTGTCGGGTAATCACCTCTGGGGAATCAGGATCTACCAGGATGGGCTTCTTCCTGGATTTCTCACCTTTCCCTTTCTTTCTAGGCTGTTCTATTTTCTGACTATAATCTGTCTTTGCTAACATTATTCTGCACTGCTCTTCATAACAGCGCTTCGCCCAAGGGGGCGGATCTTCACAAATACTTAACCAGGAATCTATATAGGGGTACTGATTGGGGTGCGCTATTCGCACTCTATGGTGAACTAACTGAATAATTCCTATATTAAAGGTTCCCTCTCGGGGCCAGGTAGGGTCTAGATCGGGCCACTCCCTAGTACACAAAATCTGTAAACGGGCTGCAGTCATTTTAATACCATAATCTCCGGAATATCCTTCTTTAAAATGTGCGATCATACATTCTAATGGAGTGTTCCTAGTAGACCCTGCCCCTCCCATTTCGATGTGTGCGCGCAACAACAGACAGAAGGGAAAAGGAGGGCGGACCGTGGGTAAGGGGTCCTCACGGCCCTAGAAACGTATAAGGGAAACAAATAACAAGACAAGACGACAATCGCTTCCCCCTTTTTACGACCTGAACGCGGTCACCCGGTCAGGAACTGCGTTACTCAGGGGTACGCCTTCGCTTGGTCCGTGCTGCCGGACCTCTCATTCACACTTCATTCACACAATCATGCTAGCAACGTATCCCAGAATGCATTCATTGCTATCTATTCTGACTAGTCTCATGCAAGTTCCAAATGCTAGAAGACGGGGGTTTCACCCTGCTTTACTTACGCAGGGGTAGTCGGCCCGTCTTTGAGAGGTGATCAAGCTCTCTTTCATGTGAGTGCTAAATTCATGCCAAGTTCATGCAAGATTGGCAGTACTGCTCTTTCTTATCTGTCTAGACACATGCTAAAATCAAAACTCTACTCACCGGATCCGGTCCTCAAAGTTCCCAAGCAAGCGCATGAGTTGGACCTCGGACTCCCCTCACTCGGGTTCGAGGTGTTGGCTCCAGCCGGGCCCGGCACCCGCCGAGGTCCGACTAGCTCCCTCCGATGCAAGGGACCGGTGGCGCCAGGGAGCGAGCCCCCGTCGGAAGGGCGCGATCCCGGCAGGACCAAACCTGTAGAGGCGGAAAGTCGTGGTATATTGCCCTATATACCCTCTAATACCACACCTTCCCGGCCAACGCACCAAGAATATGTAGCAGCAGAGCGCAGACAAACCAATAATACCAGGAGTCTGTTCAGAAGGTCCAAATCATTTATTTGTGCACAAGTCTCAAGCAGAATCAAATTCAAAATGGCTGAGCAATGTTCTCTGGCAAAACAACAACTTTTATAGACTTTTGCTCCATTCTAGGTATAGAAAAACATTTCATTGGTCCCGGTAACCTCCCGTACCTCCCGTACCCCTTCTATTGGTCCCGGTACTGATATGATTATCCAATTATGTACTTGGAGTGGGCTCAGCACCTGCTCACCCCCCTTCTAGTCCCAATTACAATGGCCAGTTTACCAACTTGTTACTTTCCTACTTCCAAGGCCATTGGGCTAGTTAGTACGTGTAGGGAAGCAGGGCTCTGTAACCTTTCTGTCAGCAGTTTTAATTAAATCCCTTACAGCTGTATTTTCTTATCAGTGGCTTTCAAACATATTTTTCTGTATTTTTCCAACTTTCAGTTCTGCTTGTCTAAGCTAATTCAATACTTTTACTGAGTTCTAATTCTACAATAGCAGCATGTTGGGGGATGTGCAATTCCTTTTAGCCTCTCCACAGACTTCATTTACAGGTCAAGCTAGTTGGGCCTGTCTGCTTATGTCAGACACTGTGGATCACAGGCCTTCACCTGCCACAATTCCATCTTGAGGTTTCTGTCGAGGGTTATTCCCAGATATTTTATTTCATGTTTGATGTTGTATGTATTGTTGTTCAGGAGGATAGTTGGAGGGGGGGGTGGGTTGAAATCAGGGTTTTTGGAGATGAACATTACTTCGGTTTTCTTGTGGTTGATGCCCATGTTGTTCTGCTGTAGCCATGTTTGCGTTTCCTTGAGGCATGCTTCCAATATAGTTTGGATTGTTCGTGTCCAGTTGTGTATACAGCATTATATCGTCTGCATATAGGTAATTAATCTTGCGCTTCTGAAATATTGTGCAGATAGGCCTTAAGTATAGGTTGAACAGTAGGGAGGACAGCGCTGAACCTTGCGGTATTCCCTGTGTTTGTGGGAATGCCTTTGATGTTTCTTGGTTAAAGTGGACCTGCTGCATTGTGTGTAGAAAGGAAGGGACGAATTTTGCTAATGGGCGTTCAAATGGCAAATAAAATTTAATGTGGAAAAGTGCAAAGTTATGCATCTAGGAAAGAACAACCCAAACTATGGTTACACGATGCAAGGTACCACCTTAGAAATCACCACCCAGGAAAAAGATTTAGGTGTCATCATGGATAATAGGTTGAAACCCTCCACCCAGTGTGCAGCAGCAGCAGCCAAGAAAGCAAATAGAATGCTCGGAATCATAAGGAAAGGAATGGAGAATAAAACAAAGGATGACATCATAATGCCTCTGTATCGTTCCATGGTGCAACTGCACCTTGAATATTGTGTGCAATTCTGGTCACCATATCTTAAAAAGGATATTGTTGACTTAGAAAAGGCACAAAGAAGAGCAACAAAAATGGTATAGGGAATGGAAGGATACCCCTTTGAGGGGAGACTTAAAAGGTTGGGGCTCTTCAACTTGGAAGAGAGACGGCTGAGGGGAGATATAAAAGAGGTCTATAAATTAATGAATGGAGTGAAACAGGTAAACGTAGATCAGTTGTTCATGCCATCAAAAAGTAGAAAGACTAGGGGACACGCAATGAAGCTACAATGTAACCCATTTAAAACTAATAAGAGAAAATATTTTTTCATTCAACATGTAATCAAACTCTGGCATTCGTTACCAGAGAATGTAGTAACAGCTATTACTGTAGCAGGGTTTAAAAAAGGTTTGGAAAGTTCCTAGAGGAAAGGTCCATAAACCATTATTAAAGAGGATCCGGGAAATCCACTGCTTACCCCGAGAAAAGCATTGTGGAATCTGTGTACCTTTTTGGGAACCTGCCAGGTACTTGTGACCTGATTGGCCACTGTTGGAAACAGGAAACTGGTTTTGATGGACCTTGGTCTGACCCAGTATGGCATTTCTTATGTTCAATGCCAGTGGCTGGATATGACCCCAGCATTGTTATATCCAGGTTCAAAATTCAGCAGCAACAGCTAGACACTTTATCAGTGTTAGTTGCTGCTGCCGAATATTCCCCCCTTAGATTATAAGTCCTCTGAAGACAGGACAATACTTACTGTACATAAATGTAAGTCACTTTGAATTACTACTAGAAATGTGTGAGCTAAATTCATATCCAATTTACTTCTGAAACATTCTTTGAACATGACAAGCAGGTAGTGCTGCTGACCCTAGGGCGTGCTTTAAGGTACATTTCGTACAATGCAGCATTCCCCTTTTACTGAATTGCTGTTGTCTGAAGCTATGGACACACTGTCCCTCTTTTGAACAATACAGCTATGGTTTTAGGAAACTGCTTCTTTTGCCAGGTGGAATTTTCACTATTAGACTTTAAGGAGTGGGAGGTGGGAGGGGGCTGGAGGAGGAAAATATATTGTTCCTACCATGAGAACAAAAGATATGCTGAGTCAGGCCAAAGTCCATCAAGTCTAACATCCTTTCTCTGGAAGCAGCCATCCCGGGCACAAGTGCCCAGGAGATCAATTTCTCATAGCTTATTTCCAGGGATAAGTGATGGCTTTCTCAAGTTTATCTCCTCATTCATAATTTTGTATGGACGTTTCCTCCAAAAGCTTGTCCAAACCTCTTTTGAACTTTGCTATGTCAGTTAGTTGCCTTGGCCATAATCTCTATATAAAACAAAGAGATAAACTGAATAACTTCAATCAGCCCTATTAATTCTATATTTAATTTATAAGATTTTTGTCGGATTGTTTGCCCTGAGAGGGAACCTTTCCTCTCTCGTAGCAAACCCTCCTTTTTTTCTTTTTTTAAAAGCGTGCACTTGCCCTTTTCACCCACTGAGGCAGAATTACAAAATAATCCTCAGTAAACACGAGAGTGATATTACAAACACGAGAATGATATTTTAAGCAGATTTAGTACTCAACTCAAAGTCCATGAGTCTCAGCAGAGGTTCACCCTCATTTCTTCCAAGATAAACAGCAGCGCTGTATCTCCAACATTGGGCAACATAAACCAATACTATAGCTTGATAATGTGGAACGTCGTGGACCTCAAGATACAAGGAGAACTCTAGGTACTTTGCTTCTCACTTCTCAAAGACATTCTCGATGTCTACGAACATCCCATGGAGACGTATATATCATTGTACACAACGTCGTGTTCCAAACCGTGAAACTCCTGGTCCTTCTTCATGCACCTACGTCTAACTACTACCCCCTATCCTATTCTATTTTGAACTCAACCTCGTTTCCTTATCCGAAGAAAAACAGACTATCATTGGCTGTCAGAGGAGTTCAATCTATCAAGCTCCACCAGTCTAAAGCAAGATTTATTTATTTTATTGTTTTTATATACCGCGCTCTTTAAAATCAGTGCGGTTTACAGATAACATTTTTGTGCAGAACAGGCACACTATTAAGCACTTACAAGGAACTGGAGATACAACTTGGGTTTCAACTGGGGGAGCTATCTACAGCTATCTACAGTTATCTACAATATTAACATGAGTTGTCTGTAACTTACAATTTCCTAGCAGGGTGTATGGTGGGAGAAGTTAAGTTACTGGGTTGAGAGTAGTGCAGGAGAAAGAGGTGGTGCTTTAGTACTTTTCTGAATTGGGCAAGATCTGTGATGGCCCGGACGGAGGTTGGGAGTGCATTCCAGCAGCTGGGAGCGTAGAACTTGAAGGCTCGGTTCTTTGTTGCCTGGGTACATTTTGTTATTTCATTGGGGGTCTGTAAGGTATTGGCGGCGAATGTTCTCCTTGCTCTGTTCACTGGAGTGGGGTGGAGAAGGTCCGTTAGGGAGGTGGAGGATATTTTGTTGATGGCCTTGAAGGTCATCAGGACTGCTTTATAGGTGAGCCGGCAGTAGATTGGTAGCCAGTGTAGGTCTTTAAGGATTGGGGTGATGTGATCTCTTCTAGCGGCTCCATGTAGGATGCGTGCAGCTGCGTTCATTGCCAGCTGTAATGGGTTTAGCGTGTTTTTGGGTAGGCCATGCAGGATCATGTTGGCATAGTCAAAGTGGGGGGTCACCAGTGCCTGAAAAACTGTTCTGAAATCATCTGGTTGCAGCAGGGGTCGGAGATGTCGCAATGTTCGTATTTTGTGGTAAATCTGTTTGATGGTGTTGCTGATGTGCATTTTGAATTTGAGCTGCTGGTCTAACGTAACGCCCAGGTAGCGTATGCTGGTTCTACTTAGGAGTTCAGCGTCTCTTGTCTTTAAAGTCGGCGGTGGTGAGAAAGATTGATTTCTAGTAATGAACAGTACGTCTGTCTTGCTGAAGTCTATCTTGAGGCTCTGTGAGTGGAGCCAGTCGGTTATGGCCTCGAAGCATTTTACTAGTGGGGAGAAGTCCGGATGATCGATCGTGAATGGGGTGAAGAGTAGTACATCATCTGCATAGATCAGGCATGATATGTTAAATGAGCGGATTATTTCACATATGGGTTGCATGTATATATTGAATAAGAGGGCGGAGAGTGAGGAACCCTGAGGTACACCATGTTTTTGTTGGAAAGGCTCAGAGGTTGTGGATCCTGTCTGTACCTGCTGCCATCTGTCTGTTAGATAGGATTTGCACCAACTCCATGCTGAGCCGTTAATTCCCTTATCCTGAAGCCGTATCAGGAGTTGCTCATGGTTTACGGAGTCAAACGCGGCAGCAATGTCTAGGAAGATTAAAGCATATCCTTGTTTGATGTTATCAATCCCTGTGATCAGCGTGTTGATGAGTATAGCAAGGAGCGTTTCAACGCCAAGATTCAGACCGACAGGTGCTACTGATCGTAAGCGGGAAATCCAAAATTGTTCTCTAAATTGTAACCTTTGCAAGCGATCTCCCCCACGTGTATGTGCTGGGATGAAATAAAAAATGCGAAATCTAAGATCCTGAAACGTGTGATCAAGCTCCTGGCAATGCTGGGCCATCGGAGCTGATAGTACCTTATTATTTATTTGAGATCTGTTTTCCAAAAGTCTTCTTTTCATAGGACGAGATGTACGGCCAACATAATTCTTATGACTGGGACAAGATAATATATATATCACATGAGTGCTCGTACATGTGGTGCAATATTGATTTGTGATTTTTATCCCTATGTCAACATCCTTCCAGTCGAGACCTTCCATTGTGGAGGCACAAAAGTCACATTCACCACATTTAAAGTGACCCCTCATTGTCTTGTCCAAATTATCTGAAGGGGAATGAATGAATAAATCTGCCAAATTTCGTCTACGTTGGAAAGCAAACATTAATGGCTTTCTAAAACAAGGGTGTAAAGATAACGTGTCCCAATGTTTTTTTATTATATTCATAACCCATGTCATATTAGGCATGTAAGGGAGAACTCCTACATAAGATGACTGTTGTGGTAATTGCTCTTGATGTTGTAGGGGCTCCTCAGGCCACCATTCTGGATAGCTAAACCGTGCTCTCCTATATGCTTTCTTAATAATATTTACTGGGTAACCCCTTTCTCGCAATCTCAGTTTATGATCCTTGGCATGATATTTGAACTGTGCTAAAGTCGAATGTAATCGTCTTAGGCGGAGAAATTGCCCCATAGGGAGGCCTCTTCGAAGGGGTACTGGATGATAACTTCGGTAATGGAGTAAGGTATTCCTCTGGACTGGTTTGCGATAGAGAGTAGATTGTAAGGTGGAACCCTCTTTGTAAATCAAAATGTCCAAAAATTCAATGGATGACATACTATATTTGGGTACAAATTGTATATCCCTGTCTAAGGTGTTAATCCAGTCAAAGAATTGCAGTAATTGACTCTCTGTGCCCATCCAAAGAAGATGTCATCCAGATATCGACTCCAATACGCTGTCAATGAATACCAATGAGAGAGGTAAAGGAACTCCCGTTCAAACCACGCCATGTACAAGGCCGCCAACAATGGGGCTAAGGTAGCTCCCATAGCTATACTGTGTACTTCTAAATAGAACTGACCCTCAAACAGGAAAAAATTATTCTTCAATACCATTTTCAAGATATGGATGATGAATTATTTTGGTAATCTGGACGGTAGTGGTAATGCTAAATCATTGATCATGTGTATAGCTGCTTCTTGATCTATGTTAGTGTATAAAGCAGTAACGTCCATGGTAACCAAATACATGGATGAAACATCCATGGACAGTTGTTTAATTTTGGAGAGAAAATGAAAAGAATCTTTGACAAAGGACAGAATTTGATAAATTAACAGGCGCAAAAAAATGTCACAAAATTGCAAAAGTGGTTCCAGAAGGGAACCTCTACAGGATACTATTGGACGGCCCGGTGGATTCCGCAAATCTTTGTGTATTTTAGGTACTATATACAAAGTGGGTATTACAGGGTATTTTCTGTTAAGAAACTCAAATTTGCGTCGCGTGATCCAGTTAGACTCCAAAGCTTGCAGAGTGTACTGTTTTATAAGTGAACTTAAAGATAAAGATGGATCCGATGATAACTACTGATAATATTTAGTATCTGAAACATGTCTCAACACTGTTTAAGTATAATGTAATTTGTCCTGTATTACTATGGCTCCCCCTTTATCAGCCCTATGAATGGTGACTGTGGATTGCGCCCGCAGAGCCTCTAAGGCACGCCATTGTGTCGTGGACAGATTGGAAAATTTTGAACCAGGAACTTGTTCCAATAGATCTAAATCCTGTAAAACCAGATTTTGAAAAGTAAGGATAGCTGGATCTATTGGTCCCAGCCAATGTTCCCTCTAATTTTCTGTAGGCTGTGTGCGCATAAAATATCAGCTGTGCAGCTTTTGAAGGAAGGTTAAATTTTTGTGCGCCACATAACGACACTCAGAGTTAAATACTTTAAAAATTGACTACACATAAGAATACAGTATGTACACCACATTGATTGCACTAGAAAATATTGTAGAACTTGGAAAACCGTAAATACACAACTTTTAAATTTTAAGACGTCTGTGTTGTTTTCTATCAGAATCAGAACCGTAATTTTTGTGCGCTCTGTTGTAAAGTATGTGTGCTCGCTCGGCGAGATGTGTGCGCGCGCACATGCGCACAGCTTAGAGGGAACAGTGGTCCCAGCAGTATCCATACATACAGAGTCATCCAACACTTTAGCACAGTTCAAATATCATGCCAAGGATCTTAAACTGAGATTGCGAGAAAGGGGCTACCCAGTAAATATTATTAAGAAAGCATATAGGACAGCACGGTTTAACTATCCAGAATGGTGGCCTGAGGAGCCCCTACAACATCAAGAGCAATTACCACAACAGTCATCTTATGAAGGAGTTCTCCTTTACATGCCTAATACGACACGGGTTATGAATATAATAAAAAAACATTGGGACACGTTATCTTTACACCCTTGTTTTAGAAAGCCATTAATATTTGCTTTCCAACGTGGATGAAATTTGGCAGATTAATTCATTAATTAAATACGCACCCATTCTATCCACACACACAAGTTTATCATACCGTGTTATTAAATACCCTCACGTTAAATGTTACCTTAATTGTACTGTCTAAATGCTGATAAGGAACTATACTGTCTAAATGTATACACGTACCCTAATGTTAAATGTAACCCTCCAATTGTGATGTGATGTGACGTGACCACCTTGATTAAAGAATAAGGTGGCATACAAATCTGTCTAAATAAATAAATAAAATAAATAATTCATTCTCTTTCAGATAATTTGGACAAGACAAAGAGGGTCACTTTAAATGTGGTGAATGTGACTTTTGTGCCTCCACACTGGAAGGTCTCGACTGGGAGGATGTTGACATAGGGATAAAAATCACAAATCAATATTGCACCACATGTACGAGCACTCATGTGATATATATATTATCTTGTCCCAGTCATAAGAATTATGTTGGCCGTACATCTCGTCCTATGAAAAGAAGACTTTTGGAAAACAGATCTCAAATAAATAATAAGGTACTATCAGCTCCGATGGCCCAGCATTGCCAGGAGCTTGATCACACGTTTCAGGATCTTAGATTTCGCATTTTTTATTTCATCCCAGCACATACACATGGGGGAGATCGCTTGCAAAGGTTATCCTGGTGTAAACGTTCACCCTGTTCATCACCAACCATACCACAGTTGTCAGGAAAGAAATCGAGATGGGAATCAAGGAAATGGATGTTTAGAGACATATTGCAGCCAAGTTTCTGATACTGCATCAGCATGTCTTCTACTAGTTCCTTGTAGTTTTCTGCCCTAACATTCCCAAGAAAGTTTGTTGACACTAGTCAAAAAGCATTCCATGCTTGTTTCGCATCACCCTGCAGCAAGTTGTTGAACCGGCCATCTTTGAAGAGCTCTCGAATCTGAGGACCCCAAAAACTCCCTCTTTAATCTTTGCTTCGCTGAGTCGAGGCAATTTTTCATGTAGGTATCGGAAAGCTAGCGAAGTGCGGTCCATAGCTTTCACAAAGTTTTTCATCAAACCTAGTTTGATGTGAAGGGGTGGTAGCAGGATTTTGTGAGCCTCAACCAGAGCTGGGTGCTGGATATTCTTCTCTCCAACTGTTACATTTTGTCTGCAATTCCATTCCTTCCGCAAGTAGTGCCAATCCCTTGCTTGGCTATCCCACTCACAAAAGAAACACATGTATTTTATATATCCCTACTGCAGTCCCATTAAAAGGGCAACTACCTTCAAGTCATCACAGAGGTGCCAGCTGTACTTGTTATAGTCAGGGGCGGCCCAAGGGGGGTGCGGGGCCATGTGCGGAGACTCGGTGTGGGGCCTCATTTGCATAAGGTGCCTCATTTGCATAAATATTTGCATAATGTTACCATACACTAACTTTTAGTAAACATGCCTCTTAATGAGTATATGGATAAAGAAAGACTAAAAGGTTTCTACATTACTATAATCCAGTACCAACCGCCAGGCACATTAGGAACTACTACAAACACTGCCCATTTAGAACCTATAGCAAACCCACCGTATCCTAACAGCACTACCAGGACTCACAAAGCACCATACCCTAGAGGCAATATGCTCAGTCAACAACCTTCACAAACAACTCATAGTACTCGGAGACTTCAACCTAAGATCTACCAGCAGAGGTGAAGCAGAAGCCTTCCTGAACGCCATGGACTCCCTCCAGTTCACCCAAATGATCAACGCCCCAACACACAGACTCGGGCACTCCCCCGACCTCATCTTCACCCCAAACAACCTAAAGGATAAAAACATCATCACAGGACCCCACATCACTCCAGTACCCTGGTCAGACCACTACCTAATACAGATCCAACTACAAGTAAAAACCACAAGGGAACCAATCGAGAACCCACCTCCAACCAGAAGATTTAAATCCTTCAACAAGGACCAATTCACGAAAGACACACTACCCCTCCTCATCTCCAAGACGACAGACATCGAAGAGCAAATCTCCGAATGGAATGACATCATATCTTCAGCTGCCAAACCTCCCCAACACAAAACACGCAAGGCAGGAGCCACAAAACCCAACCACACACCATGGTACTCCAATGAAATACGCACAGCAAAAAGAGAACTGAGACAACTGGAACGACGATGGAGACGCAACAAATCAACCCACCTACAAAAGCAATTCCAGGCGAAACAAAACAGCTACAACAACCTCATCAACAACCAGAAAAAACAATACCACACAAACCTCATCCTACAATCCACCAACAAACCCCGTGAACTCTACGAGGTAGTAAAGAAGCTCACCAAGGAACCCTTTAACAGAAATGACCAACAAATAGATCCACAGACCTACGCAGACCACCTTACCAACAAATTCACCGCACCACCCAAAAGCAGCAACAAGACCACTACAAACGAGACCTCCTCAATAGAACAGAGCTGGGGCTCTTTCAACATCCCATCAAAGGAACAACTAGCGAAGATCATCACCAACCTCAACACCAGCACCGCCCCCACCGACCCCTGCCCAGTATCATGGATCAAAGCATCAAAGGTAGAACTGACCCAAACAATACGGAAGATCTTACAAAGCTCCCTCGCAGAAGGAATAATGCCAAATGCATTAAAACTAGCAACGGTACGTCCCATCCCAAAGAAAACCACCCTACCGAAAACAGACCCCGCAGCCTACAGACCCATCTCAAGCATCCCTTTCCTGGCTAAAATCATAGAGAAAGTAGTCCAGCAACAACTACAACAACATCTCGACATACACCACCCCCCTCGACCCCAAACCAACACGGATTCAGACCCAATCACGGGTGGAAACTCTACTGACACAACTGTTCGACAGCCTGTTAAGAACAATTGACAACACCAGAATGGGCGTACTCATGATATTCCTGGACATTTCCGCAGCATTCGACACCGTATGCCACTCAACGCTACTAACAAGACTTGAAGAAGCGGGCCTACATGACACCACCCTGAGATGGTTTACATCCTACCTGAAGAACAGACAGCTCCAGGTCAGATGTGGATCAAAGACCTCTCAACCCATCAACGTCACACAGGGAGTCCCACAAGGCTCATCCCTCTCCGCCCTGCTTTTCAACCTTTACATTCAGCCCATCAGCACAATCATCAGAAGCTTCAATATTCAATACACCATATATGCTGACGATATAATGATATTCACACCAATCAACCTAACTAAACCAGACTACAACAACATAGCCAACTGCTTCAAAGAAATGTCAACCTGGATGCAAAAAAACAACCTAGCAATAAACTATAACAAAACCGAAGCTCTGATCATAACAAGAGACCAAGCTTTCACACCCACGCCCTCCATCAACCTGAACAATGCCATCATACCAATAAGACAAGAGATAAAATACCTGGGAATAACACTTGACAGGGAGCTCAACCTACAATCCCACATTGCGAAGACCACCAGAAGCGCCTACGTCAAGATGAGGACAATCAGACGACTCAAACCCATCCTTGCTCCCGAGCATTTTCGAACAGTATGCCAAGCCATCATCACACCCACACTAGACTATTGCAACCACATCTACCTAGGACTACCAAAGAAATCAACCCAACCACTTCAACTAGCACAAAACACAGCCGCACGACTCATAACAGACAGCTCAACCCACGAACACATCACCCCCATACTATACCACCTTCACTGGCTCCCAATCAGCTCTCGAGTCCGCTACAAAGTTCTCCTAACCACTTTCAAAATAATGAACAACCTATCTGCAGACAGCCTACAACAATTCATAACAACTGACAACAGCAAAAGACCAAGAAGAAAGGGAACATCGAACAACATCAGAACCCCAAAGGACTTCACCAGAACAAAACAATCCACATCAAAACGAGCGTTCACCCTAGCAGCCCCCGCCATGTGGAACTCTCTCCCCGACCACCTCAGAGCAACAAACAACACCAAAGAATTCAGAAAACTGCTTAAAACTGAACTATTCACAGACTACTTCAAGGACCTCACAGAATGACTCCTAAGATAGCAAAGCCATCCATGTAAATATGTATCTGTAAATATGTACCTTAAGCGCACACTGTATATAGCTCACATCAAAATCATCCACACGCACTCACGCAGCACACTGTATCATTTCTCGCACTGCATGCTAATGACAACCACACCCTTCATTGATTGTTTGCTGTGCCAACCGCTTTGATTTCATGATAAAGCGGTATACCAAGTCCGTTTAAATAAATAAATAAATAAAATACCCTAACTATCAAAAGGCAACACTGCAAATATTAAACCAATACATTTCAGAGAACAATAATACATGACCTACTGGGGAAAGAGAACAAGTGGCAATGTCAAATAGGAATTACATAAACAGAATACCTCAGCTCAGTTACACATGCAGAACATAGACCATCACCAAACAAGGAATCACAATTTAGAAACAGGAAGACAATAATTAAACTGGGAACCCCAAAAGCCAAACTTGGAATATACAACAACACTGTAGAAATAAAACTATAAATTAATTTCCTCTTGTACTAAACAAAGCGCAAAAATTAATGATGCACATTTCCCAGAGCTGACATATTCCAGTTAATAAATTCAAAATAAAGAGATATTTTTCTACCTTTTGTGCATTTTTTTTTCAGTTGCAATTGTTCCAGCCACTTTCTTCTGGTTTCTTCGTGTCTTCTGCTAACTCTCCATCTGCTGTCCATTTGTCCTTTCTTCTGTCTTCTTGTTTTTTTTTTCCATTCTCTCTCTACATCTGCTTTAACATACTAATCTTTCTCCTTTTCCTCTTTCCTCATTCTTATTTCATCCACTCAAATTTTATCCCTCCATCCTCAATCCCCACTTACTCTCCCAATATCCGGCCAATTGTAGATTTGTCTTCCCTCCCACGCAAAATATTTTTCCCTCTCCATTTCACTCTCCCAGCTCCATCCCATTCTAATCCTCCCCCAACATCAGCTCCTTTCTAGTTCCAGCCCCACCCAGCATCTGCTCCCTTCTTGTCCCTGCATCAGCCCATTTCCAGTCCTAGTCCCCCATCAGCCCATTTCCAATCCTATCCTAGCCCCACCATCAGCCCATTTCCAGTCCTAGCTCCCCCATCCATTTCCAGTCCTATCAGTTCCTCCATCAGCTCATTTCCAATCCCAGCCCCCCATCAGCTCATTTCTATTCCTTTCCTAGCCCCACCATCAGCCCATGTCAAATCCTAGCTCCCCTCCACTCAGCCCATTTCCAATCCAAGCCCCCCATGAGCCTACTTCCAGTTCTAGCCCCTCCATGAGTCCATTTCAATTCAAGCCCCCACCACAGCCCATTTCCAACCTTAGCACCCCCAACAGCCCATTTCCAGTCCTATCCTGGCCCCTCCATCAGCCCATTTCCTGTCCTAGCCCCCCCAACTCAGCCCATTTCCAGTCCTAGCTCCCTCTCCTCACAGCCCCTTTCCATTCCACGCCCCCCTCCCTCTCAGCGATTTGCAGTTCAAGCCCCCTTTCCCCTCAGCCCATTTCCATTCCAAGCCCCTGTCCCCATCAGCTATTTGCCGTTCAAGCCCCCCTTCCACTCAGCCCATTTCCAGTCCTAGCAACCCCCCATCCCATTACCAGTCCTAGCTCCCCCATCAGCCCACTTCCAGTCCGAACCCCCTATAGCCCA
Organism: Ichthyophis bannanicus; assembly: GCA_033557465.1. Classification (NCBI taxonomy): domain Eukaryota; kingdom Metazoa; phylum Chordata; class Amphibia; order Gymnophiona; family Ichthyophiidae; genus Ichthyophis; species Ichthyophis bannanicus. Next base: position 131,203,195 of record CM066048.1, on the reverse strand, counting down.
TTACCAGTCCTAACCCCCCCATCAGCCCACTTCCAGTCCGAACCCCCTATAGCCCATTACCAGTCCTAACCCCTCCCATCAGCCCACTTCCAGTCCTTACCCTCCCATCAGCCCATTTTCAGTCTTACCCCCCATCAACCCATTACCAGTCCTAACCCCCCATCAGCCCATTACCAGTCCTAACCCCCCATCAGCCCACTTGTAGTCTTAGCCCCCCCATAGCCCATTACCTGTTGTAACCCCCCATCAGCCCATTACCTGTCTAATCCCCCCATCAGCCCACTTGTAGTCGTAGCTCCCCATAGCCCATTACCTGTTGTAACACCCCCATAGCCCAGTACCAGTCCTAACCCCCCCTAGCCCATTACCAGTCCTAATGCCCCCCACAGCCCATTACCAGTCCTAACCCCCTATCAGCCTACTTGTAGTCTTAGCCCCCCCATAGCCCATTACCTGTTGTAACCCCCCATCAGCCCATTACCTGTCCTAACCCCTCCATAGCCCATTTCCAGTCCTAATCCCCCATCAGCCCACTTGTAGTTGTACCTCCCCGTAGCCCAGTACCTGTTGTAACCCCCCCATAGCCCATTACCAGTCCTAATGCACCCCACAGCCCATTACCATTCCTAACACCCCCATCAGACCATTTCCAGTCTTAGCCCACCGCCCCATAGCCCGTTTCCAGTCCTAATCCCCCCATCAGCCCACTTGTAGTCGTAGCCCCCCATAGCCCATTAACTTTCATAACTTCCCCCATCAGCCCATTTCCAGTCTTAGCCCCTCCATAGTCTATTACCTGTCCTAACCCCCCATAGCCCATTCCCAGTCTTAACCCCCCCTTCAGCCCACTTCCAGTCCGAACCCCCCCCCATCAGCCCATTTACAGTCCTTACCCCCTCCCCTCCTCCCCATCAGCCCATTTACAGTCCTTACCCCCTCCCTCCCTCCCCATCAGCCCATTTACAGTCCTTACCCCCCCCCATCAGCCCAGCTAAGTTAAAAAAAAACAACCCAGAAACCGGCTGCAGCTGCCGCTGCCGCCGCCGTGGCAGCGGCAGAATGGAGAATCCCGCGGGGCTCCCCTGTCCAGCAGTCTTCTATGCGGCCTCAGTGCGGGCTTTTCAGAGCCGCGCGAAGGGAGAGTTTCCCTTTCTCGCGGCTCTGTTAATCCCGCCGCGGGGCTGATGGGATTTCCCATCAGCCCCGCGGCGTGATTAACAGAGCTGCGAGAGGAGAAGCTCTCTCTCTTCGCGCAGCTCTGACAGCCGACGGAGGCCACATAGAAGACTGCAGGACAGGGGGGCCCCGCGGGATTCTCCATTCTGCCGCTGCCACGGCGGCAGCGGCAGCAGCAGCCGGTTTCTGTTTTTTTTTTATTTTTTAAACTTAGCTGGGCTGATGGGGGGAGGGGGGTGGTAAGGACTGTAAATGGGCTGATTCTCGATTCTGCCGCTGCCACGGCGGCAGCGGCAGCAGCAGCCGGTTTCTGGTTTTTTTTTATTTTTTAAACTTAGCTGGGCTGATGGGGGGAGGGGGGTGGTAAGGACTGTAAATGGGCTGATTCTCGATTCTGCCGCTGCCACGGCGGCAGCGGCAGCCGCAGCCGGTTTATGATTTTTTAAAACTTTGCTGGGATGCAAGATGTTTTTTGCGCAGGGCCCCCTGAAACGCGGGGCCCTGTGCAAAAAACATTCTTGCTCAATGGACGGGCCGGCCCTGGTTATAGTTAATGGAAGTAAGTAGATGTTTTAAGTTATCGTATGTCTCTTTTATGTGGACGGCATGCGCTACTGGAATAGATGGAAGACGGTTTCCATTGTTCAAAAGCACAGCCTTCAGACTCAGTTTCAAAGAGTCTATAAATAGTCTCCAGTCTTGTGGGTCATGAGTAATTTTTAAGGCATTCATGAGGTTTTCAATATCGGAACAGAATGCCAGATTACTTTCCTTCCCTCCGGCCTGAGATTGTTGTTCCCAGGTGGGACTTGAACCCCCGGCCCTCCGGCCTGAAGTACCTTGTCCTAATCACTAGGCCACTCCTCCCACAAGAAGATTCCATTGTTGGAGTCTTGATCCTAGCAATTCTGTCTTGTTCTTGGATAAGTCCAAATCACGAACCATGTCATTTAGTTCTTCCTGTGTTATTCTGTGTGGAGTTGATAATGCATCCCAGTAAAAATCTGGGTCACTGCATGCTGACCGTCCAGGAGAACAGGTCAGCTCACCCTTGTCCTCATCAGATGAATCAAGAGAATATTCTGATGGAGGTTCTGGAATAGGAAGTCCCTCACCATGTGGAACTGGTCTCAATGCAGACGGAATGTTTGGGTAGACTATGCTTTACTTTTTTTGCTTCGTTATTCCGCTGGAAAGAGGAGGAACCAAGCAGAAGTAACAGTCATTTATGTGGTTTGGCTCTCTCCACACCATGGGGACTGCAAACGGCATTGATGGCCTTTTGCAATTCAACCACTCTGAAAGCTGTGTTGTACATGTAGCGCAGCATATATGCGGGGTCCAAGGCTTGTCTTGGTTACCAATCTTGCATCCGAAGTAAAGATGATATGCCTTCTTCAGTTGAGAAGTGATACTTTTCTTCTGGTTGGCAAATGTCACTTCCCCACAAATGTAGCAGAAATTGTCAATGGTATTAACGCACCTTCGCTGCATTACTGTTCTGTATTGTACCTAAATGTCTAAAATTATATGTTTAATAAAAGTTACATGTAACAGTAGCTTAAACTGTCTCGCACACAGTCTGAAATATTTTAAATGCTCAACCTTTCCAACTGCGTACAGTACACTGCTGACGTCAGATGGCTTCAGCAGCCGTCTGGCAGTAGTATTGCATTGCATCAGAAAATGATGCAATCAACTCTGGATGATGTGTGTATGCTGGTATTATGCAATGTGATGCAATATTACATTATTCAAGGCTTATTTGGGATGTTGTTGATGTCCTACTGGATAAATTTACACGGTGAAACGTCAAAAATGAACTACATGCAATATCTTCAAAACGAGAGCCAATAAAATTTTTTTAATGTTATATTCGTGTTCAGCTCACCAAGATACTACTGATTAGGGCCTTTTAAAGTCAGTAATGATTTCAATGTTGACCAGTGGATTCCAAAATCTTTTTCTTTGGTGGTGACTCCTAATACAGAATCTAGCACTGTAGCTGGGAATATTTTTCCCTACGTGCCTCACTTTGTACATGTCCACATTAGATTTCATCTGCTATTTAGACACCCAGTCTTATCAGATCCTTCTGCAAATTTTCACAATTCTCTTCCATTTTAATGACTTTGAATAATTTTGTGTCATCTGCAAGTTTGATCATCTCACTTGCTGCCCCTTTCTCCAGATCATTTATGAATATGTTGAACAGCATGGATCCCAGTACCCTTGGGGCACTGCATTATTAACCTTTTTTCCATTTGGCTAACTGACCATTTGGTCTTACTCTGTTTCCTGTCATAGGATATGAGGCAATGCCCTATTATGAGCTGAAAACTGGCTTAGATTTCAGTCCACAATGGGGCATTACCTCCTATCCCATGACTTTTTGATTTCCTGAGAAGTCACTCATAAGGAATTTTGTTGAATGCTTTCTGAAAATTCAGATAGACTATGGCTCTGATTCTGTATGGTAAAGAACGGGACTGGAGATCCCGATGGGATGTCCAACCCCGCTATCCATCCTCAGCAGATTCTGCCTCCCGGCCCCACTAAATGGACAGAGCTTCTGGGCATGTTGCAGAGGACGGGGGGCAGCACAGGGGCAGAGAGTAGGTGGAGCCGATCCCCAAACGTACAAGGCCGATTATGGTGATGGCCTTATATGTTTAGGGCTCGCCGAGAGGACGGCTAGCTTATTCCACCTCAGAAGTGGAATAAGCACTGGCCGCCCCCCTGGATTGGCCAGCCAGTCCCCCAGCGGCAACACGGAGAATAGGGTGTGTGTCTCTGCCACCTGATCTGGATCCTGGCTGCCCTGTCAGGGTCGGGCGGTGGGCAAACGGGGGGTCTGATGCAGCTGGCAGTTTAAGCCGTGGAGAGGATGTCCCCATGGCGATGCAGCTGGCAGTTTAAGCCGTGGAGAGGATGTCCCCATGGCGATGCAGTGACACACTGTGCCATCTCTACGGTCCTGATCCTGCACCCGTGCGACCATCTTGCTCCCGTGGTGCAGAATCGGGTCCAAACTGGCCTGTCCTGCTCAGGGCTGTCCAGACAGCCTGGACCTGCCCCTTAGGGAATCAGGTTCCACATCAATCACAAATATGAGAGCTGGACCGAGGGAGAGCCCTAGATGTGGTGTACTTAGAGTTCATTAAAGCCTTTCACACCATTCTGCACAGGCAACATAAATAAATTGAGCACCTAGGGATGGATCCTAAAGTGACTGACTGGGCTAGAAATTGGTTAAATGGGAGGAGACAAAGGGTACAGGTAAATGGAACTCACTCTGAGGAGAAGAATGTTACGTACCACAGGGATATGTCGTTGGTCTAATTCTTTTTAACATTTTTTTAGTGATATTGCGGAAGGGCTCTCTGGTAAGGTTGCCTCTTTGCAGATGATACCAAGATCTGCAATAGAGTAGACACCAAACATGAAGGGGGATTTAGTTAAATTTGAAGAATGATCGAGAATTTGGCAGCTGAGATTTAATGCTAAAAAATGCAGGGTCATGCATTTGGGCTGCAAAAATCCTCCATGGCAATCTGGCTGCAGTCAAGAAGAAAACTGTTCTGAGTGGCACTTTCGAAAGGGAAGAGGTACATCTGCTCAGAGAAGACCACAAGACTTTTCTGAGTTAGGGGAGAGCCCGGCACAGAGGCGCCATCAAGAATGACACCTATTGAGTGCAGGGCTGGCACAAGGGTTTCTGCCACTCTAGGCAAAAACCCCTGCCTCGCTGCCCCCCACTGCTGATGCCATCCCCCTCTCCCAGCTGCTGCCGATTCCATCTCGGGAGGCGGTGGTGGGCAGCAGCAGCAGCATTTCCAAAAGCAGAGGCTTTTTGACACTGATTTTAGAAATGATGCTGCTGCCCGCCCACCCCCCCAACAGAACTGGCAGCAGTGGGGGGTGGGGGGCAGTGGGCAGGCAGCACGGCCATCCATGTGTGCTGCCATTGTTCACTGAGGCCGGCCAACCTAGATGGCCACCTAGCTCTCCTAGTGGATGGGCCGGCCCTGATGGAGTGTGCCTGCATCCCCCTGCTTGTCTGCAGAAAAGCTTTTGTCCATGAAAGAGGAGCGGGACCTGGGCGTGAATGTTTTTGATTATCTTAAAGTGGCTAAACAGGTAGAAAAAGTGATGGCAAAAGCCAGAAGAATGCTTGGGTGCATACAGAGAGGAATGGCCAGCAGGAAACAGAAGGTGATAGTGCCTCTCTGTAAGTCTTTGTTGAGACCTCATTTGGAATATTGTGTGCAATTCTGGAGACCACACTTTCAAAAGGATATAAACAGGATGGAGTCGGTGCAGAGGCTAGCTACCAAAATGGTCAGTGGTCTTGTTATAAGCCATATGGGAACAAACTTAAAGATCTCAATATGTATACTTTGGAGGAAAGGCAAGAAAAAACAGATATGATAGAGATGTTTAAATACCTCCATGGCATAAATAAGAGCTTTTTTCAATTGAAAGAGGAGAAGAGCCTCTTTCAATTGAAAAAAGCTCTGCAATGAGGGGACTTAGGATGAAGGTGAATGGGGATAGACACAGGAGTAAAGATCCATCAGGTGCAGCACAAAGAAAACCACCAGAGCCACCACACTCACCAGCAACTCTCCCGCTCGACATCAAGAAAAGGAGCGAGAAGCCAGACTCCTTCCCGCTCCCCAGCACCAAGCCAATCAGGGGCCTCGGGGCAACTTTAAATTTAAAGATCCATCAGGAGCACCCAAGCCTGGTGGGCCCGCACCTGAGGGCCTCGCCAGAGTGCCCTTTGGCATGGCCCTTAGGCAGGGACTATGGATGGGAACTCCAACAATGACAGAAACCCACCTACAAAATATCTAACTACTAGAGAATCCACAGTCTCACCAATTATCTACCAATGCTGCATGATCTCAGTCTGATTTAACCTGCCACACATCTGGGGCAAGGGAAGGGGTCCCCCAGAGCTGCAATATCATCGTGCCTCCTCCAGCACCACCCCAAAAGACTTTCTCCGTTCCAATCAGCCGCCTCAGATCCTGCAGCCAAGGTTCTCCGATCCCTCGCACTGCAGAAGTCCAAAACCCTTTGCCAGACAACCACGACTGAACTGCACTAATCTGAATGCCTTGGAAGTGAAAAAACAAAAGGTACACTGTCCACCTCTTACACATCTTGCTACTACTACTGTTAACTACTCTACTCACAGAGGCAGCCAGTCCAAATTTCTGTCACAGCATCCCCATAATTCATAAACATAGATACCCACCACAGGGAGCTCCAATGCACCAATTGCATTCACAATACATGAAAAACCTGAAAAGGTACTGCCTGCTAGTAAAGAGCCCTCCAACACCAACACCTATCAGAGACAACAACCACAGAACCCCTAAAAAGGGGACACCCCCACAACTTGCACACTCATCAATTCACGCTCTGCCAGGAACAAGCTTTAGACCATATCTGACTTTATACAAGAACACATTCTAGACTTCTATGTGTCACTGAAACATGGTTTAGTGACTCTGACTCAGTTCTCCTGAACCAGATGTGTCCCCCCCTCATACACAATATTCATGTCAAACAGAACCAACAGCAGAGGTGGAGGTGTCTGTGTAATTTCCAAAGAAAATCTGAAGCTCAACATCACAGCCTCCAGCTCCAACTTAGATAATGACACCTTAAGCATAACAAATGATTTGATCTCACTCTGCCTAGTATACAGGGCCCCTCATGGCAACACCTCTGAGCTTGCGATACTCTTGGAAACAGCTTGCTCCAACACAAATAGACACCAGTCACAAGTTATACTTGGAGACCTTAATCTAGCCTCTGCACCCACACCCCATGCAAATGCTTTCCTTGACGCCATGGAAACTCTAAAATACACTCAGATCCTCTCCACACCAACTCATATGAAAGGAAATACCCTTGACCTCATTTTCATGCCTGCAGACCTCCTACCCGACTCCCAAAAAGCACCCCACACCATTCTTCCGGTACCCTGGTCTGACCATGCAGCCATTCTCTTCCTTATACCTCTCCCCACACAACAAACACAGACCTCCAAACCCCAATCAGCCAGGTTTTGAGAATTCAATAATGGAACACTTCCTCAAAACAGTTATCCCACAACTTGAATACTTCAAAGATACAGAGGTTGATCTTGATAAACTTACTCAAGGATGGAATGACACCTTAGCCAACATCTCTCGCCATGCCAAGGAAAATCACATCAAAGCACCATAGTAGAACCCCACGATACTCTTCCACCCTCCAAAAGCAGAAAAGTGACTTATGATGGCTTGAACGTAAATGGAGAGCTTCCAACAAACCCCCTCCTCCAAACAACCTAAATGGAACATCTCAAAAGATACAATGATGAAACAATAAAACAAAAAAAAGGATACTATACCAATCTCATCACAGGCGCAATAAACAAACCGAGGGAACTATTCTCTATAGCGAAAAAAACTCCTGAAAGAACCCAATACAGGAACCTCTCAAGATAAAATTATGCCCTCAAAAGATGGCCACCTATATTCTCACCAAACAGACACCAACTCCCTCACTGGATCAACCACCAATAACTCCAGGATCCAAAGAAATACTTCAAACACATTGGACACAATTCAAACTCCCATCACTCCAGAAAACTGAAGACATCATCCAGTTGCTTAACACCACAACTTCGGCCCTGGACCCCTGTCCTGTGTCGTGGGTAAAGTTGGCTAGAGCTCAACTCAGCCCATATATAATGACCATAGTCCATGCACCCCTGTCCCTAGACATAATGTCTGCCCTACTCAAAAAGGCCTCAATTCGTCCTATTCTAAAAAGCACAAAACTTGACCCATTCTCCCTCATATCATATAGGCCAATATCCAGCATCCCGTTTGTCGCTAAGATAATAGAAAAAATTGTCCTCTCACAACTTCAAAACCACCTTGATGAGCATGCACCCCTTGACTCTTACCAGCATGGATTTAGACCCTACCATGGAGCTGAAACACTTGTCACTTCTCTACTATACACACTCTCAACTTGCTTCCAAAACACCAACAGAGTGTTTATACTAATCTTTCTGGACATTGCATCTGCCTTTGACTCCCTCCCACACCATCTACTACTTCATAGGCTCTCTGATTGGACTCCAAGGCACAACACTAACCTGGTTCCGCTCCTACCTAGATTCCAGAAAACAACAGGTAAAAGTTGGTCAAATGACATCAAAGCAATTTACCGAACAAATGGGAGTACCACAAGGCTCAAGTCTTTCAGCTCTACACATCAATATCTTCATTCAGCCTCTATGGCCAAATATTCAAGTTGCACAAAATTCTATATCATGTCTATGCCGATGACAATGTTCTTCACTTCCATCAACCCTCTAACGCCAGACACCACCAGTCTCCAGAGATGCTTCACTGAAAAAAATATTTCAGCCTATACAACCTGTACATCAACCATGAGAAAACAGAAGCACTATACATTTCTACCAACCCAACCTTCTCTTCACCACCGACACTGCAGTTAGATGATCTCATCATCAAAGTTAAAACAGAAGTAAAATATCTAGGCATAATAGATCAACAATTGACCTCCCAATCACACATAAAACAAACTACTTCCACAGTTTACAGAAAATTAAGGACACTGAGAATCCTCCGTCCACTACTTACCCAAGATTTATTCAGAACTGTCTACCAAGCCATAATCACACCCTCCTTTGATTACTGTGGCATTATTTACCAAGGCCTTCCTAAGAATATCCTCCACCCACTACAGTTAGCCCAGAACATTGCGCACGAATAGTCTCTGTCAAGCCCACATCACCCCCATACCAAAGTAATTACATTGGCTCCCCAACACTGTGACAATCAAATACAAAGCCCTCATGATAATATTCAAAATACTTCACAATGAATCTGCCATCTGTCTTTGAACTCTGATCTCCACCCATCAAACTGACAGACTAAGAAGATATAGCACCATCAACCTCCTAATGATTCCGCCACAGAAGACTAAAAGTAAGCAAACAACATGTAACAGGGCATAGCGTAGTTACTCACCTGTAACAGGTGATCTCCGGGAACAGCAGGAATTTAGTCTTCACATATGGGCAACATCGGCACCAACGGAGCCCGCGCGGGAATGCTCCCCAGCGCCCTATAGGAAAGCTTTTAGGAGCATCCCACTGCACCTGTGTAGCTGCCTTCCCACCTTTCCAGCTCTCCCTCCTCAGTTGGGTTTGTAGCTGAGATAAAGAGAGAGAGAGAGAGAGAGAGAGACATATACAACTCCTAGGGGAGAAGGGTGGGTTGTGAAGACTAAATTCCTGCTGTTCCCGGAGATCACCTGTTACAGGTGAGTAACTACGCTATCTCCAAGAACAAGCAGGGATGTAGTCTTTCCATATGGGACTCCCTAGCTTGGAGATGCCAGGGAGATGACAAGAGAGAGAGCTGTGAAACACAGGCCTAAGTGGGTCAAGTATCCTCCCAAGGATGCCTGGTATCGAAACCCAGGACGGAGGATAGGAGTTGATCTAAGTTTGAAAGAGATGCTGGAGAACAGCCTGGCCAAACGAGGCATCCCAGCGGGAATCCTTGTCCAGGCAGTAATGGGCCGCAAAAGTGTCGACAGAGGACCAGGTTGCTGCTTTGCATATTTCATCAATTGCCACCGAGCATAGGTTTGCCATGGAGGCAGCCATTGCTCGCACATTGTGTGCTGTGACATGACCTTCAAGAGAAAGTCCCACACTCTCATAAGCAAAAAATATACAGTCTGCAATCCATTTGGGGAGAGTTCTTTTGGAAACTGGTAGACCTAGGTGACAGGAATCAAAAGCAACAAAAAGCTGTGAAGCTTTCCTATGCTGCCTAGTTCTTTGTAGATAAAAAGCCAAGGCACATTTGCAGTCCAGAGTATGTAGACTTCTTTCTGCACTAGAGGCATGAGGTCTAGGGAAGAAAATAGGAAGGTAAACCGACTGGTTTAAATGAAAAGGCGAAACCACCTTTGGCATAAAGTGCGGATGAGTCCTAAGTACTACCTTATCATGGTGAAACTGTGTATAAGGAGGGTCAGCCACTAAAGCATGGAACTCACTGATGCGTCTTGCAGAAGTGAGGGCAATTAGGAAGATAACTTTCCAAGAAAGAAACTTCAGAGGCGTAGTGGCTAGAGGTTCGAAGGGTGGCTTCATAAGCTGTCCGAGGACGACATTGAGGTCCCATGCTACTGGAGGTGGCCTAATGGGAGGCTTAGTCAAGAGTAGGCCCCTCATGAAGCCTGCTACAAGCGGCTGGGAGGAGACAGGATATCCTTCTAAGGGCATGTGAGATGCCACAATGGCACTTAGGTGGACCCTTACTGAATTGGTTTTGAGTCCAGAGGACGAGAGGTGGAGGAGATACTCAAGTAACGCTTCCACGGGAATGGAAAAAGGATTAAGATCCTTTTTTTGAACACCAGATTTAAAACCTTTGCCACTTGAAGGCATAAGAACGCCTTGTGGTAGGTTTCCTTGAAGCCAATAGGATATCTTTAACCTGCTGAGAGAGGTTGATGTCCTGGAGTTCTAAGCTCTCAGCAGCCATGCTGTCAGATGTAAGGCTTGCGACTCTGGATGCAGAAGCGTCCCGTCCTCCTGAGTTAGGAGATACGGAGTACATCACAACTCCAGAGGTTTGACTTGAGAGAGACGTAGAAGCAGTGGATACCACATTTGTCGTAGCCAACGCGGGGCTATGAAGATCATGTAGCCCCTGTCTTTCTGGAGTCTGAAAAGAGTCTTGGGGATGAGGGGAATGGGAAGGTAGGCATACAGGAAGTACCGACCCCTGTGGAGGTGGAAAGCATCTATCGCCTGACTGTTCTGAGCAGGTATTCTGGAACAGAAGCGTGGAAGTTTGGCATTCTGAGAACTTGCAAACAGATCAAGCAATCTGATCCGCATGGAGAGACCACTCGTGTGGCAGCAGTACTCGACTGAGTTTGTCTGCCAGGATATTTTGTTTGCCAGGGAGATACACCACTAGTAGATGGATCTGATGGTGTATAGCAAAAGACCATAGATGTAGGGCTTTGTTGCACAACACCTGAGAACCTGTTCCACCTTGTTTGTTCACATAGGACATGGCTAGCTGATTGTCCGTCTGGACTAGAACTGTTAGGGAGTGAAGATGGTCTTGGAACACCCTGAGAGCATTGTGGATGGCTCTGAGTTCCAACAGATTTATGTGAAGTCATGCCTCCTGCTGAGTTCAAAGACCCTGAGTGGAGAAATTGTCCAGATGAGCTCCCCACCCAATTTGGACGTATCCATCATCAGGGTAGATTGGTGTGATAGCATGACTCTAGGAGAAGGTTTTCTGGCGATTGTCACCATTGGAGAGACAAAATTAGACGTGCAGAGTTCATGATTCTGTCTCTCAGACGACCTGATGCCCGAGTCCACTGCGAAGTCAGTCCATTGAGCTGCCCGCATATGCAGACGAGCATAGGGAACCACATGCACAGTGGAAGCCATATGGCCCAGCAACTGAAGCATTTCTTGAGCAGTTAGGAAAGTTTTCATACCTGCCTGAGAAGCTAGCTGAACGATTCGAGTGCAGCGGGCCTGTGGTAGAAAAGCCCTTGATTGTTGTGTGTCTAGGAGAGCCCCTATGAACTCTAAGGTCTGAGAAGGGGTGAGTTAGGATTTTGGAAGATTTATAACAAATCCCAAGTGTTGAAGAACCTGCATTGTGCGGGAGAGAGCAGAGCTGGCCTCTAGAGCTGTCATTGCTCGGATGAGCCAGTCGTCTAAGTAAGGGAAGACAAATATCCCTAGAGATCTTAGGAATGCTGCCACTACTGCCATGCATTTCGTAAAGACTCTTGGGGCAGAGGCCAGGCCAAAGGGTAGAACCCTGTACTGGTAATGTCTTCCTTGAGAGAGGAATCGTACAAACCTCCTGTGTTCTGCGTGAATAAGGATATGGGTATACGCATCCTTTAGATCTAGAGAACAAAGCCAGTCCTGACTGGAGATAAGGGAGAAGAGTTCCGAAAGAGATCATCTTGAATTTCTCTTGGAGCAGATACTTGTTCAATTCTCTGAGGTCCAGAATGGACCTGTATCCTCCTGTCTTCTTTGGGATAAGGAAGTAGGGGGAGTAGAAGCCCAGGCCTTGCTGAGAGAGTGGCACCTCCTCTATTACACTCTGAGCAAGAAGGGTGATAATCTCTTGGAGCAAGAGAGTGGTGAGAGGAGGCCGAGAACTGAACTCTCTTGGAGTAGAAGGAGGGGGCATACTTTGGAAGTGAAATTTGTACCCCTCTGCTACTATGGAGAAAGTCCAATGTTCTGATGTTATCTGGTGCCACCTTTGGGCAAAGTAACAGTCTGCCTGGAATGTTGACTGGCTCTGGAATCTCCAGAGGTAGGACAGCTAAGTTCCCTAGAAAGGAGTCAAAGACCTTGTGATGGCTGGGTCTGTTGAGCTGGCTGAGCCCTGGGGGCCTGAGCCTTCCTTTGATGCTTCGGCTGTTGCTGTCCCTTCTGGGAAGCATGGACCGGACAGTGCACAGTGTGGGTATAAGAAGGGCAAAACTTCTTTTTCTTGTTGAAAAAGGGCTTCTTTATAGCCTTGTTCTTAGCTGGGTTGGCAGTGGTTCTAGAAAGCCTATTGAGAGTGGTATTCTCGGACTCCAGATGAGAAGCCTTGTCCTGCCAATCCTTGCCAAAGAGGTTTTCCCCTGTGCAAGGAATGTTCCCCAGCTTATCTTGCACCCATTGTTCAAGATCAGATTTTATTTATTTATTTAATATTTCTCATATACCGCACTATTGTCATCAGCGCGGTTCACATGGAACAAAAACATATACATATAGGATAACTGTAGTGCATTTTACAAGTAACAGGGATTTGAAAATTTGGAAGAAACAAGGTAGTCTATATAAATCATATACAATAAACTATATACATGCTTGTAACCAAGCAATCCAACATGCACCGATGCAATAGCAGAAGTCCTGCTAATACACTCAAAGCAATCAAAGGTTGCTCTGTTCATGAATTTGGAAACATTCTGAGCATGTTTTACAAGTGTCAGGTAATCAGCTCTCTTGTCATCAGGGAGAAGAGGAGCCATTAGTTCTAAATCGTTAGCAACCTCCCAAAGGAACACACCCATATAGAGTATGTAAGAACTTATTCTGGCCGATAACATGGAGGCCTGAAAACATCGACGACCAAAAGCATCGAGAGTTCTCGCCTCCCGGCCAGGAGGATTTCAGGAATGTGTTTGGGCACTTTTAATTCGACGCATTGCTGATTCCACTATCATAGAATGGTGTGGTAACTGCGTCTTCGGGAAACCGGGACACTGCGGTACCCGGTACATGATATCGAGCCTCTGAGAATGTGGAGAGACAGTTAAGGGTGTCTCACACATCCTAAGCATGAGGTCATGCAATATCTGGTGTATAGGTAGGGTAGCAGCCTCCTTTGGGGCTGCTGGATACTGAAGAATTTCAAGTTCTTCAGCTCTCGGTTCTCTCGGAGGTCACGGTAATGGAGAGGTCCCGAGCCACATCCTGTATAAAATCTTGAAAAGACATGTCCTCCGGAGGAGACATACGGCATTGTGGGGAAGGAGAAGGGTCTTCCAGAAGAGTCTCACTTTCCCTGGTACCGATCGATTCATCAGACGAATCGGAATCGGACAACTCGAAGTATTGACGGTACCGATCAAAATCGGCATCGGGATGCCTCAGGACCGGACCCTCGATGCTGGTCACTGCTTCTACGGCCGGCATGGGTGGTAGCATGGAGAGTGGCGCAATGGTCGATGCAGATACATTCGGTATTGATGCCGGTACCGATGGCTGCGGAACCGATTGCAGAGGCTTTAGCGGTACTGAAGCTGCTAGCAAGGCCGCTAAACTCTGCTCAATGGCCAGGATATGCTGATCCATGGAGCCAGCCGATGCCTGGGTATCGGTACCTGAACAGCAGGCCACAACCCCAGAGTATGGCACCAAGAGCTCTCCGGAGATGGAGGCCTCAGGAGCATCCTAGGACCCCGTTAATGTTTTGGAGGCAAGGACCTCCCGCCGGGGTAGTATGGCCAGTGTATTCCCCTCCAGGGCAATGCCTAAGGCATCTCGATGCTTAGAAGATCTACCCTTAGAAGACTGGCCAACCTTCAAGAAAGACTTGGGTTTCGATATCTGAGATCCGTGGGAGGAAGATGAAGCCCTCGACAACGTTGATGTGACTAACATTGCATCGGTGGTAAAGAGGTGCCGAGTTTTGCAGCTCTATTCTGCAGGCCCCTCTTTGTCTTCTTCCTGCAGAGAAGGCATTCTGATGGCAGATGCTCTGGTCCCAAACATTTAAGACACCAGTCATGGGTGTCGGTAGCAGAGACAGTACTACTACATTTGGAACACTTTTTGAAACCACTAGCTGGTTTATCCATCTTAAAGGAAAAGGGGCCTAAGGCCCAAAATGGCGCCTAAACACCTGGAGGGCAAAGACCCTCAGTGAAAAAAACTTAAAGTTTTTTTTTATTTTTTAAATTAATAGAAACAGAAGAAACACCGACGATACCAATGCTAGCGTCGACGGGAAGGCAGACGCGACCACAAAAGAAGTAAATTTTCTGCGATGACAGGAATTGCTCCCTGTCGGCTCCACGGAAAACGAAAAACTGAGGATGTTGAAAAGGCAGGAAGGCAGCTACGTAGGCACAGTGGGATGCTCCCAAAAGCTTTCCTATAGGACGCTGGGGAGCGTTCCCATGCGGGCTCCGTCGGTGCCGATATCACCCATCTGTGAAGACTACATTCCTGCTTGTTCCTGGAGATTCACTCTATTTGCCCCACCTTATTTATTTAACTGGTTTTAATATACTGTTTTTCTACGAGTCAAAACAGTTTACATGGAACAAAGCAAAATGATTTACAATGAACAGATTGAGTAAATATACAATCAACTATCAACAGTAACAAGTACTAAAGAACAGCATTAGGCATGGGGAGGGGAGTGATACTGAGGAGATATGAGTTAGAACTTATATTACAGAATGCTTTGAAGTAGCAAGGGCTTGGAGGACGGGGAGGACGAGTGAGGGGTAGGAGTGAGGGGAGAAGAAATGTTTCCAATATATCCAAAATGTGGAAAGAAGATTATGGGGGAGGGGAAGAGGGAATGGTGTGTGGGAGTAGAGGCTGTTCTTGCTGGGGATTGGTTGTGGAGGATGTACCATAGTGTTCTTCAAAGAGAAGCATTTTGAGGTGCTTTTTGAAAAGGATGTGGGATTGAATACAGCGTAAGGTGGGAGATAGTTTGTTCCATATAGTGGGAGCATAGAATTCAAATGCTCTTGTGTAAGTTTGTTGAGGTTTCTTGCAGGTCTATGTTGGTGGGATGAGAAGATTTGAGGTGTTTTGTTGACGGAACGCTTAATGAGTAGTTGCTCAGCAGAGGTCTTGATGAGAGCTCTATGAGTAGTGGCGAGTATCTTGAATTTGATTCAGGATGCAACGGGGAGCCAGTGAAGAGATCTGAGAGTAGGAGTGATATGAGAGTGTCTGGGGACTCCAGTTATAATGCGTGCAGCAGTGTTTTGAGCAAGTTATAGAGGGGCAATGGTGGCCTTGGGAAGCCCACGGAGGATGGAGTTACAGTAGTCAAGTAGTGGTGTGATAGAGGCTTGGGAGACCATACAGAAGCTATCAGGTGAAAGGAGGTGTAGGTTGTGGAGAATTTGTAGCTTGAAGTAGATGTTTATGGTGTCATTCATAATGTGAGGATGGAAATTTAGATATTGGTCTAAGATAAACCGAGATATTTGATCTGAGATTTGACTTGTATATCTGTGTCTCCGAATTTAATGCTGGGGGGGGGGGGGGTGAAGTTGAGGTCTCTGGAAACTTGAAGAATCTCTGTTTTGTTGAAATTTACTGCAAGTTTGTGATGTTGTAGCCATGAAACGATTTCTTTGAAGCAGTCAGTGAGACTGGAGGAGTAGTCAGGGGAGGAGGTGTGGAATGAGGTGAAGATCATTATATCGTTGGCATAGAGCTCGTAACCAACTTTGGATCTCTGAATGATGTAGCATAGGGGCCTGATGTAAATGTTTAATGGGGGGGAGGAGAGGGTGGAACCTTGAGGAACTCCTTGGGGAAGAGTGTAGGGTGCTGATGGTTGGTTGCTGAGCCTTACCATTTGGGTTCGCTGGGAAAGGTAGGAGTGGATCCATTTGAGCGGGGCACCCTGAACACCAACAGTGTTGAGTTGGTTGAGTAAACCTTGGTGGGATACAGTGTCGAATGCTGCAGAGATGTTGAGGAATAGCAGCACAAAGCCAGAAAGAGGTTCTTCAGTCCCAATGATGAGTGTATTTAGGAGGGAGGCGAGTAGGGTTTCAGCACTGCGGTATGGGCGAAAGCCATGTTAACTGTGGTCGAGTGGGGCAAGTGTGTCGACATGCTCCTGAAGCTGAATTTGAACTGCTTTTTCAATAATTTTGGAGAGATAGGATATGCTGGCTATGGACCTGTACGATGCAGGAGAATTGGGGTCGAGGTTGAATTTATTCAGTAGGGGTCTCACAGAGTCTTGTTTGAGAGCAAGGGGGAGGTAGGCTTGGGTGAAGTATGAAGGATGGTGGATATGAATGGTATTGTCTTCGTTAGCTTGATCCATGTTACTGGGCAGGGGTCAAGAGGGGAGGTGGTGGCATTGATGTAGTTGATGATGTTTAGGAGCTCTTCAGGAGGAACATTTCTGAATGTTGTCCATGGCATGATGGAGGAGGCTGTGGAAGTGGAGGGAGGAATGATGAACATAAGATATGCATACTGGGTCAGACCAAGGTCCATCAAGCCCAAGGTCAGACCAAGGTCCATCAAGCCTGTTTCCAACAGTGGCAAATCTAGGTCATACGTACCTAGCAGTTTCCCCAAAAGACACAGATTCCACAATGCTTGTACTGGGTCAAGCATTGATATCCTGGGTCCCTTCTTAATAATGGTTTATGGACCTTTCCTCCAGGAACTTGTCCAAACCTATTTTAAAACCAGCTACACTAACAGCCTTTACTACATCCTCCTGTAACAAATTCCAGAGTTTGATTACACATTGAGTGAAAAAATATTTTCTTTTATTAGTCTTAAATAGTTTACCCTGTAGCTTCATTGCATGTCCCCTAGTCTTTCTATATTCTGATAACGTAAACAATCGATCTATGAGAGTGGAGGAACCAGGAAGATTATGTTTAGATATTAGGAAGTCTGCCATTACTTGAGGGTCGATGATGTTATTGTTTTGAGGTTGAGATGGATCATTTGTGAGGGATCTTACAAAATTGAATAGTTCTCTTGGCTTATTTAGGGATCGTAGAAACACGTTGTGGTATTCACATTTAGAATTGAGGGTGTTGTGGGAGTGGGCTGTACGTTGGTCTAGATAGGCGGCTTGAAGCTGTGGTCTTTAGATTTTCTTCATCTTCGCTCAAGTCTTTGGAGGAAACATTTTTGCTCTTTGAGGGGGGGCCGAGTACCAGGGGGCATGAGACCGATGAGTTTTGGAGGAGGTGCAAAGTGGAGCTATAGCAGCTTCAGTAATGGTGATGTTCCAAGAGTGTACCAGCATATTGAGGCTGGATCGTGGGCAGTTGTGGATATTGTGGGTGCTGGTATTCAGTTGATTGAGTAGGACATTGTTGGTTTCAGTGAACCAAGTTTCTGTGAAGAGGAGATCTATTGCCTTGTCATTGATGTGGTGAGTAAGAGTTTGTAGTTTGTTGCAGGCAGAGTGAGCATTGATCAAGCTGCATTTGATTGTGTGGGCAGGGTGGGTAGTGTGGGGGGGGGGGGGTAGGTAACTGAGTTTGGGATGAAGTGGGGATATATAGGAGGTGAGAATGTCTCCTGTAGTGGTGAGTATACTGTGGGACTAGAGTAGAGGGTGTGATGGGTCTCGGAAGGTGGATGATTGGGATAGGGGAAGGGAGGGTGAGGTGGGCTGAGATGCAGTGTGTAAAGAGGGAGGGGAGGTATAAGAGTGCTAGCCAGTTAAGTAGGGGAGTCATGATTGAGTGAGGTTCTTTAGAGGGGGTCTTGAGTAGCGAGTAATGTATTATGAGATACAGTAGTACCTAAGCTGCAATGAGTTAAATCGGGGTTTCAACCGCAATGAGATACAGCAGTGCCCAGAAAGAAATGAAAACTATAGCAGTGCCTAATATGCAATGAGATGCAGCAGAATCTGAGATGCAGTAAGAAGCAGCAGTGTCTAAAGTGCAGCGATCCACAGCAGAGCCTGAGATGCAATGAAATACAGAATAGTTTAAGATGCAATGAAATACAGCAGTGCTTAGGATGCAATGGCCTATGGCATTGTCTAAGGTGCAATGAGTTGCAGCAGTACCTGATATCCAGTGAGATACAGCAGGGCTTAGGATGCAATGAGATGCAGCAATACCTGAAATGAAGTGAGATAAAGCAGTGCTTAAGATGCAATGAGATACCGCAGTGCCTTAAATGTAACGAGTGACAGTAGTGCCTAAGATGCTACGAGATTCGGTGATGCCTAAGATACAGTGGAAGACAGTGCTCAAGTTCCCATGTGAAACAGTTACGTTTAGGATATATTGTAGCACAGTAAAAGGTCACATGATAATTTGTTGCTGCCGGACTTGAAAGTAATATGTTGTATCAATATTTGAGGTATGGTGAGGTACAGTATAATCAGCTGCACAATCTAGTACAGAAGAGTCAATGTGAGTGCAATAAACAGCACATGGAGTGGGGTATCCTCAATGGAGCTTGGTGGACTGGGTGAGTGCCGATGCGTTGATATAAGTAGAATGTCCATATGAGAAAGTAGAAGCACAGTTGTGAAGGGAATATTGACTATGAGGAGCAGGAGGACAGATGTTCATATGGAAGAACAACTTACAAGAAGTAGGCTGAAGCGATGGGCAGCTTTCAACACCTCCGGTCCCCGTTTAAGGGCCATGCCAAAGCGCAGGTGTGCCGAGTCGTGTAGGAGTTTTAAACTTGCAGGCAGCCTCCTGACTGGTCCCGCCGTGGAGGAGCTCACCTACCCACTCCTCTTCGGCGGCGCTGATCAGGAGATGAAGATGATGAAAACTGCTGCTGTTCCCGCCAAAGTTTTAAACTTGCAGGTAGCCTCCTGATTGATCTCGGCATGGAGGAGCAGGAGGAGCTCACCTACTCACTCCTCTTCGGCGGCGCTGATCAGGAGATGCAGATGTGAAACTCCCTTCCTCCCTCCTTAAGAGGATGCTCGGACTTAACTTAATACTAGAAGAACTTAAAAACACACCTCTTCCAAGAAGAATACCACATCACTGTAACCCAAGACAACCAACCACCCCTAGCCACATACTGTCAGATCAAACCCCATACACTTCAGTAACTAGACCTAATACTGCACCATGTTAAACCCAAATTAACTAACTGTAAATAGTTATGAGCATTACTATTATATTGTTTCTACTGTTTAATTTCAACGTACAACAGAGTGCCTAACAGTCCCGTTTGTTGGTTAATTGTAAACCACTTTGAATTAAGAACATAAGATATGCCATACTAGGTCAGACCAAGGTCCATCAAGCCCAGTATCCTGTTGCCAATCTAGGTCACAAGTACCTAGAGGTTTCCCTGAAAGACACAGGTTTCACAATGCTTGTATTGGGGTAAGCAGTGGATATCCCAGGTCCCCTTTAATAATGGTTTATAGACCTTTCCTCCAGGAACTTGTCCAAACATTTTTTAAACCCGGCTACACTAACAGCTTTTAGTACATCCTCCGGTAACGAATTGCAGAGCTTGATTACACGTTGAGTAAAATAATATTTTCTCTTATTAGTCTTAAATAGATTACCCTGAAGCTTCATTGAATGTCCCCTAGTCTTTCTATATTTTGATGGCATAAACAATCAATCTACATTTGCCCATTCCACTCCATTAATTTATAGACTTCTATCATATCTCCCCTCAGCTGTCTCCTTTCCAGGTTGAAGAGCCCTAACCTTTTTAGCATCTCTTCATAGGGGTATCCTTCCATCCCCTTTACCATTTTGGTGGCTCTTCTCTGTACCTTTCTAATAACGCTATATCCTATTTAAGATATGGCAATCAGAACTCTACACAATATTCAAAGTGCGGTCACACCATGGTACGATACAGAGGCATTATAACCACCTTGAAAAAGTCTTTATTATGCATTTTTGCTTCAACAGCAAGCTTCTTCTCAAATTCTCTCTTTACATGCCTTATTAATGCCTTGCATCTAACTTGCCAGTGCTTATATTGTTTCCAGTTTTCGCCATTCGGTTCCTTTTTCCATTTCCTGAAAGATGCTTTTTTGGCAACAGCCTCTCTGAGCTCACCTTTAATCCAAGCTGGCAGTTTTTTGGACTTCCTTCCACTTTACTTAAAACGTGGAATATGGCTAGTCTGGGCTTCCAAGATAGTATTTTTAAACAACACCCATGCTTGATGTAAATCTTTAATCTTTGCAACTGCTCCTTTTAGTTTTTTTCTTAAATAGTTTCCTCATTTTATCACTCTCCCTTTTGAAAGTTAAAAGGTAGTACTGTGGATGTCCTTACTGTTCTTCCTCCATTTATTAAATCAATGCGATCATGCTATGATCACTATTGTCAAGTGGCCCCAACACACTTATCTCTTGCACCAGATCTTGTGTTCCACTAAGGACTAGGTCCAAAATGACTTCCCCTCTGGTCGGTTTATGAACCAGCTGCTCCAAGAAGCAATCATTTATTTCATCTAGAAACTTTATCTCCCTAACATGTCCTGCCGTGACACTGACCCAGTCGATACAGGGGTAATTGAAATCACTCATTACTGCACTGTAACTTTTGTTAGCTTCCCTGATTTCTTTGAGCATTTCATCATCCATTTGTTCACTCTGGCCAGGTGGTCGATAGTACACCCCCACTGCCAATACTTTTCCCCTTCCCCTTTTCACATGGAATTTCAATCCATAGAGATTCTATGTCAATTTTGTTCCCTGCAAAACTTTAATCCTATGTGACTCAATGCTCTCTCTTACATAGACTGCAACCCCACCACCAATATGATCTGCTCTATCATTATGATATAGTTTCTACCCAGGTATCACAATATCCCACTGGTTGTCCTCCTTCCACCATGTCTCTGAGATACCAATCATATCTAACCTCTCATTTAGTGCTATATATTCTAACTCTCCCATATTATTTTTTTAGACTTCTGGCATTTGCATACAAGCATTTTAGAGGCTGTATTTTATTCATATTAATCTATCGGTAGGCAGGGGAAATTTGAAATCATTAAGCTCTGTCTGCTCTGTACTCAAGGGCATTTTGGCTACTTTTGTCTTTATTGGAACCTCTCTGTTGATATGCCCTAACTTCGATCTTTTGCTAATAATTATAGACAAGTGGTATAAAAGTAATATGCAGAAATATTTCTTTACGAAAAGAGTGGTAGATGTGTGGAATAGTCTCCCAATGGAGGTGGTAGAGATGAGGACAGTATTTTAACTCAAGTAAGCAAAGAACAGACAGCACAGTAACAGGTGATCTGTGGGAACAGCAGGAATAAGTCTTCACATATGGGTATCGTCGGTACCGACGGAGCCTGCGCGGGAACGCTCCCCAGCATCCAGTAAGAAAGCTTTTGGGAGCATCCCACAGCGCCTGCGCGTTGCCTTCCCGCCTTTCCCAACCGCCTCTCTCCAGTTCGAGTTTTAAAGCTGAGACAGAGAGAGAGGAGAGGAAAGGAAAGATAGATAGATAGAAAGATACAACTCCTAGGGGAGGTGGGTGGGTTGTGAAGACTTATTCCTGCTGTTCCCAGAGATCACCTGTTACAGGTAAGTAACTGTGCTATCTCCAGGAACAAGCAGGAATGAGTCTTCACATATGGGGACTCCCTAGCTAAAGATGCCAGGGAGAGACCCCATGGTTGTGTGCCCTTGCAGAGGGCTCCACTTCCCCCCATGGATCTCTGGCATCCGACCAGGGTAGGAGTTGATTAGGAATGGAACAGGTGTTTGAGGACAGCCTGACCAAACAAGGCATCCCGGCGGGAGTCCTTGTCCAAACAGTAAGGGGCTGTGAAGGTATATTTAATTTATTTATTTATTTATTTAAAGTCTCTTTTATACCGCGCTATTCAGCATCAGTGCGGTTTACAATAAACAACGAACATACACATTTCCAATAGTACTTTGTGTTTACATATGAACAGGAGAATCAACTTGGCTAACAGGGTAACTATATACAATAACAATATATACAATTTACAGGCTGGTCATGTGTTCTTATGGTTTCAGACAGAGGAGATTTGTGAGGTATGAACCGAGGCCCAGGTGGCCGCTCCACAGATTTGGTCGATGGACACAGAGTTTAGATGAGCCATTGAGGCTGCCATGGCTCTCACATTGTGAGCTGTGACATGGCCCTCCAGAGAAATGTTCCTACTCTGGTAGGCGAAAAAAATACATTGAGCAATCCAGTTGGACAGTGTTCTCTTAGAGACTGGAAGTCCTAAATGAGAAGGATCAAAAGCAACAAAGAGTTGAGAAGACTTTCTATGTTGCTGTGTTCTTTGTAAATAGAAAGCGAGAGTTCTCTTACAATCCAAGGTATGAAGATTCCTCTCTGCATTTGATGCATGAGGTCCTGGAAAAAAGACAGGTAAATATACCTCCTGGTTCAGATGAAAAGGCGAGACCACTTTAGGCATAAAGTGTGGCTTGGTCCTGAGGACTACCTTATCATGATGGAACCTTGTATAAGGTGGATTAGCCACCAAAGCTTGCAACTCACTGATGCGGCGTGCTGAAGTGACTGCAATGAGAAAAACAAATTTCCAAGAAAGAAATTTCAAGGAGGTGGTGGCTAAAGGTTCAAAGGGTGGCTTCATAAGCTGGCCAAGAAGCAGGTTTAAGTCCCATGCCACTGGAGGTGGTCTAATGGGAGGTTTAGTTAAAAGAAGGCCTCTCATGAATCTTGCTATAAGAGGGTGAGAGGAAATAGGTTGTCCATTAAGAGGCTTGAGGGACGCTGCAATAGCACTCAAATGGACTCTTACTGAATTCGTTTTCAGGCCTGCATTGGATAGATGCAGGAGATACTCCAGTAGAGAATTCAGAGGTATTGCAAAAGGGTTTAGACCGTTCTCTGAACACCAAATGGTAAATCTTTTCCATTTGAAAGCATAGGAACGCCTAGTAGAAGGCTTTCTAGAGGCATGAATAACATCTCTGACTTGCTGAGAGAGATGAAAATCTTGAAGGTCTAGGCCCTCAGCAACCAAGCCCTGAGAAAGAGCGACTGGGGGTTTGGGTGCCACAATGTTCCCCCTTCCTGGGACAGGAGGTCTGGTGCAGAGCCCAAGTCCAGGGAAGGAGCTTGAGAGAGATGCAGAAGTAGAGGGTACCACACTTGGCGTGGCCAATGTGGAGCTATGAGGATCATGGTCCCTCGATCTCTCTGAAGCTTGAGTAGTGTTTTGGGAATTAGGGGAATTGGTGGAAAGGCATAAAGGAAGTCTTGACCCCAGTGAAGGAGGAAGGCATCCTTGGCCTGAACTCCCTGACACGGAATTCTGGAACAGAACCGGGGAAGTTTGGCATTCCACGGACTTACAAAGAGGTCTATGTCCGGGGTTCCCCAAATTCGAAAAATCCTGGCTACCTGGTCCATGTGGAGGGACCACTCGTGTGGGAGCAGAACTCGACTGAGTCTGTCCGCCCGAGAGTTTTGAATGCCTGGAAGATATACTTCCAGAAGATGGATGTGATGCTCTCTGGCGAAGGCCCACAGTCGCAAAGCTTCGTTGCAAAGCGACAGAGAGCCAGTCCCTCCCTGCTTGTTTACATAAAACATGGCTACTTGGTTGTCCGTATGGATGAGGACTGTCCTGTAGCTGAGCAGGGAATGGAACACTCCGAGAGCTAAGAATATTGCTCTGAGTTCCAAGAGATTGATATGCAGAGAAGTCTCCTGTGGCGACCAGATGCCCTGGGTGGAGAGATCCTGCAAATGAGCTCCCCAACCCATGGAGAAGCATCTGTTGTCAGAGTTGCTTGGGGTAGTGACTGCTGAAAAGGGGACCCCAGCAACAGATTTGGAGGGGACTTCCACCACTGGAGAGACCAAAATAGGCAACTGGAGTTTGCTATTTTGTCTGACAGGCAACCTGATGCCTGAGTCCATTGGGTAGACAAAGTCCATTGAGCTGCCCTCATGTGAAGGCGAGCATATGGGACCACATGCACGGTGGATGCCATGTGGCCTAATAGTTTTAACATCTCTCGAGCAGTTAAATGGGACTTTAACTGTATCTGGGAGGCTAACTGCACCAGGCGTAGGCAACGGGCCTGAGGAAGATAGGCCCTTGCAGTTGTGGTATCCAACAAGGCCCCTATAAACTCCAGGGACTGAGTAGGGGTGAGATGGGATTTTGGGATGTTTATTACCAGTCCCAAATACTGAAGGATATGCATTGTGCAGGTTAGACAAATCTGGGCCTCTGACTGGGATGGAGCTCGAATGAGCCAGTCGTCCAGATATGGGAAAACGAATATTCCTAGAGTGCGCAGAAATGCAGCTACTACTGCCATGCATTTTGTGAACATCCTTGGTGCAGAGGCCAGACCGAAAGGAAGCACCCTGTATTGATAGTGCTTTCCTTGAAAAAGGAACCGAAGGAACCTTCTGTGTGTTGGATGGATGAGGACATGGGTGTACGCATCCTTGAGATCTAGAGAACAAAGCCAATCCTGACTCTGAAGGTATGGCAGCAGAGTACCGAGAGAAATCATCTTGAATTTCTCTTTGAATAGAAACTTGTTCAATTCTCTGAGATCTAGAATGGGTCTGTAGCCCCCTGTTTTCTTTGGAATAAGAAAATAAGGGGAGTAGAACCCTGAGCCCTTTTTAAGAAGGGGTTGTCATCCCTCATCAGCCCCAGTGGTGAAGACTGGTATTGTTGGGCTTTCTGAGAGTGGTAGTTGTGCCTTACTTATATAGATCACACAGAAAACTTCTTTTTTTTTTTTTTTTTAGGGTTTTATTCCCCGTCCCTTGAGGTTTCTTCTTCCAAAGATAACAGAAATTAACAGCCCATTTTGGCTTATAACAAAAGATAAATGAACAACAAAAACAGCTTCCTTCAGCTTATAACTTTGAACAAACAAAATAACAAACAGCCTAACTGTCTGCTTGGCTGGAGAGAGAGTAAGCTGTAGCCTTGCAACTTATACACTGGAGTTAAGGTCACACAATCACGTTTACCTCAGTGAGAATTCTGGCTCTGTTACAGTGAGAGAACACTCCATCAATTCTGGATTTTCTAATACTTCTGAGTTTTCATACTCCATTAATTCCTGTTCATTAGCTTCTCCATTATCAGCTTCAGACGTGGGGTAAAAGTATGGCAGGCTTGCCTCGTCCCCTAG
This sequence comes from Ichthyophis bannanicus, assembly GCA_033557465.1. Taxonomy (NCBI): domain Eukaryota; kingdom Metazoa; phylum Chordata; class Amphibia; order Gymnophiona; family Ichthyophiidae; genus Ichthyophis; species Ichthyophis bannanicus. Next base: position 131,177,516 of record CM066048.1, on the reverse strand, counting down.
GAAGTTTCTTTTCCCTTCTGAAGCACTGCCTCTCTGGGAAGTATCGTATAATCCTGAGCTGTGCCTTCCAGAGCTCTGCCCCCGCTGGTGCCTTAATAGATAGCTCAGATCCTTGTTTGACCTGCTAGCTGGGTAATTACGGCAGGCTCCTTGCCGGGTCTGCACTAGCTTCCTAGACTCAGCTGGGCTAGATTGGAAAGCTTGTAACGGCGTTTCCCTAGAAGCTGGGAGCTCACAGTAATAAGGGAAATCTTCAGCTTTTCTGGGTGAGTGAAACCCTCTTCTCTTAGTATTTTTATAACCAGGAGAAAAGCTATTATCAGCCTCTAAATATCTGGGCTTTATGTGGCTATTTCTATGCTTCCAGGGCTCCTCCCTCTCAGATAGCAAATAGCCCTTGTATTCACTCCTTGCCCCCGTACCTGCTGTTGCAGTCTTCTTATATTTCTCTCGTCCTCCAAACACAAACACGCTGTCAGGGTGTTGCTTTCTCACCGAGCCACACAGGTCTCTGGATTCTTTCCAACTTTCACACCGGCTCCCTTGTTGCCTCACTGACTCACTCTCACTGTCTTCATCTCTGTCACACCAGCTCCAGGCTTTCCATGGCTTCAACCGTATCTGCTGTTGCCTTTCAGCTTGTGACCTCTGTTGCCTCAACTCCTCTCTCAAGGATTCCCTCTCTCTCAAGGATTCCCCCTCTCTCAAGGATTCCCTCTCTCTCAAGGATTCCCTATCTCTAATTGTTTGGGAGTCTATTTTATCTGCGTGTCTCCTGACTCCACCTTCACTCAGCTGCACTCTATTGGATAAAACAAATTCCCTTGCTTTGCTCTCTGGGTGTGTCTTCCTGGGCTCTGTGCACGTGTGCCTAGGTTGTCCCTGGCAACCATCAAACATTCCTCTGTTTACCTTGTCACTTTTACTGTGATCATTCACACTGATCTGCACTTTCTCGGGTTGCCTTAGGTCTAACCCTGTGACAGAGTACTTCTTCTATTGCCCCTTGGGCAAGAAGGGTAGCAATCTCCTGACCCAGAAGGTTGAGGAGAGATGTTGGAGAATTGGACTGTTTCACCATGGTGTGGGGAGGAAGGTTTAAGAAATGAAGCTTGTACCCTTCCTTTATAATGGAGAGGGTCCATTGCTCTGCTGTGATTTGCTCCCATCTGGGAGCAAAGTAAGCTAACCTTCCTGGAATGGTGAGGGGCTCTGGTTCTTCCAGAGCCAGAAAGGCTAAGTTCTCTAGTTGCAAGTCAAAGGCCCTGAGGCTGCTGGGCCGTGGGAGGCCTGGCAGCCTTTGACTTGGCCTGTTTAGGGTGGTTTCTCACGCTTTGCAGCAAAACGACCTGCAGAAGAGGCCTGCTGACCATAAGCAGGATAGTATCTTCCCTTTTTAGAAAAAGGTGTCTTTTTGAACAACCTTTTCTTAGCAGGAGCAGAGGTAGACTTTGAAAGTCGATCCAAAGCAGAGTTCTCAGTATCCATCTGAGTGGCCTTTGCTTTCCAATCCCTGCCAAAAAGGTTTTCACCTGTACAGGGAAGATTTCCCAGTTCATCTTGGACCCAGAGTTCCAAATCAGATGCTTGTAACCAAGCAATTCTGCGTGCACCTATGGCAATAGCCGAGGCTCTGCTTACACACTCAAAAGAGTCAAAGGCTGCACGGTTGGAAAATTTGGAAACATCTTGGGCATGCTTAAGCCAAGTGAGAAATTCCTGCCTTTTATCTTCTGAAATAAAAGGGGCTAAAGTCTGCAGGTGATCTGTGACTTCCTTTAGAAACATCCCCATATAGAGACTATAGGAGTTGATTCTGGCAGCAAGCATATTAGCTTGGAAAACCCTTCTGCCAAAAGCATCAAAGGTTCTGCATTCACGTCCTGGAGGATTAGAGGAGTGTCTCTTTGCACTCCTTATTTTCCTCATGACAGACTCTACCACAATAGAGTGGTGAGGAAGCTGAGACTTATGAAAGCCAGGACAAGGAGGGACACGGTACATGGTGTCTAACCTACGAGAATGAGGTGAGATAGTAAGAGGAGTCTCCCACATGCTCAACATGAGATCATAGAGAATCTCATGAATAGGTAAGGTGGCTGCCTCCTTAGGAGCCTTAGGATATTGCAAAATATCTAATTGCTTGGCTCTAGGCTCTGACTCAGGGGCCACTGTAATGGAGAGGCCCCTAGCCACCTCCCTAATGAAGTCTTGAAAAGACAAGTCTTCTGGAGGAGACATTCTTCGTTTTGGAGAATCAGACTCCTGAGGAAGAAGTACCGGTGCCTCAACAGAAGCCTCCGACTCATCAGAGTCTTCGGAGGAATCAAAGTATCGCCTGACTAGATGCTCCTGTAAAGCCCGATACGCATACTGAGTGGGATCGACATCGGGAGTAAGCGGTACCGGTGGGCATCATAGGACAGGGTACCGTTGCAGTCGACACCGAAGCCGATGCAATCGGTACCGGCACCGGCACCGGAAACGATGCCAGTGCCGGAGTCGGTACCGGCAACGGAGATTGTTGCAGTACCGAAGGCGTCGAAGCCTGTATAAACGCTGTTAGGGTGCGCTGCATGGACAGAATCTTCTGATCCATCGACGCCACCATAGTCTGGATGTCGGTACTGGTGGCCACCGGTACCCCAGAACATGGCAACAGGTGATCGGTCGAGGCCGAGCCATCGATGTCAACCTGTGACCCTATAGATAATGCTTTGGAAGCCGGAACTTCCCGCCAGGGTAATTTTGCCGGTGCGGATTCCTCGAGGACAAGCCCGGAGGCATCTCGATGCTTAGAGGGAGATTTGCCCTTCAAGGACCGGCTAGATTTATGTTTGGCTACCTGAGATCCATGGGAGGAAGAAGAAGCCCTGGAAGACGTCGATGCCACCGAGGCTGCATCAGAGGGAAACAGGGTACTGAGCTTGGCTGCTCGGTTCTGCCGACCTCTTTTAGACATCATGGTACAGGAACACAATCCGTGATGGAATGGTCAGGACCCAAACATTTTAGACACCAGTCATGGGTATCGGTGACAGAAATAGTACCGCCACATTTCGTGCACTTTTTAAACCCGGAAGCGGGCTTCTCCATGAGGAGAAAATGTTTAGGCCTAAGGCCGAAACCACAAATGCACAGTTGAAGAAGTTTTTTGGTGTCGAAGGCGGCAGACGCGACACAGAAAAATAAAGAAAAAAATAAAGAATTCTTCTGCGGTGACAGGGACACGACCTGCTGGCTCCGCGGAAAAGAAGAACTGGAGAGAGGCGGTTGGGAAAGGCGGGAAGGCAGCGCGCAGGCGCTGTGGGATGCTCCCAAAAGCTTTCTTACTGGACGCTGGGGAGCGTTCCTGCGCAGGCTCCGTCGGTACCGACGATACCCATATGTGAAGACTCATTCCTGCTTGTTCCTGGAGATACAGAGGATCTCTAAAGGAAAAAAAGGGACTATAGTAGTTGATATGGAAGGGCGGACTAGTTAGGCCATATGGTCTTTCTGCCATCATGTATCTAAGTTTGTTTATGCCTTTAAAAAATTGAATAATTTGGTGAGGCAAGACTTTCCTTTACTAAATCTACGATGACTCATTCCAATTAAGCTGTGTCTATTTATATTTTGATTTTTAGGATAGCTTGCCTGGAACCAACAGTAGGCTCACTGGTCTATAGTTTCCTAGATCACTCCTGGAGCTCTTTTCAATAACTGGCATTATACTGTCCATCCTTCAGTCCTCAGGTACTGTGGCCGTTTTACATGACAGCTGTTACTAGTAATCTGCAACCTTTCATGTTTGAGCTCTTTCAGTATCCTGGGGTGAATACCATCTGATCTTTGTAATTTTTTACTCTTTAGTTTTTGTCAGTTTGCTCTATTAGATCCTCCAGATTTACAGTTATTCGTGTTAGTTGTTTTGAATCATTGCCAAAGGTTTCTGGAGTGGGTATAACCCACACATCCTCCTCAGTAAAGAGCAAGGCAAGGAATTAATCTAGTTTTTCTGTTATTACTGTGTCTCTTGGATCATTCCTTTTATCCCTAAATGGCTAGCTCTCCGACTGACTCCCTCTTGGGTAGTTTGCTTTGAATAGTATTTGCAAAAGTTACTAGTATTAGTTTTTGTTTCTACAGCAAGCATCATTTCAGACTCTCTATTGGCCTACCTTATTACTATTTTACATCTAACTTGCCAGTGTTTATGCTCATCCCTATTTTCCTTATTTAGACCTGCATTCATTTTTTAAAAGATGCCTTTTTCATTTTAACTGTCTTTCACATCACCATTAAAACATGCTGGCAATTGTCTGGTCTCTATTTGACCTTTTTAATGCTTTGCCATCCTGCAAGAACCACCGACACATGCAAGCTCTGATGAACAGAAAAAATAAATTCTCAGTGCAGTCCATTTGTGAGAAAACAAATCACAGCAAAAAGGCAAAAGCAAGGAATCACATTCACATTTATTCAGTAACTTGGTAAATTTGACCTCCTCCACTCTCAATTTCCAAAGATGACTGGCGTATTATGGTATGCAGGAACAAGAAAGTCATGGTTTCACGAAGGCGATTCATTCACAGAGGTTTTAAAATACAAAGTGTGCTAGGTATTTTTTCCTTTCAGGAGTTTTGACCAACTTCAGAGGCGGGATTGGGATCCTCCCGCAACCACTATCGTCTCCCCGTTGATGTATGCAGCATCTGGTGAACAGAGGAAAGAGACTATCCCGGCACATTCTTCTGCCTCTCCCATTCTGAGTCAAAAAACACAACGACAGTGCAGAGGACATAATGAGTGAGGTTTCTCTAACTGCTAGCTTTTATTACTGTCAACATTCAAGCAAAAAAAGGCTACCAAAAACATATTACTTCCCATGTCAACCTCTTGCAAAAATATTAGCAAATTATAATTGATTTGGGTACTATAAATGCACAAAGTCATCATTTTAAAAAGGACATTATTTATCTAGGGTGTCTTAACAAATTAAAAATGGTACAAAATAAAGTGAAGAATGGGCTGAAGCTGGATGTCATTGCTTTGCAAGTAGGCAATAGCCCGGCATGTTATTTTATTTATTTATTTAACAATTCTTATATACTGCGCTATTTCTCATCAGTGTGGTTTACATCGAACAATAAACACTTGGACATACAAATTAGTCCTACGTTTACAGAAAATAGGGATTTTAACATGGATTAACTGGGGAAACTATACACATTTGAGGTATATATACAGGTAATTAACAGGTTGGGCTCATAACAAGGTTTTACAGTTCAGGTTTAGCATACAGCATATTTGTACTCTGTTGGTCAAGAAGAGTTAGAGTGCTGTAGTATCATACGGGGTAGAATCAGATTGTAGTTTTATTGTGAATGCGTTTTCAATTGACATATATGAGTGTGTGTGTGTGTGGGGGGAGGGGGGATCACCAGGCTGTATAAAGTGCATGAGGAATAGGTGATGTTTGAGGGCTCTTCTAAACTGCGTGAGGTCCTTGATTGCTCTTATATTAGAAGGGAGTTTGTTCCAACATCTGGGGGCATAGCTTGTAAATGCCCTATTGATGGTTGATTTGTTAAGTTTTATAGATTCACTTGGTATGACTAGAGTATTTTCCGCAAGTGCTCTTCTGGATCTGTTGTTGGGGGTATGAGTGAGTAGATCTACAATTGAAGAGGGTGATGTCTTGTTGAATGCTTTAAAGGTAATGAGGAGGGTCTTGTATAGGATTCTGCAGCTTATTGGGAGCCAGTGAAGCTCTTTTAATATAGGTGAGATGTGGTCCTTCCTGGATGCTCCGCACAGAACACGAGCCAGTGCATTCATGGCTAACTGCAGCGAGTTGAGGGTATTTTTTGGGAGGCCATGTAGTATTATATTAGCGTAGTCAAAATGAGGTGTTACTAGGGCTTGGAAAACTGTTCGAAAGTCGTCAGTTTCCATCATGGGTCTCAGATGGCGGAGGGTTTTGATTTTGAAGTAGATAGATTTTACAGTTCGTTTGATGTGATCTTTGAAGTCCAAGTGTTGGTCTAATATTACTCCTAGATAGCGTATGTTGGATTTGACCGGAAGTTCTGCGTCTCTAACTTTTAGTGTTAATGGCGGGGAGAAGTCTTTGTTCCGTGTGACAAATAGCACTTCTGTCTTTTTGAAATTTATACGTAGATTCTGACTGAAGAGCCAATCTGTTATTGCGTCGAAGCATTTAATTAACGGTGTGAGAATAACAGAACATCGTCCGCATACATGAGGCAGGATATGCCGAAGGAGCGAGTTATGTCGCAGATTGGCTGCATATAAATGCTGAAAAATAGTGCAGATAGTGACGATCCTTGTGGTACTCCCTGTCTTTGCTGGAAGGGTTCTGATGTTTTGTTGGTGATCCGAACTTGCTGCCATCTGCCTTGAAGGTAGGACTTGCACCAATCCCATGCGCGGTCATGGATTCCCTTTGCATGGAGTCTCATCAGGAGTTGTTCATGATCTACTGAGTCGAACGCTGCAGAGATATCTAGGAAGATCAATGCAAAGCCTTTCTTGATGTTGTCTATCCCTTTGGTGAGTGTGTTTGTTAATGAGGTCAACAGGGTTTCTACGCTGTATGCCTCTCTGAATCCATGTTGGCACGGGTCTAACGGAGAGGTTGTGTCTATATGCTGTTGAATCTGTCTCCGAGTTGTCTTCTCAAGTATTTTGGCTAGGAAAGGGATACTGGAGATTGGACAGTAGGAGTCTTCTTTATTTGGATCAAGCTGGTTGTTCTTCAGTAATGGTCATATGGATGTTTTCTTAAGGTCATCTGGGAAGATTCCAGTCATAAAAGATTGCTTTGCGATATCAGCTATGAATGGACTTAGTTCTGAGCGCATTGTTTTTATCCAGTGGGCTGGACAAGGGTCATTTGGAGCTGTCGTGGTGTTGATGTTGCCAATTGTTTCCTCGATGGTTTTCACTGATGGGGGTGAGAGCTTAGTAAGTGGAATTTGTATGTTGGGGTTCTGATAGGATTCACAAGGTGTAGTAGTAATCAGGGCCGGCCCGTCCATTGAGCGAGAATGTTGTTCGCACAGGGCCCCGCACTTCAGGGGGCCCCGCGTGAACCACATTCTCGCTCAATGGACTGCTGCAGAGGGAGCCGGGGAAGCCCGCGCGAAGCCCCGGCTCCCTCTGCACAGCCCGCCAGCGTGAAGAGCCTTTACCTTCACGCTGGCGGCTGTTTCAATGAAGCCGCGAGAGGTTAAAGGGAATTGCCTTTAACCTTTCCCGGCATTCGCGGCTTCATTGAAACAGCCGTCAGCGGGAAGGTAAAGATTCTTCACGCTGGCGGGCTGTGCAGAGGGAGCCGGGGCCTCGCACGTGCTTCCCAGGCTCCCTCTGCAGCCTCTTAGACGGCACGGGGCTCCTCGAGGGGGCGGCTAGGACTGGATGGGCTGGGATGGGGGGGCGGAACGGACTGGAAATGGGCTGTGATGGGGGGGGGAACGGACTGGAAATGGGCTGTGATGGGGGGGGGGAAACGGACAGGAAATGGGCTGTGATGGGGGGGGAGACTGAAAATGGGCTGGGATGGGGGAAACAGACTGGAAATGGGCTGTGATGGGGGAGGGGAACGGACTGGAAATGGGCTGTGATGTGGGGGAAACAGACTGGAAATGGGCTGTGATGTGGGGGGGGGGAGAACGGACTGGAAATGGGCTGTGATGGGGGGGGGACTGCAAATGGTCTGTGATGGGGGGGATAGGACTGGAAATGGGCTGTGAGGGGGGAGGACTGCAAATGGGCTGTGATGGTGGGTGGATAGGACTGGAAATGGGCTGTGATGGTGGGGACGGACGGACTGAAAATGGGCTGGGATGGGGGAAACAGACTGGAAATGGGCTGTGATGTGGGGGAAACAGACTGGAAATGGGCTGTGATGGGGGGAATGGACAAATTGGGCTGGGATGGGGGGAAACAGACTGGAAATGGGCTGTGGTGGGGGGGAGAACAGACTGGAAATGGGCTGTGATGGGGGAGGACTGCAAATGGGCTGTGATGGTGGGGGGGATAGGACTGGAAATGGGCTGTGATGGTGGGGGGAATGGACGAAATGGGCTGTGATGGGGAGGAACTTGGACTGGAAATGGGCTGATGAAGAGCTGGATTAGGACTGGAAATGGGCTGATGGGGGCTGGAATAGGGCGAAGTGGGCTGACGAGGGGGCTAGGATTGGAAATTAGCTGATGGGGGAGCGTGGAGGAAATGGGCTGATGAGGGACTGGAATGGAACTGGAAAAGAGCATATGGGGGCTAGGACTGGAAATGGGCTGATGAGGAGCTAGGATAGGACTAGAAATGGGCTGATGGGGGGAACGTAGACTGCAAATGGGTGATGGGCTGGAATAGGATACTGGAAATGGGCTGATGGGGGCTGGAATAGGACTGGAAGTGGGCTGATGGGAGTTGGAAAAGGGCTGGAAATGGGCTGATGGGGAGCTTGGAGTGGAAATGGGCTGATGGGGGGGGCTGGAATGGAACTGGAAAACAGCATATGGGAGGCTAGGACTGGAAATGGGCTGATGTGGAAGCTTGGGAGACTGGGACTAGAAGGGGGCAGATGCTGGGTGGGTCTAGAACTATAAAGGAGCTGATTTTGGGGGAGGACTAGAAAGGGATGGGAAATGAGAATGGAGAGGGGAAAAGATATTTTGTGTGGGAGGGAAGAAAAGTCTACGAAGGGCCGGGTATTGGAAGAGTAAGTGTAGATTGAGAATGGAAGGGTGAAATTTGAGTGGAAGATAAAGCAATAAGGAAAGAAATGGAGGAAAGAGCAAAAGGGGAAAGATCAGTATGTTAAAGCAGATATAGAGAAAAAATTTGGAAAAAAATCTAAAAGAGAAGAAAGGAAAATGGATAGCTCGCAGAAGACACAAAGAAACCAGAAGAAAGTGACTGGAGCAATTGCAACTGAAAAGAAAATGCACAAGCAACAAAAGGTAGAAAAATACTTTTTTATTTTGAATTTATTAACTGGAATTTATCAGCTCTGGGACATGTGCATTGTTAACATTTTTTGTGTTTTGTTTAGTACAAGAGGAAATTAATTTATAGTTTTATTTCTCCAGTGTTGTTGTACATCCCAAGTTTGGCTTTTGGGGTTCCCAGTTTAATTATTGTCTTCCTATTTCTAAATTGTGATCCCTTGTTCTTTGGTAACGGTCTATATTCTGCATTTTAACCAAGCTGAGGTATTCTGTTCATGTAGTTTCTATTTGACCATGTCACTTGTTCTCTTTCCCCAGTAGGAGATGCATTGGTATTCTCTGAGATGTATTGGTTTAATATTTGCAGTGTTGCCTTTTGATAGATAGGGTTTGGTGCTTTGTGAGTCCTGGCAGAGCTGTTATGATATGGTGGATTTGCTATGAGTTCTAAAAGGTCAGTGTTTATAGTACTTCCTAATGGGCCTGGCGGTTGGCACTGGAATATAGTAACGTAGAAATCTATTAGTCTTTCTTTATCCAGACACTCATTAAGAAGCATGTTTACTAAAAATGCATGTTAACATTATGCAAGTATTTATGCAAATGAGGCTCCCTATGCAAATGAGGCCCCGCAATTAATCTCCGCACATGGCCCCGCACCCCCCTTGGGCCACCCCTGGTAGTAATTACTTTTATTGCTTTGGATTGGATGTAGTTAGCATATGCCTGAGGTTGGATACACTCCTGTTGTGGTTGGGGTGGTTGGTTGGTCAGTGATTTTACTAAATTGAAAAGGTCACGAGGCTTATATAATGAGCGATTGAGGAGCTCAGAATGGAATCTTTTCCTTTCTGCCCACATTGAGTCCCTATGGTTTTTCAGGTGTTCTAAATATGTACTTTGATCTGCCGAGCTGCGGGTCCGTCGACCCTTTCTCTCAAGTTTTCTCAAATGTAGTAAGGAGGATCGTAGTTTGGAGGAGAACCATGGAGCATTCTGCTTGCTAGGGGCACGATTATTAGCTATATGTTTCTTGTCATTGCTTGGCTGTTGGGCAAATTGAGTGAGGGTGTTATTCCAGTTTGTGAGCATTTCGTTGAGGTTGGAGGATGGTTTAGATAGCTTTGGGATTACATGCTGAGTGATCAGCTCTCTGTCTAGCTGTTTGAATCGGGTTGGTTTCTCTGGTTTACATGCGATTGGGTGGCAGTCTGTTGTTGGTGGCATTGGTATCTGAAATGTTATTAGGTTATGGTCGGACCAGGGGACGGGGGTGACAGATAATTCGATTTGGCTTAGTCTGCTGGTGTCACTATGTGGGACGAAGACTAGATCCAGGAGGTTGCCTTGTTGGTGAGTAGGATCTTTCACGGCTTGTTTGTAGCCTAGATTGGACATTGCCTCTAGGAAGGTGATAGCTAATTCTTGCTGAGTGGAGGCAAGATTAAAGTCTCCCATCAACCAGTTTGCTTTGTATGCATTTTGAGGATTACAGGCTAGGTCGATCACATCGGAGAGCTCATCTGACGAAGCGCCAGGTGCCCTGTAGATGAGGTTTATAGTGTTAAGTTTGTTGGTGACTGTTAACATATTTAGGTGTTGCGTGCTCTTAGTGAAGTTAATCCGGATTGAAGTGCAGTTTTTGCTAGGATGAATACACCCCCTCCTCTTCTGCTTTCTCTGTTGCATGTGTAGATCGAGAAGTTGGTTGGAGTGATTTGATTTAGTAGAGCATTGTCAGCATCTGACAACCATGTTTCAGTAACCAGTAGGATATCTAGGTTGAGATTTGAAATTAAGTCTGTGATGGCAGGCCATTTGTTGCGGACCGAGCGTGCATTGATGAGGGCGCATTTGAGGGATTGTTGATTCTGTTTTTCCTTAAGATTTGTTGTTGCTGTGGGTTCAAGTGTGGCATAGAGTAAGTGCGACTGTCTTTTGTGGTAGGGATTTGTGGGTGGTAGGTATTGGTTATGGTAATATTTCCTACTTGTGTTGAAAAGTAGTGGGATAGGGTTATAACCCTGTGTAAGAGCAGTAGCTTCGTAAAAAGTACTGGTCAGGGTGTAAAGTAGAGTGAGAGTAAGGAAAGATATAGCCATATTTGTGAATGTGTTGGTTGTGTCTAGGTACCTTAGTGAGAATTATAGTCAGTGTGTTTGCTTCTGAGAGCGTTTGATGAGGTCAACAGGTTAAGTATCGACTTTTCAATGGAGAAAATCTTTCTATAGTTACTATTGGTCTCTATGTATATCACTCTACTGTGATTCTTTAACAACTCGATTTGTGGCTAAAGTGAGATATTACAAAGGCATTTGTGAGGTTATTCTAGTCATGAATTGCAAAACACAGATTAGGATCAGTAAATATGCATTAGTCTTGTAAACGTGACTAAATTAATTCACCTTATAGATCTGTAGGCAGTTCAATAGTTGGGTTGTCTTCTTTAGGCAGGGTGGACTAGAGGCGTTTTCATGTCTCCCTGTTGTAGGGTGAGCATTATCCCTGGAGTGGGCCTATTACTATGCCATCTGGAGCTGGATAGTTGCTGGGTGTAGGCAGGCTAGCGGGGCAGGAGTTTCATGTGCCCTTCCCCTCGGGCCCGCGCCTAAGGGCCACGCCAAAGGGCCCTCTGGCGAGGCCCTCAGGTGCGGGACCGCCAGGCATGGGCGCGCCCGATGGCGCTGAAACTTTAAAACCGGGCGGCTGCCCCGATTGGGCAGGGATGGCTGCTGCTCCTCCCGCTGCTGGAGGCTCGATTCCCCGGAAGGGAGAGCTGAAGATGGTGGCGGGAGAGTTCTTTGTTGAGCACCCGATGGTGCCGAAACTTTAAAACCGGGCGGCTGCCCCGATTGGGCAGGGATGGTTATGTAGTGGCCTGGGTGCATAACCCTGAAGGCCTAAGGTTATGTTCACAGAGTAGCATGATACTGTCCTGGGGGATTTATTATACCAGTCCATGCCACCTCTCTCTTTCTAATCTCCTTTCACCTACACTGTCTGAGGAACCCCTGTGGGCCAGACTGCACATCAAAAAAGGCAGACAGGAGGGACAGGGGAAATATGATATAGACAGTATAGTTACTCACCTTTAACAGGTGATCTATGGGAACAGCAGCAATCAGTCTACACATATGGATGATGTCAGCACTGACGGAGCCTGCGCAGGAACGCTCTTCAGCGTCCAATAGGAAAGCCTTTGGGAGCCCTCCACTGCGCCTGCGTGCTTGCCTTCCCGCCTTCCCAACCTCAGTTGAGTTTGTAGCTGAGAAGAGAAAAAATGAGGAACCCTATCACTATAGGGGAGGAGAATGTGTTGTGAAGACTGATTTTTGCTGTTCCTGGAGATCACTTGTTACAGGTGAGTAACTATGCTATCTCCAGGAACAAGCAGGAATTCAATCTTCACATATGGGACTCACTAGCTCCCCGGAACCAGACAGGTATGGGGGTGGAGCAGTACAATCCCTGAGGCCAAAAAATTGCAGTCAAAGAGTCTGGAATAGTTGTGGGTCTTGGACTCGATTCCAGCAGGCAAGAACCCCCTCTAAAGATAGTCTGGTTTCTTGTAGAATCCTGGGAAAGAGGATAAGAGTTGAGATTAAGCCCAAAGAGGTGCTGGAGTACAGCTTGGCCAAAGAAAGCATCCCAATGGGAGTTTCTGTCCAGGCAATAGTGAGCAGCAAAAGTGTGGATTGAGGACCTGACAGATCTCCTCAATGGATACTGAACAAAGATTGGCTACAGAAATTGCCATAGCTTGTACATTATGAGCAGTAACGTGACCCTCCAGGGAGAGTCCTGCCTGTGCATAAGCAAAAGAAATGCAATCTGCTAGTCACCTGGATAGAATTCATTTTGTCACTGGGATCAAAAGAGATAAATAATTGAGAGGATCTTCGGTGATCCTTAGTTCTACTTAAATAATAAGCCAGCGCTCGTTTGCAGTCTAGAGTGTGAAGCGCTGCTTCCGCCCGAGATGCATGTGGTCTAGGGAAGAAAATCGGTAGAATGACCAAATGGTTCAATGGAAGAGAGAAACAACCTTCAGAAGGACATGCAGATGGGTCCGCAGAACTACCTTGTTGTGGTGGAACCAGGTATAGGACAGGTCCGCTACAAGAGTTTGCAGTTCACTACTGTGGCGACCTGACGTGAGTGCAATGAGGAAGTGTACCTTCCACGATAGAAACTTCAGTGAAGTGGTGGCCAAAGGCTCAAAAGGAGGCTTTAGTAGTTGCATAAGAACCACATTGAGATCTCAGGCTACCGGCGGTGGCCTAATGGGCAGCTTGGACAGCAGCAGACCCCACATGAAGCATGCTACTAAGGAGTGTGAGGAGATAGGCTATCCCTGCAGTGGTTCGTGATGAGCTGCAATGGCACTAAGGTGCACTGTGACTGAGTTAGTCTTAAGGCATGTTAAGGATAAGTGAAGGAAGTATTGTAAAAGGAACTCCACCGTACAAGAAAAAGGGTCAATGCCCTTTGGGGAGCATCAAAGCGCGAACCTATGCCACTTAAAAGCATAAGATTGTCTGGTAGAGTCCTTGCATGATTTAAGGAGTATATCTTTGACCTCTTGTAGCAGGTTGAGGTTAGCAAGCACTAGCCCTTCAGCAGCCAGGCCGTCAGGCGGAAGGAGTGGATGTTGGGATGGAGAAATATTCTGTTGTCCTGAGAGAGGAGGTCGGGCGCACATCCCAGGATGTGTGGCTGAGCCAGCGCTACGCAAAGAAGCAGAGGGAACCACAGTTGACGGGGCCAAAAGAGGGCTATGAAAATTATGAAGCCCTTGTCAGCCTGTAGTTTGAAGAGCATTTTGGGCATCAAGGGGATGGGAGGGAATGCATAAAGCAGACCCCGTCCCCAGTGTAGAAAGAAGGCATCTGGGGCCTGATGGTGTAGGGACGGAACCCTGGAGCAGAAGAATGGAAGCTGTGTGTTCTGCGGGGTAGTAGAAAAATCTATGAGTTGGGTTCCCCACATCTGAAAGATCCAAGCAGCCATCTCCCGATGCGGGGTGAATTTGTGTGGATGAAGGATATGGCTGAGCCTGTCCGCAAGGACATGGAGTTTGCCGGGGTGGTAAACTGCTCTGAGATGAATGTGTTTTAATATTGCAAAAAACCATAGGTGAAGCACGTCCTCGCAGAGTAGACAGGATCCCGTCCCCCCTGCTTGTTGACATAGAACATGGCTACTTGATTGTCTATTCTGACTAGAACAGGTTGTCCCGAACGTTGGGGTTGAAAAACCCGAAGAGCATTTGTCAATGCTCACAGTTCTAAAAAATTGATCTGCATGGCAGCTTCTTCTTCTGTTCACAGTCCCTGTGTGGTTAAGTCACTGAGATGCAATCCCCAATCCAGCTTGGAAGCATCCGTCGTCAGGGTACATCGAGATAGAAGCATCTGAAAAGGTGACCAGACGAGTAGGATTTGAGGGGGACCACCACCACTGAAGGGACTTGATCAGTGGTGATGTGGATCATTTCTCTGAGACGCCCCTGTGCCTATGTCCATTGGGAAGACAAGAGTGCATTGGGCTTGATGCATGTGCAATTGAGCATAGGTGACGACATAGACTATGGAAGCCATGTGTCCTAAGAGATGAAGCATCTCTCAAGCTGTGATGTGAGTTTGTTTTTACAGATGCTCTGCCAGCTTGATGAGGTGGGCAAAATGATCCTGTGGAAGGAAAGCTCTGGCCTGCTGGATTAAGACAGCTCTGATGAACTCCAGTTGTTGGGTTGGAGTCAGATGAGATTTTGTGAAGTTTATGACAAAGCCTAGGTGTTGGAGCACTGTGATGGTGCATGAAAGGAGAGTCTAACCTCTTGAGGGGAGTCTCCCCTGATCAACCAGTCATCCAAGTAAGGGAAGATGAAGATGCCTAAGGTGCGTAGATAGGCAGCAACTACTGCCATGCATTTTGTGAAGACCCTTAGGGCAGAGGCTAGACCAAAGGAGAGAACCCTGCATTGGTAATGGTTTCCCTGAAATATGAAGTACAGATACTGTCTGTAGGAAGGATGTATCAGTATATGAGTGTCTCTCTGAGGTCTAGCCATACCTCTCTGGAGGTATGGTAGAAGAGTTCCTAGGGAAATCATTTTGAATTTTTCTCAAACCAGAAACTTGTTTAGGTCTCTGAGATCTAAGATGGGCCTGAAGCCTCCTGTATTCTTTGGAATGAGAAAATATGGAAAGTAGAAGCCCATCCCTTTAAGTGTGGGGAACTCTTTCTATGGCACCCTGAAGGGGTTGTGTGGGATGATCCCCTGCGAAACTGGTGAGGGGGGGGGGGGGGTAAGGTCTGGAAGTGAAGCTGATAACCCCCTTGGACAATGTGAAGTGTCCACTGCACTGAAGTTATGAGGTGCCACCTGTGGGCATAATGGCAAAGTCTGCCTGGGGTAGTTTCTCCAATGGGTTAGTTTTGCGCATACCTTGACAGTCATGAACCTCACTTCTAAGCCAAGGCATGGGGAGTATGATCTCAGCCTCTCAAATTTACTGCTAAGGCTCGGCGTAGTACTTGCATTGCGCCAAAGAGAGTCTCCTGCTGGAGTTCATAAGATGTAACATGTATAGGTAGTTTCTCAAGATGTGCTTGGAAATTCTTCTTTATCAAGCCTGTGTCACCGAACATGATGGGAAATATTTCTGTATCTTTCTGCCTCATTTTCTTGGTCTCTGACTGCATTTCCTGGTATTTCAGGATCTTCTGCCTCTCCGCGCAATTCACAGAGTAGTTGCTGTGGCCCTTCCGGAAGCAGATTGGCAATTCTCTCTAGGAAAAAGTAAAAAATCAGATGCAGGCTGTGGTTGAGGCTTAGGAGTCTGGCTTCTTGGACTGGCAAGGACCGTGCTGCTTCTGCTGTGGAAGTTGCTGCTAGTACGCAGCAGATGGCGGGTATGAAGGATAGTATCTTTTCTTTTTGGCATAGAAAGAGCCTTTGTTTTGGAAGGATCAGCAGTTTTCCTGGAAAGATGTTTTAGGGTGAGACTGTCTGTTTCAATATCCCCTGCCTTTTACCTCCACTCTTTGCCATAAAGGTTTTCACTATTACATGGGATATTGGCCAATTTATCTTGTACCCACTGTTCAAGGTTGGATGCCTGTAGCCAGGCCATCCTGTGAGCTCCAATGCAGACTGCCAAAGCTCTGCTTGTTGTTTCAAAGGCATCAAAGACGACCCTTGTGAGAAACTTGGAAGTGTTCTAGCTTTGCTTGATGGGTATCTGAAAAGCACTCCTCTAATTGTCAGGAAGGAGAGGAGTAAACGTTTCCAGATCCCTGGTAACGTCCTTCAGAAACATGCCCATATAGAGCATGTAAGAATTTATCCTGGAGGCTAACATGAATGCCTGGAAACATTTTCGCCCAAAGATAACAAGTTTTCCGCAATCTCTGCCCGGTGGCTTGGAAGAATGATTCTTAGAGCCCTTAATTTGGTGCAACGCCAATTCCACCACCACTGAGTGATATGAAAGCTGAGGTTTTTGAAAATATGGGCACTGCGGTACTCGGTACATGGTATCGTGGCACTTACTGACAGGTGGAACCGTGAGCAGTGCTTCCCACATGCAGAGCATTAGATCCTGCAGGATACGATACACCAGTTCTGTGGGCATTGGAGGGTACTGAAGTATCTGCAAGTCTCCGAAGCTACCATCCTGAAAGGACTTATCCTCCGGAGAGGACCGACGCCGCTCTTGAGAGGGTAAAGGGTCTAAAGGAATGTCTTGACGGTCTCTGGAACAGAGTGAGTCCCCTTCAGATTCGGAAGAACTGGAATCTGAATCGAGTAAAAAATCTAAGTATTGGCGATCCTTGGTTCGACCTCGATGCTTCATCGAAGTCGAAGGTCGATGCCAATACTGATACTCTGAGGTATCGGAACAGAGTGTTTGTTGGACACCAGGTGTAATGATTGGTTCCAACAAGGATAGCTATGATGCTGTCTTGAGGGCTGGCATCAGCCCCATTAGGCTTGGTTGCAGGTTTGGTTGCAGGGCTGGTACCGAAGCTTGCACTCCCGAAGCTCTCGATATTATTGGTTTCGAAGCTGCTAGGAGTGCTGCCAAACTCCTCTCGAGGGCCAGCATAAGAACATAAGAAATGCCATAATGGGTCAGACCAAGGTCCATCAAGCTCAGTATCCTGTTTTCAACTGTGGCCAATCCAGGTCACAAGTACCTAGCAGTTTCCCAAAGACACACAGGTTCCATAATGCTTGTATTGGGGCAAGCAGTGGATTAACTGGGTCCTCTTTAATAATGGTTTATGGACCTTTCCTCCAAGAACTTTCCAAACCTTTTTTAAATCCAACTACACTAACAGCTTTTACTACATCCTCCAGTAACGAACTCCAGAGCCTGATTACGCGTTGAGTGAAAAAATATTTTCTCTTATTAGTCTTAAACGGGTTACACACTATAGCTTCATTGCATGCCCCTTGTCTTTCTACTTTTTGATGCCGTAAAGAATCGATCTACATTTACCCGTTCCACGCAATTCATTAATTTATAGATCTCTCTCATATCTCCCCTCATCCATCTCTTTTCCAGGCTGAAAAGCCCTAACCTTTTAAGCCTCTCCTCAGAGGTATCCTTCCATCCCCTTTACCATTTTGATGGCTCTTCTCTGTACCTTTTCTAATTCCACTATATCCTTTTTTTTGTAATTTAGTATTTATTAAACCTTTGGTATATCAAAACACAATTCAAAGTAGTTACACTCAACAACCACCCACAAGATGTCCCCTCCACCCCACCTTTTTTGAGAAAGTGTATATAGCAGGAACTCCCCAGCTCCCCCTCTCCCCCATCCCCCCTTTTTGGGCAGAAAGCCATCTCAACCTGCTAGGCATTCTGTCAGAGGTTGCCAATGTTTGCAAAAATCGTCCCCCTTCTGGTGATGTATGGCCGTGAGGCGCTCCATTGAGATGAAGCGGCACAACCACGTGCGCCACTTATCCAGCCCTGGCGCCGCTGGCTGCTTCCATGCCCTGGCTATTTCACTCCGGGCCGCCTGGATACAGGCCCAAATGGGCCGGACCCACTTCAAAGGCACCTTCTTGGGCCATATCCCCAATAAGCATAGGCCCATGTTCAAGCCAATGTCCAAATGGAAGATAGACTGCATCTGGGTTTGAATTTCCCCCCAATACTGGGTAATTAATCTACATTTCCACCAAATATGACTAAAGGTGCCCTGCATGCCACAATTTCTCCAACACCTATCTGAGGTTACAGGGTACATTTTATGTAACCGGTCAGGGGTATAATATCAGTGGTAAAGGAGCTTCTAGAGAGTTTCTCTGAACACCACCGAAAGTGCTTGTCAATTTGACTTTCACACACACGCAGCCATTCCTGTTCATCCATCTCCCTCCCCAGGTCCTGCTCCCAAACCCTCTGGCACGGGAACTTTTGGGGCATGGGGGAGGGGGGGAGGTTGCTTCTGTAAGGCCTGATACAACCAACAAATGAGCCCTCTATTTTTCACATACCCCAGCCACAACGCTTCCAGATCATTATGCCCCTCCTCATATGTATTTCGAATGTCCCACTGCTGCAGAAAATGCTTGATCTGAAGGTGAGCAAAAAAATCCCCAGCTGGCAGGTGGTATTTCTCCCGAAGCACTGAAAAGGCTACCAACTCCCCCTCTTCTATAAATTTGGCAAAAATATCCAAACCCACCCGCTCCCACCATCGGAACACTCTCTCCCACCCTGGAAGGAACCCCGGGGTCACCATCACCGAGCTCATAACCAAAAAATGAGCTGAGGGGGTGAGCCATTTCCAGCCGCATATCCACTGAGAATACAGATGCCACAAGTAGGGGTTCTCCCTCCAATGTCCCCCGGGAGGGGAAGACATCCAGGGGAGTGCTGGAAAATCACCTCACCAGACCAATATTGTTTCACTTCCTGAAACCACTTAGGGTTCCGGTCATTCACCCACCAGTTGAATACTGTCGCACCTGGGTCGCCACATAATAGCGCCGAAAATCTGGGACGCCTAGATCCCCCTCCCTCCGGGTCACGCAATTAACTCATCGATCCACCCGAGGGCGACTGGATCCCCAAACAAAATCAAAAGCCTTCTCCTGTAATGGACGAAGATCTGTTGGCCCCACCAAGACTGGCAACATCTGAAACAAGTACAATAACAGGGGAAGTACATCCATCTTTAAAGCCGCAACACAGCCGAACCAAAATATTTCCCCTTCCCGCCATTGCTCCAGGTCGCATTGTATCTGTTGAAATAGGGAAGGGTAGTTGGCCCCATAAAGGTCTGCAGGCGATGAGGTCACCTGTATCCCCAAATACTTAATGGACTTGATCATCCAACAGAAGGGGTAATGTTCCCGCAGGTTCTACACCACTTGAGGACTGAAACTAACTGCTAATGCCTCAGTCTTATCAAGATTTATTTTAAACCCCGCAAGGGTGCCATAATCGTGCAATTCCCAAAAAAGAACCAGTAAAGTAGTCAGAGGGAAAGTGATCGTAACCAGGAGATTGTCAGTAAACAGGGCAATGTTATGCTGAGAGGGCCCTACCACAATTCCTCGGATGTCCCCCATGACCCGCATCTTAGCTGCTTGGGATTCAATAACCAGTGCAAATAGCAAGGGGGATAGCAGACACCCCTGCCATGTCCCACACCACTGCCATGTCCCACACCCCAGGGGAAAGAACGGTAGCCTCCGGTGTGGCATATAGCTCTCAAATCTATGTCAAGAAATGGGGATACACCCCCCTCTCTCCAACACTGCAAACAAAGTCCCAGCGCACCCTATTGAAGGCCTTCTCAGCATCGATAGATAACAACTTTCCCTCTTGTCTCTCTCGCTGGGCCAACCAGGACAACTGGAGAGTCTGCCGCACGCTATCTGCTGCCTGTCGCCCTTGTATAAACCCTGTCTGGTCAGGATGTATGACTCCCAGAAGCTCCGGTCCCAACCTCTCCACCAATATTTTCGCTAAAATTTTTACATCCGTATTTAACAGCAAAATCGAGCAATAGGATCCGCACAGTGCCAAATCCTTTCCTAGCTTAGGGATCACAATGATAGCTGTTTGATGCATAGAAGGGGGAAGACTCTTATCCTGCAAAACCACACTGAAAACCCAGAGCAAAAGGGGCCCCAGAACCCCTGACAGCAGTTTATAAAACAAACCAGCAAATCCTTCGGTACCCAGTGCCTTGTACGGAGCCAGCCCCCGAATCACTTCCAGCACCTCATCCAATGATATTGCTCGCTATAGTGCTTCTCCAATATGAGCCTCCAATTGTCCACAGCCCTCCTCACCGTTATCCAGATATTCCTTAACTCTAGCCCCCTCCACTGGGGGGTCTGCTGTATACAGGGCCTTATAGTAGCTCATAAATTGAGCCCAGATGTCAACACCCTTATATAGAAGCTTATCCTGTGGCCTCTTCAACTTCCCAATGGCTTGGTGCTGCACTCGTGCACGCAACGTGAGGGCTAAGAGGGTTCCAGATTTGTTATCAAACTCATAGTATATCTGGTGAACCTATTGGAGTTGATACGATATCCTTTCCAACTGAAGTTCCATCAGTTGCCTCCTAACATCCTCCATCTGCACCCAGTTCGGGTCCCCCCTTGTTTATGCATCTGTTCAAGAGTCTCTAAGTGAGAGGTTAGCCAACCTGTCTGCTCCTCTTGCTGGCGTTTCCTCCGGACCCCCATCTGGATTAAATGACCTCTGAGGACCACATTGAGCCCGCCCCAGAGTATTCCCGTCCCCACCTCTCCGGTGTTGTTCAGTTCCATATAATCTCTGATTACACCCTCTAAGTTCTGAATTGCCTTTTCACCCTGCAGTAGTTATTCATTAAGCTTCCAATAAGTTCACTGAAATGGTTCAGTCGGAGCGCCGTACCTCACTTCTAGAGGGGCATGGTCTGACCAAGTTATGGGACCAATTTTGGCACCCTCCAGATCATCCACCCAGGAGGACTCTCCAAAAACATAATCAATATGGCTATAGGACACATGGACCGAGGAAAAGAATGTATAGTCCCGAGTAGTGGGATTGGCTGCCTTCCATAGGTCCACCAGCCCAAAGTCCCGCAGCCAGTATTGCATAGCCTTCAGTCCAGGGTCCTCCCTTTCCCCTCCAGTCCAGGGTCCTTCCCTCCCCTTCCAGCGCTATATTGCAGTCACCCTCACCAAGACCCATCCCTGAAACATCCCCTCACACCACCAGTGCTGATCCATCCAAAAGCTGCCTGCACTAAGTTGGATCCATACACAAACAAAAAAGTCACCTTTTCCCTATACAGCTTCCTCCACACCACTAATGCCTGCCTGTCCATTTTACGATACACCCCTCCCAGAATGAAAGGTATATCCCCTTTAATCAGGATCGCTACTCCTGCCCAATGATCACTGCCCTCTGCCGCAAGGGGGAATATTTCTTTATTTTATTAGTATTTAGCTCACATCTTTCCAGTAGATGATCAACGCAATTTACATTAAAGGTACAGTAGTTATTACTCAGTGGAGGAGTAGCCTAGTGGTTAGAACACTGGCTTGGTAGCCAAGCAACCAGGGTTCGATTCCCACTAGCACTCCTTGTGGCCGTGGGCAAGTCACTTAACCCTCCATTGCCTCGGAAGAAAGGCCTGGCAATCTACTTCCGGTGACACTGCCAAGAAAACCCAGGAGATTCTGGGTCGCCAGGAGTCAGGACTGACTCGAAGGCACAAAAAAAAAAAAAAAAAAAAGTTATTCCTCAGTCTCTAGAGGGCTTACAATCTAAGGGGTTGATGCAAAAAGCCTGCACTGAAGTCATGCACTATTACTTATATACGCCTCTATGCAACACACTGGGAGGAAAAGTCTCCAATGCCATCAAAATACTGTTGGGAGACCAGTGCCCCTGACAATGACCCCCCTGACAGAAACCAGAATGCCACCAACCCGATGAAAAAAACCCTGGTGGCCCAGTGGCCCGGATTCCCCCACCCACCCAATAAAAAAAATTCCTGGTGGTCCAGCAGCCCCAATCCCACCCACCACCAAATAACATAAAGGCCCGATGCCCCCGAACCCCCTACTCCCTTCCCGGTACCTTTAAGCTGGAGCGGGAGCACTGCCCACACGCTCCCGCCCCTGTGGCGCCATCTTGAAAAATGGCATGCCTGGCCCCACATGGTGCATCTTGGTCAGACTGCCATATAAGGTCCCAGTGTATCGCAGGATGCATCGCATGGGACTAGGTGCCACTATTTTTCAAGATGGCGGTGCAGGGGCAGCAGGTCATGGACAACGCTCCCACTCTAGCTTAAAAGTACCAAGAAGGGAGTGGGGGGTTTGGTGGCCACCGGGCCTTTTTGCTATTGGGTGGGTGGGTGGGTGGGTGGGAGGGGTCGGGAACGCTGGGTCACCAGGGTTTTTTTGGGTTTTTTTTTTACTGGGTGGGTTCAGGATCCTGGGCCAACAGGTTTTTTTTTTAATTGGGTGGGGGGGAGGGGGTCGATGCCTTCAACTCAGATGATCCAGACAGACATTGGGGAAAGCCCCCGATGTCATCAAAATACTGTCAGGGGTATGCACCAAGATGCTTAAGCCACCTCAGACCAGGCATAGAGATACTGGCACTTTGGCTGGTTACATAATCCTCTACACATTTCTCTGCATCAGGCGTAGATAATATTAGAATGCCATTTTAATATGTATAGCTCATTTGCATATAATTTAAATATGCTTGGCAGTACTGTGTGCGCATATTTTTCCTTTGCTGTTTATGTGTGCGCCAATTTTTTTTCTTCATTTTGTGTTTTGGAACTTGTGCATATGAAGTGCATTATCTACGCGCAAAGATGTGTTAGTCTTTCTGCATCAGCCCGTGGATTTCTACCTGAGGCAATGGAGGGTTAAGTGACTTGTTAAAGGCCACAAGGAGTGTCAGTGGGATTTGAACCCCGGTCGTTCCGGTTGCAGGCTGCTGCCCTAATTACGAGGCTACTCCTCCACTCCTTGGTTATTTATGATTTTGATGAATAGAAAGATGATACATCTCTTCAAAAGCTGACAATTCCAAGAGTCTGGATTAATTTGCCTAAGGTGACAGTTTGGTTCTTGTTAAGTGTAGTTGAGTCGGTGTCGATTCATGGCAACCCTCTGGATAGTTGTTCTAAACTGTGTTCAGTGTTCAGTCAGGTGGCTCATTGTTGATACCCATAGCTGAGGTTATTGTATCAAACCATCTCATTGCTGGCCTTCCTCTTTTGCGTTGACCTTCTACCTTGCCGAGCATGTCGTCTTTCTCTAATGATCTTTCTCTTCGCATTATGTGTCCAAAGTATGAAAGTCGAAGTTTTGTCTTCTGAGCTTCTAAAGAAAGCTTAGGTTTGATCTCCTCTAGTACTGACTGGTTTGTTCTTTGGACAGTCTATGGTACACACAGTATTCATCATCAGCACTATAATTCAAAGGCATTTATTTTCTTCCTATCTTTTTCACTGTCCACCTTTTGCATCCATATGACGTTACTGAAAATACCATGGCTTAAACAAGTCGAATCTTTGTATGGAGAGACATCTTTGCTCTCGCGAATCTTGTCTAGGCCCTTCATAGCCATTCTGCCAAGAGCAAAGCATCGGATTTATTGACTGCTTGTCGTTTTCTTTATTGATAGTTGATCCAAGTAGGTTAAAGTTATCAACTATTTCAATTACTTCTCCATCGACGATGAACTTATTGATTTTGCCAGTTGTCGGGATCTTTGTCTTCTTTAAATTAAGGTGCAGGCCCATTTTAAGACTATGTTCCTTGATCTTGAGAAGCAAATGTTTCAGATCGTCTTCACTTTCAGCCAGTAACGTGGTATCATCAGCATAGCGAAGATTGTTGATGAGTCTTCCACCAATCTTCACACCTCGGTTGTCTTAATACAATCCTGCCTCTCTGATGATTTGTTCTGCATATAAATTGAACAGATATGGGGAAAGTATGCAGCCTTGTCGTACACCTTTGCTGATTTTAAACCATTCTGTTTCTTCTTGTTCCGTTCGAACTGTTGCTTCTTGATCAATGTAAAGGTTGCGCAAAAGAACGATCAGATGTTCTAGTATACCCCTGCTTCTTAATGTGGCCCAGAGTTTCTCATGGTTTACACAGTCAAAAGCCTTGCTGTAGTCAATACATATAGATATCCTTTTGGTATTCTTTAATCTTTTCAAGGATCCATCTCACATCCGAGATAATGTCTTCCGTTCCTCGCCCTTTCCAGGACCCTGTTTGCACTTCAGTTAGTTCTCATTCCAGGTATGGTTCTAGTCTCTGCTGAATAATCTTGAATAGAATCTTACTGGCATGGGGGATCAGAGCGATTGTATGATAAATTTCCACAGTCAGTTGGACCACTTTTCCTTAGTATTGGTATAAACACAGATCTTTTCCAGTCAGTTGGCCATGATGTTGTCTTCCAAATTTCCTGGCAGAGCCTTGTAAGTATGGAAACAATGGCATCCAATTGCTGTAATACTTTAATGGGAATGTCATCAATGCCTGGTACTTTGTTCTTTGATAAGGCTTTCAATGCTGCTTCAACTTCTTTCATCACCAATGGTTACTGATAAGGTACAGGTAGAAACAACTGTTGGTCCACTTGATCTTTATTATATAATGACTCTGTCTATTCTTTCCACCTTTTCTTGATCTTCTCAGCATTATTCAAGATGGATCCTTGAGCATCTTATAGCACTCCAATTCGAGGCTGAAATTTTTTCTTTTAACTCTTGTAGCTTATGTTGTTGGAAGAAGGTGTTTGAGATGAATAGATGGTTGGTCTTGCATTATTCTATCAATCTTTCTCCAATTTCATTTCTCTTGCCAAGTCTATATTTTCCACTGGGACCAGTGACGAAGCAGGACCCGCTGCAACGGTCTCATGTGGGCTTTTGCCCATGGGACCAGCCCGAGTGTTGACACCATGGTCCCGAACACCTGGAGATAGTTCCAGGCCGATGATGCCACCATCTCTAAGAACTGGCACACCAAACGCTACAGTCCCTGCGCCCGGTATCCTGGCTAGAAGACCTTCCCCCTCTGGGTGTCGAATTGTGCTCCCAGGTACTCGATCTCATGTGATGGGACTAAACTGCTCTTGGCCAGGTTGATCACCCAGCTGAGACTCCGCAGGAGCTCCACCCCTCTGGATGTTTGCCATTCGCTCTCCTCTTTGGACTTTGCCTGAATCAACTGATCGTCAAGGTTTGGGTGTACCAAAACTCCCTCTTTGTGGAGCGCTGCCACCACTAAAGCAATGATCTTGGTGAAGGTGCAGGGTGCTGTTGCCAGGCTGAATGGCACACTCAAAACTGGAAGTGGCCCATTGGTACAGCGAAACAGAGGAACTGCTGATGGGCCGGGTGGATGGGAATGTGAAGGTACACTTCCGTAAGACTGAGAGACATTAAGTACTCCCCACTGCGAACCGCTACTATAATGGACCACAATGTCTCCATATTAAAGCGTGGCACCCACAAGCATAGTTACTCATCTGTAACAGGTGTTCTTCGGGGATAGCAGGAATCAGTCCTCACATATGGATGATGTTGACACTGACAGAGCCCGGGCGGAGCAAATCCCCAGCTTTCAAAGAAAGTTTTTGGGAGTCCATACCATGCATGAGTGGTCCCCTTCCCACCCAAAGGAGCCATCCTGCTCGTTCAAATGACATAGCTAAAGACGGCAAAAAACAAAACACTGAAGATAGGAGGACTGCAACTCCAAGGAGAAGAGGGAGGGTTGTGAGGACTGATTCCTGCAGTCCCCGGAGAAAGCACAGTTACTTACCTGTAACAGGTGATCTCTGGGAACAGCAGGAATAAGTCTTCACATATGGGTACGTCGGTACCGACGGAGCCTGCGCAGGAACGCTCCCCAGCGTCCAATCAGAAAGCTTTTGGGAGCATCCCTCAGCGCCTGCGTGCTGCCTTCCCGCCTTTCCAACTGTCTCTCCTCAGTTGAGTTTTATAGCTGAGACAAAGAGAGAGAGAGAGGAAAGGAAAAATAGATAGAGAGATACAACTCCTAGGGGAGGTGGGTGGGTTGTGAAGACTTATTCCTGCTGTTCCCAGAGATCACCTGTTACAGGTAAGTAACTGTGCTATCTCCAGGAACAAGCAGGAATGAGTCTTCACATATGGGGACTCCCAAGCTAAGATGCCTGGAGTCCTAGCATGGTGGGGATTGAAACATGCTACACCTCATATGGCCAGGCATCCTGAGGATGGAGGGTAGGAGTTGAAAAGAGAGGAGCTGTAGAAAAACAGCTAACCTAAAATAGGACTACAGGTAAGGAGTCCTTGTATGTATGATAATTATCATGAAAAATTTTGAAATGAACAATCACAATATGGACCTCACCTACTGGATTGCAGGAAGTAGAGAGACTGATGGAGTCTACTGGGGATCCAGTAGAGGAATCTTCAAGGTGACCTCACTGAAGTGAAGGTGAAGGTCAAAATCTGGAAGTGACAGGTGACCCAGGTGTCAACTGGGGTAGTACAAAAACGGTAGGCCTTTAGTGGAAAGCTTTATGGAAAAAGCTGGGAACTCTTTTGGCTACAGAGTTACTCACAGTTAGGAGCAAAAGAGGAAGACTGACCGATTTGGACAAACTAGCCCAGTCCTGGAGGGAAGAAGGGGTATGGGAAAAAGCCCGTATTCCAAAGAAGGACAGATGTCTGAAGGGTTGAAACCTCAGATCTACTGAAGATCCACCATGTCTTTCCTAACTGGTGAGAGATAGGAAAGATATTGAAGCATGGAGCTTCAGGGATACCTAAACCTAGGGTTAAGGTAGGAGCTGTCAGTACCACAGCAGTGGTTGTGTGCATAATACGCCACACATACTGTGGGACAGTATGAACATATGCAAGCCCACTGTCTGGAACCTATAGGAAGGTAAAACCTTTATAAGCATAGACAGTTATCTATGTAAATACATATCTACCTATAAGGAAGCATCTCAACAGATACACACACACATATAGATATATATACATACATATATATATATATATATATATATATATATATATATATATATATATATATATATATATATATGTCTATAGTGAGATCTGGAGGGGCATAACCTATGCACACGCAGCTTACAGACATATGTATCTATAGAGATGTATATGGATATATATACATACATGAATATATAGGTCTAAAGATAAATGTCTGCAATTAAGCAGATAGAGATATGCCCATAAGAACATTCACATGGGAGATGTGAAGAGGAAAGATTCATCTAATAACAAGAAGGTGGAACCTACTTGCGAAGATATATAGAGAATCTATTCCCCCTGGTTAAGATGGTGCAGGAATGCTATCCAGTGAAATAAACCAGGATGGTTGCGTGAAAAAACAGAGGATAATATCAGTCTGTAAACAGCAAGTCCTGAGTCCTGTAGAACTCTCGCATGGTAAATGGACAGAAAACGCATAGGATGAGATACTAGGTTGACCCACTGGAGGGACACAAAGGGGTATCATGCGTTATTAGTTAAAAATGTGCTGTCCATGAAGGAGTAGGATACCATGAGGACAAGCTGCAAGGAAAAAAGAGCATATTCCCTGTAGGAATTGGAGAACTCTTTAGACTTTCACGTAGAAAAGGCTTATGCCCTATATTATAAAAGGAGATAGTAGGGTGTGGAGAACCCTCACAGGCATGGAAAATGACTGAGGAAGCCTTTTCCAACCATATAGGATAGTCATTAGAGATAAAACCCATGCTCTCTAGCAAGGGCCCATAGTAGAAAGCTTCTCTGTAGGATTGCAGAGAGCATAATGCAGGAGAATTGGGAAATAAAATTGGCTGTTGGAAAAAAACAGCTGCCACGTCAACTATGCTGCCAAATCCAAAGGAATTGGAGATGGCAAGAAAAGAAGATAGTGTGATTAGCCTGGAGTGATAAGGATTATCCAAGACAGATGAAAGCACTATCTTGGAATCACTACTAAGGCCAGACAGGAAGTAGTGGAGGACAAGACTGGAAACTTGTGGAAAAGTACCAGTAGTCCAATCACTGGAACTCCTGCATGGGCAGCTGCTGAATAAGACAGCAGAGAGAATCTTTCTGTGTAAAACAGAGAGAACAGACAGAATAAGAGGAGAAATTCCTGTCCCTGTCTGATGAGCTGCCCAGACAAAAGAAGGGAGTTTATTCAAGAGAAACAACTCCACACTGGAATGAAAGAAATGACTAGAAAGGCTAAAGAAGCCCTGTAGTGGTATGGTACCACTCTTTCAGGGGAAACCCTGGATAAGAGGGTAGAGAAACAGGAGCTGAAGGGTGACTTACCATATGGTAAGTCTGTGGAAGGAAAAAATTCATGTTGGAACAGAAAACTATCATGGGATAGTTGTTAAACCTCTCTTCTTGGTAGGAAGAAGAGGAGAAACCTGTGACCCATAGACATGAATATCCTGACAGCTCAGCATACCTAGGAGCAACTGGATGTCCTGAGAAAAGGAATCCATGTGTAGAGTTTTGAATGAAAAAACAGTGAAAAAACTTCTACTGAGAAGAAGTCAACTGTAGGTTGTAAACTTCAAGACCCTATGGTTGCTGGGTTTGTTCAGCCTGGCTAGAGTTTGGATTCTACAGACAGAGCGAGGTTTCCCCTGCTTGGGAACATCTGTATGATGGGCAGGAGAAGAGTGAAACCTTCTTCTCCTAGGGAAAGAAGGTTTGGTAGGGCATTTCCTACCTACTGGGGAAGGAGAAGGCTTAGAATAGCCTCCAGAAACAGGGAAGTCAGTGGGCCACTGAGCAACCTGATGTAAAGACTCCTTATTGAAGAGATTTTCCCCAGTGCAAGGAGTATTATCCAGTCTTTGTTGTGCCCATCTGCTTAAGTCTGAAGCTTGGAGCCAGGCTCTATGTCGTGCCCCTATGGCTATAGCAGAAGTTCTGCTAACAGACTCAAAGGAGTCTAGGGAAGCACGAGTAAGAAACCAAGAGATACTTTGAATATGACTAAGTAGTAAAGAATAGTCTGCAGTCTTGGGCTCTGAAAGAAAAGAAGTCAAAAGATATAATTTCTTTGTGACCTCCTGAAGGGATAGACCCATATAAAAAATATATGAGAGAATCCTTGTTGACAGCATGGATGTCTGGAAGGTTTGACGTCCAAAGACATCTAGTGTCCTAGACTCACGACCTGGTGGGTAAGAAGAGTGCTTCTTCTTACTTTTCACCTTCCTCATTGCTGATGCCACCACAATAAAATGATGGGGAAGTTGAGTCTTTTGAAACCCCGGAGAGGGAGGCACCTGATACAGAAGATCAGTTGCTTTAGAAGGTGAGGGAACCCTTAAAGGTGCTTCCCAGATTCTTAGAAGAAGATCCTGCAAGGAATGATGTAAAGGAAGCATAATATTTTCCTTTTCTCCAGTAGAAAGAGAGCCTTGTGTAGGATCATAGCCAGGGATAGGAATAGCAAGAGATGTTGCCATATTCAGGAGAAAATTCTGAAAAGAAGGATCTCCAAAGGGAACCGTCCCTGGACAGGCTAGACCTGAAGAACTAGCCTGGGCACCGGAGGATCTACTTGAGAATATAGGAATAGAAGATCCTGCACGGTGCAAGAAAGGATCCCTAAGGGATGGATGCTGGTACTGGAGGTCATGACCTGAGACAGTCAGTACTGCATCGTCCATGCCAGGTATCGACTCCAAACTTGGTATAGAAAGGAGCGACCCTGGTGAAAGAAGCATGGAAGGAGCTGGCCCCGATGTTACTGCGGGTACCGGCACCGATACCGATACCGGTAGCTGTGTCGGAATCGAAGGCGACACCGACATCGAAGCAGTCATCGGTGGCTGCTCAATCGGTACCGAGGTAACCGAAGGCCTTTGGTAATCACCCTCGGTACCGAGCATCCGGAACTGGTACGCGTCGGTACCGAGACGTGTCGGTACCCAGTCTTCCAGACTAGAGATCGATTCCAGACTCGGCATCGAAGGAAGCGAGTCTATCGATGCATGTCTAGAGGGTACCGACGTCGGTGGTAGTATCGGCGTTAATGCCAATACTGGAAAGTCAATCTGGGGCGTATCGATCGGTCCCGAAGGTACCGAAAAAGCCAGATGACGATCCCTGGTGAGGAGTGAATCGCTCAACACCAGTGCCGATGCCGGGGTATCGGTACCGCTCAAAGCGGATGCCACCACCGAGCATGGTTCAGGTATGTTCTGTGAGGGGTGAGCCCCAGGAACAACCTGAAACCCCCGATAGGCTTTGGAGGCCGAAGACTCCCGCCGGGGTTTTGAAGCCAATGGACCCTTGAGGGCAAGGCCGGAGCCATCATCATGCTGAGCATGAGACCTACCACTCAAGGGTTGGCTAGTCTTAATAGACTGTTTGTGGGTTACCTGAGCCTGTGGAGAAGAAGAAATGGTCGGTGCCCTGACACTGGAAGGGAACGCGGTATCGAGGGAAACTCGAAATGGAAAATCTCTTCTCACAGTATTGTAGCCTAATGGCTCCGGAGGAAAATGGTCAGGACCCAAACAGGTTAGACACCAGTTCTTGGAGTCTAAAAACAAAACTGTACCGCCACAGCTTAGACACTTCTTAGGAAAAGAAGGTGGCGGCTCCATGATGGAGAGGCCTAGAAGGCCCAAAATGTTTAAGACAGAAACTGAGGGAAAAAAAATTCCCTGAATTTAAGAAAAAGAAAATGAAAAAAACACCGGCGGTACCGGTGGAGTCAGGGAGACAGCCGCGACCACAAGAAAACAAAGAATTAAAGAAAAAATTTTCTGCGGTGACAGGAGGACGTCCTGCTGGCTTCGCGGAAAAACGAAAACTGAGGAGAGACAATTGGAAAGGCGGGCGCTGAGGGATGCTCCCAAAAGCTTTCTGACTGGACGCTGGGGAGCATTCCTGCGCAGGCTCCGTCGGTACCGACGTACCCATATGTGAAGACTCATTCCTGCTTGTTCCTGGAGATCACCTGTTACAGGTGAGTAACTACGCTTTCTCCGGGAACAAGCAGGAAGTCAGTCCTCACATATGGGACTCCCCAGCTACAGGCTACCATTAACCTATAGCCAAAAAAAGGCTCCCTCATTGAGAGCCGCAAACAGCCACAATGAAATACTCTGCATCCAAAGGAATTAGCACTCCGGTAGCCTGAACACAGAAGGGTCAGAAGACAGGTGTTGCCTAGACCTCAAAAAGGTTATTGAGTACAGCCTGGCCAAAGGCACTGTCTAGTCGGGACTCCCTGTCCAGGCAATAATGGACTGCAAAGGTATGAACTGAAGACCAGGTGGCGGCCCGGCAGATGTCTGCCAGAGGAACAGAGCGCAGATGAGCCACTGATGCCGCCATTTCCCTGACCTTGTGAGCCGTGACATGGCCTTCCAATGGAAGCTTTGCTTCCTCATAGGCCCGGGCAATACAGTCCACCACCCACATGGACAGCGTACGCTTGATCACCACCCCCCCCCCCAGCTTACTGGGGTAGTAGGAAATGAAAAGCTGAGAGGCTTTCCGGTGGCCTTGAGTACGTTAAATGTAGAAAGACAAAGACCTCTTACAGTCCAGGGTATGGAGGACCGCCTCAGCACGACCAGCATGCGGTCTGGGAAAGAAGGTAGGGAGGACCACCTCCTGGTTGAGGTGGAACGAGGACACCACCTTTGGAAGGAACTTGGGGTGTGTGCGAAGCACCACCCTATTCTTGTAGAACCTGGTATAAGGCCTCTCTGCCACGAGGGCCTGAAGTTCACTCAACCTTCGGGCGGAAGTGAGCGCGACAAGGAAAACCACCTTCCAGGAGAGATAGCGGAGGTGACAAGTAGCCATCGGTTCGAAAGGTGGCAGGGTGAGCCGCCCCAACACTACATTGAGATCCCATTCGGTCGCCGGAGGGCAGACTGGGGGCTTAGACAGGAGTAGACCATTTAAGGAACCGGGACACCATTGGGTGAGCCAAGAGGGGCTTCCCAGCCACCTGATGGTGGTTCGCCGCTAGGGCACTGAGATGCACTCTGATGGAGTTGGACTTGAGCCCCGTGCTGGAGAGGTGGGGAAGGTACTGCAATACCATAATCACCGGGCAAGAAAAGGGATCGACCCCCCCGTGCCACACACCAAAGCACAAATCTGTGCCACTTAAAGGCGTAAGCTCGTCAGGTAGACGTTCTGTGTGAAGCCAGCAGAACATCCTCCACGTTCTTCAGAAGTAGGAGCGGAGCGGAGCTAGTGACACCCTCTCAGCAGTCACGCCGTTAGCGAAAGGTAACTGGGGTTGGGGTGCAGGAGAGAGCCCCCCTCCTCGGAAAGGAACTGCGAAGCTGTCCCCATGGGGATGGGGGTCTCCACTGCTAGCTGCAGGAGGAGTGGGAACCACGGTGCCGAGGCCACCGTGGGGATATCAGAATGACTGAAGTTCTGTCGCGAAGAATCTTGAACAGGGTCTTGACGATCAGAAGTGTCGGGGGAAACGCATACAGAAGACTCACCAACCATGAAATTAGAAAGGCATCGGCGGCTACCCTGGCAGCGTGTGGTTGCCTGTGCAAACAGGTCCATCGCCGGTTCCCCTTAGATCTGGAAAAGCCTGAAGGCCACTTCTGGGTCCAGCTGCCACAGCCTGCTGAGTCTGTCGGCCAGTCCGTTGTCCTGGCCCAGCAGGTACACCGCCCTGAGGAAAATGCCCTGTCGGACTGTAAACAAGCACAAGTCCAGGGCTTCCTGACAGAGGGCATGGGACCCAGTGTCCCCCTGTTTGTTCACATAGAACATGGCGATCTGATTGTCCGTCTGGACCAGGACAGACCTGTGGCCCAGGGACCGCTGGAACGTCTTTAGGGCAAGATGGATTGTATGCAGTTCCAACAGGTTGATCTGTTGAGCGCTCTCGTCTGGGGACCAAACGCCCTGGGTGCGGTACCCCTGGCAGTGGGCTCCCCAGCCCAGCAGGGAAGCATCTGTGGTGAGGACCCTCAAGTAGTGAGGGGCCTGAAAAGACATCCCCGCTTCCAAGTGATGGGGCGAGAGCAAGACTCTGTCTTGGAGATGCCCCGTGGCCTGGGACCATTGGTCCCTGAGGCACCACTGCACAATTTGCATGTGGAGGCAGGCATCTGGCGTGACATGGACCGTGGAGGCCATGTGCCCAAGGAGGCGCAACAGGTATCTTGCTGGCACTGAGGGATGGCGCTGTATGACTTTGGCCAGTGCTATGAGTCTGCCTACCTTGTCTGCAGGTAGGAAGGTCTTTCATTGAATAGTATTGATCCTTGCCCCGATAAATTGCAGCTCTTGAGCCGGGTGAAGGCTGGACTTGGAATAGTTGATAACGAAACCCAAGTGCTGCAGGATCTGCATAGTGTGTGCTGTGGCCTGCTGCGCCTCGGGGGCCATGGTGCCCCTGATGAGCCAGTCGTCAAGATAGGGGAAGACAAAGATCCTCTGAAGCTTGAGGAAGGTGTCTACCACCACTAGGCACTTTGTGAATACCCTGGCGAGGCAAGGCCGAAGGGAAGCACCCTGTTTTGAAAATGATGCCCCCCCCCCCCCACCGCAAAGCATAGGTATTGCCTGTGGTTCGGGTGGATTAGGATGTGTGTACTTTAAATCTAAGGAGCATAGCCAGTCTCCCTGGCAGAGGTAAGACAACAATGTTCCAAGGGAAAGCATTTTGAACTTCTCCCTCACCAGGAATCTGTTGAGGTTGTGCAGGTCGAGGATGGGCCTTAGGCCCCCTGTCCTCTTTGGCATGAGGAAGTACCTGGAGTAGAACCCTTTGCCCTTGAGATGGTGGGGCACTGGTTCCACCACTCGGTCCTCGAGAAGACCTGCCAACTTCTTCAAAAGGTCCCAGTGAAGGGGAGGCAGGAAGAGCTCTCCGGGGAAATAATGTGGAGGCACTTCAGCTAGGGGGAGGAGGTAACCCTCCTTGATCACCTGAAGCGCTGCAAAGTCTCCTTGGAGAGACCAGCTGAGAACCCGGTGATCTCCTTCGCCAGGTCTCTCAGGTATATGCCCATGTACAGCTGGTAGGCCTGGATCTGACAATTCAGCATTGCGCCCTGGTAACATTTCCTGCCGAAGGCATCCAAGATGCGGGCCTCCCCGCCGGTGGCACCGAGGAGTGCGTCTGACTTTTTAGTCGATGCATGGCTGACTCCACCACCATGGAATTGTGTGGCAGTTGTGACTTTTGAAACCCAGGGCTCCAGCAGACCTGATACATCGAGTCTAGCTGCTTGCTGATCACTGACGTCGACACCGGAATCTCCCACATGCGGAGCATAAGGCGTTCCAAGATAGGAGGGATGGACACCGTGAGGGTCTCCCGAGGGGGAGCCTCGTACTGAAGGATCTCAAGTTCATCTGCTCGAGGGTCTTCCTCGGACTCCGTCAAGAAAACCAAAGTCTTGGACATATCTTGAACGAAGCCCCGAAAACCCATGTCCTCCGGAAGGGACCTTCTCCGAAGCTCTGATACTGGGGAATCGGACGGGTCATCTCGGTGACAGCGAGTGTCCGGTGACTCCTCGTCCTCCCAAGCGGAGCGAGATGGGTGGCACTCCTCGGGCTTTGAAGGGTCCGGTGCCACCCGCCCCAGCACTCGCTGGCTCGCCGGTGACAACCTCGGTCCCGATGAACCTCGGCTGAGGATCTACTCGGGCCCGCAGGGCTTCAAGGATCGGCTCGGCCTCTGGGGTCGACTTCGACATCGAACACCCGGTGGTTGGGCTGGAGGGACCGGATGTGCCGGATACCAGTGCCCACTGCTGCTTCAGGAAGGCAGTGATCCTGCACTCCAAAGATTCCATCCTGGACATCAGTTCTGGAGGCTCCGCTGCATTCAGCTCGGGCACCGATGCGCTCAGGCCCGAAGCCGGTTCCCCCGGAGGGGAGTTCTTGACTAGGATAGGATGTACTTGCCAGGGCCGGTCCATGACTGGGTCCTTTTTGGGAACCTTGGCTGGGCGCTCCTTCTCCAACGCCTCAGGCCGGCTCTCGGGGCTCTGCGACCGGCCCTGCGAGGGACCTGGCTGTTCTGAACCATCCAGAGACACCACCATCGAGGATTTCTTCCTCCTTTTCTGTTCCCTCGAGGGAGACTCCCTCTCCGAGGCCCCTCGACAATGCTCGGGTTCGGAATGCTCCTCCCAAGGCATGGAGGCCTCAACGAGGTCCTGGCTCTTGGAGGCATGGGGGAATCAGAAAAAATTTTTCATGCTGCTGCTGGCGGCTTCTCAAGGCCTTCGAGGACATCTTTTTGCAGAGGCCACATATGCCAGGTTGTGGTCCGGGCCGAGGCACCGGAGGCAGCAGTCATGCGTATCAGTGAGGGACATAATCTTTCTGCACCTGTCGCACTTTTTCAATCCACTGGTAGCCATAGGGG
This sequence comes from Ichthyophis bannanicus, assembly GCA_033557465.1. Lineage (NCBI taxonomy): Eukaryota > Metazoa > Chordata > Amphibia > Gymnophiona > Ichthyophiidae > Ichthyophis > Ichthyophis bannanicus. The sequence continues at coordinate 131,142,104 of CM066048.1, read as the reverse complement.
GAAAAAGGACCCCAGCAAGGTCGAAGACCCTTTGGGCTGCCAGTGAGGAAAAGCAAGGGCAGAGACGCCCAAAGGAGAAAAAAAAATCAAAAAAGAAGAGGGTTGGCCTGATACCGAGGTCGGGCGGGAAAGGTACCAGTGCTTGACCGGAAAAAACAGCCAAAAGGCAAAGAAAGAAAATTCAACTTTTTCCGGGACAGGGATAGACTACGTCTGATGGGCTCTGCGGAAAAAAGGAGGCAGAGCAAGATGGCTCCTTTGGGCGGGAAGGGGACCACGTATGCGTGGTAGCAACTCTCAAAAGTTTTCTTTGAAAGCTGGGGATTTGCTCTGCGTGGGCTCAATTGGCGTCGACGTCACCCATATGTGAGGACTGACTTCCTGCTTGTTCTCTGAGAAGACATTGATTCATGCGCTCGAGATCGAGGACTGGCCAAAAGGAGCCCTCCTTTTTTGGCACCACAAATTAGATGGCGTATCAACCGCAGCCATACTGGTCTTCGGGCACCAGAACTACTGCCCCTAAGTGTAGGAGCCGAGTCAAAGCGTCCTTTACTGCTGCGGACTTGGTTTGGGACCTGCAGGGAGACTGAACAAAGGACTGGTTTACTGGGTGCACCAGATCGAGGGCATAGCCCTCCTGGATGACCTCTAGAACCCACTGGTCAGATGTGATCTGGGCCCAGGCAGGGTAAAACTCCTGCAGCCGACCTCCCACAGGCTGCACCCCCGCCTGGGCTCCCCTCGCTTCATTGCATTTTCCTAGGTCCCGAGGAGGAGGCAACGTCAAATCCCCTACCAGCTCCTCGAAACCCTCAAATCTCCTGACTCCTCGAAGGGAAAAGTCCCCTCTGTTAGGGCACAAAGCGGGTCATCCAAAACCTCCCAAATTCCCGCAGCTGGGTCCGCGCTGGAGGAGGGTTGCGACCCTGCTTCTGTTTATCCTCAGGGAGGCGTCTGCTCTTGGATTCCCCCAAGTCCTTTACCAACTTGTCTAGCTCCTCTCTGAACAGCAGCTTCTCCTTGAAGGGCAGCTTGCTGACAGGCCTTGGAGGAACTATCAGTCGCCCAATTCTGGAGCCAGAGGTAGTGGCGAGCCACCACCATGGAGGCCATGCTCTTTAAAAGGCCTCTGATAAGATCGTAGTGGGTGTCCGAGAGGTTCGCTGCTTCTGATTCTAGTTTTGCTGTCTTCCCCACCAACTCTGCTGCCAGGTCCCATGGCTACTGCATCCGTTGAGACCAAGGGGGCAAGCCCTAGCCATCCAGGCTCCACAAACCAACGCCTGAAGTGCGAGGGTGTTGATATCAAAGGCTTGCTTCAATAAGGTATCCAACTTCCTTGAGCGCCGCACTGCCTTCAACTGGGATCGTTATCTTCTTGGTCAATGCCAAGACAGCCGCATCCACCTTCAGGATCTGGAGCAATTCTCTTTCCTGCTCTGGCAACAGGTACAAGCGTGTCATGGTCCAGACCCCCCCGTACCGCTTGAAGCAGGGTCCTCCAGTGCCTCTTCCTCTGCCTGGAGATCTGTGGGTATATTAAGAGCCTTCAAGGACTCAAGGATCAACGCCGGCAACTCCTCCTGGTGGAACACATGAACAATCCGTGCCTGCTCCTCCTGCTCCAGAATCTCGCCTTCTTCTAGTTCCTCATCCTCCACATCCATTTCCTGGTCCAGGTCCACCCCATCCTGGCCCTCGGAATGTGGAGATTGCTCTCTCCAGTCGTCCATGTGTCTCATCCTCTTTGACATTTCCTCATCTTCCTCAAGCCTGCGGCCCATTTTGGTATGTACTCTTGCGTCACAAACACTCCGTAACCCTTGCTGGCACAGGCAGAACACCTTGTGCAGCAGTAGGACGAACTCCAGCGAGAGGCTTCCCCAGCTTCCTCCCTCCTCCAGGCCCTGAGAAGTGGAGGGTCGGGGGGGGGGGGGGGTGGGTTGGGTGCAGGCCAGTGGTTCCAGCAGCGGAGATGCAGGCCCTGCTACCCCGACCTCCATCTCTGCTCGTACCTGTCTACAGGGGAAAAAATAACCCCAAAAATGCCTGATAAAAGGGACTTGGGCCAAGAGAAGAAGCTCTTCGGTGAAAAGGGCCTAGACTGTTAGGCTGGCCCGAGCAAAGGCGCACTTTCCCCTGCACCTGTGCGCCGCTCAAAACTTCCTCAAACGGCTTCCTGCTCGCTGCCAGGCTGCTCTCATCACACGGTCAGCAGCCGAGAGCCTCCTCCCAACACAGTCTATCGCTAAATGTCAGATTGCCTACCAAGCTCTTCTGCTGCTATGCCACTGCCCGCTCCTGTGCTCAGCCACGTTGCAGGGCTTTGGCGACGAGGCGGGGACGGAAGCGCTGTTTGGCCTTAAGTGCTGTAGGCTCTCTTTCCTGGAAAAACACAGCTAGGAGCAGTACTCTCGCAACACCATCCAGGATACACAAAAGAGCAAGAGACGAGATAAGTATGGATGATCAGCAAACGTTTATTCTTAAAGGACCCCAACGCGTTTCGGCGCTGACGCCTTCTTCAGGGGGAACACAACTTAAAAACAAACAAATTTAAATAAATATACATATAAATAAATAATTATTTGTTACTTTATAAAAACATCAAATTAGACATAAAATTAAATGAATAAAGCAACCCCATTAAATGATCTAAAACTATGTACATTTATATAAAACAACACACAATGTAAGTAAATTATTCATAATGAACTTGCTTCTATATAGCACAATTCATTCATTTCTTTGCTGCAGCCATGGCACAACAGTAACTGCTCTTCTCGTGCCATGGGGTTTGAGAACCCCATGGCACAATTTCTTGTCTTTCTTCACTTTGTCTGCGGTATTGTCTCTTCTTCTGTTATCAACTTCCAAACTCCTGTCAACCGTGTTCTTTTAGGCTTCCACAGCTAGTATCATGATCTTTGCAGTTTTCCGCGTCATGCCGCATCTTAGTAAATGGAACTGATATTTCAGTCATCATGCTGTGGCTTTCAGCATGATGGCTGAAATGTCAGTTCCACTTATTAAGACGCGGCATGACATGGAGAACTGCACAGATCCTATCAACCATGTTAGCTTCAGTTTATATAGAAGCAAGTTCATTATGAATAATTTACTTACATTGTGTGTTGTTTTATATAAATGTACATAGTTTTAGATAATTTAATGGGGTTGCTTTATTCATTTAATTTTATGTCTAATTTGATGTTTTTATAAAGTAACAAATAATTATTTATTTATATGTATATTTATTTACATTTGTTTATGTTTTTAAGTTGTATTCCCCCTGAAGAAGGCATCAGCACCGAAACGCGTTGGGGTCCTTTAAGAATAAACGTTTGCTGATCATCCATACTTATCTCGTCTCTTGCTCTTTGTGTATCCTGGCTCTCTTTTTCCCGGCACACAGATCTTCACCCAATAATGGATTCAGGAGCCGCTCGCACACACACCGGCCTATGTCTGGTGTTCTTCCAACCCCCGGAGCCTTCTCCAATTCTCAGGCTTGAAGGTACTGCAGAGGGGGTGGGGGGGGGGGGGGAATTGTCCCTCTCCAGCTGGCTCAAGAAGAGCACCTTCTATCTCTAAGGTAAGGATTGCAACCTAAAACAAAAGTAAAGTAAAAGCTGATTAAAAGGAAAGACAGGGAAACCTAACTTTCTCCTTAGTTGTCTCTCTAGTGAGTCCAGCACTCTGGCTCAATGCTCCCTCCAGCTGCTTGGAGAATGAGCATACTGGAGCTGGTGGGAGGTGCCAGCGGTATATGTACATCGGTGTCATCAAAAAGATGACATGCTCAGTCTCCAAGCTGCTGGAAGAGGTGCACTACCCCAGAGGAGGGACAAACAGGAAACACTATTGCAGTAATCAATCTAAGATACAATAAGAGTATGGGTCAAAATGCAAAAAAAGTGATCTGACCATCTTGATCGCAATTGTCTTACAGTAACTTCCTTAATGTATAGCTAACTTTCTTAACCAAGCTATTTACTTGAGACAAATCCCCAGACATTAATACTTTTGAGAGGCATCCTTCTAGGAAAGGTCATCACATCCATTTTCTATCAGCATAATGGCAGAAGCCAGAAGCTGATTTGACTGTCAGTTCTCTTCAGTTAAAAGGAGGATTTGGCAACATCGCCTTCTGCTCCGATGCTGTGGAAACACACTGCACATGCTCTACAACAGTGTAAGTCAAGCAGTGGAAGCATACCTGTGTGTGCCTAAGGCTGCCAACACCGAATTCTCAAGACTCTTGTTTTGCCACAGCTGGAAGACAGAAAGACATCTATATTTGGAGGGAGATAAGCACAAAAAAGGAAGACAACTCATGCACACACATCCCCTCAGAGCTGAAGAAAGGTATTACAATGCTACTCACAACAGAGCTGAACTTGGTCTTGATGAGTCCAGGTGCCAGGCAGTTTATCCGGATATTCCTGGGAGCCAGGTCAGGAACCAAAGCTTTGGTCAGGCCAAGGAGGGCTGTCTTACTCACACTATAGGGCCCAAGAGACTGGGAAATCCAGAGGAAGAGAGAGGAACAAACAAAAAGAGACAATGAGATGGGGAAGAAAGAAGACAGAACACAGACAAAAGGAAAACAAAGTTAAAGACAGCAAGAGAGGGAAAGGTGGAAACAGTGAGAAACAAGTCAGTCAAAAAAGGGAAAGGGAAAGGGAAAAAAAATCACACAAAAAAGCAAAGGAGTTGGGAGACAGACATGAAAAGAGAAGGAGAAATGAAGAGAGAACAAATGACAAAGAAAGACAGACACTAGGAAGAGATAGAAAAAACATTCCCACAGTACTATTTGCTCGTTTCCTTGACATAGCCATGGCACGACCTCCTCTTCACCTCTGCAAAGTTTGGGATCCTTGTGGCACAATTACTGGCTTTGTCACAACTGTGGCACTTTCCCCTTTCCACATGGTTTAGCATTCACGCAGCCCCGCTGCCTCTTCTTCTGCTGCAGGGTTTGCTATCCCCATAGCACAATTCATTCATTTCTTTGCTGCAGCCATGGCACTACAGTAACTGCTCTTCTCATGCCATAGGGTTTGAGTGGTGCAGAAGCTGCGTCTTCTGGAACCCAGGGCTTTCCGATACTCAATACATGGTATCAAGTCACCGGGTATAGGGAGAAATGGTGAGGGGCATCTCCCACATCCGGAAAGCATAGTTACTCACCTGTAACAGATGTTCTTCATGGACAGCAGGAATCAGTCCTCACATATGGGTGACGTCAACGCCAACAGAGCCCGCGTGGAGCAAATCCCCAGCTTTCAAAGAAAGCTTTTGGAAGTTGCTAGTTGCAAGTTGCATACGTGGTCCCCTTCCCGCCCAAAGGAGCCATCTTGCTCTGCCTCCTTTTTCCCGCGGAGCCCATCAGACGTAGTCTATCCCTGTCCCACCCAAGGGTGCCATCTTGCTCAGTCAAATGACATAACTAAAAGACGTCAAAAACAAATAAAGATGATATGACTGCAACTCCAAGGGGAGGAGGGAGGATTGTGAGGACTGATTCCTACTGTCCCTGGAGAACACCTGTTACAGGTGAGTAACTACACTTTCTCCGGGAACAAGCAGGAAGTCCCTCCTCACATATGGGACTCCCCAGCTACATGCTACCATGAACCCTTAGCCAAAAAAGGCTCCCTTGTGGAGAGCCACAAGCAGGAGCAATGAAATCCGTATAACAGACCAACAGGACCTCTGAGTCCAAAGGAACTAGCACTCTAGTAGCCTGAACACATAAGGATTAGAGGGTAGGAGTTGCCTAGAGCCCGAAAAGGTTATGGAGCACGGCCTGGCCGAAGGCACTGTCCCATTGGAACTCCCTATCCAGGCAGTAATGAGATGCGAAGGTATGGACTGAAGACCAGGTGGCAGCCCAGCAGATGTTTGCCAGCAGGACCGAATGAAGGTTGGCCACTGAAGTCGCCGTAGCACTGACCAGGTGTGCCGTGACCTGGCCTTCCAACGGAAGCCTCGCCTCCTCATAAGCCTGGACAATACAGTCCGCCACCCATGTGCACAGCGCACGCTTGGACACCGCCTCCCCCAGCTTACTGGGGTTGTAGGAAACAAAAAGCTGAGAAACTTTATGGTGGCCCTGAGTGCGTTGGATATAGAAGGACAAGGCCCTCTTATAGTCCAAGGTATGGAGGACCGACTGCCCGACTGGTGTGCGGTCTGGGAAAGAAGGCAGGGAGGACTACCCCCTGGTTGAAGTGGAAAGAGGACACCACCTTCGGAACGAATTTGGGGTGCGTACGAAGCACCACCCTATTCTTGTAAAACCTGGTGTAAGGCGCCTCAGCCACGAGGGCCTAGAGCTCGCTTACCCTACGGGCGGAAGTGAACACGACCAGGAAGACCACCTTCCAGGAGAGATAGCAAAGCTTAAATGGTGGCAAGGTAAGCTGCCCCAATACCACATTGAGATTCCATTTGGACGCCGGGGGGCGAACCAGGGGTTTAGACAGGAGTAGGCCCCTTAGGAAGCAGGACACCACTGTGGGCCAAGAGGGGCTTCCCGTCCACCTGATGGTGGTTTGCCGCCAGTGTACTGAGGTGTACTATCACAGAGTTAGACTTAAGCCCTGCATGAGGAGGAGCAAGTACTGCAATACTGTGACCACCGGGCAAGAGAAGGGGTTGGCCCCCGGCTCAGTGCACCAAAACGTGAATCTACGCCACTTAAAAGCGTAGGCCCGTCTGGTAGATGCCTTGCGTGAGGCTAGCAGAACATCCTCCACTTCTTTAGGGAGGTGGAGCGGGGCTAAAGTCACCCTCTCAGCAGCCACGCCGTCAGCGAGAGGGAGAAGAGGTTGGGATACAGAAGAGAGCCCCTCTCCTGAGATAGGAGCGGGGGGACGGACCCCAGGTGTATGGGGTCCTCCACCGCTAGTTGCAGCAGCAGTGGAAACCATGGTTGTCTGGGCCACCTCTGAGCCACCAAGATAACTGAGGCCCTGTCATGGAAAATCTTAAACAGAGTCCTGGCGATCAGTGGAGTCAGAGGGAAAGCGTACAGAAGTCCCTCCATCCATGAGACTAGAAAGGCATTGGCCGCCACCCTGGCGGAATGAGGCTGCCTGGAGCAGAAGTGGGGTAACTTGTGATTCTCTGGGCTTGCAAACAGGTCCATCACTGGTTCCCCTCAGGTCTGGAAAAGCCTGCTGGCTATCTCTGGGTCCAGCTGCCACTCGTGCGGCTGGAGAATCCTGCTGAGTCTGTAGGCCAACAAGATGTCTTGGCTCGGCAGGTATACTGCTTTGAGGTGGATGTCCTGCTGGACTGCATAAGAGCATAGGTCCATGGCTTCCTGGCAGAGGGCACGGGACCCCGTGCCTCCCTACTTGTTCACATAGAACATGGCCACCTGGTTGTCCGTCTGAACTAGGACTGACCGGTGGCGTAGTCTATGATGAAAAGCCTTCAGTGCGAGATGAATGGCCTGCAGCTCCAGGAGGTTGATCTTCTGAGTGCTCTCGTCAGGGGACCAGGTGCCCTGGGTGCGGTAGCCCTCGCAATGGGCTCCTAGCCCAGCAGGGAGGCATCTGTGGTGAGGACCCTCGAGTGGTAGGGGGCCTGGAAAGGCATCCCCACCTGCAAGTGTTGGGGCAACAGCCACCAGATCAGGGACTTCATCAGCTATCGGGTCACTCGGAACCTGTCCTGGAGGTGTCCCGTGGCCTGGAACCATTGGTACCTGAGGCACCACTGTGCTGTTCGCATGCGGAGGTGGGCATCTGGAGTGACGCTCTGCTGCTGTTATCTACCTGCTGCTTGTATGTTGTCTACCGCCTGTGTCTCTTCTCTTCAGGTCTCCCATTGCTCTCCTGCCACTCAGATTGAGATATCCCACCTCCCGGATGTGACGCGGACGCGTGCTTCGCGTCCACGTCAGTCTCCAGGTATCTCCCACCATTTAAGGATCCCAGGGGCAGCATCCTGCGCCACGGCGGGGCGCGCACAAGGAGCACGCACAAGGAGCAGGACATGCTCCTTGGGTGAGCTCCTTGGGGCGATGACAGGGGCAACCTGTGCCATCAGCCCGCTCATTGTATCTCATGTCCTTGGTCTCACTTCTTCTCTATCGCATTCTTTGCAACACTGCTCCTTTTTCACAGCCCTTCATCTCTTGTCCGTGTCTCCCGCAGCTGACACAGGTCTTTCAGCTCTGCGCAGTATGACCACTATCCCTGTTTTTTGGGGTCACCGCCCATCTCTCCGTGCCCTAACACCATCAGATTTCACTACACGCAACCCGCACAACCTTCTCCCCTGTCATTCATACCAGTCTTTCCCAACCCTTCCCACTATACCGCCCTCGGCTGCTGCAATAGTAACTCTATCATTCGCCCTCCTAAACTGTCGATCCCTTCGCATAAAGACTCATCTAGTTCACGACCTTCTGACTCAGCACTCCTTAGATGCACTGTTTATTACAGAATCTTGGCTCCGAGAGGGGGAAGATGCCCTCCTCCACCAATGCCTTCCTTCAAGCTATGCTGCTTTCCACAGACCCCGTCTCCGTCGATCTGGTGGCGGTGTAGCACTGATCTACAGATCCTCCCTCTCTTTTTCACTCGTCTCACCCCCCCCCCCGCCTATCCTGAATCTCTCCTAGTTCGCTCAGACTCTCCCACCCCGATTTATTTTCTTATCCTTTATGCACCCCCCTCACTGTGCCCAGACCTCCTACTTTCTTTATCTGACTCCGTTCTTCTATCCCCACACTTGGTTATCATGGGTGACTTCAACGTGCACCTGGACTCCCAAACAAGACCGCGGGAACTTCCCATCAGCCCCCGCGGGCTTAACAGAGCAGCGAGGGAGAAACTCTTCCCTCGCGCTCTGCAAGCCGGCGCGTCTGACTGCAGCTCCAAAGAGAGAGCTGCTACGGGGAGGGCAGGCTCTGCCGGATACAGGGGGGCCCCGCGGCACGCTCGATTCTGCCGCGGCGGCCCCGACAGCGGCAACAGACAGGTTTTCTTTTTTTTAAAATTTTCCCTGGGCTGGGCTGGGCTGGGCTGGGGGGGGTTAGGAGTGGTGATGGGCTGGGCTGGGGTTAGGAGTGGTGATGGGCTGGGCTGGGCTGGGGGGGGTGTTAGGAGTAGTGATGGGCTGGGGGGGGTTTAGGAGTGGTGATGGGCACTGGGCTGGGGGGGTTAGGAGTGGTGATGGACACTGGGCTGGCTGGGGGGGGGTAGGAGTGGTGATGGGCACTGGGCTGGCTGGGGGGGTTAGGAGTGGTGATGGGCGCTGCGCTGGGGGGGGTTAGGAGTGGTGATGGGCGCTGGGGGGGTTAGGAGTGGTGATGGGCGCTGGGGGGGGGCTTAAACTAAAAATTGGGTGATGGGGGATTAGGACTGGAAATGGGCTGGTGGGATTAGGACTGGAAGTGGGTTGATGGGGGGTTAGGACTGGTAATGGGCTATGGGAGGGCTTAAACTAAAAATTGAGTGATGGGGGATTAGGACTGGGAGTGGGCTGATGGGGAGGTTAGGACTGGTAATGGGCTATGGGGGGGCTTAAACTGAAAATTGGGTGATGGGGGATTAGGACTGGAAATGGGCTGGTGGGATTAGGACTGGGAGTGGGCTATGGGGGGCTAGGACTGGTAATGGGTTGGGGGGGTTGCTAGGACTGGAAATGGGCTGAGTGGAAGGGGGCTTGAACTGCAAATAGCTGTTGGGGATGGGGCTTGGAATGGAAATGGGCTGAGGGGAAGTGGGGGGCTTGAACTGCAAATAGCTGATGGGAACGGGGCTTGGAATGGAAATGGGCTGAGGGGAAGTGGGGGGCTTGAACTGCAAATAGCTAATGGGGAGGGGGACTTGGAATGGAAATGGGCTGAGTGGAAGGGGGCTTGAACTGCAAATAACTGATGGGAAGGGGGGCTTGGAATGGGCTCTTAGGGGAGGGAGCTAGGACAGGAACTGGGCTGATGGATGGGCTAGGATAGAACTGAGAATTGGGTGTTGGGGGAGCTAAGATTGGAAATGGGCTGTGGTGGGGGCTTGGATTGAAATGGACTCATGGAGGGGCTAGAACTGGAAGTAGGCTCATGGGGGGCTTGGATTAGAAATGGGCTGAGTGGAGGGGAGCTAGGATTTAACATGGGCTGATGGTGGGGCTAGGAAAGGACTAGAAATGGGCTGATGGGAGGCTGGTATTGGAAATGAGCTGATGAAGGGACTCGGATAGGACTGGAAATGGATGGGGGAGCTAGGACTGGAAATGGACTGATGAGGGGACTAGAAGGGAGCGGATACTGGGTGGGGCTGGAACTAAAAGGGAGCTGATGTTGGGGGAGATTAGAAGGGGATGGGGCTGGGAGAATGAAATGGAGAGGGGAAAAATATTTTGTGTGGGAGGGAAGAAAAATGTACAATTGGCCGGGTATTGGGAGACTAAGTGGGGATTGAGGATGGAGGGTGAAAATTTGAGTGGATGAAATAGGAATGAGGAAAGAGCAAAAGGAGAAAGATTATTATGTTAAAGCAGATGTAGAGAGAGAATCAAATTGATTCTCTGACAATACAAAGATTCCAACCTTTACAAATGATGTTACATAGTTCAGGCAACTTTATAAAGAGTTTTTAGATACTAAAATCTTGTTGTTAAGGTTTAATTGACGTGCTGGCACTTTGAGGAAATTCTTTGGTTTTGTGCGGCAGTTTGGGCACTCGGGCTCAAAAAGGTTAGCCATCACTGTTCTATGATAACCTCAGGCAAGCTACTCTCTCAGCCAAGCTACTCTCAACTTATAGCCTCTTCCTCGAACTCCTCTAGGCGTCTCTATCAGATCCTAAAATCCCTCTCCTCTACTTCCACCTCCGCCTTTCCGTCTCCACCTCCCCTTTCCACTCCCAGCCCCATGACTCTTGCCTCTTTTTTTGCGGACAAAGTCCGATCCCTTCGTTCCTCTTTTCCCATTTGCCCTCTTCCTCTCTCTCCTCCTCCTGATTCCCCTACTTCCCTTGCAGTCCCCACCCTCTTCCCATACCTTTCCGCACATTTGGCGCTCATTCTTGCCTATCACTTCCCCAGAACTTATCAAAGCTATCTCCTCCTCCCACCAGACTACCTGTCCCCGTGACCCCCTCCCTTCCTCCTGGCTGCTCAACCCTTCACTCACGCTCATCCCATATGCTCTTTCTATCATTAACTCCAGCCTCACCTCTGGTCATTTCCCCACCAGTTGGAAGCATGCCATAGTACGCCCTCTACTAAAAAAACCTACTCTCGATCCAGCCGTTCCCGCCAACTGGCGGCCAGTTGCTAACCTTCCATTTCCCTCCAAAATCCTCGAGAAGCTTGTTTTTTCACAACTTGCCACCCACCTCGATTCTACCTTTTCACTTCACCCACGTCAATCAGGATTCTGAGCCAGCCACAGCACCGAAAACTATCCTCGTAGCACTGCTTTCGGAACTTCACTGCGCTCATGACCGTGGTGATCTCTCTCTTGCTGTTTCCCTGGATCTCTCCTCTGCTTTCGATGTTGTTGATCACCGCACTCTTCTTGCACGTCTGTCTGATTTAGGCATTTGCGGCACAGTTTTACAGTGGTTTCGCTCTTTTCTCTCCTCTCGCTCCTTTGCTGTCCACTTAGGCTCTGACGCCTCACCCTCTTTCCCCCTACCCTGTGGTGTCCCTCAGGGCTCTATCCTTGTCCCCTTTCTTTTTGATGTTTTTCTTGCTCCCCTTGCCTTGCTTATTCAACAAGCTGGAATTTCTGCCTATATCTACGCTGACAACATTCTCCTGCTTCACCATACCTCCTCCTCCTCTCCCGATCTCGCACCACTTGTCTTGCCTCAGTTGCTTCATGGTTTGACCAAAATTTTCTCCACGTCAACCCCGCTAAATCCTCTGCCATCTAGTTTTCCTTCAATGTTCCCTCTCCTGATCTATCCCGTTATGTCTACTCGCCCTATCCCCCTGGTTTCCACTCTTCGGTATCTCGGTATCACTCTGGATTCCTCCCTCTCTTTTCACCACCATATCTCCTCAGTGGTACGTACCTCTTTCTTTCACCTTCGTTGGATTAGGGCTATTTGGTCGTTTCTCCCTACCTTGTCTGTTACCACCCTCGTCCTGTCGCTTGTGATCACTCGCTTGGACTACTGTAATGCTATTTTCGCAGGTCTCCCCGGTTATCAGCTTCCACGTCTCCAGCTGGTTCAGAACACAGCTGCTCGCCTTATCACTCGCTCCTCTGCTCATTCCCACGTCACTCCCTGCCTTCTCTCGCTTCACTGGCTTCCGATCAAGGTTAGATTCATTTATAAACTTCTCATTCTTACACACAGGGCTCTGCACACCAGCACCCCACAGTACCTGGCTGACACTATTCACTTCCAATCAGCCCCGCATCTCCTTCGTTCTGCACATGGTAACCGTCTTTTCCTCCCCTCCCCCTCTCAGGCCCACCTCAAACTCACCTGTCATTCTGCATTTTTCTTCCTAAGCCCCGCCCTTTGGAATTCGCTCCCACACTTCCTTTGCACTGAATCATCTTTCCCCTGTTTTAAAGCTCTTCTCAAAACACACCTCTTCTACTAGGCCTACGATCTCTCTGTTCCCGCTGATGGCCTCGCCTCCCCTAGCTGTGCCCCCCACCCTTCATAACGTAGTACCCCTACAACTAGGTCACCCCATTCCTTCCCTTCCCCGTTGTTTTTTTTTGCCTAAAATAGTTCAACCTCTGGCTCTGTCCCTGTCCTTTGTTTCGCTCTGCCTTATCTATCCCTGTCCTATTTGCTGATGGCGTTCCTTTCTGGCTTTATTTTTCAGTAGCCAATATACATTTTTTATTGTATACCGTCCTGACGCTCCGGCATGAGCGGTATATCAAACCTCACAAATAAAGATAAAGATAAAAGACGTGCACTGTGGAGACCATGTACCCCAGAAGGTGTAGCAGATGCCTGGCTGGCACCGAAAGGCAGTGCTGAATATCTCTGGCTAGCGTCATAAGTCTGGTTGCCCTGTCTGCGGGCAGGAAGGCCTTTGATTGAATAGTGTTGATCCTTGCCCCAATGAATTCCAGCCCTTGCGACGGGCAAAGGTTTGACTTGGTGTAGTTTATAAACGAAACCCAAGTGTTGCAGGACCTGGGTGGTGCGCATCGTGGCCTGCTGCACCTCAGGAGCTGTAGCACCCTTGATGAGCCAGTCGTCAAGACAGGGGAAGACAAATATCCCCTGGAGCCTGAGGAAGGCAGCGACCACTGCCAGACACTTTGTGAATACACTGGGGGCCGAGGCTAGGATGAAAGGAAGCACCCTGTATTGGAAATGATTGCCTCCCACCACAAAGCGTAGGTATTGCCTGTGGTTTGGGTGGATTAGGATGTGAGTATAGGCATCCTTTAGGTCTAAGGAGCATAGCCAGTCTCCCTGGTGGAGGTAAGGCAGCAATGTTCCAAGGGAGAGCATCTTGAACTTCTCCCTCGCCAGGAATTTGTTGAGATTTCACAGGTCGAGGATGGGCCTTAGACCCCCCCGTCCTCTTTGGCACGAGAAGTAGCTGGAGTAGAATCCCTTGCCCTTGAGGTGGTGGGGCACCAGTTCCACCGCTTGGTCCTGAAGAAGGCCTGCCAACTCCTTCAGAAGAAGGTCCCGGTGAAGGGGAGACCTCAGTGGCTCTCCCGGGAAGTAGTGTGGAGGTACCTGGATGAGGTGGAGGAGGTAACCCTCCCTGATGACCTGTAATGCCCAGGAATCGGTGGTGATAGCTCCCCATCTGTGGGCATACAGGTCGAGGCAACCTCCTGTGGGCTGCTGAGCTCCAGTTGGGAGAGGGGCCATGCTGCAGGAGTCAAAAACCCCCTTCAGGCTGGGCCAGAGCCTGGGACTTAGGAGCCAACTGCTTACGCGGTCCATGCCCCTGTCCCTTGGCCTGCTGCCCTTGCTGGTGAGCCGGCGAGGCCTGGTAAGGGGGGTAGTTTCGGTAAGCAGAGGACTTCCTTGGGGCCCTTCCTTCTGGGAGGGGCAGTGGTCTTCTTGGAGAGTCTAATCCTCGTCATGAACTCGGCCTCCAGCTCTGTGGCCTTGTCGGTCATGGGTTTGCCGAAGAGGTTTTGCCCTTGACACGGGACATCGACAGACTTGTCCTGTACTCACTGCTTGAGGTTGGACGACTGGAGCCAAGCTTGGCGGTGTGCACCGATGCCCGCTGCGGCTACCCGGGCCACCAACTTGAAACCGTCATAGACCGCCTGAGACATAAACTTGGAGCACTCATGGACGGCTTTGGACAGGTTCTTGAAGCGCTGCAAAGGCTCCTCATTGAGACCAGCTGAGAAACCGGCGAGTTCCTTCGCCAGGTCCCTCAGATACATGCCCATGTACAGCAGGTAGGCCTGGATCCAGCAATTTAGCATCGAGCCCTGGTAACACTTTCTTCTGAGGACATCCAAGGTGCGGGTCTCCCTGCCGGGGGGCACTGAGGAGTGCGTCTTCTGACTTCAGTCGACGCATGGCCAACTCCACAACCATGCGTCAGCTGTGACTTTTGAAACCCAGGGCTCCGGCGGACTCGATACATTGAGTTGAGCCGCTTGCTGACCACCAGTATCTCTCACATGCGGAGCATAAGCCGTTCCAGGATGGGAGGAATGGGCACCGTGAGGGTTTCCCGGGGGGGGGGGGGGGGCGGGAGGAGCATCGTATTGGAGGATCTCGAGCTTGTCGGCTCAAGGATCCTTATCAGACTCCGTTAGGAAAGCCAAGGCCTTGGACATGTCCTGAAGTCCAGTAAGCCCATGTCCTCCGGTGGGGACCTTCTCTGAGGTTCAGAGACCGGGGAATCGGATGGGACATCACGATGCTGATGGGTGTCCGGGGACTCCTCGTCATCAGTCTCCCAGTCGGAATACTCCAAGGAAGACTCGCGGGGTTCCTCGGGCCTCTTTGACATCGAATGCCCGGTGGTCGGGGCAAAGGAACCGGACGTGCCAGACATCAGCACCCCCCTGCTGGTCCAACAGATCTGTGACCGGATCTTGCCAGGGAATCTTGGCTGGCTGCTCCCTCTCCGTCGTCTCGAGCAGACACTGGGGGCTCCACGACCAGGCCCGGGAGGATCCCTACCGATCGGAGCCAGAGACGCCTCCTTTGAGGGCTTCTTCTTCTTCTTCTTCGTTTCCCTCGAGGGAGACCCCCTCTCCGAGGACCCACGATGACGCTCGGATTTGGAGTGCTCCTCTTGAGGTATCGAGGCCTCAGACGAGGTCCTGGCTCTCGGATGCATGGGGGAATCAGGAAAAAGTTTTGTCATGCTGCTGCTGGCAGCTCCTCAAGGCCTTGGAAGACATTTTCTTACACAGGTCACCGACTGCTGGGTCATGGTCCGGGCCAAGGCACCAGAGACAGTAGTTATGCGTGTCGGTTAGGGACATAATCTTACCACACCGATCACACTTTTTAAACCCACTGGTAGCCATGGGGGGAAAAGAACCCCAGCAAGGTCGAAGACCCTTTGGGCTGCCAGTGAAGAAAAAAGGCGCGAAGGCGCCCAAAAGAAAAATAAAACTTAAGTAAAAAAGTTATTGACCCGATACTGAGGCACCAAGGTTGGGACGGAAAAGGTACCGGCGCAAGAGCGGAGACAAGCAAAATGCTTGAAAAAAAAAAATCAACTTTTTCCAGGACAAAAACAGATGATGTCTGGTGGGCTCCGCGGAAAAAAGAAGATTGAGCAAGATGGCACCCTTGGGCAGGAAGGGGGACCATGCATGTGTGATAGCAATCCCAAAGGCTTTCTTTGAAAGCAGGGGATTTGCTCCACGCGGGCTCTGTCGGCGCTGACGTCACCCATATGTGAGGACTGACTTCCTGCTTGTTCCCGGAAAACATAAGGTCCTGGAGTATGCGGTGTATAGGGAGAATAGTTGCCTCTTTAGGAGCAGTAGGATATTGAAGAATTTCCAACTCCTCTGTTCTGGGTTCTTTCTCTGATACAGGAGTAATGGATAGGCCCCTCGCCATATCCTTGATAAACTCCTGGAAAGACATGTCTTCGGAAGGGGACATTCGTCATTGTGGAGACGGAGAGGGATCCTCGGGGAGACTCCTCATCTTTCTGGTACTAATCAATTCATCGTCCGAAGAATCGGAATCGGTAGATTCAAAGTATCGACGAGAGCGATGCTCTTGTTCCTGTAAAGACCGGTACCAATCAAGATTGGTATCGGCACGAGAGACCTGCCGTGTCGATACCTCGGAACCAGGCTTGGACTCGAGGCCTGACATGGGTGGGAATGTGTTGAGGGGCACAAAACCCGATGCATTGTATCGGCATTGTCGGCTGTATTGGTACTGACGAACTCAGCGGTAATGTGTTGACTGGTACCGATGCGGTAATGTGTTGACTGGTACCGATGCTGCTAATTGAGCCGCAAGACTCCGCTTGATGGCTAGCAGGTGCTGGTTCATCGAGTTTGCCGATGCCTGGGTATCAGTTCCAAAAGCTTGGGCTACTGTTCCAGAGCATGGCACCAGGAGCTCTCCGGAGGCGGATGCCTCGGAAGCATCCTGGACTCCTTGTAAGGCTTTGGAAGGGAGGTCCTCCTGCCAGTGTAGTTTGGTTGGTCGATCCACTTCCAAGGCAATGCTCGAGGCATTTCTATTTTTAGACAGAGATCTACCCTTAGGAGGACGGTCTGTCTTGGAAGAAGACTTGTGTTTTCGATACCTGAGATCCATGCGAAGAAGATGATGTCCTTGATGATATCAAAGCAAGCGAGACTGCATCTGAGACAAACAGGGAGCCGAGTTTTGTGGCCTGATTCTGTAGGCCTCTCTTTGTCATCTTTTTGTATAGGGGACACTCAGATGGCTGGTGATCTGGGCCGAGGCATTTGAGACACCAGTCATGGGTATCAGTGGCAGAAATGGTACTACCACACTTGGAACATTTTTTAAAACCACTAGTTCGTTTTTCCATTGTGCCAGTAGACTGGATGGAAGGCCTAAGGCTGGAAACGGCGTTGAACACCTAAAGATTTTTTTTTTTACTCTTTTTCACAGAAAGAAGAAGTAAAGTTGAAAAGTTTGGTTCCAGCGTCGACGGGAAGGCAGACGCGACCACAAAAAAAATAAGAAAAAAGAAATTTTCTGCACCGACAAGATTTCCTTCCTGCTGGCTCTGCGGAAAACGAAGAACTAAAGAGGGAGAGTCACAAAAGGCGGGAAGGCAGCAATGCAGGTGCCGTGGGATGTTACGAAAAGCTTTCCTACTGAACACTGGGGAGCGTTCCCGCTCGGCTCTGTCGGTACTGATGTCACCCATATGTGAAGACTACATTCCTGCTTGTTCCTGGAGATGTTTTGTTCAGCACTGATGTAAGCAAACAGCATTCAAATAAGCTGTGTGCAAAAAGTCTACACTAAGCAAGGAGAGCAAACCAGGCACATGCACACAGGGGTTTGTGCAGACGTTCTGCTCAGAATAATATCGCTGTTCATTAGTGGCATATCAAGGGTGGGGCAGTGGGTGCAGCCCTGACCAGCCCCACGGAGGCAGTGTGGCAAACTTTCAATTAATCTTGTTTGTTGCGGCACCTCGCACTGTAGGGGCCAACTGCTCTGCTCTCCCAGCCGAAGTCTCGCAATTCAAGAAACCAGCTGGGAGAGCAGAGTAACGGACCCCTGCAGCTCAAGGCACCGTGACAAATCAGCCTAATGGTAAGTTTGCCATGCTGCCTCTATGGGCCAGCAGCGTGGGGGGAGGTGCCCACCCTGGGTGACAAGCAGGTAGGAACACCACTGGTGTCCATACATACTGATATTATCCTGAGCAGAACAAAATATTTCTGTTATGTGCCGCATAGCATTCCAGCACATCCGGATAACATTCCCTGCTGTTGTTTTTAGCACTCTCTTCAGCAAAGCCAAAAATGGTTGCGGGTGCTGTACGCTTAAGAAAGAGGCATAAATTCCTCACTAGCACTGACCACAAACCTATGAGCTAACCCTTAAAGCCTCCTCAGACCTTGTGTTAAAATCACAGTGTTGAGCTCTGCCTTCAGGTCTTCTGCACATTTCTTTGCATCTGTTCTGCACAGAAAATTCCTTACCATCCATTTAAAAGGATTTAAATGCACTGAGTGCTGCCATTAGCACAGTCATTATGCTCGTGTTAGATCCTTTTTGGAATTCTGCATGCATTCTGCCACACTAATGAAGAAAACTGCGCAAACACTGTGCTATCGCCTGCGCTAGTGGCAGCACACTTTGCTGCATTGAGCTGCGAGTCCTTCCACTGGTTTAAACCAGAGCATTCAGGAGGAGGAGCCCAAGCCGAGTGCCCTCTAGTGGATGAATTGCTCTATTAAACCCCCTACAGCACAGACTATTGTGGAGTGTAACAGAAAAAGAATAAACTAGACTTACTGGGAATGGAGAGTACGCGGCTAAGGATGAAACAATAACGATAGATCCACCCCTGCAATGAGAGAGATGCATAAGAAAAACACAAAGGAGCCTACATAATAAAGTTTAGTATGCCTATTAAGGCTGTTTTACACATGTTAAAATAGTATGGCTATGCAGCAAGATCCTTGCATCATATTAATGTGTAAACACTAAAATTACCTGCTTGTAACTAAGGGAGTGTCATATACAGAGGCTTTACCAGGCAAGTGGTGGTATGCAGTCTCTTCCCTTCTTTTCCATGGGCCTAGTAAATACAAAATGTAATACCTGCCTTGGACCAAGTCTTAAATTAACATACATGCTGCAGTCCCAAATTTTACTTTGGGCCAGTTAGCCTGGGAAAGTCCCTCTTTCCCAGCAGGAAATGGCTTCGCCTTGAATTGCCCCTTCATCCTCAGCTCAGCAGGAAGTCCCCCTCCATCATGTCATAATGGCAAAGCACCCATAGTGATAAGACTGCCGAATGGCTGTGGTACAGGTAGAAGGGGCAGTAACACATCCCCTCCCTGCTTGTGAAAATCCTGCCCAACAGACTAATAAGACCTGTTTCCAGAGAGATGGGCTGAAGTGGGCTTCTGAGGGAGTTGGCAGGAGGTTTCCTAATATGCACTTATTGGTGGATGGTACTCAAAATTTGCAGGGAGGGGGGTTACTACTACTACTTATCGTTTATATAGTACTACAAGAGGTATGCAGCACTGTACATCTAGATGTAAAACACGGAACCTGCTCATTAGAACTTACAATCTAATCAAGACGAAAAACATCACAAAACTGGGGATTAGAGTATGGTAAGATAAACAGAGGCACTATCACTTCCGTCTTCCTGCTGTCCATTCCTCTCCCTATGCACCCAAGCATCCTTCTGGTTTTTGCTGTCGCTTTTTTTATCTGTTTAGTTACTTTAAGATCATCGGAAACAATCACCTCTAGGTCCCGCTCTTCTTTCATGGACAGAAGCACTTCGGCCCCTATACTCCTCTTGTATTTTTGCAGCCCAAATGCATGACCCTGCAATGAGAATTACACTTACCTGGTAATTGTAGTTCCTTGAGTTACGACAGTTCAGTCCTCTACCTCTGGTTGTCAATCTCCTCCTGCAGCTAGGAGACTGGCATGTCAGAATGATGACATCACTGGATATAGCCTGCTGCACTCCCACTTGCATCCCAGTGTAAACTATAACAAAGCAGACTCAAAGGAGCAACAAATAAGTAGCTAAACATAATAACATCTACCACTTAAAGAAACGCACTCCCCCCCCCCGACAAGGCTTTCGTACTACCTGCCCCGTCATCGAGAAGGGAACAAAGCACAGAATAGAAGAAATGCAGACTCACCTGTAACCATCTGCCGCCTGCTACCAATCAGGAACCCCCTGACACATCCGGGCGGGAAGGAGGACTGAACTGTCGTAACTCAAGGAACTACAATTACCAGGTAAGTGTAATTATCATTTCCTTATCGTTCCTCCAGTTCAGTCCTCTACCTCTGGGATGTACCAGAGCAGTGATTAATGGGAGGGACCCTTCCAGCCGGCAGATAAAACCGCCGCACCGAAACGAGCATCCGAAGCTGCTGCCACATCCAGTCGGTAATGCTTGCTGAACGTGTGCAGCGACGACCAAGTCGCAGCTCTACAAATGTCCCCCGGCGGAACCAATCCATGCTCTGCCCAAGACGCCGCCTGCACCCTAGTAGAATGCGCTCTTAGCCCCACCGGCGCAAGGTGGCCGCGAAGTAAATAAGCGGACACAATCGCTTCCCTAAGCCAGCGGGCGATGGAGGCCTTAGCCGCCGCCTCCCCTTTGCGCACTCCTCCGAACAGAACAAACAACCGCTCCGACTTTCGGAACGTCTCCGTGACCTGCAAATACTGCCACAATGTCCTCTTCACGTCAAGACACCGCAGACTGCGACCCGAGGCGTCATCTCCCACAGACCCCAGAACGGGCAAACACACGGCCTGGTTCACATGAAAGGGAGATACCACCTTAGGCAAAAAGGACGGGACGGGCCGCAAAACCACCTTTTCCTTGGAAAAGGACAAGAAAGGCTCTCGGCACAACAAAGCCTGTAGTTCGGAAACTCTCCGCGCGGAACAAATAGCCACCAGAAATACCGCCTTCAAAGTCAAATCTTTCACTGACGCCCGACGCAAGGGCTCAAAGGGGGGCTTGGCCAGCGCCACGAGAACGAGATTCAGGTCCCACGGCGGAACGTACACTCTACGCGCCGGGCGCAACCGAGAAGCCGCCCTTAGAAAGCGACTTACATCAGGATGAGCCCCTAACGGCACGCCATTGACCTTGCCCCTATAACAGGAAAGGGCCGCCAGCTGAACGCGCAAAGAACTGGCCGCGAGCCCTTTTTCAAAGCCGGCCTGAAGAAACTCCAAGACCAGCGGAACTGAAGCCGAACTCGGCCGAACCTGGCGCGGCGCACACCAATCTTCAAAGATACGCCAGACACGCACATAAGCCAGGGAAGTGGAATGCTTACGCGCTCTCAGTAAAGTTGCGACCACCGCCGACGAGTAACCTTTCTTTAGGAGCTTAGCCCTCTCAATGGCCAAACCGTAATCGAGAACTGATCCACTTGCGGCATGAACAGGGGCCCTTGGAGCAAGAGATCCGACCTCGCCGGCAACCGCCAAGGTTCCCCGTCCAGGAGACAGATGAGATCGGCGTACCAAGGATGCCTCGGCCAATCGGGTGCCACCAACAGCACTCTTCCGGCATGCGCTCCGATCTTCTGAAGCACCCGGCCTATTAGCGCCCAGGGTGGGAAAACATACAGAAGACCGCACGACGGCCACTGACAAAGCAAGGCGTCGATGCCCTCCGACATTCGTTCCCGACGCCTGCTGAAGAAACGGCCGACTTTGGCCGACTGAAAGGTCGCCATGAGATCCATGACCGGAGTTCCCCAGCGCCAGACTATTTGTCGGAAAACCTTGGGATGGAGCTCCCACTCTCCTGCATCCACCTGCACTCTGCTGAGGAAGTCCGCGGTGACATTGTCTTTGCCGGCAATGTGCGCTGCCGAGATTGCGGCCAAGCGAGGCACCACCCACGCGAACAACTCGTCGGCTTTCCTCCGCGGACTTGGCCCGGATCAACCAGTCGTCTAGATAAGGTGGACCAGGATCCCTTCCTTGCGCAACGCCGCCGCCACCACCACCATAATTTTGGTGAAGGTCCACGGTGCCGTCGCCAAACCGAACGGCAACGCTTGAAACTGATAGTGGCCCCAAGGAAGGGCGAACCGCAGGAAGCGCCGGTGAGCCTCTCGAATGGGAATGTGCAAATACGCTTCCGACAGGTCTAGAGATGTCAAGAATTCGCCTCGCCGCACTGCCACTATGACTGATCGCAACGTTTCCATCCGAAAGTGTGGCACCCTTAAGCACCGATTCACCCCTTTCAGGTCGAGTATGGGTCTCATCTTGCCGTCCTTCTTGGGCACCACAAAATAAATGGAGTAGCGACCCATGCCATAATCGACTTTTGGAACTTCTACCACGGCTCCCAACCGAATTAGCCTTTGCAAAGTTTCACGAATGGCCACCGTTTTCTTGGGACCCCTGCAAGGAGACAAGACAAAGGAGTCCCGCACAGGCCGCGCCAACTCCAACGCGTAGCCGTGTTGAATGATTTCCAACACCCATTGATCGGAGGTGATGAGGGTCCAGGCGGGAAGAAACTCCCGAAGCCTCCCGCCTATGGGAGGTTCCCCCGCCGGGACCCACCTCGCTTCATTGGGCTTTACACGTGGCGGACCCAGGGTTAGCCGAGAAGCCTCTAGTCGCTCCCCGAAACCCACGAAAGCCCTGGCCTCTAGATGAGAACCGCCCTCTCTGGAAGGCACCGGGACGCGTCGAGCGAAATCATCGAAAATCCCGAAACTGACCCCGACCGCCTTGGCCGGGGGCTTGGTCTGCTTCGGCTTGTCCTCAGGCAGCCGACCCACCTTGGACTCACCGAGATCCTTCACCAACTTATCCAAATCCTCTCCAAACAGCAAACCACCCTTAAAGGGAAGCTTGCTGAGGCGGGACTTAGAAGAACCGTCCGCTGCCCAATTGCGGAGCCACAATGACCTTCGGGCAGCCACCACGGATCCTATGCTATTGGCCAGAGCTCTAACCAAATCATAGTGGACATCTGCGAGGAAGGCCGCACCGGACTCCAAGCGATCCAACTCCTTCATCTCCTCCGGATCGATGTGCGATGATTGGCGGAGCCGCTGCGCCCAGCGTAAACACGCTCTGGCCACCCAAGCTCCGCAGATGGAGGCCTGAAGCGAAATAGAATCCGCTTCAAAAACCTGCTTTAGCAGACCATCAACTTTACGGTCCTGGGCATCCTTCAAGGCCGCACTCCCTTCAACTGGAATCGTTGTTTTCTTCGTAACAGCGAAGACCACCGCGTCTATGCACGGCGCTCGGAACCTCTCCTTAGCAGAATCCGCCAAGGGATATAACCGATTAAGCGTCCGAATTCCCCGCAACCCAGCTTCCGGCTTATCCCATTCATCCTGCATCATCTTCTCCACCACACGGTGCAAAGGAAACACCACCTGTGTCTGTCGAACCGCCTGGATGACCGGATCTTCCACGTCGTCCTCCGCCGCTGCCGGCGGCGTAAAGTTCATGATTTGCAATGTTTCCGCAATCAAGGCAGCCAACTCCTCCCTGCGGAACACCCTGATGATTTTAGCTTGATCCTCGGGCTGCGGAATCTCACCTTCTTCCAGGTCCTGTGATCCCTCTTCAGGATCCCATTCCTGATCTTCAGCTTCCGGCCAGGCACCTTCCACTGGCTCGGACAGCTTCGCCCGCTTCGGGGCTGGGGAGTCAGCGCCCATCCCTCCCTCCGCCACTAGTTGCGGAGGCTGGGCCGCCGGCGACTCCGAGCGCGGTCGCTTGCCCTGCTGTCGCAGGCAAAACGCTTTATGCATAAGGAGAACAACCTCTGGGCTAAAGACACCGAGACTGGACTCCTGATCTGACAAGGGAACCCCAGAGGGCCCTGCCAGCTCCTCAGACTCCGCCCCTGGCGCCAAGAGGCGCGCTGGAGCAGGCTCCACCACCACCGGCGGACCCTGCGCCTCAGGGGCCTCCATTTGCAACTCAACAGCCGACGAAAGGGCAGCACAGTCACTGCACACACCCGTGTCAGCGACTGTGCCCCTCCTAGTGCCACACACGAGGCACTGAGGCCGGGCAGCCATAAGCAGAGAAAATCAAGCGACAGGGCCCACGGATAGACAGGTCCTGTCTTGAGCTAATCTGCCCGGTGTACTCTCTCTATTGCTTTCTTTCTTTCTTTCTTTTTTTTTTGAATTTGGTAGTCTGTCAAATCAATTTACTCCCTCCAGCCTCCCCCCCCCCCCCGCGATCCTGAAGGGCCGACTGAAGAAACGGACACTACAAAAGAAATCCAAAGGTACCAGAAATCAAAGAAATTAAAAGAAATTAAAACCTCTAAACAGAAATTTGAAGGCAAGCAGCTGCCAAAATGGCCGCCGCGAAGGAAAACAAAAAAGGCGCCAAAGTCCCGAAGCTCCTCAGCGCTGTTGGAGCGGTGCGGCCCTGCGAAAAGGAGCAGCCGGGAGCCGGCGAAACACTTACCGCACCGGTCAGGAAAGCAGCTCTGCACGTTGTGAGTGCCGGGAATCCCGGGCCCATAAAAGTAGGTGTTATGCTGCAAGCTACTCAGCCGCGGAGCTCAGAGACAGCAGCTCCGCGGTGCACAGCATCAGCGAAGGGCTCACCCCCGTAAGGTCAGGGAGGTGAGGCTTCCGGGCCAAGCGGGAGAGGGGAGAGGACTCGAATTGACCTGAGTCTGAACCCCCCAGGAAGAAAACACAGCACCGACTCAGGCAGGGTGCAAGAAAGCCTTTCTTCCTGCCACTGCTTGCTGTAAATGAACAGCCGGGTCTAAAGGCTCATGCTATGATTGTTCTTTTTTTTTTTTTTTAACACAACAGTAGCATAAAAACTAATTACAACCCACTGAACTAATCTAACACCCTTTTGGCTCCTTATCCATTCCTCCAAAGAGCCTCTCCCTAAGGCTCGTCAAGTCCTCCTGCTGCAAGGAGACTGGTTACACTGGGATGCAAGTGGGAGTGCAGCAGGCTATATCCAGTGATGTCATCATTCTGACATACTAGTCTCCTAGCTGCAGGAGGAGAATGACAACCAGAGGTAGAGGACTGAACTGGAGGAACGATAAGGAATTTATTATTTATTTATTTAATTAATTTGTCTTTGTTTCTATACTGCTTTATCTAGGAATCAAAGCGGTTTACATTCAACAACATTTAACAGTTGAACTGAACAAAGAAAACAGAGAGACTATACGGTTAACCAGAAGCAAAAATCAATGTCATCAATCTTGCTTACATATAGTTTTATGCTAAGACAAGATATCCTATCCTATATGTGGGGGGAAGTGGATATCAGAAGTGAGTTCATGTAGGAGAGCATTTTCTGGGGGAGTGTGGATTTTGGTTACTTGGTGCCATATGGTTAGTCTTTGAAGTGTTCTCTGAATAGGTAGGTCTTGAGTTCTTTAAGGAATGATGTTAGGTCATGTATTTCTCTTAGTTTATTAGGGAGGGTATTCCAGAGATCAGGTGCAGCTCTGTTCCGTGTTGTTTGACTGGCTTTTGCTACTTCAGGTGGTAAGACTAACATGTTTTGTCTACTTTTCCGTTTGCTTCTGGTGCCTAAGGTTTCTTGGATGAGGGACTTTAAGTATATTGATGATTGGTTGTACATGGTCTTGAAGATATTCATTAATGATTTATATTTGATACAGCTGGTTAGTGGTAGCCATTGTAATTGTTTGAGTATTGGCATAATGTGGTCAGTTCTTGTCACTCCAACTATGATTCAGACCGCAGTATGTTGGGTCATTTGCAGCTGATACAATGCATTAAATCTCAACTGCCAAATTCTTGACCATTCTTCAAGCTTTGTTAAATCCCTCCTCATGTTATCTACACCTTCCTGGGTGTCTGATCTATTGCAGATTTTGGTATTATCCACAAAGAGGCAAACTTTAACCAACAGCTCTTCTACAATGTCACTTACAAAAATGTTAAAAGTAGGTAAGTAATGTTTTCCCTCGACAAACAGGATTGAATGAAGCACACAAATGGGTGAATCCCTAGCTTAGAGATGCTTGTGTTTCTTGTGTGGCTGACTTATCCTGCTGTCCATGGATAACTCCCATTACAGGTAACTTCACTTTTTTGTCTGCTGAATTCCAAGAGACAGGGAATCACCCAAGCTAACCAGCCCAAAGTTAAAGGCAGGTTAACACATGTGTGATTTTGAGCCACAGCTGAAGTGGACATTATTGTGCCCTTAGTAAATATTTTTTTGCACAGCATAATAAAACCTCTACTGATCTAGAGTAGTTACTCACCTGTAACAGGTGTTCTCCAGGAGCAGCAGGAATCAGTTCTCACATATGGGTGACGTTGGCGCCGACGGAGCCTCCGTGCGGAGCATTTCCCCAGCTTTCAAAGAAAGCCTTTGGGAATGCAGCACGCATGCGCGGTCCCCTTCCCGCCCAAGGGTGCCATCTTGCTCAGTCTGATGACATAACTAAAAGACAGCAAAAATAACAAAATAAATCATATGACTGCAACTCCAAGGGGAGGAGGGAGGGTTGTGAGGACTGATTCCTGCTGCTCCTGGAGAACACCTGTTACAGGTGAGTAACTACTCTTTCTCCAGGACCAAGCAGGAAGTCAGTCCTCACATATGGGACTCCCCAGCTTAAGGCTACCGGAGACCCAAAGCTGAAAAATGAGCTCCCTCTAGAACCTCAGCATGCAAGAAAAGAATCTTCTCTGATAACGCCCCCCGAACAGTAGCCCAACACCAGGGCCGGAGGATAGGAGTTGCCTAAACCCCAAAGAGATTATGGAGTACCGCCTGCCCGAAAGCACTGTCCCTGCGGGACTCCCTCTCAAGGCAGTAGTGGGCCGCAAAAGTCTGGCTTGAAGACCAAGTAGCGGCCCGGCAGATGTCTGCCAACGGAACAGAGCGGAGATGAGCCACTGACGCAGCCTTCGCCCTGACACGGTGAGCCGTAACTCGACCCTGCAACGAGAGGCCGGCTGCCCTGTAAGCCCAGGTGATAAAGTCGGCTACCCATATGGACAAAGTATGCTTGGAGACAGCCAACCCCAACTTATTGGGGTCAAAAGAGACGAAGAGCTGAACAGCCCTCCGGTGCTCCTGCGTACGGTCAAGGTAGAAGGACAACACCCTCCTACAGTCCAGGGTATGCAAGACCATCTCAGCCCGGCTGGCATGCGGCCTGGGAAAAAAAGTTGGAAGAACCACCTCCTGATTGAGGTGGGAGGAGGAGACAACTTTAGGAAGGAACTTAGGGTGAGTCCGTAAGACTACTCTGTTCCCCTAGAGCCTAGTATAAGGTGCATCTGATACTAGGGCCTGAAGCTCACTCACTCGCCTCGCTGAGGTAAGGGCTACCAGAAACAACACCTTCCAGGAGAGAAAACGCAGAGGGCAAGTAGCCATAGGTTCAAATGGTGGGCAAGTAAGCCGTTGCAAGACCACATTTAAATCCCATTCAGGGGCAGGAGGACGCACTGGAGGCTTAAGCAAAAGCAGGCCTCTGAGGAAGCGAGCCACCAAAGGATGGCTTGAGAGAGACTGGCCCTCCACTGGAGAGTGGTGCGCTGAAAGAGCACTAAGATGAACTCGCACAGAATTTGACTTAAGGCCTAGGTTGGACAGGTGAAGCAAATATTGCAGCACCACTGGTACTAGGCAGGAGAAAGGATTCTCGTTGTGTTGAGTACACCAGGTAGAGAATGTACGCCACTTAAGGGCATAAGACTTTCGGGTGGACTGCCTCCTAGAGGCCAAGGCCACGTCCTCCACTTCCCTAGGCAGTAGTAAGGACGCTAGAACTACCCTTTCAGCAGCCAGGCCATCAAATGGAGGGATTGGAGTGTAAGAGATCCCTGCTCCTGAGACAGGAGATCGGGTTGCATCCCCAGAGGAAGAGGAGTGTCCACTGCTAGTTGCAAAAGAAGTGGGAACCAGGGTTGCCTTGGCCACCTGGGGGCCACCAGGATCACAGAGGCCTTGTCCCGGATCACTTTGAACAATGTCCTGGACACTAGAGGCGTGGGAGGAAATGCATATAGGAGGCCTGTAGACCATGGAATGAGAAACACATCTGCTGCTACTCTGAGAGGATGCGGTTGCCTGGAGCAGAACCGGGGAAGTTGATGGTTCAGAGGACTGGCAAAGAGATCTATGGTTGGAAGACCCCATCTCAGGAAGATCTGTTGAACCACTAAAAGATTCAACTGCCATTCGTGCGGCTGCAGGATCCTGCTCAATCTGTCCGCCAGGTAATTTTCCTGACCTGGGAGATAGACCGCTTTGAGAAGAATGCCGTAATTGACTGCCCAGGAGCACAGTTTCTGCTCTTCCTGACATAGAAGGCGGGACCCTGTGCCCCCTTGTTTGTTCACATAGAACATAGCAACTTGATTGTCCGTCTGGACCAAGACGGACTGGTGAGAGATGAGATGGGAGAAAGTTCTCAGGGCCAAGCGGATAGCTCTCAGTTCTAAGAGATTGATCTGTTGTGCAGCCTCCCAAGGAGACCACAGGCCTTGCGTACACGCTCCTTGGCAATGTGCACCCCAACCTTGAAGGGAAGCATCGGTTGTCAGCACTTGAGAGTGTGGAGGTGTCTGAAAAAACACCCCGTGTACTAGATTCGGAAGATGAAGCCACCACTGCAGAAAAGACTCTAGTAGTTTGGACACCCTCACTCTGTCCGTGAGGCTTCCTGTGGCTTGGTGCCACTGAGTTCTGAGGCCCCATTGAGCTGGCCTCATGTGTAGACGGGCATTTGGAGTTACATGGACTGTGGAAGCCATGTGGTCTAAGAGCCTCAGGAATTGTCTGGCAGAGACCAGAGAATTGCTGTGGAACTGCCTGGCTAGATCCATCAATCTGTGGGTCCTGTCCACGGGTAAAAAGGCCTTTGCCTGAAGGGTGTCCAGTCTTGCTCCTATGAATTCCATGTTCTGTGAGGGGTGCAAAGTGGACTTTGCGAAGTTTATAACAAACCCCAGGTGCTGAAGCAAAGCAACAGTGCGAAGGGTGACTTGATTGGCCTCCTGTGGGGATTGACCCCTGATGAGCCAGTCGTCCAGGTATGGAAAGACAAATAGGCCTTGAACCCTTAGGTAGGCTGCCACCACCGCCAGGCACTTGGTGAATACCCTGGGGGCAGAGGTTAGGCCAAAAGGCAGTACTCTGTACTGATAGTGATTTCTTCCCACTACAAATCTGAGATATTGTCTGTGGTCTGGATGAATGAGGATGTGAGTATAAGCATCCTTTAGGTCTAAGGAGCATAGCCAATCTCCCTGCTGGAGGTAGGGCAGCAGGATTCCAAGGATAAGCATCTTGAACTTTTCCCTCTCCAGGAACTTGTTCAGATTCCGCAAGTCTAGGATGGGCCTGAGGCCTCCTGTTCTTTTTGGTACCAGAAAGTACCTGGAATAGAAGCCTTGCCCTCTCAGGTGGTGGGGCACCGGTTCCACTGCCTGTTCCTTTACAAGACTTGCTAACTCCTGCAAGAGTAAGTCCCTGTGCAGAGGAAGTCTTGGAGGCTCCCCTGGAAAATAGGAGGGGGGTACCTGGTGGAAGTGGAGGAGATAGCCTCTCTGGACTATACTTAGTACCCAGGTATCCCTTGTTACAGCTGACCACCTGTGGGCGTACAGGGCCAGCTGGCCTCCTGTGCTGATATGGGCCAGCTGAGGAGGAGAGGCTATGCCACTGGAGTCAAAACCCTGCTCCCTGCTGGGCAGGAGCCGGAGCTGGTGGCTTGGGGGGTTTTCTGCCTACGGGGCCCATGTCCCTGCCCCTTGGCCTGCTGACCCTGTTGGGGAGCTACAGAGGCCTAAAAATGAGGGTACTGTTTATAGGCAGATGACTTCCTCGGGTAAAAGGTCTTTTTCCCCGAGCCCTTCTTCTTCTGAGAAGGGGCAGAGGTTTTCCTGGACAGCCTTGTCCGGGTAAGAGTCTCGGTCTCAAGTTCTGCAGCCTTTTCAGCCATGGGCTTGCCAAAGAGGTTTTCACCTCAGAAGGGGACATCGACCAACTTGTCCTGCACCCATGGCTCGAGGTCCGATAACTGTAGCCAGGCCTGACGGCGTGCACCGATGCCGGCCGCGGCTACCCGGGCCGAAGCCTCGAAGCCATCACAGGCTGCTCGAGAGATAAACTTCGAGCACTCACGAATACCCGATGACAGAGCATTGAACCTCTGCAAAGGTTCCTCGGAGAGACCAGCAGAGAACCCGGCAATCTCCTTAGCCAGGTCTCGAAGGTACATGCCCATGTACAGCTGGTAGGTCTAGACTCGGCAAGCAAGCATAGAGCCCTGGAAGCACTTCTTACCGAGGGCATCCAGGTTCTGGGCCTCCCGGCTGGGAGGCACCGAGGAGCGCATCTTCTGACTCTTCAGACGATGCATGGCCGATTCCACAACCATGGAGTGGTGCGGTAATTGTGCCTTTTGGAACCCGGGGCTCTTGCGGACTTAATAGATGGGATCCACCCGCTTGCTCAAAACCGGCGTCGAGGCCGGCGCCTCCCACATGCGGAAGAGCAACCGTTCCAGCATCGGAGGAACCGGTACAGTAAAGGCCTCCTTTGGAGGAGAGTCATACTGTAGGGCCTCGAGCTCCTCGGCTCGAGGCTCCTCCTCGGGATCCGCGGGGAATGGCAAGGCCTTGGCCATATCCTGCACGAAGTCCGAGAACAGAGTATCCTCCGGTGGGGACTGTCTCCGAGGCTCGGACTCCGGTGAGTCCGATGGGACACACCGAGTCCAAAAGTTGTCAGGTGACTCCTCATCCTCCGTTTCCCAGCCGGACTCCTCGGAGGAGGAATCAAGCGGCTCCGGTCGGGCAGGCACCGATGCCATCTCCCCCGACGCCGAGGGTACTGGCATCGACGACTTCGGTCCCGGGCGGGAGGCCGAGGGAGACCTTGGCCGAGGATCGACTCGAACGCGCATGGACTCGAGAATCGGCTCGGCCTCCGGGGTCGACTTGGACGTCGATGTCCCAGTGGTCGGGGCAGATGCACCGGTGAGACCGGCGATCAGTGCCCGCTGCTGTTCCATGAAGGCAGCCAAGCTGCACGCCAAGGCCGTCAACCTGAGTCCGAGCTCAGGAGACTCAGCAGCCCCCGACTTGGGCCCCGACGGGGTCGGGCCCGACGTCGGCTCCCCTGGAGGAGAGTCCACGAGGACTACAGTACTCACGTGACCCGGGGACTCCATCTCCACACGAGGTTGTTTTGCAGGCCTCTCTGACTCCGAAGACCCGGGACGGCACTCGGGGCTATACGACTTGGCCCTCGAGGAGCCAAGTGCGTCCGACGCCGCTCATGCAGGTTTTTTCTTCTTGCGATGCTCCCGTGAGGGAGACCCCCTCTCAGAGGAGCCTCGGCGCTGCTCGGGGCCGGAGTCCCGAGACGTCGAGGCCTCTGACGAAGTCCGGGTCCGTCCGGACACGGAGTCAGAGAAGATTCTTTCCTTTTGGTGCTGCCGACTCCTCAACGCCTTCGAGGACATTTTCCCACACGGACCACAGATCGGGTCATGATCGGGTCCGAGGCACCGGAGGCAGCAGTCATGTGTGTCGGTGAGAGACATACGTTTCTTACACCAATCACACATTTTATTAATGAAATCATTTTTATTAACATTTAACAGGAGGAACATCCGTATACATGAGCAGTAGCAGACCAAACAGTGAGCAACAGCAAAAGACATACACACTAATACAGCTTGAATCACTACAAAGCAAGGTGACAGTGGCACTGGCTGATGAAACATATACCAAACAGCCACATCTATCTACTTCTAAATCAAGAAAACAATGTGCTCGGCCAGTCCAGTCCAAAGCCCCCACGGTGAGCCACGCCAGGGGAGACTACCCCAAACACAGTCAAGAGAGAAAGTTATTAACTCAGCAACCGGGGCTCCCCCGAACCCACCTGGCCTGTCTACCTCACAAAGCATGGCCAACCTGGGTTTGGACGATGCCCCACATCCCCCACACCTTACACAGCTCCCGAAACACCTCACCCCCCCCCCTGCGCCCCCCCTAAACCCCTCCCCCCATAGCCCCTCCCCCCCCGCCCACCCACTCAACAATTGTTCCACAATCAAACGCTAGTAGTGGCTTCAGGCTCACTTGTATTCCCTCCACACTCAGGCATACTCACCAAACCCCAAATGCGACAGTGGCTGTCCCAAGTTCGCTGTCCTAATAAACGTGCCGTGCGGCACTCCATCTCCCGCAGATCCAGCAGTGCTCTCGTCCACTCTGCCACTGTGGGAGCGGTGTCATCCATCCACCGTCGCAGAATGCATTGCTTCGCTAGAGCAAAGCTCTTGGTGCACAGCCGTCGCTCCCCACTCCTCAAGAAAACCTCCCCCTCATAGCAATCAAACAAGCACCACATGGGGTCCAGGGCTACCTCTCTCCCAAGCCACTTTTCAAGATAGTGTCCCACCCCCCGCCAGAGACCCTGAATATGTATGCAGAACCAAAAACGATGGGCCAGTCCCCCCTTTTCCACCCTGCAGAGACTACACACATCCGTCTCCACCAGACCTGCTCTCGCCGCCCATATATTATGCACATAGGCCCGCCAAAGAAACTTATATTGCATTTCTTGCAATTTGACGGCTTCGGAGATCAACTTAACAGCAGCAAAAGCGCTCTGGAGACACTCCTCCGTAACCCGAGGCAACCCATCAGTCCTCCACCGGTCCCCCAGAACAGCCAGGTGTCGCACGCTGTCCACTGGAGCAAGCGCCAGCAACAAACCACGAATGGTGACCTTATTGTCCAGACTATGAAACCACGCTAACAAACCCCCCGGTCCGGTCAGGAACTCATTTTCCTTCCGGAGCGCAACAGCGTAATGCCGGGCCTGCAGATAAAAGAAAAAGTCCTTATTCTCCAAGCCAAACCACACCGTCAGGGACGCAAAAGAGTCTACCGTTGCACTCCCATCAACACAGAGCTGCCCCACATAACATAACCCCTTAGCTGCCCACGACTGGGCGACCCGAGTAGACAACCCAGGGGGAAAGGCCGCATTGCCCAGGAAAGGAACACAGTCCGTTATCCGCCAACTCCTCCGACAGTGACCACATAAGCTGCGCCAAGCAAGGCGCAGCAGTCTCCAAAAACCCAAGGACTTACAGCCCGGCGGGAGCACTCCCCAACTCCCCTGCAATACCGCCAATCTGTGCCAGGGGGCTGTCATCCTATCTAGCAATGCCATGGGCACGACCGCCGAAGTACCCACCACCATATCGCGGAGAATTCGCATCCAGCAGACTAAGTTATAGCCCTGTATCGACAACAATCCAGCTCCCCCGGCCTCTCTGGACTGAAACAAGATACGTAACGCTATGTGGGCTCGCCGCCCCCGCCACAAGAAACGAGAGAGATGTTTATGCAAGCACTGTAGCTCCTTCCGTCAAACCCACACAAAGGCGTGCCGGAGCATATACGCCCATCTGAGAAACTCCACCATATTAAATAACGCAATTCGGCCCCTGAGGGACAAAGGCAGCGGCTGCCAACGTCGGAGACGCTCCAAAGACCCCTCAATCAGAGGCAAGACATTCACCTCATAGCGGCGATCAAGATCTGCCGGGATTTGCACCCCTAAATAGCGAATCTGCCCCTGCGCCCATTGCAATGGAAAAACTCCTCGCCAGAGCGGCTTACTACGTCCTCCGTCTAAACCTAAGGATTTAGCTTTGTTAATTTTGAGACCAGAAAAGGTCCCAAAGGTATCGATGATATGGAGTGCCTGAGCCAATGACTCCTGTGGATTGGTTAGGCAGAGCAACATATCATCCGCAAAAGCACTGACTTTGATCTCTTGCTCCCCCCAAACTATCCCCGACACCTCCTTTTGCTGTACCAGCTTAAGTAACAGCGGTTCCAAATGCAAAATAAACAAGAGGGGAGACAGGGGGCAGCCTTGCCGAGTGCCACGCCGTAGGACAAATGCCGAGGAAGCCTCTCCCCCCATTACGATATAGGCGCGTGGAGCCATATATAGCGCTCGGACCCAATCTACAAAATGGCCCTGAAAACCAAAACGTCGCAGCGCCTCAAACATGTAGTCCCAGGATACGCGATCAAAAGCCTTTTCCGCGTCTAAACTCGCCAAGAGGAGAGGCACCTCTCTCTGGAGGCAGCGCTCCATGCCCAACAGGACTTTAGCGATATTACAGGCTGCCGCGCGATCCCGCACAAAGCCTGCCTGAGACCGCCCGATAAGACGCACCAGGATGTCTTGGGTACGAGACGCCAAAATGGATGCCAGGATCTTCATATCGAAGTTGATGAGCGAGATCGGCCGATACGAAGACGGATCCTCCGGGGGCTTACCAGGCTTGTGGAGAAGGAAAATAGAAGCCGTTCGCATGTCCCTGGGGAAGCTCCCGAGCTCCCGCGCCTCCTCATAAACGGCTGCCAAGGTAGGCACCACGTGGTCCCCCAGAATTTTGTAAAATTCGACCCCGTACCCGTCTGGGCCAGGAGCCTTATGCGGCTTTCCTGCTTTAATAACTGCTTGGATCTCCACCCCAGAGATGGGCCGATTCAACACATCCCGTTCCCGCGACGTCACTCGCGGCCAGACCACACTATCCAAAAAGCTACGTTCCGTCTCCCGGTCCTCAGGATCTGGGGTGTAGAGGGCACTATAGTAACGCTCAAACTCGTGGACGATATCAGCCGGCTTAGTAAGTTTGATCCCCGCGGGGTTTTTTAGCGCAGTGACCAAGTTGGAGCCCTTCCGGTCGCGCACCAGGTGGGCCAGTAACGTCCCGGACCGGTCACCAAATCGGAACAGTTGATGGCGGTAATAGTGTAAACTAAACAGTGCCCGGTCCTGCAGCAAGTGATTTGATTGCCGTTGGACCGCTAAATACTTCTCCAGCAGTGCGCGCGTGGGGGTGCGTAAGGAATCTCTCTTACACTCCTGTAGCGTTTGCGTAAGCTGTACTAAAACCCCATCTATCCGCTTCCGTTCTTTAGCGACATAGGCAATGATCTGACCACGTACTACAGCCTTGCCGGCTTCCCATAGCGTCGCCACCGAGGGGACACTACCCTCATTGTCCGCAAGATATTCACGCCATCGGGTGCGCACAAACTCCCGGAAAGTTTCCCGCTGCCAAAGCTGTCGGGGGAAAGACCACCTACCACCCAACCGATGCTGGGCCTGCCAACTAATGCTCACCATAGCATGATCAGAGACCTGTATCGGGCCAATCGCCGCCCCACTCACTCTACCGAAAGCCGCCTGCGTTACCAGGATGTAATCCAGCCGAGACCAAGTGTGATGGGCTCTAGAAAGATGTGTGTAGTCTCACTCACCTCCATGCAAAACTCTCCAGACATCTAACAATTCACCCACTTGGCAAAGATAGGAAATGCCCTTGTTGTGCCAACCCCCTCCCCCCGTGGTAGCTGCAGACTTATCCAGCTCCGGGTTATGGGGGCAATTAAAGTCGCCCGCCAGGATGACAGGCAAATTATGGGCGCTACCCAATTTCCGCCCCAAAGCGTTAAAAAATGCATGGCTATAGCCATTGGGCGCGTAGACATTCCCCAACAGCAATTCTTCACCATTAATTTTTGCCTGCAGCCAGATATACCTCCCCAAGGGGTCTTTCTCTTCCCTAAGGACTTCCACCTTCAACTGCCGGTGAAACAGGATAGCCACACCATTCCTCCGCCCCCCAACGCCCTCTGCTGCATACAATTCACCCACCCATGTTTTCTTCAACTTGGCATGCTCAGTATCAGAAAGGTGCGTCTCCTGTAGGAACGCCACATGTGCGCCACGCCTTTGGAGGGACTGCAACACCTTCGTACGCTTAATAGGCGTGCCAATACCCCCTACATTCCAGGAGATAAATTGTAAATCGGTCCCCATCAGCCTGGGTCCCACAGCACACGAACCCGGACAGACCACACCATAGAGCCGCGGGCTACGAGCTGCCCAGCCTCAGCTCCCCGCCTCCATCGCCCCGTGGGATCAAAAAATCGTGCGAACCCCCACTGCCTAGTGTTAGGAGCATCCAAACAAACCATTCGCTCATCCCGAAGCACACTCCCCCACTCTCTAACACCCCAAACAATCCACATCAACAGCCACGTATGTCACCCCCCCCACCCGGAGCACCTCCCCCCACAGGTCTCCTTCCCCCCCCCACTCCCACCCACCCCCCTTCCCAACCCCAATCTAAAACATACCCTGTAAAGTGCCCGGCCAGCTGCGCCAGGCTCGGAGCCCACTTCTGTGCGCTACAGGGCTGTCCCGCCCCTCCCCCCTTAGAGATAACACAGTGGCAAACAAACAGACCCCCCCCTATCCCCACAGTAATAACGAAAATCTAGCCCAATCCTAACTGGGAAGAGGAATAACCAGTCACCCCATACAATGGGCCATGCACCACTCTCCCCGCATAGCTGGTACAAAATCACAGCAGCATCTCAGTAAAAAAAGGGAGACTGGCAAATTGAACACATATAATGCCCCCACCCACCATACAGCGCTACTACAAATCCCACATATGCAAAAAAAAAAAAGACAAAGAAAAAACCCTTGAGTCCCCCAAAAGGGAACGCATGGCCTCGGGGGGCAGCGCGACCCCATCCCGAGGTCAAACAAGGTAAAGGCCCATAAAGAGTCCTGTCCCCAAGTGTCAAATCCGCTCAGCCAGCCGCTGATGCCTGGTAGGCCAGGGTAGTGCTGATCCCTTCAGGTCGCCTGCCCCGAATTCTCCAAGGCCTCCACGAACTTCCGTGCGGCTGCCACCGTGCTTAGGACATGATTTTTCCCCTCATGTAGCACTCGCAGCGTCGCGGGAAACGCCAGTGTAAAACGAAGCTGCTTTTGGAAGAGAACGGAGCAAAAGGGGGAGAACTCTTTGCACTTTGCAGCTACAGAGGCAGAGTAGTCTTGAAATAGGAGCACCTTATGGTTGTCTAGTAACAACGCCCGCTTCTGCCGAAACGCCTGCAGCAGCCTCCATTTATGGTGGAAGTTGAGGATACGGGAAAGCACTACCCGCGGGCGCTGGTTGGACTCAGACTTAGGCCCAAGGCGATGCACCCTCTCTACCTTTAATTCGCCCACCAGCTCTTCCAGCCCCAGCTCTCTGGGCAGCCAGGACTCCACCAGCGGCAGCAGTAAATTCTCAGTATGAGCCTCAGGAACTCCCACGATCCTCAAGTTGTTCCTGCGGGAGCGATTTTCCAAGTCATCGACTTTGTCCCGTAAGGCCGCAATGGTCTTTTGCAGCGAGGCCTGTTCACGTGCCTGCAGCCCTTCGGCCTCTTCAAGCGCGGACACGCGATGCTCGACTTCCTCGACGCGCTGACCGAACTCAGTCAGAGTCTCCCCGACAGTGTCCAGCTTAGTAAGAATCCGATCGAACTTCGGTTCCAGAAATTTGGCCACTTCTTTCGCCAGCTCTTCAGAGCCAGAATCGCCGCTCTCCGCGCCGGGAGACAGCGGCTGCGCCATGATGGACGCCATCTTGCCGGCCGGAGCAGTTCCCAGTTTCGCAGCCTTCTCCTGCTCTTTTCTTGCGGCGAGAGGCATAATAAAGGGTGGTAAGTGAACGGGCACCTCCGGAATCTCTTGTTGAGTCACTCACGGGCTTCGGGGGATTTCCAACCGGGGGTGGGGGAGTCCAAAAGATTAATATATCGGCGAGACAGCCCCGGAGCAAGGAGAGATGCATCTCACCCGCTCATGCGTCACGTGGTCTCCCCCCGATCACACATTTTAAACCCGCTGGCAGCCATCGGGGGAAAAAGGGCCCCTGCGAGGTCAAAAGACAGGGCTGCCAGTGAAAACAGAAAAATGGCGCGTACGCTAGTCACTAAGGACAAAAACCGAAAAAAGAAGTCCGGGCTCGATACCGATGTATCGGGCCCAGGCGGGAAAGGGAAACCGGCGTCGAACCGAAGAAAACGGGTCCACGCAGAACAAAATCAACTTTTTCCTCAGGTGAAAATGAAACACGTCCGTCGGGCTCCGCGGAAAAAAGAAGACTGAGCAAGATGGCACCCTTGGGCGGGAAGGGGACCGCGCATGCGCGCGCATTCCTAAAGGCTTTCTTTGAAAGCTGGGGAAATGCTCCGCACGGGGGCTCTGTCGGCGCCGACGTCACCCATATGTGAGGACTGACTTCCTGCATTGTCCTGGAGAAACTACTACTACTTATCATTTAGTTTGCTGAGGATAAAAAGAAGGAATCATTGACCACCATCTATGGAAGGAATGGAGTGACCCAAAATTTAAAGAAGAAAACAGTATGAAACTCCTCTCCAGGAAAATGTACTCTCTCTTTCAAACGACTGCTTGCTATTTAATTTCTTTATATGTATTTCCTACATTTTATGCTCATTCTGTTTCATACACACATGTTCTATTTCCCTTCTACTGTCACTCTACTCGGTGTGTACTCACCATCTCAGTGCTTTGCAGTTCTACTGTCATTAACAGTTATTTTGAGCAATGACGTATCAGGGTGCCCTGCACTCTACCATATGATAAATCCACCACCTTGCTTCTGCATATGTGGCAGTTTCTGACGGGCTGAATTATCACTGATCTCTTACCCTCGCTTCTCCATATGCGGTACCACCTTCTTCACCAGCAAGAAAGTGGCCTTTACATTCACATCCAGTATCTGAAAAGACAGGTCAGAAGAAATAACTTCACAACAGAACACACCTGCTCTGCACTCCCCTTTCCACACCACCCCAAGAACCAATTCAACCTTACACTTCTCACTCCTCAAACTCGGTGAATTTGAGAAAGTCCCTTTGGAATACATTTCACAGTGAGAGAAAGCTGCCATGATTTAAAGGAAGCTGGGAAAGAGGCAAGTAACAGTAAGTTGGGGAGATGTTATTACCTTATCCCAGACCTCTTCCGTTGAATCGAGGATGTTTCCAAAAAAGGGATTGACTGCCGCATTGGAGACCAGAATATCAATTCCACCATACTGTTCCACAGTCTTAAAAAAAAAAAAAAAAATACAGCAGCCAACCAAGAAAGTCATTACTTATGAAAAGGAAGATGGAGACAATGATGAAATTAGACCTTACCTGCTAATTGTCTTTCCTTGAGTTCTCTCCGGACCAGTCCAGGGAACGGTAGGGTTGTCAATCCCCTTTAGCAGCTGAGGACTGAAAAACGTAAAGTTTTGCTGACTGCTTAAGCCACTCCCCCTCGTGTCAGTGCTCCAGTCTTCTCTTGCCAAAGCAGCCCCACCTACAACTAGTAAACAAACTCAACAATTGAAACCAAAACGCTACAAAAACTGCATAATTCCCCAGCAGAGGAGCGCACATGCTAAAACCCATGTGATCCTCTGAAATAGGTTTGACAAAGACTTCTAATCTGCATGCTGTGTCATATTCTTTTCCTCTTTTATCTTTTTTTTTCCTGTTAAGCATCAGATCATGCTCCTACACTGCATCTAGGTAGACGTAAAGACTGCGGAACCGAAGCCTACTAAGAAGCTCGGGTGGGCCCTGGACTGGCCCAGAGAGAACTCAAGGAAAGACAATTAGCAGGTAAGGTCTAATTTCATCTTCCTTATCGTTTCTCTGGGCCAGTCCAGGGAACGGTAGGGCAGTACCAAAGCAGTACCTAAACATGGGAGGGACCCGCGAACCCCGCCACCATGGCCGAGGCCCCAAACCTAGCATCCTCTCTGGCGTGAACATCCAGTCTATAGTGTTTAGCAAAAGTATGCAGCGAGGACCAAGTTGCGGCCGTACAAATCTCCACCGGAGGAACCAATGCAAACTCTGCCCAAGACGCCGCCTGGCTTCGCGTGGAATGAGCCTTGAGACCCTCTGGAGGCGACTGCCCTGCGGCCTCATACGCCGCCCCTATCGCATGCTTCACCCAACGAGCAATGGAAGCTTTCGTAGCAGCCTTACCTTTGCTGGGGCCTGCGAAAAGTATGAATAAGCTATCTGACTTGCGAAATGATGTAGTGGCCTTGAGATACTTCCGCAAAACGCGCCCTAGATCCAATTTCTTCAAAGAGCGATCCATTGGAGAGCCCGAGAGATCGGAAAAAACAGGCAACGCTACCGTCTGATTTACATGAAAGTACGACACCACCTTCGGAAGAAAAGCGGGTACTGTCTGCAAAACCACCTTTTCCGGCAAAAACTGAAGATACGGCTCCCGGCACGATAGTGCCTGCAAATCCTAAATCCTCCTCGCCGAACACAACACCACCAGGAATGCCGTTTTCCATGACAGTTCTCTCAAACCTACGGACAAAGCCGGCTCAAAGGGCGGTTTCATTAAAGCTTCCAGAACGATGTTCAAATCCCACGGCGGCACCACCTTCCGCACTGGAGGCCGGATGAGCTTGGCCGCTCGAAAGAAGCGCTGCACATCCACATGAGCTGCCAATCTGCGACCCTGCACTGATCCTCTGAAACAAGATAGAGCCGCCAAATGAACCTTGAGAGAGCTGAACGCTAACCCCTTCTCCAGACCGGTCTGCAGAAAAGAGAGCAGCTCTGGCAACACCGCCGCCAAAGGCCTAATGCGCCGCTGAGCACACCAAGTCTCAAAAACTCTCCAGACTCTGACGTACGCTAGTGAAGACGACCTCCTTTTAGACTGTAGCATAGTGGCCACCACCGACTCGGGGTAGCCTTTCCTTCTCAGCCTGTCCCCTTCAAGAGCCAAGCCTTAAGCAAGAAGCGACTGACCTGCGGCATCAGCACGGGACCCTGGGCCAGCAGATTCATCCGGTCGGGCAGCCGCCAAGGTGCATCTATCAAGAGCCTCACCAGGTCCGTGTGTACCAAGGCCATCTGGGCCAATCCGGAGCTATGGGAATCACCTTCCCGGCGTGCTCTGTTATCCGCTGAACAACCCGACCGATCATCGGCCAAGGAGGAAACACATACAGCAGTTGGCCCGCCGGCCAAGGCTGGACCAAACCATCCAGACCCTCGGACATGTGCTCCCTGCGTCGGCTGAAAAAGCGAGGCGCCTTGGCATTGTGTAGCGTAGCCATCAGATCCATCACCGGCTGCCCCCAGCGCTCTGTGATGTCGTGAAACACCGCCGTGTTGAGTTCCCACTCCCCGGGATCGAGAACATTGCGACTGAGAAAAAAAATCGGCCTGCACATTGTCTTTCCCTGCGACATGAGCCGCCGACAATGCTAAACAGCTGCGACTCCGCCCAGAGCATCAACTCCTGGCTCTCTTCCAACAGGGGTACACTGCCGGTCCCCCCCTGCCGATTGATATAGGACACCATGACCAAATTGTCGGAGAAAACCCGAACAGCTTTCCCTTTGAGCAAGAACTCGAAGTGCTGGAGCACAAGACGCACCGCCCTGAGCTCCAACCGATTGATGGACCACGAGCTTTCCTCCGCGGACCAGAGTCCTTGTGCTACCTGAGCCTGACAAAGAGCCCCCCAGCCCGATAGGCTGGCGTCTGTCATCACTAGCATCCAGTCCGGATCCTGCAAGGGGATCCCTGCCCGAAGATGACTCGCATCCAGCCACCAAAGCAGACTGCTGCGGACCAACTCCGGACAGATCAATTTCTGTGTGAGCGGATGACGTTGCGGCGACCATCTGGACAGCAACGCCTGCTGCAGTGGACGCATCCGTGCTCTTGCCCATGGCACGAGATCCAAGGCTGCCGCCATGGACCCCAAGAGTTGAAGATACCTCCAGGCCGAAGGAGCTGCTAGCCGCAAGAACGCTCGCACCTGAGCCAAGATCTTCTTTACCCTGTTTTCGGGAAGGAATACGGAACCCACTTCCGTGTCGAACAAAGCTCCGAGGTAAATAAGTCGCCTCACTGGCTATAGTTGACTCTTGGTGCGGTTTATTATCCACCCGAGTTGTTCCAGCACCTGAACAACCCGAGAGGTTGCTGCAAGAGCGTCCGCCCAGGACCCGGCCCTGATCAACCAGTGGTCCAGGTAAGGATGGACCCTTATCCCTTCCTTTCGCAACGCCGCCGCCACTACCACCATAACCTTCATGAAGGTCCACGGCGCCGTTGCCAGACCAAAAGGCAGAGCCCGGAACTGAAAATGTCCCATAGGCACGGCAAATCTCAAAAACCACTGATGATCCTCTCTGATCGGAATGTGCAAGTAGGCTTCCGTGAGATCTATAGCCGAGAGCAGCTCCCCTGGGCGCACCACTTGTATAACCGCTCGCAGTGTCTCCATCCGAAAATGAGGCACTCTTAACGCGCGATTCACGTGCTTGAGGTCGAGAATCGGTCGAAAGGATCCCTCCTTTTTGGGAACCACAAAATAAATTGAGTTATCGACCTAACCCGTTTTGGTCGGGGGGAACTGGCATGACTGCCTGCAGCCATAACAGACGCTATAGCGTGGTCTCTATTGCTTGTCTCTTTGGCCCTGGACCACATGGCGAAGCCATGAAGGCGTTCCCCAACTGGTGAGCAAACTCCAGCGCATAGCCATCTCGAATGATTTCTAGTACCCATTTGTCGGTAGTGATCGCGGCCCAGGCAGAAAGAAATTCCCGCACACGGCCTTCCACAGGAATTTCTGCCTGGGCCAGTTGACCTTCATTGCACCTTTTTAGAAGTGCCCTGCTGGGCGTTGAAATAAGTTCTGCCGAACCCTCTAGCACCTCGAAAGGACTGACCTCTAGCACCAAAGCGACCTCTGGGATAAGGAGCAAAGCGCGCTCCTTGAAACCTTTGAGTCTCTCTACCTTGCCCCCGTTGTACCAGTCCCGCTCTGGGAACCTTGGGTCGATCCTCTGGTAACCGACCCCCCTTGGAGTCACCGAGATCCTTAACAATCTTTTCCAAGGCCTCCCCAAAGAGCAGCTTGCCCTTATAAGGCAGTTTATTTACCGAGCCGTGACTTAGAAAAAGCGTTCGCTGCCCAATTCCGTAGCCACAGGAAGCGCCTAGCCGCTATTAGCAATGCCATGGACTTCGCTGAGATTCTAACCAAATCATAGAAGGCATCCGCTAGGTAAGCAGCCGCTGATTCCAACTTAGCACCCTCACCGGCCGCAGCTTCCCCTGCCTCTGCAGCGGAATTCCCTTGGAGCCAACGAATTGAAGCCCTCGACACATAGGCCCCACAAACGGACGCCTGTAGGGCAAGCGCACTAGAATCAAAGGCCTGCTTTAGTAGAGCCTCTAGCTTGCGATCCTGCAGATCCTTAAGTGCCGCTCCTCCTTCCACTGGAATTGTGGTCTTTTTGGTCACCGCAGCCACCAAGGCATCCACCTTAGGCATCTTCAACAACTCTCTCTCTTCCTGCGGGACTGGGTAGAGACGACCCAAGGCGCGACTATCCCTCAGAGTCGCCTCGGGAAACTCCCACTCCGGCTCTATATATCTGTTTGATTACGCGGTGCACCGGAAAACACCTATGCTCGGCTTTGAAGCCCTGTAATAAGGGATCTTCCAGAGGTTCTTGTGACACTGTTGACACTGTAGGCAACGGAAGATTTAAAGCCGCCAGAGATTGCGAGATTAGAGCTCCCAACTCCTCCTTGCGAAAAACCCTAAAGACATTAGGGTCTTCGCCCGGTGCAAGCTCCCCCTCTTCGAGCTCCCCAGCCCAAGGGTCAAAAGCCGCCTCTGAAAGAATTTCTCCTTCCTCCAACCCTTGAGGAACTGAGAAATGAGGCTCGCAGCTCTCTAAGCTTGATACTGTACCTAGCAGCTGCTGGGAAGAACCCTCCCCCGGGTCCATTCCACCCAAGCTAGTGGAGCCCATATCCAAGAGCTGGGAACTTGGGGAGCTACTGGCCGCCTGTGCGGATTTTAACAAATAAGCCTTATGCAAGGCCAAGATAAAATCGGGAGAAAATAAGGCATTCAAATCCTCCTCAATCGCAGGAGCCTTCTTTGTCAGCTTACTAGCAGAAGCAGAGCCCTTATCCGATTTCGCTTTTCTTTTGCCCTGCTTATGATGGCCCGCGGGAGGACCGGCGGGCTCCCCCAAAATGGCCGACGTTCCCGCCTTTTCAGCAGAGACCAGAGGCCTCTGCATCGTTTAAAGGCTTTCCTTCCATTGAAGCAAGCAAGAACCGCCGCTTCAGAAACAGCTCCCTGGCATCTACAGCACACGCGGTACCTGAAAACCGCCGAAATCGCACCTTCCGCTTCTGTGCCGGTCTCCCCAAACCGCTCGGTGCCGTGCACGCGGCCCGCGAACTGCACCAGAGCTCCACTCACAGCAAATACACCCACCTGAGTGCAGGGCCGCTCTGCCGTGTTCCCGCTCCCCCGCTGCCCGCGGGACTAAGGAACTCGCGGCTGACCGGCGCAGAGAGGTGGTAACCGGGGCTCCCAGCTCCAACAAAAATTCGTCTCTGCAGCCATCAAGGACCGGAAGAAAGACAGGCTCTGTCCTTCCCGCTGCTGTCTATCACAGCTCAGGTCCGACTCCGTTACTTTATAATAATCTTTTTGTTTTTTTATATGCCAGGGAAATATAGCAGTTTAAATAGCTCAGCTAGAGCTAAAC
The DNA here is from genome assembly GCA_033557465.1 of Ichthyophis bannanicus. Classification (NCBI taxonomy): domain Eukaryota; kingdom Metazoa; phylum Chordata; class Amphibia; order Gymnophiona; family Ichthyophiidae; genus Ichthyophis; species Ichthyophis bannanicus. The sequence goes on along the minus strand of CM066048.1, from coordinate 131,097,949 downwards.
TGCTGCAGAAAGCTACTGAAAGAAAAAGTCCTAACAATCAACTTGAGGGAGAAGATCAGCTTCGACGTCCAGTTCAGCTGCTGAGGACTGAAAGACTGGAGCACTGACACGAGGGGGAGTGGCTTAAGCAGTCAGCAAAACTTTAAGTTTTTAAGTCCTCAGCTGCTGAAGGGGATTGACAACCCTACCGTTCCCTGGACTGGCCTGGAGAAACGATAAGGAATAATCTTGAATAAACAATGAAACTGAATACCCCTCTCCCAACCCATGAAGGTGTGTGTGTGTGTGTTAGGGAAGGGGTGGATTAGGGGAAAAGCATCTTTGGGTACATTTAGGCCCTACTGCCAGTACTGTGTGTATGTGTAAAGAGAGGGTGAAGCCTCTTTTGGGCAAAGCTAGGCCCTAATGGTGAAGAGATGAGAGATGAGTGCTGGAGCACTGCTGAAGGGGGAGTATCTTAAAAATCCAAGACAACATAAAGAGAACTAAACTGTCTTCTCATCCAAGGTAGGGAAAAGGCCAATGTTTCCTCTAAGGTACAAGAGAGAATGCAGACATGCGCTCCAGCTGCTTTGCAGTATGATTTGTGCAGGGTCAGCAGCTCCCACAGACTTCAGGGTCCTTGCGATTCAGATCATGGAAGAGCTGCAGTGCACTTGCCAGGGAGGAAGGTGTCAGCATTCTTCTGTGCACCACAGAGGGAATACTGAGAGGGGCTCTTCACAGGGCAAAGCTCTCACCTTTCCTATCAGTCTCTCTCTGTCCTGCTCCTTGCCGACATGGCAGACGGTGCCCGAGACATTCAGATTCTCTGCTCTTAGCTGCATCACAGCCTTGTCCACATTCTCCTGCTTTCTGCTGCTCAGCAATACTTTAGCACCATCCTGTGCCAGGCGACGTACAATGGCAAGACCAATCCTAAGAAATTATGAAGGAACCAAAGTCAGCACATATCAGGTGTCCAGTGCACTAGCAGAACTAAGGGTGACTTCAGTACTGGAATGAGATGGAATAATGCACGGCAGCTTTGAGTTGCACTGGCAGACCTGTATCAGAATATTCCAGCACTGGAATAGTAAGAGAGGCTGTGGGTCAGAGTTAGAGTGTGTGCTTGAGTCACTACTGGAAATGGTAGACAATGCAGCAGGACTAAACTAAGATATTTTGGTAGAGTTCTGTGGGTTTGAGTCTTAGCAATAGCATAGCCATGGGAAATGCAGGGCTTGAATGAAGTGCACTGGCAGGGCTTTGAGGTGAGGTACGCCATCTTAAACTAGCCCTAGCTCTAAGCAGCATGACTGGTAAATTCCATATGCCCTTTGTTTCTTTCTCTTGTCTGCAGATTAACCAAATTGAACTTTGTGTTTCACTTATCCCATGTGATAAGCCAATCAGAGAGTCACAGGACAAACATTCCTGGTACCTCTAACAGAAAATTTAGTGCTTACTTGGAAACCTGTAGATAACAGAGTTACTTACCTGTAAAAAGAGTTCTCCGTGGACAGCAGGATAAGTCAGCCACACTTCCGCTGTCGGATGACGCCACCAAGTGTGGCTGACTCATCCTGCTTGTCTTAGGAGAAACACCCATTTTCTTCCATAGCCGATTGTCTGGGGACACCTGAATTGCTCTCTTACATTAACCAAGAGTGGTATCATAAAAGCACGAGTATTACCCCTCCCCCCACACTCTGTTGCCCTGTACAAAACAATTTCACCATGCCAATGAATTGCTGCAAAATCCATTTCTCCCCACACCACCTACAGAAGATGCCAACATTACCCATCTGTGGAGGCCGTGACCAGGGCCACTTTATCCACCAGAACTCCTTGGGCAGCAGTGCTGTGCATCCTGGGCCAAGACTGCGTTGCAGGTCTGAGAACATGAAGCGAGCGTAACATTCTCCTACTCCTATGTTGCTTCTTGTTTTCCACCTCTTCCTGCTCTGCTGTGGACTCTGCCCCCTGCCCTCACCTTTCTGAAACCAACCAAAGAGAAGAGAGAAAATACGACACAGTTCATAGCCCATAAAGGCAAACAACAAAGCTCAGAACAATGAAACACCCTGAAGAGAACAGAGTTATACTCAGGAAAGTAGAAAAGGAGGAAGAGAGAGCATAGGATCCCTGGAGGAGAAAACATAGGATCAAAGGGAGAGGAGAAAGAGTGCAAAGGAGGAGCAGATTTGAAATGGATCAGCTGATTGCTTTATCTGGGGCTTAATTAATTATGTTCTATGCAGGACATATTTACCAGATCTGAGACTTTTGTATTGGCTCCTTAATATTTTGTGGCAACGCAACATAAACAATATGGTCTTAAGTATTAGAAAATTGCATATTTAGAAACATAGAAAAATGATGGCAGGTAAAGACCATACAGCCTATCCAACCTGCACATCCATACCAAATACTAAACTCTACAATCCCTCTTCTCCCTTAGATTCTCTGCGCTTATCCCATGCTTTTTTGGATTCATATACAGTCCTCACCTCCACCACCTCTGTTGAGAGGCTATTCCAAAAAGTCAACAATATATGATCTTATTAGAGTACTTTAGAGAAAACAATCAAATAAACAAAACAAAAGGATTTCTATAGCTAATTGTCAAAGCATATCCAAATCAAGAATAAGAGATCATCATCAGAAGAGCATTAAAACTGTGAAACTGCACTAAATGTATCTTCATTAGCACCATCATCAGTCTCTAAAAGTGTGTGAAATTGTATTATATATTAACATTTTAGACTATTTTAAATTTAAATAAAATAGGAAAATAATCTCCAAAGAAAACTTGCGGCTGAAGATGCATGACATGAATTCATGTTTCAGACTCCTAGTCTTGCTTCAGGGGAAAATTTTATTCAAAAAGCAAGCCCTTCTCAGGCACCATATTCAGCGACCCTTCAGTCATACATCTTTTATAGGGACGCTGAACAAAACAGGAAATGACTTCAGAATTTTTAACGGAACCACTAGGCAAAAACGGCTAATAATGGAAAATCAGATGTAGCGCATTCATAGAACTGACAGCCATTCAGTTTCTTGATTAAGCCCACCCAGAGTCACTGACTGCAAATGATGGATCCATTGTTGCTCACACAAATTAACTGCTCATTACCATCCTTCCAACTTTCAGTTTATTGATGCTATACCTGAAAGTTGGAAGGGTGGTAATCGTGAACAGTTACTTAATTTGCGTGAACAATGGATCCATCGTTTACAGTTAGTGACTCTGGGTGGGCTTAATCAAGAAACTGTCAGTTCTATGAATGCGCTACATCTGATTTGCATTATTAGCCGTTTTTGCCTAGTGGTTCCATTATAAATTCTGAAGTCATTTCCTGTTTTGTTCAGCATCCCTATAAGATGTAAGACTGAAGGGTCGCTAAATTTGATGCCTGAGAAGGACTTGCTTTTTTAATAAAATTTCTCCCTGAAGCAGGACTCTGAGGAGTCTGAAACAGGAATTCATGTCAGGCGGAAACTTATTTGACATTCTGACATAAGCTGAAGACATTTTTTTGGGAGGCTTATGGATTAGTGGCTACATTAACTGTTGTGTGTTTAAATTATTGTATTCTGGAACAGCAACCTCAACACCATTGCTCAACTACCACACAAAAAGAACATGCCCAGGAAAAAATCCTCCGCTTCATGGTTCTCCCCCGAGTTACGGTCCTCCCTTACCCACCTACGAAGACTCGAAAAACGCTGGCGCCGCTCACTTTCCATTGATGATCACACAGCCTACAATCTCCACCTTACATCTCACCGTGAAGCAATCACAACCTTGATCACAACCTTAAAGAAGCAATACCACTCCAATATGCTCAAAAGATCTTTGAACAAACCTCGCGACCTCTTCAATCTTGTCAAATCACTATCAAAGGAACCATCCTCTGAACAAAATGAAGATATCCACCCACAGGAATTTGCTGATTACTTACAATCAAAACTTCTACAAACAGATGAGCTCTCAAAAAACACTGAACAAGAAACAACCTGTCTAACATCCCTGTCTGTACTTACCACACCCTCTGCTAAACACATTGAAGACACAATCGCCTCACTCAACACCACGACTGCACAAACCGACCCGTGCCCAGCCTTTTGGATAAAGGATCTTCGAAGTACATTTAGCCCTTTCATCGCAAGAATCATTAACCTCTCCTTTACATCCGGCTCCTTCCCATCTGCATTAAAGTTCACATCCATTAGACCTCTGCTAAAGAACGCGAAACTAGACCCTAAACGGCCCGACTCCTACAGGCCTATAGCCAGTATCCCCCTTCTAGCAAAGATTTTTGAGAAAGAGGCACAACGGCAAATCCAAGACCACATAGATTCCGCAGCCCCTCTGGACCCTTCCCAACACGGCTTCAGAGAATTCCATGGGGTTGAGACACTGCTCACCACCCTATTCAATGATGTTCTCACCACTATAGACAACTTACAGCAAGGCGTTGTGCTAATCTTCCTGGATATAGCAGCAGCGTTTGATTCGGTAAACCATGAAATTCTCCTCGCTCGACTGAAAGAAAAAGGCATCCACAACTCAGCACTTGAATGGTGCAAATCATACCTTGATACCAGAATGCAATATGTAAAATCTGCATCAGGAGAATCAAAACCCTTCCATCAAAAACAAGGTGTTCCGCAAGGATCCTCTCTCTCATCCCTCATGTTCAACATCTATATGCAGCCGATCTGCAATATTATCAGATCATTCAATGTGAAATGTATGGTATACGCAGATGATATCCTACTCTACATGCCGTTTTCCACAAAGCAAATGGATTTACTACCTATAACAAACTGCTTCGATGCAGTCTCAGAATGGCTCCTGTCACAGAACCTCCGCATTCAGCACAAGAAAACCGAGGTTCTCTTTATCACCAGAGACACCAACTTCACCCCACCTTCACATATAAAAGTCAAGGGAGCTGAACTATGCACTAAGGAAGCAATAAAATACCTTGGAGTCACACTGGACCATCGGCTCGACATGAAACCACACATAAATAATATCGTAAAAGCTGTGTACTTCAAGATACGCACGCTCAAGCACCTACGCTCCCTACTTGACCCAGAAGATTTCAGAACCATTTACCAAGCACTAATCTTACCACATTTTGATTTCGCCAACTCAGTTTTGCAAGGACTCCCACAATCCACCTTGAGCCCATTACAGCTCGCCATGAATACTGCCGCAAGGGTTCTTCAAGGAGCTTCCAAGAGTGAACATATTACACCTATCCTCAAACAACTACATTGGCTCCCCATACACGGAAGGCTGATGTTCAAAATCCTGATTCTCACATTCAAGGCCACAAAGGGCCTATCTTCCAACTCACTTTCTGAGCTCATACAAACTGTACCACCAAACAGAAACAGAAGACAGGCAGCATTAAACTCCTTATCGATACCAAAGGCCATAACAACGTACAATCTATCAACAGCGAACAGAGCTTTCCTGTGTTGCGCACCAAAATGCTGGAACTTGCTCCCTTCCGACATCCGTACCATAACCGACTTAACCCAGTTCAGAAAGGCCCTCAAATTCAACCTATTCACCAGATACTACCCCATATGAAGATAACATTTAGTCCCACTACATATCCAATTACAGTTTTTCCCTTGCTCCCAACACGCGTGTTAATTCATGTACATAGTTCGAGCATGTGATCTAGTTAACAGATTGCATATTCCATGTAAATAGTTCTCCCTTGTTATCCAAGTTCATAATCCTGTTATATGTAACTCCGAACAGCCTGTTGTTCTGGTTTTGTTGTGTTCTCTGTAAACCGCGCTGATGTCAAAGAGTGCGGTATATAAGAAATTAAAATAAATAAATAAATAAATAAAATAAAAATTCTAATTGTATTGTATTTGTATACAGTAACTCATCTAGAATATTCAATTACTAGATGTGTAATAAATATAATTAAATAAATTAATTATTTTCTTAACACTATGTCCTGAGCATACTTAGAAGTCCTAATATTTGCTTCTAATCACCTCTTGGTCAGTATTTTCTAAAAAAAGTAGTATTTTCTCATATTTCCAATAAACTTCCCACATCAATCACTTGCCCTTCAACATCATTTTTTTCCCTATGGAAAATTGTACTTCTAGTGAAACTTGCTAAGAATTTGAATGTTTCTACCATATGCCTCTCAGTCTTTTTTCCTCTAGCAAATACATTTGGGGGTATGTTTTGCAATTAAAATGGTGCTTTTGGGCAATTAGCGCATGGCTTTTGCAGCTTATGCGATGTTGTCTGTTGGAGGCATGCACGGCATTTTCCCAGTAGAAAGTGCATCACGACCCGGCAGCACCATGGATGCACATAATGCCACCCATTGAGGCGGCGCTATCTGCACTCATGCTGTCTGCAACTTTGATGATTATCGCCATTCTCCACCAAGCAAGGCGTCCCACAAGGCTCATCACTCATCTGCTTTATTCAACATCTACATCCAGCCACTCTGCAACATCTGTAGTTTCAACTCAATTATCAAATTTATGCAGATGATATCATGATCTTCACATCGTTCTCACTCACCTCTCCAGACTACTCCTTAATGATCAACTGCTTCATGGCAATATCACAGTGGCTCCTGAATCACAACCTTAACATCAACAAAACCAAAATCCTAAACATTATAAGGAACTTTAAACATCCATCTACTATTAAATTTGGACCTACAGACCTTACTGTTAAGACCAAAGTAAAATACCTAGGACTTAATCTTGACCAAAGCCTTCAGCTACAGTCCTAAATTGAACACCACCAAATTTGTTTATCACAAACTTAGAATCCTAAAAAATCAACACCCCCTCCTAAATCCAGGAGACTTTCACACAGTCTGCCAGGCCATGATAACTCCTATCCTCGACTACTAGAATTCAATCTACCGTGATCTGCCCCTTTAAATACCTAACTAGTATCTCTCCCTGGTTACGTGAAAATACAGATATTTGATTTACAGTTTCTGAATCCTGCCCTACTCAAGCCCCAGTGTTGGACAGTCTCCCTTTAGCACTACACATCTCTCTCCATTATTTAGGGGTCACTCTGTATTCTGCTCTTATCTTCTCCTCACAGCTGACCCAAGTAACAAAAACAACATTCTTGGCCTTGCGACATTTCCGTAGCATACGCTCTTTCCTTGACAGCTCTGCAAGGATGACTGTACTTCTGCATACTGCGATTCAAAGACGACTTCTGTAACACTGTTTATCTTGGTCTCCCACAGTTTCATCTCCGACACCTCCAGTCTATTTAAAACACGACTCTTCGTTTACTTGCTCATGCATGGAAATCTGATCATATCACTTCATTATTTATTAAATATCATTGGTTGCCCCTAAATTCTCGGATCATGTTCAAATTGCTTACTCTTACTCATAAGATTATCCATGATGCTGCTCCAGATGATCTGTCCTCTAATCACCTTGAATGCGCTAGCAAGGGCCCTTCACTTGCTTCAAGATTTTCACTTAACTACCACAGTGAAGGAAGGTACGAATCCACAAGAAAATCAGCCTTTTCTGCTGCTGCTCCTGCACATTGGAATGGTTTGCCCGCCTATCTTCGCACTGAGCTACATTTTAAGTGTTTTAAAAAAGCTTTTCCTTTTAGAACCGTTTTTAGCCTTACAGAATAGTGCCCTGGGAGGGGGGCTTCCTTGCCTTGGAGTAGGCTGTAGCCTTGTCTAATTAGCCTGTTTAAGATAGCTATTTAAACAAGCTAATTAGACAAAATTAGGAAGGCTATCTAATTTGTCTATCATGCATGCTCTCTTTTTGCCTCTGTCCTTGAATGGAATGTGCATGTTTTGGTTGCTATACTATGCTGTTCTATCTTAATAGCGTAGTTACTCACCTGTAACAGGTGTTCTCCAGGAGCAGCAGGAATCAGTCCTCACTTATGGGTGACGTCGGCGCCGACGGAGCCCTCGCGGAGCAATTTTCCCCAGCTTTCAAAGAAAGCCTTTGGGAATTGCAGCGCGCATGTGCGGTAGTCTTCCCGCCCGAAGGTGCCATCTTAGCCAGTCAGATGACATAGCTAAAAAAGACAGCATAAAAATTTGCAAAAAGAACATAAGCAGACGATTGCAACTCCAAGGGGAGGAGGGAGGGTAGTGAGGACTGATTCCTGCTGCTCCTGGAGAACACCTGTTACAGGTGAGTAACTACGCTTTCTCCAGGACCAAGCAGGAAGTCAGTCCTCACTTATGGGACTCCCAAGCTCAAGGCTACCGGAGACCCTAAGCACAAAAATGAGCTCCCTCTAGCTCAGCAGCACAGAAGGAAAGAATCTTCGCTGAATTATCACCCACCGGTAGCCCACATCCGGGATGGAGGGTAGGAGTTGCTCAGACCTCAAAGAGATTACGGAGGACTGCCTGTCCGAAAGCACTGTCCCTACGGGACTCCCTCTCGAGACAGTAATGGACCGCAAAAGTCTGGCTCGAAGACCAAGTAGCGGCCCGGCAGATGTCTGCCAGCGGAACAGAGCGGAGGTAAGCCACTGACGTGGCCTTTGCCCGAACGCAATGAGCCGTGACTCGACTTTCTAAGGCGAGTCCGGCTGCCCCATAAGCCCAAGAGATACAGTCCGCAACCCAGATGGACAGAGTACGCTTGGAGACCGGGAGCCCCAATTTATTGGGGTCAAAGGACACAAAAAGCTGCGCAGCTTTACGGTGCTCCCGCGTACGGTCAAGGTAGAAGTTCAACGCCCTTCTACAGTCCAGGGTATGGAGGACCGTCTCAGCTCGGCTGGAGTGTGGTCTGGGAAAGAAGGTTGGAAGTACCACCTCCTGATTCAAGTGAAAAGGGGAGACCACTTTAGGCAGAAACTTTGGGTGAGTCCGTAGGACTACCCTATTCTTGTAGAACCGAGTGTAGGGGGGATCAGACACGAGGGCCTGTAATTCACTTACGCGCCTAGCGGAAGTGAGGGCTATCAAGAACAGCGTTTTCCAAGACAGAAAACGGAGAGAGCAGGTAGCCATAGGTTCAAAAGGCGGACAGGTGATCCGCTGTAAAACCACATTCAGGTCCCAGTCAGGCGCTGGCGGGCGCAGAGGTGGTTTAAGTAGTAGGAGACCTCGGAGAAACCTCGCTACGAGAGGGTCGTTGGAGAGAGGTCTGCCGTCCACCGGCACATGATGTGCGGAAAGAGCACTGAGGTGAACTTTGACGGAGTTGGACTTAAGTCCCAGATTAGAGAGGTGTAGCAAGTACTGTAAGATCACCGACACCGGGCAGGAGAAGGGATCCTGAGACTGTTGGGTACACCAGACTGCAAAGCGACGCCATTTAAGGGCGTAGCATTTGCGGGTAGAAGGCCGTCGCGAAGCCAAGACGACCTCCTCCACCTCTGCCGGCAAGAGGAGAGGAGCAAGGACTACCCTCTCAGCAGCCAGGCCATGAGGTTGAGAGACCTGAGGTTGGGGTGCAGTAGGGACCCCTGATCCTGGGTGAGGAGATCCGGTTGCACCCCCAGAGGGATTGGATCCTCCACCGCCAGTTGCAGCAAGAGCGGAAACCACGGCTGCCTGGGCCAGCGAGGGGCCACCAGGATCATGAAAGCTTTGTCTCGGAGAACCTTGAAAAGGGTCCGAGAGACTAACGGGATGGGAGGGAAAGCGTACAGAAGGCTCCCCGACCATGAGATCAGAAAGGCGTCCGCCGCCACCCGAAGGGGGTGAGGCTGACGAGAGCAGAAGCGAGGAAGCTGCCGGTTGTGAGGACTGGCAAAGAGATCCACTGTGGGGAGGCCCCACCTGAGGAAGAGCTTCTGAACAATCAAGGGGTCCAGACGCCACTCGTGCGGCTGGAGGACCCTGCTGAGTTTGTCCGCCAGGCAATTTTCTTGGCCCGGGAGATAAGCTGCCTTGAGGAGAATGCCGTGACTGACGGCCCAAGAGCAGAGCTTCTGTGCCTCCCGGCAGAGGAGGAAGGAGCCCGTGCCCCCCTGCTTGTTCACGTAGAACATGGCAACTTGATTGTCCGTCTGGACAAGGACGGACTGTTGGGAGGTCAGGTGGGATAAGGCCTTGAGAGCTAGGCGGATCGCCCTGAGCTCCAGGAAGTTGATCTGCTGAGCAGACTCCCACTTGGTCCAGAGGCCCTGAGTACGTGCCTCTTGGCAATGGGCTCCCCAGCCCAGGAGGGATGCATCGGTGGTCAGCACCCGGTGGAAAGGCATTCCCAATACCAGGTGCGGCTGCCGGAGCCACCACCGGATAGACGAGACCAGCGGCTCGGAGACGCGCACCAGGTCTGCTAGGCCGCCCGTGGCCTGTCGCCACTGCTGGCGGAGACACCACTGAGCAGGCCGCATATTCAGGCGGGCATTGGGGGTCACATGGACGGTGGAAGCCATATGGCCGAGCAGTCTCAGGAAGCGCCTGGCGGAGACCAGGGGCTGGCTGCGAAAGCGGTCGGCTAGGTCCATGAGCCGCTGAGCCCTGTCGAGCGGTAGGTACGCTCGCGCCTGAGGGGTGTGCAGCCTTGCGCCGATGAACTCGAGATCCTGTGAGGGGAGCAAAGTGGACTTTGCGAAGTTGATGACAAAGCCCAAGTGCTGCAGCAGAGTCACCGTGCGGCACGTGGCGGTGGTGACCTCCTGAGCGGACGCTGCTCTGATGAGCCAGTCGTCGAGGTACGGAAAAACATAGAGGCCGTGAAGCCGGAGATGGGCCGCCACGACCGCGAGACATTTTGTGAAGACTCGCGGTGCGGAGGACAGGCCGAAGGGCAGTACTCTGTACTGGTAATGATTTCCTGCCACCACAAACCTTAGGTATTGGCGGTGGCTTGGGTGGATGAGGATGTGCGTGTAAGCATCCTTTAGATCCAAGGAGCATAGCCAATCTCCCTGCTGGAGGTAGGGCAGAAGGATTCCAAGGGTAAGCATTTTGAACTTCTCCCGCACAAGGAACTTGTTGAGGTTGCGCAAGTCCAGGATGGGTCGGAGGCCTCCTGTTCTCTTTGGTATCAGAAAATACCTTGAATAGAAGCCCTGACCTCTCAGGTGGTGTGGCACCGGTTCCACCGCCTGATCCTGCAGAAGACCTGCTAACTCCTGAAGGAGCAACTCCCTGTGCAGAGGGGGGCGCGGAGGCTCTCCCGGAAAATAGGAGGGAGGGACCTGATGGAAGTGGAGAAGGTAGCCCTCTCGCACGACCTGAAGCACCCAGGCATCTGCGGTGATGCTGGACCACCTGTCGGCGAAGTGAACCAGCCGGCCTCCGGTGCTGGGGGGAACCAGCGGGGGGGGAGAGGCTATGCTGAGCGAGTCAAAAACCCCCACCCTGCTGAGCAGGGGCTGGTGGCGCAGGCTTGGGGGCTTGCTGCCTACGGGACCCGTTACCCCGTCCCTTGGCCTGCTGGCCCTGTTGGGGAGCTGCAGGGGCCTGATAATGGGGGTATTGTTTGTAGGCAGCCGCCTTCCTCGGGTAAAAGGTCTTTTTTCCCGAGCCCTTCTTTTTCTGGGAAGGGGCGGAGGTCTTCCTAGAAAGCCTGGTCCTGGTGAGAGTCTCAGTCTCAATTTGTGCAGCCTTTTCCGCCATGGGCTTGCCAAAGAGGTTTTCGCCTCGGCAGGGGACATCGACCAACTTGTCCTGTACCCAGGGCTCAAGGTCGGACGACTGAAGCCAAGCCTGTCGGCGGGCACCGATGCCGGCTGCGGCTACTCGAGCCGAGGCTTCAAAGCCATCATAGGCTGCTCGGGACATGAACTTTGAGCATTCCCGAATACCTGTGGACAAGGCTAGGAACCTCCGCAAGGGTTCCTCGGACAAACCAGCGGAGAAGCCGGCTAGCTCTTTAGCCAGATCCCTGAGATACATGCCCATGTAGAGCTGGTAAGTCTGGACACGACAGGCGAGCATAGAGCCCTGGAAGCACTTTTTGCCAAGGCCATCCAGGTTACGGGCCTCCCTTCCAGGAGGCACCGAGGAGTGCATCTTCTGGCTCTTAAGACGATGCATGGCCGATTCCACTACCATGGAATGGTGTGGCAACTGCGCCTTTTGAAAGCCAGGGCTCTTGCGGACTCGATAGATAGAATCGACCCGCTTGCTCAGGACCGGCGAGGAGGCCGGACTCTCCCACATGCGGAAGAGTAGTCGTTCCAGCATAGGAGGAACCGGCACAGTAAAGTGCTCCCTCGCGGGAGAGTCATACTGGAGGGCGTCGAGCTCTTCGGCTCGAGGCTCCTCCTCGGGGTCCGCAGGGAAGGCCAAAGCCTTGGCCATATCCCTAACGAAATCCGAGAACCGGGCATCCTCCGGGGGGGACTGCTTCCGAGGCTCGGACTCCGGAGAGTCCGATGGGACACACCGAGTCCGGAAAGAATCAGGTGACTCTTCCTCCTCCGACTCCCAGACCGACTCCGACGAGGACTCGGTGGGGTCGGCTCGGGCAGGGTGCGGTGCCAGCCGCCCCGACGCCGAGGGAGTCGGCGTCCTCGGTCCCGAACGGGAGGCCGAGGGCGACCTCGACCGAGGATCGACTCGAGTTCTCATCGACTCGAGGATCGGCTCGGTCTCCGGGGTCGACTTGGACGTCGACGTCCCGGCGGTCGGGGCAGCGACGCCAGCGAAGCCAGCGAGCAGTGCCCGCTGCTGGTCCATGAAGGCAGACAATCTGCTCTCCAAGGCCGTCAACCTGAGTCCGAGCTCAGGCGACCCAGCAGCCCCCGACTCGGGCCCCGACGGCGTCGGGCCCGACGTCGGCTGACGCTGAGGCGAGTCCAGAAGGACAACAGGACTTACCCGGGCAGGCATCTCCGACTCCAGGCGAGGTCGCTTCGGGAGGTGATCCTTCTCCAAGGACCCGGGGCGGCTGTCGGGGCTATGCGACCTGGCCCTCGCGGAGCCAGGAGCGTCCACCGACGCCGCCCTCGCGGGTTTTTCCTTCCGTCGATGGTCCCCGGAGGGAGAACCCCGGTCGGAGGAGCTCCGTCGACGGTCCGAACTGGAGCCTTTCGACAGTGAGGCCTCCGACGAGGTCCGGGTACGGCTGGGGTCAGCGAAGATTCTTTCGCGCTGATGCCGCCGACTTCTCAACGCCTTCGAGGACAGTTTGCTGCAGGGCCCACAGATCAGTTCCTCGTGATCTGGGCCCAGGCAGCGGAGGCAAAGGTCGTGTGAGTCGGTGAGTGACATATTTCGGTCACACCGACCACACCGCTTAAAGCCACTGGCAGCCATCGGGGGAAAAAGGGCCCCTGCGAGGTCAAAAGACCGGGCTGCCAGGGAAAAAACGAAAACGAAAACTGACTAAGTCAGAAAAACCGAAAAACCATTAGAGGACTCGAGACCGGCGTCGCGAGTCCGGGCGGGAAAACGACCGGCGTCGAACCGAAAGAAAAAAGGATAAATACAGAGGAAAATCAACTTTTTCGCGGGGACAAGACGGGGACGTCTGTAGGGCTCCGCGGAAAAAAGAAGACTGGCTAAGATGGCACCTTCGGGCGGGAAGACTACCGCGCATGCGCGCTGCAATTCCCAAAGGCTTTCTTTGAAAGCTGGGGAAAATTGCTCCGCGAGGGCTCCGTCGGCGCCGACGTCACCCATAAGTGAGGACTGACTTCCTGCTTGGTCCTGGAGAATATGGCGTTCCTTTCCGATTTCTCCTTTTTAAATTACTGTACACCGCATAGATTGCTATGCACTGTTGTGGTTGTTGGGGTATATTAAATACATTTTAACCATAACCATGGCCTTCCTAAACACATATTATATACCCCTTACAATAAGCGCAGAACACAGCAGACAGAATCATTCATGAAATCTTGACAGACACACCTCACACCAATCCTCCAGCAGCTTACACTGGCTTCCCATCTCATTTCGAATCCATCAGTGACACAGGAGACCTTTGAAAGAAACTAAAAGCTCACTTAGACCGTGAAGCCTACGGTACCGATCCAATCACTTCACACAGCCCCACTCTTAATGACATTACTTAGATCCTTCAGCCCTGCATAAGCAAAAAATCCACATTATCTGCCAAGTGGGCGGGATTATCCGCAGAGAGTGGGCATGTCTGCAACGTGCAGTTACCGTGGGTGTCAACAGCATGCGGTATTTGTTTTATTTTATGTTTTATTTAACATCTTTTTTTATACTGTCTTTCTGCACGTCAAGACAGTTTACAAGGAACTCAGTGCAATTTAGCTAAATAACTTTAACAGTGGTGTGTGTTACAATTAACATCATGAGAGCGGAAGATAGGAACTTACCTTAATGTACAAAGGCAGAGGGTGCTTGGGTGTATAGGGAGAGGGATGGCCAGCAGAAAAAAGGAGGTGATAAAGCCTCTGTATAAGTCTCTGGTGCAACCTCATTTGGAGTATTGTGTGCAATTCTGGAGACCGCACCTTCAAAAGGATATAAGCAGGTTGGAGTTGGGGCAGAGGATGGCTACTAAAATGGTTAGAGGTCTTCATTATGGAGCATATGAGGACAAAGATCTTAATATGTATACTTTAGAAGAAAAGCAGGATAAGAGCAATACGATAGAGACCTTTAAATACCTCCGTGGCATAAATGCACAGGAGGGTCTCTCATTGAAGGCAAGCTCTACTATGAGGGGACACTGAATGAGAACAAAAGGGGCTAGACTCAGGAGTAATATACAGAAATATTTCTTTACGGAGAGTGGTAGATGCGTGGAATAGTCTCCCATTGGAGGTGGTGGACACGAGGACAGTATCTGAATTTAAAAAATCATGGGACAAACACAGAGGATCTCTAAAGATAAAAAGAGGACAATTGTAGTTGATATGGAAGGGCAGACTAGATAGGCCATGTGGTCTTTATCTGCTGTCATGTTTCTATGTTAACAATTATATTGATAGGGAAGCAGTAGGTATTTATAGTGAGTTGAGTAGGGTAGGGTTAGAAGCAAAATGTTAACTTATGTACATAACATAGTGTTCCTGCAGATAGTGCAACAATTTTCTACGCAATCTGCATTTTCCATGCCCTATCTGCCGTGTTAACAGGTAGCGCAGCTTAGTAAACATGCCCACTTGTGTTTTAAGCCTCTCTGTGCAGGATTTGTCTCACAGGCCCCATACCACTCTAACAGCCTTTCTTCAAATCACTTCCTAATCTCCAGATCACCAAACTACAAAGAAAAGGAGGGGAGCTGCAAAACATCCTCAGATTACTCAAATAACAAGCAACACATCCTCTAAACTGCACAGGCCAAAAGCATTTAAAAAAATATCACCCAATCTGCAAGGGCAAGGTGTTATATCAAACAGAACAAGCATCATAACTGGGGAGAATCTGCTGTTTTTCACCTCTGAGCAGCGGCAGCTACTGCAGCTCAGGGAACGAACACGAATCTCACTATTTCCTCATACAGAGCAGGTAAGACTGCGAGCAGACAGTCCAGCTCAGCAGAAAAATCAGTTTCTAAAATGCTGAGCACCCTCTAGTGGCTAAAGCTCTCAGCAAAATGTATTTTTCTTTGAGGGTCCTGGACTGGTTTCTGGAAGACTTTGAGCCGTTGCATATTGCTGCCTTTAGGTCTGATTGCAGTGCAGTACGTGGCCCATAGGTTTTTCATGTTGCTGTTAAATGCCATCCAGTCAGTGGCGGTTCATGGCAACTCTCTGGATAGCTGTCCTAAACTGTGTTGTAATAAGATAGAAGAAAATATCAAGGGCCCACAATCATATTATATATAAATACATATATATATATATATTGATTAGGGTTGACAGATGTCCTGATTTTATCAGGACTGTACCGATTTTTGGAAGCTTGTCCTGATTTGAAAAATATCCTGAATTTCCGTAAATTTTTGACCCCCTCTGCGTCCCCGTACGAACATAGTAACTAACCTCCCCGTACGAACATAGTAAATGATGGCAGATAAAGACAAGTATGGCCCATCTAGTCTGCTCAGCAAGGTGGCAAGAGTAGGTGCACCTGTCGCTCCGTGCAGGTCACCCCTCTCCATGTCTTTGTTTAGGTGTGAATTCACTGCTCCGTGTAGGGCACCCCTGTTTGTTGAGAAATTAGATAGTTAATTTTGATTTTGTCCTGTTGCTTTAGAGGGATCCACTGTGTCTGTCCCATACCATTTTGAAATCTGTCACTGTATTTGCCCCCACCACTTCCATTGTGAGGGCATTCCAAGCATCCACCACCCTTTCAGTGAAAAAGCATTTCCTGACATCGCCTTTCAATTTACCCCTTTGCAGCTTCATATTATGCCCTCTAGTTTTACAGCTTCCCCATCTTTGGAAGAAGTTTGTTTGTTCATTAATACTCAAGTATTTAAACGTCTGAATCATATCTCCCCTATCCCTCCTCTCCTCCAGAGTGTACATATTTAGGTCTTCAAGTCTCTTCTCATAAGGCTTCTGACGGAGGCTTCAAAACATTTTGGTCGCATTCCTCTGAACCGTTTCCAATCTTTTTACATCCTTTGCGAGATATGGTCTCCAAAACTGAACACAGTATTCCAAGTGAGGCCTCACCAGTGACTTATACAGTGGCATTAGTATCTCTTCCTTTCTGCTGGTAATTCCTCTTTGTATGCAACCCAACATCCTCCTGGCTTTTGCCACTGCTTTGTCACACTGTTTTGCCATCTTGAGAGCCTCAGAAATAATCACACCAAGGTCCTTCTCCTGGTCCGTGCACACCAACCTCTCGCCCCCCCCCCCCCATCGCGTACATTTCCCTTGGATTTCTGCTTCCCAAGTACATGACACTGCACTTCTTCGCATTAAATCTTAATTGCCAAGCATTAGACCATTCTTCCAGCTTTTGTAGATCTTTCCTCGTGTTATCCACTCCCTCAGGGGAGTCCACTCTGTTGCAAATTTTCATGTCATCTGCAAAAAGACAGACTTTTCCATTCCATGCTGGGTTGCATACAGAGAGGAATTACCAGCAGAAAGGAAAAGGTACTAATGCCATTGTACAAGTCGCTGGTGAGGCCTCACTTGGAATATTGTGTTTGGTTTTGGAGAACATATCTCACAAAGGATATAAAAATACTGGAAATGGTTTAGAGGAAGGCGACCAAAATGATTTGGAGCCTGCGTCAGAAGATGTATGAGAAGAGACTTGAAGACCTAAATACGTATACTCTGGAGGAAAGGAGGGACAGGGGAGCTATGATTCAGACCTTCAAGTACTTAGAGAGTATTAATGAACAAACAAACCTCTTTCAAAGACAGGGAAGCTGTAACATTTCCTGTTCATTGTAAACTCAATGTTGCTTGTATGCACTGTAGTATGTTTTTGTTTCGATGTACACCGCGCTGATTATAATAGCGCGGTATAGAAGAAATGTTAAATAAATAAATAAACACTAGAGGGCATAACATGAAGCTGCAAGGGGGTAAACTGAAAGGCAACGTCAGGAAATACTATTTTACTGAAAAAGGGTGGTGGATGCTTGGAATGCCCTCCCGATGGAAGTGGTGGGGGCAAATACAATGACAGAATTCAAAATGGCATGGGACAGACAAAGATGATCTTCTTTATAGCAACAGGATAAATACAAAATAAACATAGATCTCAACAAATAGGGGTGACCTACACGGAGTGGTGGGTACACGCCTAAACAAAAGCATGGGGAGGGGTGACCTGCACGAATAGCAGATGCACCTACTCTTACCACCATGCTGGGCAGACTAGATGGACCATACTGGTCTTTATCTGCTGTCATTTATTACGTTACTAAGTTATTTGTACATAGTTAATGTATACACTCCATGTTTTATTATAAATTTGAGTTGTTTGTAAACTGCTTTGACCTGGTATGATAGAGGTCTATAAATTAATGAATGGAATGGAACGGGTAAACGTAGATTGACTGTTTACATCATTAGAATATAAAAAGCCTAGGGGACATGCAATGAAGCTACAGGGTAACCTATTTAAGACTAATAAGAGAAAATATTTTTTCACTCAACGTGTAATCAAACTCTGGAATTTGTTACCGGAGGATATAGTAAAAGCTGTTAGTGTAGCTGGGTTTAAAAAAAGGTTTGGACAAGTTCCTGGAGGAAAGGTCCATAAACTGTAGGGGTTAAGTGCTTTTAGGGGTAGAGGTTAAGTATGATACATTTGGGATTTAGTATGATAGATTTGCTTTTAATTTTTAAGTGCTAAGGATTAATAATGTTCCTGATTCATAATCACTTACTGGCTGCCCTGAATCTCACAAAATAGTTAAAGCACAGTCATTCTGCTATAACATGTGAGCCAAGAATACAGGCCTTAGCAAGAAGAGATCCAGCACCGGAAAGAACCATATAAGGAGATATCATGAGCCTTGTGAGGTGCCAGTTTGGGCTGGAGAGTCTAGACTAGGACCTGCAAGGGGATATCAGATATAGGCCTGTAAGGTCTATGTGTCAAGATATGCATACACAGGAAACCACAAAGCTACCAACATATATGCTGGGCCCGGCTCTGAAGAAAGCAGATTAGCTGGATCATGGTGAGTATGGGAAGAGGGGGGCCAGGGGGATTTTGCAACAGGAACTAAGGGGAGTAAAGGGTAATAATAGGAAATAAGGTAGGGGAGGGGGAGAGAACACAAAGGAATAGCTCTGGGGACTGGACTGTATGTAAAAATGCGGAAGAGAAAAAGGTATAAATTGTAATATGCTTTCTATATTCTAAGGGGGGAGAGTTGCATTCTTGAGGTGCCTAGTGCCCGATAGAACTCTCTTCCCCACTTCGCTGCCTGTATTTGGTCATCAGTTATCTAATAAACAGAGACTCTGATTGCACCTGTACTGACTTTTCGGATCTGATCATTTCAGGTAATAATAATAATTAGGTGGTGGTCTATTTTTGTACGAAACAGGGCCGTACAAAATAAACATCATTAAAAGAGACCCAAGATATCACTGCTTGACCCAATACAAGCATTGAGGAACCTGTGTCTTTTGGGGAGGCTGCTAGGTACGTATGACCTAGATTGGCCACTGTTGGAAACAGGATACTGGGCTTGATGGACCTTGGTCTGACCCAGTATGGCATATCTTATGCTCTTATTGTGAAAAGCGGTATAAAAGCACAGCTAAATAAAGGCTATCAGTTTTCTGGGAAAATTGACTGCAAGATGGAAATGAAGTCCTGTTTATTCTCTGGACCTCAGTAGAAGTCATAGAGAGAGAGACTTGGATAGTTTCTATAAGAACTTCATGTAAAAGTTCTCCATCTGCATTTCTGTTTCAAGTGGATGAGGAGATGGGTACTTTGCGCCTTGTGTTTATGTAGACAATTCTAGGTTCCTGTTGGAGTTGTCAAACTCCTGGACCTCCAGCAGGCTTCAGGGAGATCTTGCATTCTCGGACCTGGACCATGGAACAGATTTGATTGTACATGAAGCTATATTCCAGGTGCACAGAAAAATTCTAGATTGTGGGGCTAGAAAACAAGCTCCCAAGAGGTACTCTGTACAGCTGAGGAATGGCGCTGATCTGTTTGAGGCTAGTGTTCTCCTGCAAAATCTGCTGGAGCAGTTAAGTAGCATGGAAGAAGAAAAGTTAGTTGGGAAGGGGAAAGGTGGAGCATGGAGCTCCCTACTGTTCAGCTGACGATGTCCTGTGGTTGAGAGAGTGACAGATATGCTTGAAGGGGGTCTGGCTCTGAGGAGTCTGCTCTAAGGTGGTCAATTTTTCTCGAGGTAGAAAGCATGACTGCTTGCCTACATGTGCTGCCTACTTAAGAACTTTGTCTTCCTTCTTTGGATGGCTCTTTCTATATACCCCAGGGTCTGCCTGGTGCTCGACAGCCTCATAAGGGCTAGATTTACTGGTTCTGCCTGTCTCCTGTTGTGGAGCACAAACTGGCTTATATGAATGGCAGCAGCCCTTTGAGAAGGTTCTCTTTCTCAGTTGAATGTCAGTTGTTGTAGTGAGCAGGATAGCGCCCCTATTCGCCAGGAAGCAGGGGAAAATATAGTGTCTCCTCTCCGCTTGTTAATTTGGTTTACCTTACTATTCTTGTGAAGGTGTGCAGAATTTGAGTGGTAGACCCGAAGGTAGATGAGTCTTTGTGGAGGTCAGAGGACTTCCCACCCTTTGAGCCCTCTCCCATGGGTGCCCTGGCAGGACCCAATGGAGGGGGAAGAAGACTAGCATCTTGTTAAAGAAAACAAAGTTGCTTACTTGTAATATGGGTTCTCTGTAGACAACAGCAATATGCAGCCACACTTGCTGGTGACGTTGTGCAGGGAGCCTGTGCACAAAGCCCTCTTCTAGCCCACATAAGTCTTTAGGACTTCTGTGAGTATTCACGCTGTTACCAGCCCACCCTCTGCCACCTCAGTCTGTTTGTAGCATGGATGCAGTATACAGGAAATGGCAATGCCTCATGTTATTAACATTGTCCTCTGCCTCTCTTATACTTTTTCCTCTTTTTTTTGAGTGGGAGGAAGAATGGGGCTGCATGACATTGTTGTCTATGGAGAACTCTTGTTTTCTCCATAGACACAACTCCTTGCAGCCACACTTGCTGGTAAATCCAGAGCTTCAGGCTTTATTCCCTTTTTTTTCCAAACTGCCCAGAGGTATATTTGGATGGTGGCCTCCAGGGCTGAGACAGAATATTTAATTAGCAAACAAGTTTTTAGGAACTGCCTAGCCAAAGGCAGTATCTTCATGGGAAGCCTGGTCCAGACAGTAATGCTTTGTGAATGTGTGGATGAAGTTCGAAGCAGCAGCCTTGCAAATTTCTAGTAAGGGAATGGGCCTTAAGTTTGCCACCGAAGTAGCCTTTGCTCTGAGTTGATGAGCCCCACTGTTCCTGCGGACTGCATATTTACTTGAAAATAGTAAATATTTATACAGTCAGAAACCCAGATTGATAAAGTCCTTTCAGATGCTGGTTTGCCAGGATCACTTGGGTTATGCATGGCTACAGCTACTTGCTAATCCTTCAGGATCACTTGCGACCTTATTGTTCATCATCGGGAGTGAATGCGAGATTGACAGCAGCGGCTTAGCAGTGATATGGAGTGTGGCCTAGAAACAGAACGCAAGAGCAAGCAGGAGAGCACAGGGCATACAAATTAAGGTACTGTACTGGCGGCTGAGAATATCGAGCCTCATGTTAGCGGTCCAATGCTCTTGGCAAGGAAAAACGTCAGCTTTGAACAGACATTATTTTTCCATGAACCACACAGCTTGCGATAATCATTGTAAGCTATGGCCATGGCTAACGGAAAAAGCCTCCAGACCATGGCTGATCGAAAAAGTTTATGAGGAGAGGTTGCCGCTGAGTGGTGAGGCCTCTTAAGAGAAGACTTGGCTAAGGGAGAAAGTGTCTGGGAAACAGCCGTGGCTAAGTGAAGGAACTTCACAGGAGAGACCATGGCTGACGAAAAGAAAGAATCTCTGTGGAGAGGCTGTGGCTGAGCAGAGAATCCTTGCAGGAAAGGCCATGGTTAACCGAAAGAGCCCATGAGAAGAGGCTGTGGCTGAGTGAAGAAGCCTCCCGGGAAAGGTCATGGCTATTGGGTGAGGCTCCTCAAACGAGACAGCGGCTGAGTAAAAGAGCATTGCAGGAGAGGCCATGGCTGAGGGAATAAGTCTCCTGGGAAAAGTCGTGGCTGCCCAGAGAAGCTTCTCAAACAAGGCAGTGGCTGAGCGAAGCAGTCTCCCGGGAGCAACTGTGGCTGAGTGGAGGAACTTCGAGTGAGAGGTTGCGTCTGAGCCTGGGAGTTTTCCTAGAAGGGTCTTGGGCCGGCAGCAAACGCCAGCACGGTACCTAGGAGACGACGAGAACTGCGGCACCTAGCATGTTCTACTTGCTCTGGAAATGGTGGGGAGTGTCCGCAAAACCTCAGTCTGCGGACCCCAGGCGGCTGGGGTTCTACCTCTCCCGGTTTATGTATGGTGCCATCCTGCTGCTGATAGTCTTCCTCAGTAACCTGTGGGTGAAACTGGCCAGCAGCCACTGCACAGAACTCATCTCAAAGCAGTTGACTGTGAGGGCAGGCAAGACTCTAAGTTTGTCTTTAAGATTTGTATATGCATCAGAACTAACCTATATATTATAGCTTCATGTTATATTGGTACATTACTGAAAAACTTGAAAATGTTAATAACGAAGCTGGTCACAGAACTGTTTTGATTGGTCTTAAACTGGCCAGCATTTGATGCTGAGTAGGATAAATATCTTTACCCTCCATTGCCTCGGAAGAAAAGGCCTGGCAATCTACGTCCGGTGATGCACTGCCAAGAAAGCCCAGAGGTAACTGGGTCGCCAGGAGTCAACACTGACTTGACGGCACTAAAAAAAGGATAAATACCAGTAATTCTGCTTCAATTCTGTCTACTCCATGATTGTGCCAAGGGGCACACAAATGCAGCAGTTGCCAACAGCTGTCATTAGACTGGATCAATGCTTGCAAACTTTCTTCTTGGCACAAGTGATATCACCACCCAACCAATCCAACTAAAAAAGCCCTGAAAGCTGAAACACTACCTGCACCTACTGGTCTCGCCAGCTGCTCTCCTCACCCAGATTGCACCAAGTCCATTAGCACAGCTAATTACATAGCCTGCCCCGAGCTGAGAGGACACCCAGCAAGCCACAGCCTGCCCCAATCTGCAAAGACATCCTGCAAGGCAGAGAGGCATAAGCAGAGCAGAAGCACAGAGCCAATGGTAAGCTTCACCTACAACTCATTTAGAGGCCCCTCACTTCTAGGCAGGCCCCTGCCAAAGGGTCTTTAGGTGTGGCCCTTAGCTTCAGCAGGAGTGATCACAGGCTCCCCCTCAAAGAAGAAGTAGCGATACCCACAATGTCTAATCTAAGTCAACCCAACCACATAAAGGTAAGAGCGAATGGACACTAGCTTGCCAACTACCACTGATGTATAGCCTTATACTTAGAATATTTTACACGCTTTCAACTAAGCCAAGACAAGCCCTAAATAACAGAAACAGTGAGATGGCGGTCTGGTGAGGAGCTCAGACGCTGAGCTCCCAGACTGATCGTTTTTCAGTCCATATCGCAGCCACAGCACAGCACAGCACAGAACTTTCTCAGTCTGGAAAGGCAGGGAACCAGCACTTAATGCTGCTCCTCTGGAGGAGTTTGGTCCCAGTGCAGTTTGAAAGCAAAAGGAAATCCTTTGTGTGCTGCTGTGAAAATTCATGATAATAAAAGGTTGCGAATGGCATCATGGTAAATCTGAGCATTTCTGGGTGGTTTTCAACACTAAGATATTGCTGCCGATTTTGAGGTCTCTACAGTGAAGTGAAGGAGCTTTAAGGGGCAGTCATCTCTACTTTGCTGCGAAGTCCTTCATTTGCCTGCTTCCAGCCTGGCTCCGCCATTCAACGCCATTAACTGTATTAACGACAACAAAGTTGGAGGGGAGCATGATTTTGTGGGAGCACCGCTCGTTCGCCTAGCAACCGTGTTGTATCTTCACGCTGATTCTTGGCAGCTTCAGTGTTGCATTGTCGTATTTACTTGCTGACATTTTGAAGAGCCACAGTGAGGCTGGGGGAGCAACCCACTACAATTCAGGACAGATCCTGTTCTCCCCTAACTGTTCAGCACAGATTTTGTGGACTGGAGGTCCTCATGCTTCTCTAGACACAGCTGTAGTTCACAGGCACCAAAACAAAGCAGAATAGCCCTGACTCACTAGTGGGAGCGACTCTCGGGCAGACATCACCCAGTCTAGCTCACGCTCTGCAACAGCCTTTCTTGTGTGGACATTAGAAGCCATTTCCAACTGTCACAATCCATTACCTGTTAGCCATCGGAGCTGTGGCTGCCGACTCAGCTCTTCGCTGTTTCCTCTCAGGGGATGTAAAAGCACAAACTGGTCTTTGCAGATCTGCAACCACACAGTTTTCCAGCTCCTGGAGTGTTTGACCCTAGGGATCCTCAGTTAGAGATGATTAATTTAACAGGGAGCCTCCCATTCTGATCTTGTTCCTACTGGAAATGCCATCCATCATCATTTAGGCTCAGCAGCTGTGATCTTCAGGACCACAGTATCCCATGGACTCACACACACCTGTCTTTGGTTGTTGGTACTCTCATGACTTTATTCAGCCCTTGATTGATGACTCTAATGAAACACAAGAGATCACAGAGAGAGGAAGACGGGCATCTATATTTGGAAAAACTCAGAGAAGCTAGCAAAGTAGTCAGGAAAGCAAAGATTCAAAAAGAGGAAATAGCCAATGCAATAAAATGGGGGGGATAAGACATTTTTCAGATATGTTAGTGAGAAGAGGAAGGGCATAAGTAATATTGTCAGACTCAAGGGTGAAGGGGAGGAATATGTAGAAGCTGATGAGGAGAAAGCGGAATTGCTTAACAAGTATTTCTGTTCTGTGTTCACCGAAGAACCAGGAACAGGACCTGGCACCTGCCCTCTGGAATTCCCTCCCCCCTCCTACCCTGCGCACCGAGCTCTCCTACCAACACTTCAGGGGCTTACTCAAAACTCATCTTTTCCAGAAAGCATTTAACCTCCCTGATCCCTGAGCTCCCCCTCCTCACCCAGTCCTCTTTTCTCTCACTTCCTCCTCCCTTCACTTGGTCTTGCTCTGTCTTCTACTTTCTGTCCTGTTCTCTTTCTTGTCTAAAAATGGCATTCCTTTTTCTGTTCTGTTAGTCTGTTTTTATTGTACACCGCCCTGACGCGCAAGCCTGGGCGATATATTCAAGCAACAAATAAAGATAAAAGATAAAGACCTCAGAAAACACCCACAAACAGGAAA
Organism: Ichthyophis bannanicus; assembly: GCA_033557465.1. NCBI lineage: Eukaryota > Metazoa > Chordata > Amphibia > Gymnophiona > Ichthyophiidae > Ichthyophis > Ichthyophis bannanicus. Next base: position 131,073,180 of record CM066048.1, on the reverse strand, counting down.
AGAAGCGAGGGGCATCTTGAACAATTTTCAGAAGACTGTTTGTGAGAAACTAGCTAAACCTAAAGTAGACAAAGCGATGGAACCGGATGTAATACACCCTAGAATACTGAGGTAACTTGGGGACGTTCTAGCAGCTCCACTGACTGACCTTTTCAATGCCTCATTGGAGTCGGGAGTGGTGTGCCAAAGGACTGGAAAGAGGCTCATGTGGTCCCTTTACACAAAAGCAGAAGTAAGGATGTGGTTGAAAACTACAGGCCGGTTAGTTTAACTTTGGTGGTGAGTAAGTTATTGAAAACGCTGCTGAAAGAGAAAATAGTGAGGTTTCTGGAGTCCAGCAGACTACAGGATCCGAGGCAGCATGGATTCACCAGAGGCAGGTCTTGTCAGACAAATCTGATTGATTTCTTTGACTGGGTGACCAAGGAGTTGGATCGAGGGAGAGCCCTAGATGTGGTGTATTTAGATTTTAGTAAAGCTTTTGATAATGTTCCTCACAGGCGACTTATAAACAAACTGAGCACCCTAGGGATAGACCCTAAAGTTACTGCTTGGGTTAGAAATTGGTTGCATGGGAGGCGACAAAGGGTACGGGTAAATGGAGCTCACTCTAAGGAGAAGGAAGTTACCAGTGGTGTGCCCCAGGGATATGTCCTTGGTCCGATTCTTTTTAACATTTTTGTTAGTGATATAGCATAAGGGCTGACGGGTAAGGTTTGCCTCTTTGCGGATGATACCAAAATCTGCAATAGAGAAGACACCCAGGAAGATGTAGATAACATGAGGAGGGATCTAGCTAAGCTTGAAGAATGGTCTAGAATTTGGCAGCAGGGAATGAAATTTTAAAAAATGCAAGGTCATGCATTTGGGCTGCAGTAATCCAAGGGAGCAATATAGTATGGGGGTGAAGTACTTTTGTCCACTAAAGAAGAGCGGGACCTCGGTGTGGTTGTGTTTGATCTTAAAGTAGCTAAACAGGTAGAAAAGGTGACAGCAAAAGCTAGAAGGATGCTTGGGTGCATAGGGAGAGGAATGGCTAGCAGAAAAAAGGAGGTGATAATGCCTTTGTATAAGTCTTGGTGCGACCTCATTTGGAGTATTGTGTGCAACTCTGGAGACCGCACCTTCAAAAGGATATAAACAGGATGGAGTCAGTACAGAGGGTGGCTACTAAAATGCATATGAGGACAGATTTAAGGATCTTAATATGTACACCTTAGAGGAAAGGCGGAATAGAGATGATATGATTGAGACGTTTAAAAACCTCCATGGAATAAATGCACAGGAAGAGAGCCTCTTTCGATTGAAAGCAAATTCTGCTATGAGGTGACATGGGATGAGGGTGAAAGGGGATAGATTCAGGAGTGATATGCGTAAATATTTCTTTACGGAAAGAGTGGTGGATCCGTGGAATAGTCTTCCAGTGCAGGTGGTAGAAATGAGGACAGTATCTGAATTCAAAAAAGCATGGGACAAACACAGAGGATCTCTAAAGAAAAAAAAGGGGACTGTTGTAGTTGTTATGGAAGGACAGACTAGATAGAAAAATGACGACAGAAAAAGACCACATGGCCTATGTTCCTTATTATCTTTAGACTTATAGCTTTTGCTGATCATTACTGTTAATTGATTATTTTCCTTTATCTTTTTACACTTATTAACTTATTATCCCTCTCACTTGGTTTGCAGCTTGTCGTGCTGTGAGGGCTTGCGTGCATCAGTGATGCTGAGAGCTAAACTATCGGTAGTTTAACTACTGGCAGGGTCTCCCAAAATGGACAGGTCTCAGCTGAGGTGCCAGACGAAGACAAACCACCCATCTGGGCAGCAGCAGAATGGGATAGTGTTGACGGCGGAGCATCACATTTCTGTGACAACGGCAACACCACCAAACTTAAACTGCGCGGAAGGAAGGCCCGGCAATCTACTTCTGTATCTTTCCATGAAAACCCAATGGATAGTTACAACAAAACAAATTGTGCTATGGTGCTGGAAGATGAGACTCCCAGGTCAGAAGGCACTCAACTAGCTACTGGGGAAGAGCTGAAGACTTTTCAGAGTAAAGCCAGCATTTATGATGTGGTTGGATCAAAGCCCTCGGGAAAGTCTGACTGCTGATGTAGCTGCGCATGAAATGAGAGTCAGAAGCTGTAAAGATGTCTTACACATTGGAACATGGAACGTACGAAGCATGAACCAAGGGAAGTTGGAGGTGGTCAAGAATGAAATGGAACGTGTACAACTTGATCTGTTGGGTGTCAGCGAACTGAAATGGACTGGCATCGGGCACTTTGCATCAGATGATCTACTATGCTGGAAATGAAAGACAAAGAAGAAATGGTGTTGCATTTATAATAAAGAAGAAACTTGCAAGAACTGTAATGAAATACAATGCAGTCAGTGAACGCTTAATCTCTATTCGTCTACGAGGAATGCCTATCAACACAACTATAATTAAAGTATATGCCCCAACAACAGCTGCAGAAGAGAATGAAATTGAAGAGTTCTATGAACAGGTACAAGCTGAAATTGACAGAACATGCAAACAGGATATCCTGATAGTCATGGGTGACTGGAACGCAAAAGTTGGCAACAAAGAAGAAGGCAAAGTAGTTGGAAAATATGGACTTGGCAACAGAAATGAAGCTGGAGAAAGATTGATAGAATTCTGCAAGACCAATGATCTATTCATCTCAAACACCTTCTTCCAGCAACACAAGCGGCGACTGTACACATGGACTTCACCCAATGGATTGTATAAAAATCAAATTGACTACATCTGTGGAAGTCAACGATGGAAAAGCTCTGTAACATCAACAAAGACAAAACCTGGAGCTGACTGTGGTACAGATCATCAACTACTAGTATGCAAACTCAAGCTAAAGTTGAAAAAGAGCAAACCACTCATGAATGCAGCAAAATATGACCTTGAGAATATACCACTGGAATTTAAAGACTGCCTGCAAAATCGATTTGCTGCTTTAGATACAAATGACAGAGCTCCGGAAGAGTTATGGAATGACATCAAGAAGGTTGTGCTGGAAGAAAGCGAGAAGTCTCTACAAAAGGTGAAAAAGCAAAAACGGCCAAAATGAATGACGGAAGAAACTCTGAAAATTGCCCAGAAACGCAGAGAAGCTAAAGCCAAAGGAGAAAGAAAGACAATCTCAGAACTCAACAGAGATTTCCAACGTGCAGCAAGACAGGACAAGGAAAAGTACTACAATGACACTTGCAAGGAAATAGAAGCAGAAACTATTAGAGGAAGAACAAGATCGGCTTTCCTAAAGCTGCGAGAGCTAAAGAAAAAGTTCCAGCCTCGAATTGGAATGTTACAAGATGCTCAAGGTTCTATGTTGAATGATGCTGAGAAGATCAAGAAAAGGTGGAAGGAATATACAGAGTTTTTATATGATAAAGATCAAGTGGACCAACAGCCGTTTCAACCTATACCTTATGATCAGGAACCATTGGTGATGAAAGAAGAAGTTGAAGCAGCATTGAAAGCCTTATCAAAGAACAAAGCACCAGGCATTGATGGCATTCCCATAGAAGTATTGCAGCAATCTGATGCAGCTGTTACCGTACTTACAAGGCTCTGCCAAGAAATATGGAAGACAACATCATGGCCAACTGACTGGAAAAGATCTGTGTTTATACCAATACTAAAGAAAGGTGATCCAACTGACTGTGGAAATTATCGCACAATCGCTCTGATCCCACATGCCAGCAAGATTCTACTGAAGATTATTCAAAAGAGACTACAGCCATACCTAGAACAAGAACTACCTGAAGTGCAAGCAAGGTTCAGGAAAGGACGAGGAACGAGAGACATCATTGCGGATGTGAGATGGATCCTTGAAAAGACTAAAGAATACCAAAAGGATATCTATTTGTGCTTTATCGACTATAGCAAGGCTTTTGACTGTGTAAACCATGAGAAACTCTGGGCCACGTTAAGAAGCATGGGTATACCAGAACACCTGATCGTTCTCTTGCGCAATCTGTACATTGATCAAGAAGCAACAGTTCGAACGGAACAAGGAGAAACAGAATGGTTTAAAATAAGCAAAGGTGTAAGACAAGGCTGCATACTTTCCCCCTACCTGTTTAATTTATATGCAGAACAAATCATCAGAGAAGCAGGACTGTATGAAGACCACAGAGGTGTGAAGATTGGTGGAAGACTCATCAACAACCTTCGCTATGCTGATGATACCACATTACTGGCTGAAAGTGAAGATGATCTGAAACATTTGCTTCTCACAATCAAAGAACATAGTCTCAAAATGGGCCTGCACCTTAATGTAAAGAAGACAAAGATCATGACAACTGGCATAATCAACAGGTTCATCGTTGAAGGAGAAGAAATTGAAATCGTGAACAGCTTTAACCTACTTGGATCAACTATCAATAAAGAAGCAACAAGCAGTCAAGAAATCAGACGACGCATTGCTCTTGGCAGAATGGCTATGAAAGACCTAGATAAGATTCTCAAGAGCAGAGATGTCTCTCTCCATACAAAGATTCGACTTGTTCAAGCCATGGTATTTTCAATAACATCATATGGATGTGAAAGCTGGACAGTGAAAAAGACAGACAGGAAGAAAATTGATGCCTTTGAATTATGGTGCTGGCGGCGAATACTGTGTATACCATGGACTGCCCGAAGAACAAACCAGTCGGTACTAGAGGAGATCAAACCTAAGCTTTCTTTAGAAGCTCAGATGACAAGACTTCGACTTTCATACTTCGGACACATCATGCGAAGAGAGAGATCATTAGAGAAAGACATCATGCTTGGCAAGATAGAAGGTCAACGCAAAAGAGGAAGGCCAGCAATGAGATGGATCGCTACAATAACAGCAGCTACGGGTACCAGTCTGTCAACAATGAGCCGCCTGACTGAAGACCGAACACAATTTAGGATAGCTATCCAGAGGGTCGCCATGAGTCGACTCCGACTCGACGGCACTTAACAACAACAACAACAACTTATTATCCCTCGTTTTCTTCTACCATTTCTTATGGCTCCATCTCATTTTATGTTCCTTTTTCTGATCCTCCCTAACCTTCTTCCCTCATTTCTCCAACCCATTACCCTTCCTCTCTCTTACCCTTTCTCCACCTTCCATATTTCCTCCACCCATTCCTTATCTCTTGAGTTTCACCTTCTCCTTTCTCTCATTCATCCCTCTTCTTCCTCACTTAAACAACCTCATCCTCGTTTCCTTTGTGCTGCCTCCTCTCTCCCTCATATACTCTTCTTCTCCTTCTGTCTTCTGGTGACATTAATCCCAATCCTGCCCCCCCCAACACTATCTTTTTCTCTTCACCACCGCAATCTCATCCATATCCCTCTCCTTTCCCCTCCTCTCTCTCCTTCTCATGTGCCTTATGGAATGCTCATTCAATTTCTAACAAACTTCCCTTTATCCATGATCTTTTTCTCTCTCATGCTTTTCATCTTCTTGCTCTTACTGAAACCCGTCTCCTCCCTAATGACACTGCTTCAGTTGCCGTCCTCTCTCATGGCGGCTCCCAATTCTCACACATCCCTTGTGCCAATGGCAGCAGAGGGGGTGTTATGTTTCTACTTTCTCCTTCTTGCCAATTTCAACCCCTCCTGCTACCTTAGTCGTACTTCTTTCCCTCCTTTGAAGTCCACTCCATCCGTCTTTTCAATCCCCTTCCTTTTCAGATCGCTGTTATCTATAGACCCCCTGGACAAGTACATTTCTACCTTTCTCACTGATTTTGCCTCCTGGGTGTCCTTATTCCTGGATCCTTCCTCATCATCCCTTATTCTTGGTAACTTTAATTTTCCTATTGATAACCCCTCTAACCCCCATGCATCTAAGCTCCTTTCCCTTACCTCCTTTTTCAATCTTTATCTTTGCTCTTCTGCCCCCACTCATCAGCTTGGTCACTGCCTTGACCTCATTTTCTGCTCTGTTTACCCTCTAATTTCTGCACTACAGTTCTTCCCTTATCTGACCACCATCTTTTATGTTTCACTCTTCATCACTCCTTGCCTCAATCTCGCCCTATCTCCTCCTATCTTTTTAGGAATCTTCATGCTTTTGATCCACTGACTCTATCCTGTCTCTTCTCTTCTTTCTACCACTTTGTCCTCTAAGTCTGTTGATGAGGCCATAATTTCCTATAGCACCGCTCTCTCCTCCACTGTGGATGTGCTTGCTCTGCCCATAGCACGTCCTGTGAAGCACACTTCACCTCAGCCTTGGCTATCTTCTACAACCCGCTACCTACGCGCATGTAACCACTCAGATGAATGCATTTGGCTCAAATACCACTCCCTTTCTGACTTCCTTCACTTTCAATTTATGCTTACTTCTTTCCAGTCCGCATTTGCACTCATTAAACAAAACTATTTTATCCATGTGTCTTGCCTCTAACCCCCATCGTCTCTTCTCTACTCTCAATTCCCTTCTTAAGGTACCTCTGCCTCCAATCCCTCCTTCTCTCTCTGCCCAAACCCTAGCCAACTATTTCCACAACAAAGTCCATAAGATCACTCTTCAATTTCCTATTAGTTCTTCTTCATCTGCTCTTCCACCTTCTTCCTTCAACTTCCTCCATCCTTTCATCAGTTCCTAAAACCTCTGAGGAGGAAACCTTCCTTATTTCCTCCTCTAAACTCAAAACCTATTCTTCTGATCCTATCCCCACCCATCTCCTCCTCCTTCATCCCTTCCATTTCACATATTCTCAACCTTTCACTCTCCATTGCAACCTTCCCTACAGCCTTCAAGAATGCTGTGATCACTCCTCTCCTCAAAAAAACCTTCTCTTGACCCTACTAGTCCTAACTATCGACCCATCTCCCTTTTATTTCCAAACTTCTTGAACGTGCAGTTCTCCGTCGCTGCCTCGATCTTCTCCAGTCTGTTTTTTGTCCTTTTCATTCTACTGAAATGGCTCTTGCCAAGGTCTCCAGTGACTTGTTCCTGGCTAAGTCCAAAGGTCTCTACTTAGTTCTTATTCTTCTTGACCTTTCTGCTATTTTTGATACTGTCGATCACTTTCTCCTCCTCGACACATTATCTTTTCTTGGTTTTAGAGACTCTGTGCTGTCTTGGTTCTCTTCTTATCTCTCCAACTGCTTCATAAGTGTTTCTTCTGATGGTTCCTTTTCTACTGCCATCCCTCTTTCAGTTGGTGTACCCCAAGGGTCTGTTCTAGGCCCTCTCCTTTTCTCTCTCTACATCCAGTCCCTTGATGCCCTCATCTCTTCCCATGGCTTTCAGTATCATTTTTATGCTAATGTCTCTCAAATCTATCTATCTATCTATCTTCACCTGACATTTCTCTTGCACTCCAAGCTCATATCTCTGCTTGTCTATCTGACATCGCTGCCTGGATATCTTACTGCCGTCTGAAATTGAACATGGCTGAACCAAACTTCTTATCTTTCCCCCTAAACCCTCCTCCCACCTTCCTCCTTTCTCCATCACTGTTGACAATACTCTTCTTCTTGTTTCCTCAGCCCGTAACCTTGGGGTCATCTCTCTTTCCTTCATCTCACATATTCAGCAGATTGCTAAAACCTGTCGTTTCTATAACTAACAAAATTCACCCTTTCCTCTCTGAACACACAACTAGAACTCCTGTCCACTCTTTAGTTATCTCCCGTCTTAATTATTGCAACCTCCTCCTTGCTGGTCTCCCTCAGAGTCATCTCTCTCCTCTTCAATCCAGAACTCAGCTGCGCGGATAATCTTCCACCAGCCTCGATACTCTCGTATAACCCCTCTTCGGAAATCACTTCACTGGCTCCCCTTCCATTTCCATATCCATTTCAAACTTCTTCTAACCTATAAATGCATTCATTCTACTGCCCCTCATTACCTTTCCTCTCTCCCTATGCCCCTCCTTGTGAACTTCGCTCCTCCTCTGGCTTCCTTCTCTCTATGCCTTTTTCTTCTAATGCCAACTCCGGACTTCGATCCTTTCACCTTGCTGCTCTTTATGCCTGGAAAATGCTTCCTCTATCCTTACATCAAGTCTCATCTCTCTCCCTCTTCAAATCCACGCTAAAGGCTTACCTCTTTTAAGTTGTTTTGGGATCCTAATCTCGTCTCCCTTGTGTCTCCTCTTCCTAATGAACCCTGATTTCTTTTGTATTATACTGTTTGTCTTGACTAATTTGAAATCTCTTCAACCAGGGACTATCTTCTTACATGTTTTGTACAGCACTACATACGCCATGTAGCGCTTTATAAATGATTAATAGTAGTAGCAGGGCTACCCAGTAACCACTATAGTAAAATCTAAAACAGCCTCCATAAAATAATCAATCCAGCACTATTATGGCACCAATAGCCTGCTCTGCCATGCCTCCTTTTTCACACCCTCAGCCTCACAGGTCTGCCCTCCTCACTCACATACCAATCGTATACTCTTAGCTTCATCATGAAGCACTTTCCCTTATGCACAGACTAAGACCCAGAGCACATTCTTCTCTCATGTGGATTAAGCCAGAACCATTAACATGCCATACCGTCACAAAACTACAAACAACTCACAATACCTCAAATGCACACTCCTCAATGCACGATCAGTGAGAAACAAAATTCAGCTCCTATCCAATCATTTCAATGACCAAATAGACATCTTGTGTGTAACTGAATCCTGGTTCACTGAATCAGATAATGTACTGATTAACCAGCTCTTATCACCCAGCTACAACATATTCAGCTGTCCAAGAACCAAACACAGCGGTGGAAGAGTCTCCATTCTAGCTAAGAAACACCTCGACTTCCACACAGTCGCCAACATCACATGGGAGGTATAGATATAGTAACTGTCACAAATAAGTTTTTAATACTCTTCCTAGTATATAGATCCCCAAATGCAAGCGCATAAAAACTCGCAACCCTTTTGGAAACAATATGCAACCACAACCTGCACTCCAATCATCTCCTGTTCCTAGGTGATCTAAACGTTGCCTCTGCCACCCCCAGGATATCAAAAGCCTTAGAAGTAATAGAAGCACTTGAATACACTTATCAATGAGCCAAATCACAATAAAGGGAACACTCTTGACCTCATATTCGCCCCACAGCAAATGCTCAAAAACAGCAGCCTCCTGCCTCCCACTCTATGGTACCCTGGTCTGACCACAAAACAATTTTCTTCTACCTACTGCAGAGCTCATACAACCACAGAAGCTCACCAATGCAATCCTCAACCTGCAGATTCCATCACTTGGAGTGGAGAAGTAGCCTAATGGTTAGAGCACTGGCTTGGGAACCAAGCGACCAGGGTTCGATTCCCACTAGCACTCCTTGTGGCCTTGGGCAAGTCACTTAACCTTCCATTGCCTCAGTAAATTCCAAATTATTGTCCCTGTTTAATGTACATTATCAAGTTTCAGTTGACTAAAAAATGAGAAAGTGGTATAAAAAAACCCAACATGATAAAGCACAGTTACTTACCTGTAACAGGTGATCTCTGGGAACAGCAGGAATAAGTCTTCACATATGAGTACGTCGGTACCGACGGAGCCTGCGCGGGAACGCTCCCCAGCGTCCAATCAGAAAGCTTTTGGGAGCATCCCTCAGCGCCTGCGTGCTGCCTTCCCGCCTTTCCAACTGTCTCTTCTCAGTTGAGTTTTATAGCTGAGACAAAAAGAGAGAAAGAGGAAAGGAAGAGAGATAGAGAGATACAACTCCAAGGGGAGGTGGGTGGGTTGTGAAGACTTATTCCTGCTGTTCCCAGAGATCACCTGTTACAGGTAAGTAACTGCTATCTCCAGGAACAAGCAGGAATGAGTCTTCACATATGGGGACTCCCAAGCTAAGATGCCTGGAGCCCTAGCATGTTGGTGATTGAAACATGCTCCGCCTCATATGCCCAGGCATCCCGAGGATGGAGGGTAGGAGTTGAAGAAGAGAGGAGCTGTAGGAGACAGCTGACCTAAGATAGGACTACAGACAAGGAGTCCCTGTATATATGAAAAGCATCATGAAATATATTGAAATGAACAATCACCATATGGACCTCACCTACTGGATTGCAGGAAGTAGAGAGGCTGATGGAATCTCCTGGGTTCCAGTAGAGGAATCTTCAAGATGACCTCACTGAAGTGAGTTGAAGGTCAAAATCTGGAACTGACAGGTGACCCAGGATTCAACTGGGGAAGTACAAAAACGGTAGGCCTTTAGTAGAAAGCTTTATGGAAAAAGCTGAAAACTCTTTTGGCTACAGAGTTAATTATAGTTAGGAGCAAAAGAGGAAGACTGACCGAGTTGGACAAAACTGGCTTAGTCCTTGAGGGAAGAAGGGGTATGGAGAAAAAACCCCCGTAATCCCAAGGAAGGACAGATGTCTGAGGAGTTGGAAATCTCAGATCTACTGAAGATCCCCCATGTCTCTCCTAACTGACGAGAGGTAGGAAGATAAAGGAATAGGGAGCTTCAGGGATACCTGAACCTAAGGTTATGGTAAGAGCTGTCAGTACCACAGCAGTGGTTGTGTGCGTAAGAACCGAAACATACTGTGAAATAGTATGAACATGTGAAAACCCACTGTCTGGAACAGATAGGAAGGAAAAAACACCTTTATGAGCACAGACAGTTAGAGAGATAAGTATGTGAATACATATCTACCTAAAGGAAGTATCTCGACAGATATATATATATATATACATATATATATATGTGTGTAGATATATATATATATATATATATATATAGATATGTTTATGGCGAGATGCAGGGGGTATAGCATATGCACACATGGCTGACAGACATATGCATCTAAAGAAAGCATATAGACATATGTACATATATTTATTTATTTATTTAGTACACACTTATATACCGCCACTTCCAGCGATCAGTAGCGGTTCGATTACATCTTTGGGGGTTGTCAAATCAAGACAGAAAAGTGGGGCAGATATATACATAGATCTGTGGGTAGGGCACAGCACACAGGATTAGTGTTTTGGGGATTGGACTAGACGTATTTACAATTTTTTACATTTATACATATTTACATACATCGGTTCAACATAGTATAATTAGTTGACTGCTTTGCTTCATTTCTATCGAACTGAGAGTCACAGCTGATTGTAGTGACTTTTGAATAGATGAGTTTTTAGTTCCTTCCGGAAAGCAGTAATGTCCTTGATTGATCTCAGCTCAAATGGGAGTTGATTCCAGATAGTTGGAGCATGGAATGAGAACGCCCTTCGACTAGTACTTGCTTTTACAGTTCTGATGCTGGTGGGGACTTGTAGGGTGCCTGAGTTGGTAGTTCTCCTGTCCCTATTTGTTGGTTGCGCGCTGATAAGTGTGGAGAGGAATGAAGGGGCTATGTTATTTATAAGTTTGAACGTGGTTACCAATGTCTTGTATTGTATCCTGGCTGCAATTGGAAGCCAATGTAGCTCTATCAAAACAGGTGTAATGTGCTCAGCAATGCTTGTTCCCATGATGATCCTGGCTGTCACATTTTGGGCCATTTGAAGGATATTTAGCGATTTTTTAGGCAGACCTTGTAAGATGGCGTTACAGTAGTCCAGGTGTGGCATAATGAGTGCTTGTGCAACAGACCGAAAATCACAATATATATATAGGTCTAAAGAGAAATGTCTGCAATTAAGCAGAAAGAGATATGTCTACAGGAATCTTCACATGGAAGATGTGAAGAGGAATGATTCATCTCATAACAAGAAGGTGGAACCTACTTGAGAAGATATAGAGAATCTATTCCCTCTGGTTAAGATGGAGTAGAATGCTACCCAGTAAAATAACCAGGATGGTTGCGAGAAAACAGAGGATAATATTAGTCTGTAAACAGCAAGTCCTGAATCCAGTAGAACTCTAACATGGTGAAGGGACAGAATACGCATAGGAAGAGACACCAGGTAGACCCACTTGAGGGACAAGGGGTGGGGTATCATGCGTTATTTAGTTAAATATGTGCTGCCCATGAAGGATTAGGATACTATGAGGACAAGCTGCAAGGAAAAAGAGCATATTTCCTGTAGGAATTTGGTAACTCTTTAGACTGTCACGTAGGAAAGGCTTATGTCCTTTATTAAAAAGAAATAGAAGGGTGTAAAGAACCCTCACAGTCATGGGAGGTGACTGAGGAAGCCTTTTTCAACCATATATTTAATTTATTTAACATTTTTATATACCGCGCTATTTGTTTTCAGTGCGGTTTACAAGTAACAGATCTGCACAATCAGAAAACACTGGTGTGCTTACATTATAACAGGGAAATTAAACTTGGAACAGGGGGTAATAAAACTATAACTATGTACACACAGTGGAACTATGTACAAAAACAGTGTAAAACTGAGCTATGTATAAACATATAGGGTTCTTTAGTATTCACAGGCAGACCATGGTCGGAATAAAGTAGGACATAAGAGAACTTGGGGCAGAGATTACTTGTGAGGGAATTGGGGATATAGGGGATATAGGATATTGGGGATATAGGATATTGGGGATATAGGGATATAGGATATTGGGGATATAGGATAGTCATTAGAGAAAAAACCCTCATGCTCTCTAGCAAGGGCCCATAGTGGAAAGCTTCTCTGTAGGATTGCAGAGAGCATTATGCAGGAGAGTTGGGAAATAAAACTGGCTGTTGGAAACAACCAGCTGCCAGCTCAACTATGCTTGCAAATTGGTCCGTGTTTCACAGAGTAAATATTCCCAAATACTGAAAAAGACTCTGTATTACAACTAGAAAGTAAACTTAGCTATATCAGCGACTGCTTATATCAAAACATCTATATCTAATTTCTGAATAGATGACAACGTGGTCTCAGTATTACCGGGCTTAAGTCAGAAGACCGACTAAACGCCCTCCCTTAACATCAATGACCACTCTCCTGTTGTCAGCTGTTTTTCCAAAAAGTGCAAAATTTAAATATTTCTTTAAAATGCTTAGCTTAAAATGCTTAGCTTTGAAGAGCTTTCCAAGCTTAGACAAGGGAGGGCGTTTAGTCGGTCTTCTGACTTAAGCCCGGTAATACTGAGACCACGTTGTCATCTATTCAGAAATTAGATATAGATGTTTTGATATAAGCAGTCGCTGATATAGCTAAGTTTACTTTCTAGCTCAACTATGCTGCCAACTCCAAGGATTTGGAGATGGCAGAAAAGAAGTTATAAGGATCATCCAAGATAGATGAGCACTATCTTGGAAGCACTACTAAGGCTAGACAAAATGTAGTGGAAGACAATACTGGAACTTATAGAAAAGTACTAGTAGTCCAATCACTGAAGCTTCTGCATGGGCAGCTGCTGAATGGCACAGCAGAGAGATCTTTCTGTTTTTAACAGAGAGGACAGAACTATTAGATAAACTGAAGAGTAGCAAATCACCTGGGCCGGATGGTATACATCCAAGGGTGTTGAAAGAACTGAAATATGAGATTGCAGACCTGCTATCAGTAATCTGTGAACTATCATTAAAATCATCTCTAATACCTGAAGATTGGAGGATCGCCAATGTAACACCAATTTTTAAAAAGGGTTCCAGGGGTGATCCGGGAAACTACAGACCGGTGAGCCTGACGTCAGTACCGGGAAAAATGGTAGAAACCATCATAAAGAACGGGTAAACGTAGATCGATTGTTTACCTTATCAGAATATAGGAAGACTAGGGGACATGCAATGAAGCTACAGGGTAAACTATTTAAGACTAATAAAAGAAAATATTTTTTCACTCAACGTGTAATCAAACTCTGGAATTTGTTACCGGAGGATGTAGTAAAGGCTGTTAGTGTAGCTGGGTTTAAAAAAGGTTTGGACAAGTTCCTGGAGGAAAGGTCCATAAACCATTATTAAGAAGTGACCGAAGATATCAATGCTTGACCCCGTACAAGCATTGTGGAACTTGTGTCTCTTGGGGAAACTGCTAGGTATGTATGACCTAGATTGGACACTGTTGGAAACAGAATACCGGGCTTGATGGACCTTGGTCTGACCCAGTATGGCATATCTTATGTTCTTATGTAGAACAAGAGGAGAATATCCTGTCCCTGTCTGACGAGCTGCCCAGATGAGGAAAAGGGGGTTTACTCAAGAGAAAAAAACTCTACACTGGAATGGAAAGGAAGACTGGAAAGGCTAAGAAAGCCTTCCATTGGTATGGTACCACTCTTACAGGGGAACCCTGGAAAAGAAGGTAAAGAAAAAATAGGAGCTGAGGGGAGACTTGCCATATGGTAAGTCTGTAGAAGGAAAAATTCGTGGTGGTACCGAAAAACTATCATGAGATAGTTGGCAAACCTCTCTTCATTGTAGGAAGAGGAGGAAAATCCTGTGACCCATAGACATGAATATCCTGACAGCTTAGCATACCTAAGAGCAAGTGGATGTCCTGGAAACAGGAATCCAAGTGTAGAGGTTTAAATGAAAAAACAGTGAAAAAACTTCTAATGAGAAGAAGTGAACTGTAGGTTATAACATATTAATTGGAACCCTATTGAGGGTTAATTTTCCTGGCTTGAGTTTGGATTCTTCGGACCAGGGCGAGGTTTCCCTTGTTTGGGAACATCGGCATGATGGGCAGGAGAAGAATAAAACCTTCTTCTTTTAGGAAAAGGAGGTTTGGTAGGGCATTTCTTACCTGCTGGGGAAGGAGAAGGTTTAGGATGGCCCTCAGAAACAGGGAAGTCAGTGGAGCAATGAGCAACCTGACGCAAAGACTCCTTATTGAAGAGATTTTCTCCAGTACAAGGAGTGTTACCCAGTCTTTGTTGTGCCCATCTGCTCAAGTCTGAAGCTTGGAGCCAGGCTCTACGTCGTGCTCCTATGGCTATAGCAGAGGTTCTGCTAACAGACTCAAAGGAGTCTAGGGAAGCACGAGAAAGAAACCTAGAGATATTCTGGCTATGACTAAGAAGCAAGGAATAGTCTGCAGCCTTGGGCTCTGAAAGAAAAGGAGTCAAAAGAGATAATTTCTCTGTGACCTCCTGAAGGGATAGACTCATAAAAAATATATGAGAGAATCCTTGTTGCCAGCATAGATGTTTGGAAGGTTTGACGTCCAAAGGCATCCAGTGTTCTAGATGCACGACCTGGCGGGAAAGAAGAATGCTTCTTCTTGCTTTTTACCTTCCTCATTGCTGATTCCACTACAATGGAATGATGGGGAAGTTGAGTCTTTTGAAACCCTGGAGAGGGGGGCACCTGATACAGAAGAGCAGTTGCTGTAGAAGGTGAGGAAGCCCTTAAAGGTGTTTCCCATATTTTTAGAAGAAGATCCTGTAAAGAATGATGTAAAGGAAGCATTATATTTTCCTTTTCCCCAGAAGAGCCTTGTGTGGGATCATAGCCAGGGATAGGAATAGCCAGGAATGTTGCCATGTCAAGGAGAAATTTCTGAAAAGAAGGATCTCCAATGGGAACAATCCCTGGACAGGCTAAACTCGAAGAACTAGCCTGGGCACCGGAGGATGTACTTGTCCGGTGCAAAACAGGATCTCTAATGGATGGATACTGGGACTGGCGGTTATGACCTGAGACAGTCAGTACTGTATCGTCCATGCTAGGTATCGACTCCAAACTAGGTATAGAAAGGAGCGATCCTGGTGAAAAAAGCATGGATGGAGCTGGTCCCGATGTTACTGCAGGTACCAGCATCGACACCGATACCGGTAGCTGAGCCGGAATCGAAGGCGATACCGACATCGAAACAGTCATCGGAGGCTGCTCAAACGGTACCGAGGTAACTTGAAAGTCTCGGTGATTATCCTCGGTACCGCGCATCCGGAATCGGTGAATGTCAGTTCTGAGACGCGTCGGTACACAGTCTTCCAGACTAGATATCGATTCTAGACTCGGCATCGAAGGAAGCGAATCTATCGATGCATGTCTAGAGGGTACCGACGTCAGGGGTATCGACGGAGCTGCCGAGACTGGAAAGTCAATCTGGGTATCGATTGGTCCCGAAGGTACCGAGTACGCCAGATGACGATCCCTGGTGAGGAGTGGATCGCTCAACACCAGTGCCGATGCCGGGGTATCGGTACCGCTCGAAGCGGATGCCACCACCGGGCATGGCTCAGGTATGTTCTGTGAGGGGTGAGCCCCAGGAAAAACCTGAAACCCCTGAGAGGCTTTGGAGACCGAAGACTCCCGCCGGGGTTTTGAAGCCAATGAGGTCTTGAGGGCAAGGCCGGAGCCGTCATCATGCTTGGCATGAGACCTACCACCCAAGGATTGGCTAGTCTTAACAGACTGTTTGTGGGTTACCTGTAGAGAAGAAATGGTCGGTGCCCTTACACTGGAAGGGAAAACTGTATCGAGGGAAACTCGAAATGGAGAATCTCTTCTCATAAAATTGTATCCTGATGGCTCTGGAGGAAAGGGGTCAGGACCCAAACAGGTTAGACACCAGTTATTGGAGTCTAAAAAGAAAACTGTATTTCCACAGTTAAGGCACTTCTTAGGAGAAGAAGGCTCCATAATGGAGAGGCCTTAGAGGCCCAAAAATTCAAGACAGAAACTGAGGGAAAAAAACTCCCTGAGTTTTAGGAAAAAGAAAAGAAAAAACCACCGGCGGTACCGGTGGAGTCGGGGAAACAGCCGCGACCACAAGAAAACAAAAAGTAAAAGATTTAAAGAAAAAATTTTCTGCGGTGACAGGAAGACGTCCTGCCGGCTCCGCGGAAAAACGAAAAACTGAGGAGAGACAGTTGGAAAGGCGGGAAGGCAGCACGCAGGCGCTGAGGGATGCTCCCAAAAGCTTTCTGATTGGACGCTGGGGAGCGTTCCCGCGCAGGCTCCGTCGGTATCGACGTACGCATATGTGAAGACTCATTCCTGCTTGTTCCTGGAGATATAAATAAATAAGACTTCCTGGACAAGGTCTTACCACATCTCAAACACACTTCAGAAGATACTGACACACTAGTCCAAAACTGGAATCAAGTAACAAGCAAAATAGCCATAAAGCCACATATTACCACACTCTGCAGAAAACATAACACAACCACCTGATATACCACCGAACTAAAAAACATAAAACGCAAGCTCAGACTAGAAAGAAAAAGGAGACACTCCAAATCTGTAGATGACCTTGATAAATACATGTCTAAATTAAAGGAATACCAAACATCCACGAACAAAGCAAAGAAAAAATATCATTCAAAATTAATCTTAAGTTCACTAAATAGGCCCAGAGAGCTCTTCTACATAGTTGGATCCCTCGTGAGAGGCACCACTTAAGAGAAGGAAGACACAAGCCTATCGCCTCAAATCATGGCAGATTACTTTCAAAATCAAATCCGCATTCAAAGCAATAGAACATACATAACACCAACGCATAGCAGTAATAATTCCACAGAAGATGAAGTTGCCTGGCACTCCTTCACAGCCGTCTCACTCTGTAAACATTATTATGGTCATCAACACAACCACATGACCACTTGATCTGTGCCCCGTGAGCTGGATCAAGATGACCTAAACAGAACTGATCCTCACAATACTCAAGATCACTCAGCTTTTGCTTGATCAAGGCCATATGTCTGCAGAATTCAAAAATGCATCCGTCCACCCAATAAAGAAAGGGATAGAATCAGACGCAGGAAAACTGAGCTCATACAGACCCATTGCCAGTTTACCCTTAAACATAATAGAGAAAATCATCCAGCTACAAGACCATATCAACATTCATTTCTCCCTAGACCTGCAGCAATACAGCTTCAGGTCTAACCACGGCATAGAAACACTCTTGACTGCCCTCATCGACAGACTAGTAAGGGGCATTGACAAACCACACCAAAAAGATTAATTTTGATTTTCCTAGACATCAAAGCAGCCTTCAGTTCTGTTCCCCATAACATACTACTCCACCATCTACAATCTCTAGGACTGGGAGATACAAGATTAAAATGGTTCAGATCTTACCTAACAGAGCGTCAACTGCTAGTAAAAATAGTGACGGAAAACACAGCCCTCTACACTCAACACCAGAGAGTCCCACAAGGATCCACCCTATCCTCTCTGCTATTCAATATCCAGTGCTTGGAGTTCACTAATCCTTCTTGCAGAGGTGATGGCAACTAGGAAAATTAGAACATAAGAAATGCCATACTGGGTCAGACTAAGATCCATCAAGCCCAGTATTCTGTTTCCAGCACTGGCCAATCTAGGTCACAAGTACCTGGCAGGTTCCAAAAAGGCGCACAGGTTCCACAATTCTTGTCCCAGGGCAAGCAGTGGGATTTCCCAGGTCCTCTTTGGTTTATCGACCTTTCCTCCAGGAACGTGCCAAACCTTTTTCAAATCCAGCTACACTATTTCCTCTTATTAGTGTTAAATGGGCTATACTGTAGCTTCATTGCATGTCCCCTAGTCTTTCTACTTTTTGATGGCGCAAACAACCGATCTACATTTACCCCTTCCATTCCCTTCATTAATTTATAGACCTCTATCATATCTCCCTTCAGTCTTCTCTTTTCCAACTTGAAAAGCCCTAACCTTTTAAGTCTTTCCTCATAGGGGTATCCTTCCATCCCCCTTACCATTTTGGTGGCTCTTCTCTGTACCTTTTCTAATTCTGCTATATCCTTTTTAAGATATGGCAACCAGAACTGCACACAATATTCACACCATGGCATTATACTATCCCTGGTTTAATTCTCCATTCCTTTCCTTATGATTCCTAGCATATTTGTTCTTTTAGACACCGTTGCACACTGGGCAGAGGGTTTCAATGTATTATCCACAATGACACAAATTGTTTTCCATGTGAGGTGTTTCACTGAGGCTAGGCCTAAAGGCTCAAAAGGGACATCTATGAGTTGAGCAAGAATGACTGTTAGATCCCAAACAGGTGATGGGGGCATTATGAGTGGCCTGGTATTCATGAGGCTTATCATGAATCCAGAAACTATGAATGGGAGGATAGAGACTTACCCTCCTCTCGGTTATAATAGGCAGGGATCACAGCTAAGTGAATTTATACCAACATTGCTTTGAGACCTGAGTCAGAGAGATGGAGCAGGTAAGGCAAGATTTGGGTGGTAGTTCATTCAACAAATTTGTGCCATTTACTTTGATATAATTTATGCGTTGATGACTGCCTAGAGGCCATTATGATGTTCTTTACATTCTTTGGAGACAATCTAAAATGAGTAGTTACTCACCTGTAACAGGTGTTCTCCAGGAGCAGCAGGAATCAGTCCTCACATATGGGTGACGTTGGTGCCAACGGAGCCCCCGTGCGGAGCATTTCCCCAGCTTTCCATGAAAGCCTTTGGGAATGCAGGCACGCATGCGCGGTTCCCTTCCCACCTAAAGGTGCCATCTTGCTCAGTCAAATGACATAGCTAAAAACAGCACACAAAAATGTAAAAATAAACTATATACAACTGCAACTCCCAGGGGAGGAAGGAGGATTGTGAGGACTGATTCCTGCTGCTCCTGGAGAACACCTGTTACAGGTGAGTAACTACTCTTTCTCCAGGACCAAGCAGGAAGTCAGTCCTCACATATGGGTGACTCCCTAGCTCTGGGCTACCAAGGAACCCAGGCTGAACAAGAGAACTCCCTCTAGTCCCAGCATCAAAGAAAGGCTTTTCACTGACAGAACCTCCACCGGTAGCCCAACAGAGGGCAGGCGGGCAGGAGTTGCCTAAACCTCAAAGAGATTCCGGAGGACTGCCTGGCCAAAAGCACTGTCCCTACGGGACTCCCTCTCCAGACAGTAATGGGCCGCAAAAGTCTGGCTTGAGGACCAAGTTGCAGCCCTGCAGATGTCCACCAACAGTACAGAGCGGAGGTGAGCCACTGAGGCAGCCATTGCCCTGACATGATGGGCTGTGACCCAACCCTGCAAAGGAAGGTCAGCCGCCCTATAAGCCCAGGTGATACAGTCAGCTACCCAGGTGGACAAGGTATGCTTGGACACAGCCAACCCCAAATTATTAGGGTCAAAAGATATGAAGAGCTGAGTAGCTCTTCTATGTCCCTGCGTACGGTCAAGGTAGAAGGATAAGGCCCTCCTACAGTCCAGGGTATGCAGAACTGCTTCAGCCTGGCTTGCATGGGGCCAGGGAAGAATATTGGAAGAACCACCTCTTGGTTAAAGTGGAAGGAGGAGACAACCTTTGGGAGGAACTTTGGATGAGTCCTATGGACTACCCTGTTCCTATAGAAGCGGGTGTAAGGCCTGTCACAGACCAGGGCCTGAAGCTCACTCACTCGCCTGGCCGAGGTTAGGGCTATCAAGAAGAGTGTCTTCCAGGATAGGAAGCGTAAAGGGCAAGTAGCCATCGGCTCAAAAGGTGGGCAAGTCAGTTGCTGCAAGACCACATTCAACTCCCACTCAGGTGCAGGAGGACGGATTGGAGGCTTGAGCAAAAGCAAGCATCTGAGAAACCGGGACACCAAGGGGTGAACCGACAGAGAATGTCCTTCCACCAGTGAGTGGTGAGCTGCTAGAGCTGAGAGGTGGACCCGAACAGAATTGGACATAAGTCCCTGATTTGATAAGTGCAGTAAATACTGAAGCACTACTGGTACAGTACAGGAGAAAGGATCCTCTGTACGTAGCTGACACCACATAGAAAATCTTTTCCATTTGAGAGCATAGGTTTTCCTAGTGGACTGTTTCCTAGAGGCTAGGACAACCTCTTCAACTTCCTGAGGTAGGCCCCAGGGAGACAACACTACCCTTGCAGCCTCCAGGCCATCATATTGAGAGCTTTGAGATTGGGGTGCAGAAGGGAACCTTGATCCTGAGAGAGAAGGTCGGGTTGCAACCCCAGAGGCAGTGGGGGATCCACTGCCAGCTGAAGCAGAAGTGGAAACCAAGGCTGTCTCGGCCACCTGGGAGCCACCAGCAGGACCGAGGCCTTGTCCTGAAGAATCTTGAACAGGGTTCGGGCCACCAAGGGCGTGGGAGGAAACGCATACAGGAGGCTCTGAGACCATGGAATCAGAAAAGCATCTGCTGCTATCCGCAGAGGATGCGGTTGCCTGGAGCAGAACTTTGGCAGCTGTTTGTTCAATGGACTGGCAAACAGATCTATGGAGGGAAGTCCCCATTTCAGGAAAATCTTCTGAACTACCAAAGGATGGAGCTGCCACTCGTGGGACTGCAGAATCCTGCTCAACCTGTCGGCCAGGTAGTTTTCCTGGCCAGGGAGATACACAGCCTTGAGGAGCATGTTGTGCCGGAGAGCAAACAAGCAAAGGTCCTGTGCTTCCTGACAAAGGAGCTTGGACCCAGTTCCGCCCTGCTTGTTCACATAAAACATGGCTACCTGGTTGTCTGTTTGAACTAGGACAGACTGATGAGCCAGGGTTGGAGAGAAAGTTTTGAGGGCTAACCCAATAGCCCTGAGTTCCAGCAGATTGATTTGCTGTGCGGCTTCCCAGGGAGACCACAGGCCCTGGGTGTACTTGCCTAGACAATGCGCTCCCCAGCCCTGCAGGGAGGCGTCCGTGGTCACCACCACTGTGAACCCAGGAATCTGAAAAGGTACCCCTTGCAGCAGATTGGGTGGGTGCAGCCACCAGCTGAGGGAGTTCAGAAATTGTCTGGACACCCTTATCCTGTCTCTGAGGCTGCCTGTGGCTTGTGACCGCTGAGTCCGAAGGCACCACTGTGCAGGCCTCATATGGAGCCTGGCATTGGGGGTCACATGTACTGTCAAAGCCATGTGGCCAAGAAGCCTCAGGCAGAGTCTGGCGGAGACCAGTGACCTGCTGAGAAACTGGTTTGCTAAGTTTATCAGTCTTTGGGCTCTGTCTTCTGGCAAGAATGCCTTTGCCAGCAGAGAGTCCAACCTTGCCCCTATGAACTCCAAGTTCTGGGAGGGCAGCAAAGTGGACTTTGCGGAGTTTATTACAAACCCCAGGCTTTGGAGAAGAGCAATAGTTCTGAGGGTGGCTTGTTTGGCCTCCTGGCACGTCTGACCCCTGATGAGCCAGACGTCCAGATAGGGGAAGACAAAGACTCCCTGATTTCTCAGGTAGGCCACCACCACTGCCAGGCATTTGGTAAAGATCCTGGGAGCGGAGGTGAGGCCAAAAGGCAGTACTCTGTACTGATAATGGTTTCCTCCCACAATGAACCTGAGGTACTTCCTGTGGTCTGGATGAATGAGGATGTGAGTATACGCATCCTTAGATCTAATGAGCATAGCCAATCTCCCTGCTGGAGGTAGGGCAGAAGTGTTCCAAGAGTAAGCATCTTGAACTTTTCCTTCTCCAGGAAAACTTGTTGAGGTTTCTGAGGTCTAGAATAGGTCGAAGGCCACCAGTTCTTTTGGGTACCAGGAAATACATGGAGTAGAACGCTTGACCTTGCAAGTGGGGAGGCACAGGCTCCATCGCCCTGTCCACCAACAGACCTTGGAGCTCCTGAAGGAGAAGATCTGTGTGCAGGGGAGGCCTTGGAGGCTCCCCTGGAAAGTATGGAGGAGGCAGTTGATGGAAGTGTAGTAGATAGCCCTTGTGGACTATGCTTAACACCAAACTGTCTCCAGTGATGAATGGCCACTGGTGGGCAAACAGGGCGAGGCGACCTCCTGTGCAAGGTTGAGAGAGCAGGGACAGAGAGGCTATGCCTAAGGAGTCAAACACCCCCACCCAGCTGAGTGGGAGCAGGGGCCGGAGGCTTGGGGGTCCTCTGCCTATGGGGTCCATTACCCTGCCCCTTGGCTTGCTGACCCTGAGGGGCAGCTTGGGCAGCCTGGTTTTGTGGGTACTGTTTGTAGGCAGTGCCCTTCCTCGGGTAAAAGGGCTTTTTACTCGAGCCCTTCTTTTTGTGAGAAGGGGCAGAAGTCTTCCTAGACAGCCTTGTCCTTGTGAGGTGCTCGGTCTCAAGCTGTGCGGCCTTCTCGGTCATGGGCTTGCCAAAAAGGTTCTCACCTCGGCAAGGGACATCAACCAACCTGTCCTGAACCCATGGCTCGAGGTCCGATGACTGCAGCCATGCCTGGCGTCGAGCCGCGATGCTGGCTGCCGCAACACGGGCCAAAGCCTCGAAGCCATCATAGGCAGCGCGGGACATAAACTTGGAGCATTCCCGGATCCCCGTGGACAAGGACTTGAATCTCTGCAAGGGTTCCCCGGAGAGACCAGCAGAGAAACCGGCCAGCTCCTTGGCCAGGTCTCGCAAGTACATGCCCATGTACAGCTGGTAAGACTGGACACGGCAAGCAAGCATCGAGCCTTGGAAGCACTTTCTACCAAAACCATCGAGGTTCCAGGCCTCCCTGCCAGGGGGCACCGCGGAGTGCATCTTCTGACTTTTCAGGCGATGCATGGTCGATTCCACCACCATGGAATGGTGTGGTAGCTGCGCCTTTTGAAAGCCAGGACTCTTCCGGAGTTGATAGATCGAATCGACCTGCTTGCTTAGAACTGGCGCCAAGGCCGGTGCCTCCCACATCCGGAAGAGGAGACGTTCCAGCATCGGAGGAACCGGAACAGTAAAGGCCTCCTTCGGAGGAGAGTCGTACTGTAGGGCCTCGAGCTCCTCGGCTCGAGGCTCCTCCTCGGGGTCCGCAGGGATAGCCAACGCGGTGGCCATATCCCGGACGAACTCCGAGAACCGGGTATCCTCCGGGGAGGGGGGGGGATCTACTCCGGGGCTCAGACTGCGGTGAGTCCGACGGGACGCACCGAGTCCGGAAGGTGCCGGGGGACTCCTCGTCCTCCGTCTCCCAGGCGGACTCGTCTGATGAGGAATCGGGGTCCAACCGCGCGGGGCCTGTGAGCACCCGCCCAGACGCCGAAGGCACCGGCGTCGATGCCCTCGTTCCCGAACGGGAGGTCGAGGGAGACCGCGACTGAGGTCAACCTCGAGCCTTTATGGTCTTGAGTATCGGCTCGGTCTCCGGGGTCGACTTCGATGTCCCGGTGGTCGGGGCAGATGCGCCAGACAGGCTGGCCATCAGTGCCCACTGCTGTTCCATGAAGGCAGACAGTCTGCTCTCCAAGGCTGTCATCCTGAGACCCAGCTCAGGAGACTCAGCAGCCCCCGACTCGGGCCCCAGCGGTGCCGGGCCCGACGTCGGCTCTCTGGGAGGAGAGTCCACGAGGACTACAGGACTTACGTGTCCAGCAGACTCCGGCTCCACTCGAGGTACTTTGGAAGGCTTCTCCTGTTCCACGACCAGGGGCGACGGTCGGGGGTCTATCTCCTGAGGAGCCAGGGACCTACGGTGCTCGGGATCCGAGTCCTGAGATGTTGAGGCCTCAGACGAGGTCCGGGCCCGGCCGGAGGCCGAGTCAGAAAAAAGCCTTTCCTTTTGGTGCTGACGACTTCGAAGTGCCTTGGAAGACATTTTTCCACATGGTCCACACGTCTTAGGATCATGGTCAGGACCGAGGCACCGAAGGCAGCAGTCGTGTGTGTCGGTGAGAGACATCAGCTTCTTGCACCGATCACACTTTTTAAACCCACTGGAAGCCATCGGGGGAAAAAAAAAAGAGTCCCCGCGAGGTCAAAGGACTGGCCTTCCAGGGAAAAAGAAAAAAAAAGGGCGCGAACGCCAGCCACGAAGGGCAAAAACCAAAAAAAGAAGATCGGGCTCGATACCGGTGTACCGAACCTGGCGGGAGGGGATCCGGCGTCGAACCGGAGAATAAAATAGCGAAGGATTGCCAAAAAAATCTAACTATTTTCCGGGAGGACTAGGACACATGTCCGGTAGGCTTCACGGAAAAAGAGAGACTGAACAAGATGGCACCTTTAGGCGGGAAGGGAACCGCGCATGCGTGCCTGCATTCCCAAAGGCTTTCATGGAAAGCTGAGGAAATGCTCCGCAAGGGCTCCATCGACGTCAATGTCACCCATATGTTGAGGACCGACTTCCTGCTTGGTCCTGGAGAAAATGCTGTTCAATTTCCACAGTGACAGAGAGAAGCTGCATGGAGTCAGGTGACTGTGACCAGGGGTATGGATGGCTCTGAGCATAAGGAGAGAAGTCTAGGGAACCAGATCTGGAATGGCCATTGAGAGGCAAGGATGAGCATTTGTGATCTTCTCTTCAGATCTTGTGCAATACTCTTTGGTTGAGTGGAAATGGAGAGAAGGCAGAGAGAACATAAAAGATATGCCATACTGGGTCAGACCAAGGTCCATCAAGCCCAGTATCCTATTTCCAACAGTAGCCAATCTAGGTCATAAGTACCTAGCAGTTTCCACAAAAGACATAGGTTCCACAATGCTTGTATTGGGGCAAGCAGTGATATCCTGGGTCCCTTTTAATAATGGTTTATGGACCTTTCCTCCAGGAACTTGTCTAAACCTTTCTTTTAACCCAGCTACACTAACAGCTTTTACTACATCCTCAGGTAATGAATTCCAGAGTTTGATTACACGTTGAGTGAAAAAATATTTTCTTTTATTAGTCTTAAATAGGTTACCCTGTAGGTTCATTGCATGTCCTCTAGTCTTTCTATATTCTGATGACGTAAACAATCGATCTACGTTTACCCAGTCTACTCCATTCATGAATTTATAGACCTCTATCATATCTCCCCTCAGCTGTCTTTTTCAGGTTGAAGAGCCCTAACCTTTTTAGCCTCTCTTCATAGGGGTATCCTTCCATTCCCTTTACCATTTTGGTGGCTCTTCTCTGTACCTTTTCTAATAACGCTATATCCTTTTTAAGATATGGCGACCAGAACTGCACACAAATTCAAGATGTGGTCGCACCATGGAACGATACAGATGCATTATAATATCCTTCGTTTTATT
The DNA here is from genome assembly GCA_033557465.1 of Ichthyophis bannanicus. Classification (NCBI taxonomy): domain Eukaryota; kingdom Metazoa; phylum Chordata; class Amphibia; order Gymnophiona; family Ichthyophiidae; genus Ichthyophis; species Ichthyophis bannanicus. Next base: position 131,047,460 of record CM066048.1, on the reverse strand, counting down.
TTCCATTCCATTCCTTATGAATCCTAGCATTCTATTTTTTTCTCTTAGCCGTAGATGCACACTGGGCGGAGGGTTTCAACATGTTATCCACGATGATGCCTAAATCTTTTTCCTGGGTGTTGGTTCCTAATATGGAACCTTGCATGGTGTAACCATAGTTTGGGTTGTTCTTTCCTGTGTTCAATGGAAGTACAAAGGCAACATGTGCTATTCTTTCTGTATTTGGGCAAATGGAACAGACCTATGGGCATTTGGCATTGTGTTCTGTTGCAAATAGTTCTATGTCCCGGTTTTCTCATTTTTGAAAGAGATAGTCTGTGACCTTCTGGTCGAGACAACTTGTGTGGATCTGGCTGTTGACTTAGGGAGTCTACCAGTTGATTGTCTTGAGTGAGACGATAGACTGCTTGCAGGGATATCTATAGGGAACATGCCAGATGACAATTTTTGGTTGCTTCTAGGCATAAGAGGAGGGATCTTGATCTCCCTTGTTTGTTCAGGTAGAACATTGCTATTTGGTTGTCTGTTCTGACCATGATCACTTGCTTTTGCAGCCAAGGCTTGAAGGCGCCGACAGTTCTGAGCTCCAGAAGATTGATGTGCTGCGTATGTTCACAACTGTTTCAGCAGCCTTGTGTGCTCACATGCTGTCCCCGAACAGCAATGGAGGCATCTGTGGTGAGGACAATAGTTGGTGGTGGTGTGAACGGGTGTCCAACGAGGAGGCTGTTTTAGAGATCATATGACTGAATGTGTTATGGGAATCTTCTTTAGAAGGTGCTGTCGCCACTGATCCCAGTTTAGTTTTAGATGCCACTGAAGCAGCGTCATATGCAGTTTTGGCAGAGGCAGCAGCATATACATAGCTGCTGCTATGTGCCCTAAGAGCTTGTGTATAAACCAAGCTGTGATATATGTTTTTTTGTTTGAGTTGTGAGCTCAGATGTGTCATTGCTCTTTTTTAGGAAAGGTAGGCCTTCCCCTGCATTGTATTCATGTCAGTTCCTATAAATGTAATGATTTGAATTGGCTCTAGAGCTGCAATAGGAAGTTATGTATTCTTGCTGAGCAGGGCCAATGGAGAAAACTCCCCCATCAAAATATGCAGAAATCTACAAACCCGATGTCAAACTTGGAGCAAATAGGCTAAAACAAAGCTTTTCCGTAAGAGATGACGAACTGCTATACTAGCTCCATCTGAAGTAAGAGAGGTAGGGTAAAGCCCTGTCTGAGCCTTTTCCAGATGGAGCCAACTCAGTTCTACCAGCGCACACTGAAACCAATGCTTAAACAGCAACCAATGAGTTCCAACTATCTTAACATATGTTAGGTACATTTTTGCTGCCTTAAAGTGAATTCCCCCTTAGAAAATTGCCCCATAAATGGGTATATCAACTTTATAAATTGTAAACTCTTTGGGGAAGGAATTAATTGCAAAACTATAAACACAAACCAGTTGAGACTACGTACTGGGATGGCAGAAATGTTACAAATCAAATGAAAAACTAACATATATATAAAATGCCTCAAGTCCATTCCAGGGTAGAAAAAAATCCAATTTTGGTTCTTCTCTTCACATGAAATGCACACAGAATCTGTGCCAAGAACATAAAAACGTAGATCCTGTTCTACTCCAACTGCAGTTATTACAATGATGTCAAACACCACATCTTGAATAGTTTTATTAACAGTCTATAAAGCTATAAATTTTCTTGAAGCATTTTAAAAGAGAAATTAGACTTACCTGCTAATTGTTGTTCCTTGAGGAACTCCAGTTCAGTCCCGCACCTCTGGGTAGTTCATCTCCTCCAGCAGCTTGGAGACTAAGCATGTCATCTTTTTGATGACACTAGTGTACATATGGAGTGGAGGAGTAGCGTAGTGGTTAGAGCAACTGCCTAGTACCCAGAAGATCAAGGGTTCAATTCTGGCACTCCTTGTGACTTTGGGCAAGTCACTTTACCCTCCATTACCTCAGAAGAAAAGGCTGGCAATCTACTTCCAGTGATACATTGCCAAGAAAACCCAGAGGTAGCTGGGTCGCTATGAGTCAACACTGACTTGATGGCACTAAAAAAAAAAAAAAAGTATACATATGCAGCTGGCACTGCTATAAGAACATAAGATATGCCATACTGGGTCAGACCAAGGTCCATCAAGCCCAGTATCCTGTTTCCAACAGTGGCCAACCTAGGTCATACGTACCTAGCAGTTTCCCCAAAAGACACAGGTTCCGCAATGCTTGTACTGGGTCAAGCATTGATATCCTGGGTTCCTTCTTAATAATGGTTTATGGACCTTTCCTCCAAGAACTTGTCCAAACCTTTTTTAAACCCAGCTACACTAACAGCCTTTACTACATCCTCCGGTAACAAATTCCAGAGTTTAATTACACATTGAGTGAAGAAATATTTTCTTTTATTAGTTTTAAATAGTTTACCCTGTAGCTTCATTGCATATCCCCTAGTCTTTCTATATTCTGATAACGTAAACAATCTATCTACGTTTACCCGTTCCACTCCGTTCATTAATTTATAGACTTCTATCATATCTCCCCTCAGCCGTCTCTTTTCCAGGTTAAAGAGCCCTAACCTTTTTAGCCTTTCTTCATAGGAGTATCCTTCCATCCCCTTTACCATTTTGGTGGCTCTTCTCTGAACCTTTTCTAATAACGCTATATCCTTTTTAAGATACGGCGACCAGAATTGCACACAATATTCAAGGTACAGTCTCACCATGGAATGATATAGAGGCATTATAATATCTTTTGTTTTATTTTCCATTCCTTTCCTTATGATACCTAGCATTCTATTTGCTCTCTTGGCTGCCGCTGCACACTGGGCAGAGAGTTTTAACATGCTATCCACAATGACGCCTAAATCTTTTTCCTGGGTGGTGGTTCCTAATGTGGAACCTTGCATCGTGTAACCATAGTTTGGGTTGTTCTTCCCTAGGTGCATAACTTTGCACTTGTCCACATTAAATTTCATCTGCCATTTTGATGCCCAGTCTTCCAATTTATTAAGATCCTCTTGCAATTTTCCACAATCCTCTTGGGTTTTAACAACTTTAAATAGTTTTGTGTCATCTGCAAATTTGATAACCTCACTCGTTATTCCACTTTCCAGGTCATTTATGAATTTGTCAAAAAGCAGCAGACCCAGCACAGATCCCTGGGGTACACCACTATGCACTTTTCTCCATTGGGAAAATTGGCCATTTAGCCCAACCCTCTGCTTTCTATCTTTTAACCAGTTCTTGATCCACAGTAGTACACTGCCTCCTATCCCATGACTCTTTAGTTTTGCCAAAAGTCTCTGATGAGGGACCTTGTCAAAGGCTTTCTGAAAGTCCAGATACACTATATCAACAGACTCACCTTTGTCCACCTGTTTATTCACACTTTCAGAAATACATAATAGATTAGTAAGACAAGATCTTCCTTGTCTAAAACCAGGTTGGCTGTCTCCCATTAGGCCATGACTATGTACATGCTGAGTAATTTTATTCTTTATGATGGTTTCTACCATTTTTCCCGGTACTGACGTCAGGCTCACCGGTCTGTAGTTTCCCGGATCACCCCTGGAACCCTTTTTAAAAATTGGCGTTACATTGGCGATCCTCCAGTCTTCAGGTATTACAGATGATTTTAATGAAAATTCACAGATTACTAATAGCAGGTCTGCAATCTCATATTTCAGTTCTTTCAACACCCTTGGATGTATACCATCCGGCCCAGGTGATTTGCTACTCTTCACACATTAAAAGAGGGCTGCTACACAGTACCCTGTCCTGTGCTGCTGAGGTAAGCTATATTCTTATTTGATTTTAAATTTTAAATTATAGCTCTTTGCTGCTGCTAGGCTGTAACTTATTATGAAATTTAAACTACAAGCTCTCTGCTGGGTTCCAAATTAAACCAGAAAGCTCTCTTCTGTGTTTTAAATTTAAACTAAAAGTACTTTGCTGATACTAGGCCCTGAGTGACTATTAATTTAAACTACAAGCTCTCTGCTGGGTATGATATGTAACCAGAAAGTTCTCTTCTGTGTTTTAAATTTAAACTGCTGCTACTAGGCCCTGACTGATTTAACAAAAAATAGTGGGTTCACAGATTAATTAGCTTTAATACAAAAAATTCCTTACAGAAAATTCCCAGTATATACTCACAATTGCAGATCTCTCTCCAGAAGTAACAGTCCCCTTTTGTAGTCCTGCAAGACTCACCAGCCCACGTACCTATTGACAAAGCAGACTCAGAGGAGCAACAAATAAGTAGTTAAACATGCAACAAACACTTCCACGTCTAAATAAACTAGTAGCCCCTCCATCCTCTGGAAAGGGTACGCCGCCCCCCCCCCCCTCCAGGATGGGGAGGCCTATCTGTTGAGCACTTGAGCAACTCCAACCAGCGGGAAGCGAGCAACCAACTGCTCTTCTGGTCCAACCCTCCCCCAAACACTGATTACACACCCCTCCCTGGCTCTCCCTGGCCACTTCCTCCACCAAGAGAACCAGCTTCAGGACCGGGGTGTGCATAGATTATCACAGAAAGCACTCAGGGAGGGTTCCGGGACTGGAGTTCCTCAAGGAACAACAATTAGCAGGAAATCTAATTTCTCTTTCCTTATCGTCCCTCCAGTCCAGACCCGCACCCTCTGGGATGTATCAGAGCAGTTAAACTAATGGGAGGGACCCAGCAGCCTGAAGCACTGCTGATCCTAAATGAGCGTCCCCCGCTACCTGGACATCCAGGCGAAAGTGTCACCCTACAGATCTCCAACAGCGGAACTAAACTATACTCTGCTCACGAGGCTGCCTGAACCCTCGTGGAATGCGTCTGCAACCCTGCCAGCACTGCTCTACCCTTCAAGATGTATGCAAGCATGATTGCCTCACTGATCCATCTGGAAATGGAGGCTTAGCTGCCGCCTCACTTTTGCACGACTTGCTAAACAGAACCAACAGACGGTCCAATCTCCAAAAGGACGAAGCCCTTTTCACATACCTTCGCATCCAAGTGGCACAGCTGTGGAATGGCAGAGCCCATATCCGCTCTTGCCCACATCCGCGCTCGCCAGAGCCGGTAAGGAAACGGTCTGATTTACATGGAATGCTGACACCACCTTGGGCAAAACTGAAGGTACCAGGTGCAGGACCACTTTCTCTTTGGAGAAGGAAAGGAATGGCTCCTGGCATGACAGGATCCAAAGCTCCTAAATCCTGCTTGCCGAGCAAATCGCCACCAGGAATACCATTTTCAGAGTCAAATCCTTCAGGAAAGTTTGACTCAGTGGCTCAAAGGGTTCCCCAGACAGCACAGTCAGCACCAGATTGAGATTCTAAGGCAGTACCATTGCCCTCTTCGGCAGACAGAGGTGGGTCACTGCTTCTAGAAAGCTCAGCCTGTCTGGGGGTATACCCAACGGCACCCTGTGGACTTTCCTGCGATAACCGGAAATCGCCGCCAGTTGCACCCTCAAGGAACTGGCAGCTAGACCCTTATCAAAACCGGATTACAAGAACGCCAAGATGTCCGGGACAGAGGCAGTGGAAGGGCACGCCTGCCTCTCTCCGCACCATGATTCAAAGATGCACCCTATGCAGATGCACGCCAGGTTCGTAGACCACCTCTGGGACTGTAGCAAGGTCACTACCCCCAAGCCCGATTATCCTTTCTTCTTCAGCTTCAATAATTGATCCTCCTGGGGCATACGAAGCGGCTCCTGTGTCAAGAGGTCCTTCCAACCGGAAGCCACCACAGTCAGTCCGCCAGTATCCGAATCAGGTCAGCATACTACTGGCACCTCCAGCCACTGCACTAACCAGCCTATGAGCGCCCAAGGGGAAAAACAGAGAAGACCTTCTTCGAGCCACTGCTGAATTAGAGCATCCAGGCCCTTGGACTTACTCTCTTCTTCTGCTGAAAAACCGGCAGGCCTTGGCCAACTCGAACATTGCCATTAGGTCCATAACCAGTGTGCCCCATTGGCAGACCACCTGCTCGAACACCTCCTTATTGAGCTACCACTCTCCAGGGTCCATGCGCACTTGACAGTGTGATGGCAGCCTACCTCAGCCAACTCCTGCTATGTGCGCCGCCGATAACGCCTGGCGACGAATCGCTGCCCATCCGAACAGCTTTTCGGCTTCCTCCTCCAGGGCTGCACTTCCTGTGCCTCCTTGCTGGCTGATGTAAGCCACCATGGTCACATTGTCCGAGAGGACTTGGACAACCTTCCCCTGCAACCATGGCTCGAAACATTCTAGCACCAAGGTCACCGCTCGCATCTCAAGCCTGTTGATCGACCACAGGGCCTCCTGCGGACTTGTCCCTGAACAAAGCGTCCTTCGCAATGGGCTCTCCAACCTGACAGGCTGGCATCGGTCATCAGAGGAACCCACACCGGGGACTCCTTCCAGGCTCCCCACATGCAGCCATCAACTGAGGGCTCTCCTGGCACGCCGCAGGCAGGGGAGTACTTGGGACAGGGGTTGACTCTGATGGTACCATCGACTGAGCAGAGCCCTCTGCAGCGCACCCTCTGTATGTGCACCCTTACCCATCCATGGGACTAGCTCGAGAATGGCCACCATGGTCCCCAGAACCTGCAGATGCCGCCATTCTGATGGTCTTGCCATCTTCAGGACCTGCCGAATCCACTGTCGTAGCTCCTGCCCCCGGTGAACCGGCAGGAAAATCCTGCCCACGCAGGTATCAAAGCACACAAATACTCTAGCTCCTGGGCCGGCCATAACTGACTCTTGGCCAGGTTGACACCAACCAAGACTTTTAAGGAACTCTCCCACGTGCGCTGTTGCTCTTTTCGCTATTATCCCTGGACTTCACCTGGACCAGCCAATTGTCTAGGTACGAGTGGACGAGAACTCCTTCCTTGTGGAGAGCTGCCGCCACCACCACCATGACCTTGATGAAGGTATGGGGGGTGGTCGCCAGACTTAAGGGCAACGCTTGAAACTGGAAATGGCCCCTTGGCACCGCACAGCGGAGAAACTGCCGATTTTCTGGACAGATGGAAACATGCAGATACGCCTCTGCGAGATTGAGAGTCACCCAAAATCACCAGGAACCCAGCATTCGCCCCCCCCCCCCCGCTTCACTGAAGGTACGAGATGCCGAGCTCTTCAGCAAGCCCACGGTACGCTACCTAGGAGTCACGCTTGACCAACAGCTCGACATGAAGGCCCAGATCAGCAACATGGTCAGTCTACCATAAAATAAGGTCGCTCCGTCAACTCCGGCAGCTGCTCGAGCCAGATGACTTCAGGACAATCTTTCAGGCCCTAGTAATCCCACATTTTGATTCTGCTAACGCCATACTATACGGACTCCCGAAGAGCACGCTAAATCCACTGCAGCTTGCAATGAGTGCAGCCGCCAGAATCTTGCATGGAGCCTCCAGAGGGAACATATAACGCCAATCTTGAAGCACCTGCACTGGCTGCTGGTCCACTGCAGACTTTCCTTTAAAGTGCTACTGCTGACCTTCAAAGCCATAAATAAGTGTTCATCTACCTCCCTCACGAACCTCATCCAACCCACCCCCATCAATAGAGCAAGGAGGTCAAGCTGCCGTTAAACTGACACTCCCGAAGGCGATCATAAAATGCTCCCAGTCAACAAGAAAGAGAGCCTTCACCTTATACGCACCCACATGCTGGAACGCTCTTCCACCCGCCATTCGAGCAATCGCCGACCTCGCCCAGTTAAAAAGCGCTGAAGCACCATCTCTTCATCCAGCACTATACTGATTCATACAAACATCTCTCAACCAGGCGCACCCAGGAACCAAAACCACCACCCCCATCGCAGCCACCCTGCAGGATTGCAACCCCACTCACTAGATCACGAGACAATCTGCTGATGGAATTGTGCACATGCTTAGACCTATCAATCTGTATTTATTAAATAAATCTGTAAATAGTTGCGAGCTGACCACGTCACCTGTGACGGCTAGCTTGCCTGTACATAGTTACCCTGTCAGTCCTGTTTAGAAACCCCTGTTCATTGTAAGTCCAGTTGTGGGCTCTGCCTGCACTGCACGAGTTGTTAAATGTAAACCGCGCCGATTTCAAAGAGCGCGGTATAAAAAAAAAAAAGACATTAAATAAATAAATAAAATCTCCGCTTCCTACCGCCATTATTACTGTGAAAATGCGGTACCCGGAGACCGTAATTCATGCCCTCGAAGTCAAGAATTGGGCGAAAGGAACCTTCCATTTGGGCACCACGAAATAAATGAAGCATCAACCGCAGATGTGCTGGTCTTGTGGAACCAGTTCCACAGCTCTCAGCTGCAGGAGACAAGTCAAGGTCTCTTTGACTGCTGCCAACACCGCTTCGCCCACTTTGGGTGATCAAAGGAGCTCGTTCTTGCTCCAGTGGCGGATATAGGCGTGCCATGGATTGCACCCCTTTAAGGCCAATCTCCGGAAGATCCCACTCATCCTGGATCATCTATCCTACTACTCCATGTACTGGTAAGACTTTCTATTTCCGTACCGCCTGGAACAGCAGATCCCTATAGCGTCTCTTCCTCTGCCGGGAGGTTAGCAGGCATATTCAGGGCCTTGAGGGTACACATAGAATGTGAGCCCTTTGGGGGACGAGGAATTGTATCAGTACCCGCTTGTAGTGATTGTAAACCACCCTAATGGCCTTTGGCCTGGACAGCATATCATGAAATTGCATAAACATAAGCATAAAGATGAGCACTGGTAGCTCCTCCCAGCGGAAAACCCAAACAATCTGGGCCTGATCCTCCTGTTCTGGGCTCTCTCCTTCTTCCAACTCCTCCTGCAGATCTAGCTCTGTGTCAATGTCTTCCCCATCCAGCCCCTCCGACAACGGCGACTGCTGCCACTCCTCTAAGCCTCTAGCCCGCTTAGACGCCACTGCTCCTGACTTGTGCTCTTTTGCGTCTGACATCCTCTTAGCCCTGTGTTCCAGGGCTGAGGAGCCACTTGGTAAGCAAAACGCCTTGGTAGGCAAAAGTAAGAAAAAGATCAGGTGAGAACTCCCCCAGGAACCATACTGCTCCCTGGGCTCAAGAGGTGGATGGTCCGGGCATTGTGCATGGACCAGGGGCTGGATCCGTTGAAGGTAGCATGTGAAGGGGAAAAATGAATCCCCCTTCAGGTACCTTTATTACAGGTTGAATCCATCTTGTGCTAACGTCTATAGCTCAGGCCTAAGAAACAGCTTGCTCTGACGTTTTCACACCGAAACTGCAAAATCAGCAAGATTGAGCAATGAAATGAGCTAATATCCTGTCCCAGAGAGCTGACACAATGAGAGGCTCTGAAAACTACACAGCTAGTGAAAAGCTGTCACCTGAGCCCCTTGAAAGAACAAAGGGGAACAGAATGAAGAACTTAATCTACAGGAAACAGAGCTGGCACACAGCGACAAGGACTGCCGTGAGAATGGGAAGACAGGATGCTACAGAGAAAACAGAGGGTAAAAGATTAAGAAGCAGATTTGCTTGAAATAATAAAGAATAAGAAAAGAAAGGAAATCTATTTATCAGCAATTTGAGCCTGAAAATGAATATAGAGAAGAAATTCTAATAAGCAGACAGACATTAGCTGATCTCATTGGAGTGAAGCTGTCTCTGTCTCCAGGACCTTTTTACACTTAAGTCAGGTGCTTTGCTTGTTATAGATGTATTGATGCTATGGATTGATATTGAAATTTGTACCTTATAAGTTAAAGCAAAGCTTGTGCCATTACAGACCTGGCAAGATAAATAAAAAAAAGTTTCCATGCTTTTATGGTGGCACGAGCAATTTGTTTAAAGCAAGTCCTGTATGTATGTTGGGGTTGAACACAAGCAGCCAAACAAAAATAGAAAATCCCCAGATTAGCTTAGGGGAAGCCCAGAAAAACCCCAACACATGGTGCCCCCCCCGCTCCCAGGGTCTCTTGCAACCAGGAGGGACTCTTCTGCCTCATCTCATCCTGCAGGTCAAGCTCCCATGACAGCCTCTTGCATGCAGTTTAGGCAGACGCCTGCCTCTGAGACCCCAGCACATCGGGGACTGCATATCTTGAGGATTTTTAGATTGCGCTGCAGTGTTGTATCTTAAAGATATGAAATGGACCTTACCCTGATCCCATCAAATTGGCACATTCTCAGAGTAAAGTTTACGTTTTTCTTCTAATACTACACATGGATAAAAAGGAGTGCAGCTTCCATTACAAGCAATATTACAAATTTAATAGGTACATAATCTGGGCTAAGCGACAAGAGATGATCATGTCAGGTTACTCACGGACCATAGACAGATGGAAGGATTTCATTTGCATCCAATTTACTATCTTTCAAATTACATACATTTCATATATGCAGGTACTTCCTGTTTTCCACAGAGCTGTAGCTGCTACAAGCATCACTTCGATCTATCCATCACACCTGTCCTTTGGTCAGACCATAGCCTAATAACCTTCCTGATGCCATCTCATCAAGATCTAGCTCCTCCCAGCCGACCAAGTATACTGACATCGGCAAACCCTGTGCGTTTCAAGCCACTTGACAAGGAAGAGTTTACCAAATTGGCACTCGCAAAACCATCATCCAACCTAAATGAAATGGTCACCAATTGGAACGACATCCTTAACTTGTTCGCTCAACAGCCCTCCTCGGACAAACATCCAACCTCCAATAGCCGGGCCGGTAAAAGAACGACAGCTCCTTGGTTCTCTGCTGAGTTACGGTCTTCTCTACTTCTCCTGAGAAAACTTGAGAGAAAATGGCGGCGTACCCATAACACGGAGGACCAAGACAAATACTTAACTCACCTGAAAACTCATCGTGAAGCAATGTGGGACAAAAGGAAAGAATTCCACTCTGAGCTCCTCAGCCGCTCACTAAACAAGCCCCGTGACCTTTTAAACCTTGTAAATCCTTAATCAACGAACTTTCATCACCACAACAAGAACCAATACAACCCTCAGTTATATGCCAACTACCTTCAATCCAAGGCCAACAAAACATCCACAGCCAGGATCCCAAAATCTTCCCATGCTCACCACCATCAGTCTCCACTCATGAAGCTTACACCTCCATCTGCGAGAAGCATCGAAGACATTATTGCGATCATCAACACCACCACAGCACCAAATGACCCATGCCCAGCCTACTGGATCAGATCACTGCGATCGGAACTTAGCCCAACCATAGCTGAAATCACACGACTCTCCTTCTCAACAGGTTCATTCCCATCGAAGCTTAAACAAACATCCATATGGCCTCTGCTAAAGAACCAGTTGGATCCACAGAAAGTAGAATCTTATCGGCCGATCTCAAGCATTCCACTACTAGCTAAAATACTTGAGAAGGTTGCTCAGAGACAGATCCAGCAACACATTGACATCTTTTCCCCTCTAGACCACTGCCAGCATGGATTTAGGGAAGCCCACAGAGTGGAGACACTACTGACCTCCCTATCCAACACCTTAATCAGTGCGTTAGACAACATCAAAATGGGCTTCGCGCTAATCTTCCTCGACATTGCTGCCGCATTTGATTCAGTCGACCACGCGCAACTCCTAACACGACTCTATGAGAAGGGTATCCAGGGTCTCGCCTGGGAATGGTGTAAATCCTACTTAGAAGACCGACGGCAACAAGTTAGGATTGGTTCCACCACATCCAAACCATTTCAGCAAAAACAAGGTGTACCCCAAGGCTCCTCCTTATCCACGCTGCTCTTTAACATATACATGCAGCCGATATGTGAAATCATCTGCTCATTCGGAATCTCATGCCTGATCTACGCTGACGACGTGCTGATGTTTACACCTATCAATGTCACGCTTCCTGATTACACAGCCTTAGTAGACTGTTTCAACGCAGTTACAGACTGGCTTCACAAACAGAATCTTCAAATAAATTTCAAAAAAACGGAAGTCTTATTCATTACGAGGAACAAAAATATTTCACCTCTTCCGACCCTAAAAGTAAGAGACGCAGAGTTACCAAGCAAACCCACCATACGATACCTGGGTATTATACTAGACCAACGGCTAGACTTCACAGCGCACATAAGCAGCACGGTCAAGACTATATACTACAAGATCAAGACATTACGCCACCTCAGACCCATGTTGGCTCCAGAGAACTTCCGTACAATATTCCAAGCACTAGTAACACCCCACTTCGACTACGCAAACATAATACTCCATGGACTCCAAAAAAGCTCCCTAAACCCGCTACATCTAGCAATGAACACTGCTGCCCACATCCTCTGTGGGACATCCACGAGACCACATAACCCCCATCCTAAGGGAACTACACTGGCTGCCAATAAACTGCAGGATATCATAACAAGGCCCTCCTCATTACTTTCAAATCCATTAACAAAATATCCCCCTCCTCCATATCTGCCCTCCTCACTCACACCCCTAACAACAGATCAAGGCGGACTTTAGCCTCCAACACACTTATAATCCCGAAGGAAGCTACAAAATGTTCACAATCAACTAGCAATAGAGCCTTCGCCCTTTACGCCCCTAGATGCTGGAATAACCTCACTCATAGCATCAGATCGATCAGAGACATCAAGCAATTCAGGAAAGCTCTGAAGCATCATCTATTCCTTCTACACTTCTCACAACCCAACAGCACTGCCCCTTCTCCCACCACACAACCCAACCCTTCAACGCCACACTCATCACACACAAACTAAACTAGCCATCTCTCAAACCCAATCCTGATTTACAAGTTTTCGATCTAATAAAACTTTAGGTACAAAACCACGTCAGTTCCAGAATATACATTAATAGTACTACAGGAATACACATTTGAATTGTACTGTACTAATTTTAATTTAACTGTAATGACATACCAATGTGCTTTAATTTAAATAGCCCACTCATATTCTTCTATCACCACTTAAACTGTACATAGTTCCAACAGTTCTTTTCCATGTTACCTCCCCGTTATATGTAAACACTGGAAAATTATGCTGCCCTTGTGTCAAACTGTTAATTGTAAACCGCACTGATAATAAAGAGCACGGTATAGAAAAGCCTTTAAATAAATAAATAAACCTATATGCAGCACCTCTGGTGGGTTTTTTTTTTTACACTTATCTTTATTTCTGTCTCTGACTTTTTATCTGACCCTTCTCAGGAGAAAGCAACAATGTCTCAACCAAGTGCCAGTTACATCACCTGACCTAGCACAACAGCCCTCTAAAAATCCACCCAGCAACAATGGCCTATCTGATTAGGCCTTTCGCACATGCCTGCATCAAGTCATTGTGCACTGAATGAGTTTTGAGCTGTATAACACAAGGAATGCTTAAGGATTAAGTGGGATTCATGCTCCTTGATACCATCCTATACTAGGCACTGTCCTCAATCTGTACCCAAGTAGGTAAAAGGATCCCCAGCACAGTTCACCTCCACAGGCTCAAGCACAGAGCACTAGAGTACTCGAACTAAAATAAAATAAAGCCAAACCAAAATCTAATTAACTGAAAATGAAATGAAAAAGAAAATGCAAATGGCCTCCTAAGAAGAGGCTGCTCTATCCTGCTTTATTCTCCGGTGGCTGCCTCTCCCAGGCACCCAAAACACAGCAGGGGGTTAAACACATGCAGGCCTGAATAAGAAGAAATCGTGCCTAAATGCAGCAGGGGGAGTTTCCCACACCGCTGCAGGCTCCCAAACATGCCTCTGTCTCCTCTTGTTCTGGCGGTTGCTAGGGGTTCCTGCTGTCCCCCCCCCCCAACCACTCTTACCTGGGAGCCTCTTTGCCACATGGCTTTTCTACCCCTCACGCTCAGCTTTCCTTCCCGGCTTCGGCGCTGAGGGGGTGACTTGTGGCTGCCAGCTTTCACTCCTGTCAAGCAACTGCAGCGGCTCCTTACCTGATAACAGGTTCGGGAGCAGCCAGAAGTCTCGTACTAAGGAAGGCTCACACAGAACTCCCCCCTCAAAATCCTGGGGAGGGGGGGAAGAAGGAATATCCTCCCCTCAGCCCTGTTGTCCCCCAGGTTCTCTCTGTTCCATCTGGGCTTTTTTTTTATTTTACATTTCTGCCTTTAAAAACAAATAAACCTGCACCTTAAGAGATAATTGGTCCATACCTGCTAATTATTGTTCCTGAAGGAACGACAGTCCAGTCCCTTTACTTCTGGGTTGCGCAACCCTTCCAGCAGCTTGGAGGCTGAGTCTAACCCTTTTGAGGATGGTTAGGTATAAATACCCCTGGCACCACCCCTAAGCCCCAGTAATCTATTGAAAAGCAGAGTTAACGTACAAACAATTAAAACCTAAAAACTCTTTTTTTTTTGTTGTAAATAATGTAGGAAAAGAAAAAACCCTGTAGGGTCAACAAGAAGTAGGAGGGAGGAGAAGGTTTACCTGAGGCTGCCGCAGCCTTCCCCGGCCCCCAGCCCACTTGACCTGTGCAAGACACCTTCCGCCTCTGCTTCAGACTCGGATTCGGTCCGCTATACTTTCCGTAGCCCGGGTGGGATCAGGGACTGGACTGTCGTTCCTTCAGGAACAATAATTAGCAGGTAAGGACCAATTCTCTTCCTTATCGTCACTCCAGTCCAGTCCCTTTACTTCTGGGATGTAACAGAGCAGTTCAAACTTGGGTGGGGTTCGCTATCCCAGAACGAATTACCGCGTCCCCAAACCTAGCATTTGCAGACCTCTGAACATCCAGCCTGTAGTGTTTGGTAAAGGTATGTAGCGACGACCAAGTTGCCGCTCTACAAATATCCAGCGGTGGAACAAGGCTGTACTCTGCCCAGGAAGTGGCCTGCGCCCGCGTGGAGTGGGCACGCAGTCCTCCCGGAACCTGCTTCCCCTTCAGGATATAGGCGGAAGCAATAGCTTCCCTGATCCATCTAGAGATAGACGCCTTAGCCGCGGCCTCCCCCTTGTGAGGACCCCCAAACTGAACGAACAAACGTTCAGACTTTCGAAAGGAGGCCGTACGGGAGAGGTAATGCTTCAACACTCTCTGCACATCCAGACGACGTAGCCTGTCATCCTTCCCTCCCCGCCCGTCGGTTGGGAACGCAGGCAGTGAAACTGGCTGGTTCAGATGGAAAGGCGAAATTACCTTGGATAAGAAGGAGGGAACTGTCCGTAAGACCACCTTGTCCTTGAAAAAGGAGAGGAAGGGGGGCTGGGAGGACAGCGCTTGGAGCTCGGAGACACATCTGGCCGAGCAAATGGCGACCAAGAAGACCGTCTTCAGCGTCAGATCTTTAAGCGAGGCTTCCATTGCTGGCTCGAAAGGCTCTCTGGTCAAGGCATTTAACACCAAGTTGAGGTCCCAGGGAGGGATTACTGATCTTTTCTGGGGGCGCAGACGCCTAACCGCCCTCAGGAACCTGGCCACGTCCAGGTGGACTCCTAAGGGCTTCCCTCGAACCTTGCCTCTATAGCAAGAGATGGCTGCCAACTGGACTCGTAGGGAGCTGGGAGCAAGACCCTTCTCAAAACCTGCTTGCAAGAATTCTAGGATCTCTGGGATAGAGGCTGAAAAGGGCTTCTTCCGGCGTTCCGTACACCAGGCTTCGAAGATGCGCCACACTCTCACATAGGAAAGACAGGTCGAACGCTTTCGCGCGCTCAACAAGGTTGAAATCACTGAACCCGAATATCCCCGCTTCCGGAGCCACGCCCTTTCAATAGCCAGGCCGTAAGCGAGAATCGATCCACGTGAGGCATCTGGACAGGCCCCTGTCTCAGAAGACCTTTCCTGCAGGGGAGCCGCCACGGCTGGTCGGCCGTTAACTTCACTAGATCCGCATACCAAGGACGGCGAGGCCAATCTGGAGCAATGAGGATGACCAGCCCTTGGTGGGCTTCCACCTTCTGAAGAACCCTTCCGATCAAGGCCCAAGGCGGGAACATGTACAGGAGCCCCTCCGAGGGCCACCTCTGAGCTAGAGCATCCAAGCCTTCGGACATTCTTTCCTTTCTTCGGCTGTAAAAACGATTTGCTTTGGCTGACAAATAACGGGCCATGAGATCCATAATTGGGGGACCCCAAAGGGAGACAATCTGGTCGAAGCCTTCCTGCTCCAGCTCCCACTCTCCGTGGTCGACCTTGAACCTGCTGAAGTAATCGGCTGTAACGTTGTCCGATCCGGCCACGTGCTGAGCTGATAGGGCTGACAACCGGGTCTTGGCCCACCGGAACAGGCTGTCCGCCTCCTTCTCTAGGGCGGGGCTGCTTGTTCCCCCCTGGCGGTTGATGTAGGCCACCGTGGTGACATTGTCTGAGAGGATGCGGATTGCGTTCCGCCACACTAATGGCTCGAGCGCCTTGAAGGCCAAGACTACTGCTCGTAACTCCAGCCTGTTGATGGACCACTGCGACTCCACCGAGGACCAAAGACCCTGAGCGAACTGGCCCTGGCAATGAGCTCCCCAGCCCGTCAGGCTGGTGTCCGTTGTCAGCAGGATCCACTGAGGAGTTTCGAGAGGCATCCCGCATTCCAGGTTCTTCGGACACCTCCACCACTGGAGGGCCTTCTTGGTTCGAGGTGCGCAGGGTAGTGGTACGGACAAAGGATGATTCTGCGGAGACCAACGACGTAATAAGGAGCGTTGTAGAGGCCGCATGTGGGCCCTGGCCCACGGAACTACCTCTACTGTCGCAGCCATGGTACCCAGGAATTGAAGGTAAAGCCACGCTGAGGGGTTCCGTCTCCCCAGGAACTGTGATACGAGGGTCCTTAGATCCTTTGCCCATTTCTGGGGGAGAAACACCTTTCCTTCTCTGGTGTTGAATCTTGCTCCGAGGTACTCGAGTTCCTGAGTGGGTATCAACTTGCTCTTCGTCCGATTGATGATCCACCCTAACTCCTCCAGGACCTTTACTACTCGGGCTGTAGCCGAACGACTTTCCGTTTCTGATTTCGCCCTGATCAACCAATTGTCGAGGTATGGATGTACCAGGATCCCTTCCTTTCGTAGGGAGGCGGCTACCACCACCATTACTTTGGTGAAAGTCTGGGGAGTCGTAGCTAGACCGAAGGGCAGCGCCTGGAATTGAAAATGTCCTCTTGGCACCGCGAATCTCAGGAACTGCTGATGAGAACTTCGAACCGGGATATGCAAATAGGCTTCCGTCAGGTCCAGAGATGTGCAAAATTCCCCGGTTCTTACGGCCATGACTGACTGACTTCAGGGTTTCCATTCGGAAATGGGGTACCTTGAGGCAGCGATTGACCTGCTTTAAGTCTAGGATCGGACGAAAGGATCCTTCCTTTTTTGGAACTACAAAATAAATGGAGTACCAACTGGAGCCGTATGGGTCTGGTGGGACCGGAGTCACTGCCCCGCGCGCTAAAAGTCTTGAGAGTGTGACTTCTATCGCCCTCCTTTTTGCCGGAGAGCCGCAGGGGGATTGAATAAAGGCTGGAAGGATCTGCTTTCCAAATTCGAGGGCATAACCTTCTCTGATCACTTCCAGGACCCACTGATCGGACGTGACCCGGGACCAGGCGGGAAGAAATAGCCTTAGACGGCCCCCCAAGGGTAAGTCGCCCGCCTGGACCCCCTCTATCTCATTGCGATTTCCTAGGTCCCGAGAAGGAGGTAGAGGCCCCAAAACCTCTCCCTGCTCCTCGAAACCCCCTAAAGTTTGAACCCCTGGCCGGGAAGCGGCCCCTAGGAAAAGGGTTTGACCTGGCTGGACGAAACCTCCGGAGGTCTCTTGGCTGGCTCCGCGTTGGTGCTGGGGGGGCGAGCCTGCTTCGGTCTGTCCTCCGGAAGCCTGCCTCCCTTGGACTCGCCAAGATCTTTTACTAACTTTTCCAAATCCTCACCGAATAATAATCTCCCCTTAAAGGGAAGACGGCCCAGCCGCGCCTTTGAAGAAGTATCAGCTGCCCAATTGCGGAGCCACAAATAGCGCCTAGCTGCGACTACTGATGCCATGTTCTTAGCTAGGCTCCTGATGAGATCGTACTGGCTATCCGCCAGGTAGGCTGCACCTGACTCCAATTTAGCTGCAATGGGCTGTACGTCTCCTGCGGGACCCTCCGTCAGCTGAAGTTGTTGGGACCACCTCAAGCAGGCCCGTGCCACCCAGGCCCCTGAAACCGAGGCCTGCAAGGCGAGGGCACTAACATCAAAGGCCTGCTTTAGCAAGGTGTCCAATTTTCTATCCTGTGTCTCTCTCAGGGCCGCGCTACCTTCTACTGGGATAGTCGTCTTCTTAGTAACTGCAGATACCGCTGCATCCACCTTGGGCGACTTCAGCAATTCTCTGTCCGATTCCGGTACTGGATAAAGGCGTGTCATTGAACGCACACCTCTCAGGGAGGACTCTGGTTGGTCCCACTCTTCCTGAATCATTTGGCAGACGACCCTGTGGATGGGAAAGACCTTTTGAGACTTCCGGACTGCTTGGATCAGGGGGTCCTCCAGCGCTTCTTCTTCAGCTGGGGTGTCAGAAGCCACCTTGAGGACCTTCAGGGACTCATTAATTAGCCCCAGGAGCTCCTCCCGACGAAAGACTCGTACTATGCGGGACTGATCCTCCTCCGGGATCTCTCCTTCTTCGAGTTCCTCTTCTTCATCCCCTATCTCCTTATCGGAGAGCTCCTCCTGCGTGTCCTGAGGAAGGGAAGTGGACGGCTCTTCGCTCGCTAGTCTCGCGCGTTTAGTTGGGATACCGGAATCATGGGGAATGGCCTTCAATAGTTTAACCCCCAGGCCTTCCTTCCCTGTGCTCGAGCCTCCTGCCCCCAGCCCCTGCTTGCGCATGCAGTAGGGCTTGTGTAGCAGAAGGACGAAATCAGGAGAAAATAGATAACAGGTACCCTCTTCCCCAAGGGCAGAGGGGAGGGAGGGGGGCAGGGAGGGAGCAGGTAACTCGGATGTCGAGGGCGGAGGGAGGAAGGGCTCTCTTTCTCCTTACAGAAGCTCCACTGAACCCTCATTAGCTTGAGAGATGGACAACTATGTCCTGCTCCACAGAGGCAGCTTCTGCAGCGCAACCCCTGCAGATACCTGACTCTGAGGCAGTGCCCCTGCGAATGCCCAAGACGGGCACCGTAGTTTGCCAGACATAGTTCCCCTGACTCACTGAATCAAACAAAAGTAAAAAAAGGCAGATTATGCTCCCCTCAACTTAAATGGGAATTAACATTAAGCTATCTCTTGAGCTGCAGCTCTAGGCTGAACAATGGAACAATTTCCTCCCCCCACACCCCCCGATAGAATGTAGCCTTTGGAAACAATTAAAGCAAAGTAAATTAAATTTGGATACAAATATAGAGGTTTAAGCCATCAGAAAAGGGAGATCCCCAGTACTTGAGGTTTTAATGAATTCCACGATCTGTGGTAACCTCCGGGAATGAAAATCGCCCTCCGGAGTCCTGCACTTGGCTAGGCCTCAGCCACGTGGAGAGTAGGCCGGGTCCCGGCGTCTCCGCTCGCACCGCCGGACCCGCTACCAGTTCGACGCGTGATCCCGCAGCCGTCTGAAACCTCCGACCGCTCCCGAGCTGCTTTGCCAAGCCGGGAGCGAGGAGGGACGGCGCTTTGGAGCCTCAAGCGCTCAGCCGCCTGAGGGCTTCGGCGCGAGGGTCTGTTGCTGAGGTCTGGGAGCCGGAGGGCCTCGAGATGTCCTGTGACCTCCGAGATGTCCTGCGATCTACCCCCTGCCGCCGGCAAACCTCTTCGGTGTGTTGAACCCTCTCCCACCGGCCAAAACCTCTTGCGAGCAGAGAGCTCGATCGCCGGAGGAGGGAGGGAGGGGGGGAGAGGGGGGAAGGAGGAAGGAAAACCTAAAGGGGCACTAACCAACTGAAAAGCTTAATGAAATTAAGAAAACAAGATCTAAAACTAAGCTAAAATTTTAAAATTAAATTCAATGCAAAAAAATAAATAGGAGACTCCAGTAAGCCCCTGGCTTACGGAACCCTCCAGCTGCTTGGAGGCTGAGAATACTGGGGCTTAGGGGTGGTGCCAGCGGTATTTATACCTTACCATCCTCAAAAGGGTTAGACTCAGCCTCCAAGCTGCTGGAAGGGTTGCGCAACCCAGAAGTAAAGGGACTGGACTGGAGTGACGATAAGGAACAAGGGAAATAAAAGCAAACTCTAACTAAACCTATCTCCTTAGTTGTCTCTTCAGTGAGTCCAGCACCCTGGCTCACAACCTCCTCCAGCTGCTTGGAGACTGAGCTTACTGGGGCTGGTGGGCGGTGCCAGCTGCATATGTACGCTAGTGTCATCAAAAAGATGACATGCTCAATCTCCAAGCTGCTGGAGGAGGTGCACTACGCAGAGATGCGGGACTGGCCTGGAGGGACGATAAGGAACTATCCATTAAGTAGCATTATACATTTTCATTCCTCCCCCTTATGACATCTGATCATGGTTGCCACAGCCTGAGCATGTAACAACTGTGATTAAGCAGAGTCCAAAGAGGACAGCCTGCTCTATGGGAACTAGCCTGTGTGTTCTTCTTAATCATTTCAGGACTAGCCATGGTCTCTGTGCAACCATTCAGCATCAACAGGGTCATGTGAATTACCCAGGCTGCAGAAGTTTAAATTTAAACTATGACCCACATTGTTGAGGGGTGTCCTCTTGACTAAACTTTAGGGCAAGTTTCATAAACTCTGTTCAGGCAAATGTAAAACAATTACTTGGTACGTTTCAAATAAATAAGGCAACAAAAATAAGAATAGTTGGTAAAGTGATAAAGAATTAGTAATAAACTGCTGACAAGAAAAATTCTAGCTGTTATTCAGAATACACACAAAAACCACTGACCCTGATTCACACATACAGATGCAGTACCACTTAACTGAGGATCAGACTTCCTCTTTTTTGAAAAAGCATAACAGAGCCAGTCTAACTTCTGCAATTTGCAAATGCACGCCAGAAGACTGAACCAAATGGATCTTGTTCAAACATCATATGCAACAGTGCAAGTGCCATGGGGTTATAGTCTGCAAAGCTATATCACTTAGGAACTAGAGGCCATGCAATTTTTATATTGTTGCACATTAACTCAGGCTTTTAGGTAGATGCAATTAGTAAATTTTAATAGAAGTCTGTTCCTAAATGGCTGATCATGAGCACACTAAGTCCAACTATATACCATAAGGAGCAGGGCCAGTGCAAGGAAATTAGGTGCCCTAGGCAAACCTTTGGCGTTTTGCCACGTCTCCACCCTCCAGTTATCTTTAAAGCCTTAGTCCCCCATGAGATCTGAGAATCACATTTAACAATCATGATCCCACCAGCATCACTAACCCCCACTGTGTGATTCTGTAAAAATGCATAACTGGACATAATGGACCAGATATTCAGCAGCAGCGGCTAGCGCAAGTACAGTGCCTAGCCGTCACTGCTGAAGAGTCAATCTGGATATTCAATGCTGGGATCATATCCGGCCATCAGTATTGAATATCCTGGTATACCACACAGCGCAGAAGCTAACCAAGCAGCAGTTAGACAGCTTTGGCTGCACTTTTCGCCACTGAGGGTTAACCAGACAGTGGCTGAATTATGCCACTGATGGTTTATCCCCAGGTACCACCCATGTAACTTCCCCGACATGCCATGCTAAGCTACATAATGGATAAATAGTCCCACAGGTGCTCCTTGTGGTCTTGGGTAAGCCACTTAACCCTCCATTGACCATGTTCCCTGTAAGTATTAGTGTGTGTGTCTCATATCCCCTCATGTTAAATGTATTGTATCCCCCAATTGTGTTGTGACCACTTTGATTGAAGGATAAGGTGGTATACAAAAAACTGTCTAAATAAATATATATAATGGCGTTACTTGGGGATATTCAGCAGCACTAACCATGTTAGTGCTGCTGAATATCCCGCTAAGGGGCATTTACAGAGTTTACAGCTCTGTAAACCATGTAAATGCTTTGCAGTATTGGACCCAATACTTTTAAATATCAAACTCTGCTTCATATTTATACATACATGCCTAATGAGGATAATTTCCAAAAGTCACTTACCAAGGTAATTGGGCTATCTGAAAACTGCCTACCCTTCCCAGACTAAAAGTACACACTGATGATTCTTTGAGTTTTGATGTCAGGACCTTTGCTTTGACTGAAATTGTTATATGCAATCCCCCAGAAGCTACCACTCTAGGCTACCCCCTCATCTGCCTGCTGGTTAAGCCAGCCTTGACAGCACAGATAAAATGTCAGTAAAACTCTGGAAGACTTGTCAGTAAAAAATATTTTCATGAGTTGGCAACCCTGCCAGATGCCAATCCTTTGATTGATCCAATCCTAGAGATTGCAAGACTCTATATCCTTTTGTAAATCCACTGTGTCATCTAGTATTAGGGTGAAAGGTTTTGTGTTCCTGCAGCATTTAGGTTTTAGAAGTGAAGCACTCTATATTGTGCCAATTCAGCAAATCCTCTATTTTTAGAGGAGAAAGGATTATGTATTTTTGTTCAAATAGTAAGTTACCAAACCCCTATTTATTTTATACTGCAATTGTATCTGAAGGGTTTGGGGTTTTATTGTAAGGGAAGATTTATTCAATATGTTAATCCAAAAAGCTCATTTTTACAGTTACAAGTAAGTGCAAACGTCAAACACAAGAATCCTTCTTGCTATTCTAGATGCTTATCATCCTACTGCTGGATGCAAAACACAAGACCCCTGGAGCAAAACAACTGATAATTTGCTTAAAGCCACAACTTGAAAGGAGGACTGGGATTTGAACCCAAGTTTGAAAATTCTAAGATGACAGTTTAGAAGTAATCTTGTCACCAGTGCAATCAATTGCTGATGCTACAAGGCTAGGTTATCAGCTCCCCAGCCAGAGAATGGAAGGCAGTTTTATTCTATGCTCTGCTGCAGACCTCTTAATTTTAGGAGTCCTTCAATGATAGTGGAGAAAGCAGAAAGAAGCCTCCATGCATGCTTGGCTTATTTTAAAATGCTCCTTCACATGAGTCCCTCTTCATAATCTGTGAATACTTCTTGTTGGCTGAAAAAGAGCATCTCGACAAGTATCTAACAGATTGATCAGTGAGCACCTAGAAACTAGCTGCCTTACTGGTACACACTGCCATCCCTTCCACAGCTTCCAGAAATCACATTTACAAATGGACTGTTTTAAATTGGCCAGCAATGAGTCCTGATCTCAATCCAATCAAGAACGTTTGGAAAGTGCTGAAATCTGCCATTGGTAAAAGGAATCCTGGAAACATTCATGGAGTTGGAACAAATTTATTTATTTATTTACAGTCTCTTATATACCGCACTATTCATCATCAGCGCGGTTTACATGGAACAAAATGCTCAGTACATTTAACACGTATGAGTTTACAGGTAACAGGGTATAAATAACTTGGATAACCGGGGTAACTATTTACAAAACATACTAAATGGAATCATATACACAGAAGATACATAGAAAAACCAGTCCACTATAGCAATGAATATCACACTTGGTGAGTTGTTGATATACCCTAGATTTATCTGGGACTGGTATCAGTGGGTGTTATTGGGCTCTAGGTGATTCCATTGGGTTCTAAAAGGTATTTGTTGAAGAGGTGGCATTTGAGGGCTTTCCTAAACTGTGTCAGGCTCCTAATAGCCCGGATATCAGGGGGTAGTGCATTCCAGCATATTGGGGCACTGAGACTGAAGGCTCTGTTGGCTGTCGATTTAGTGCAAGTAGTAAGTTCCTTCGGGATTTTGAGGGAGTTTATAGCCATGGATCTCCTTGCTCTATCTGGAGATGTGCTATGGATGAGTGAGGATAAGGATGCCGATGTGAGATTATTGACAGCTTTAAAAGTAATTGTCAAGGTCTTGAAAACTATTCTAGCTTGAATAGGAAGCCAATGCAACTGTATCAGCAGGGGCGTAACGTGGTCGTACCTGGAGGCTCCATGGATGACTCTTGCTGCCGCGTTCATGGCTAGCTGAAGCGGGTTTAATGTAGATTGGGGAAGACCTTGTAATATGACGTTGGCATAGTCGAAATGGGGTATAACCAACGCCTGGAAGATTGTCCGGAAATCGGTTGGATCAAGCATGGAACGTAGGTGTCTAAGTGAGCGGATCTTGTAGTACACTGATCTGACTATGTTTCCTACGTGGGCTTTCATGTCTAGGCGTTGATCTAGTGTGACTCCCAAATATCGTATTGAGGATTTAGATTGCAACTCCGCTTCTTTTACTTTAAGATATTGTGGGGGGGTAAAATTGGGATTCCTTGTTATGAAGAGTACTTCAGTTTTCTTATGTTGTATTCTGAGGTTTTGAGACAGGAGCCAGTCAGATATTGCATTGAAGCAACTCGTCAATGGGGAGAGGTCCAGATGCTCAGTAGAGAAGGGAATGTAAAGCAGGACATCGTCTGCATATAACATGCAGTCAACCTTGAAAGACCGGATGATATTACAAATTGGCTGCATGTAAATATTGAAAAGGAGCGCAGAAAGGGAGGATCCTTGAGGGACTCCTTGGCTTTGGTGGAAAGGTTCAGACTTTATCCCTCCAGAACGAACATGCTGCCATCTTTCGGACAGGTAGGATCTGCACCATTCAAGCGCTTTTCCATTAATGCCTTTGTCAATCAGACGTCCTAGTAGAAGCTCATGATTTACTGAGTCAAAAGCTGCAGCGATGTCCAGAAAGATGAGTGCAAATCCTTGACGAATGTCGTCAATGCCAGTGATTATTTTGCAGAAGAGGGTGGTAAGGAGGGTTTCCACTCCATGGAATTCCCTAAAACCATGTTGGCAGGGGTCTAATGGTGCAGCGGAGTCAATGTGATCCTGCAGTTGCTTTTGGGCCTCCTTTTCGATGATCTTCGCGAGTAGTGGAATACTAGATATGGGTCTATAGGATTCCACCTGTTGGGAGTCAAGCTTGCAGTTTTTTAGCAGAGGTCTGATAGAGGTGTGCTTAAGGGCTGAAGGGAAGGAGCCAGTTGAGAAGGAGAGATTCATTATTTTGGCCAGTACTGAGCTGAAGTGACTGCGAAGCTCCTTGATCCAGAAGGCTGGGCATGGATCGGTCTGAGCAGTACTGGTGTTAAGGGCTGCAATAGTGTCTTCAATTCCTCTCTTGGAGGGGGTAGAAAACATGGTTAGGATTGTTTGGCAGTTTTGCTCTGTGGTAGAGGCTATAGTAGAGGTTTTGTTGGTCTGACATATCTTGGATTGTAAATAGGTTGCAAAATCTTGTGGGTGTAGCTGAAATGGAGGTCCAGAGGATGGTTCCTTGGATAAAGTCTTGACCAGGTCGAAGAGGTCATGTGGTTTATTAAGTGATCTCATTAAGGTGTCAGAGTAGTACTGCTTCATCGTGTTGGTGATTGTGTTGCGATGTGCAGCCAGATGACAGTTGTATGCTGACAGGTCATTTAAAGAGTGAGATCGGCGCCAGCGTTTCTCCAGCTTCCGTAAGTGGCTAAGTGATGCTTTAAGATCAGCTGAGTACCATGGGGCACTTACTCTTTTACCTGAAGGCTTGTTGGATGTTGTACGTAGGGCAATTGAGCTGAGGCAATTGTTCCATTGAGAAATTAGGTCGTCAAGGTTCTGGGTGGATTCAGAGATGAGTTGCTGCGTTTCAGCAAGGATAAGATCTCTGTTGAAAGGCTTGAAAGATCGAGAGGGCGGTCTTGCGGTGTTGCTTTGGATTTTGTTGGTTTTTGTGTAGGCTTTGTAAGAGGGAATCTGAATGATGATCAGTTTGTGATCTGACCAAGGAACAGAAGTTATGGAGGTTATGGGATCCTGGGCTGGGTTAAGAGAGGTTTGCGGGGCGAATACAAGGTCCAAGATATTTCCCTTAATATGGGTAGAATCATTAACTAGTTGCTTGAAGCCAAGATTTTCCAGGGCGTCCAAGAAGGCTGTTGCTTGATGATCTTGCAATGTAGGCAGGTTGAAGTCGCCTAGGATCCAATTTGGGAGGCCTGGGTTATGAGTGTTGGATGCCAGATCAATGATAGCCGCGAGATCATCTGGGGAAGCTGAAGGTGCTCTGTAAAGCAGGTTGATTATGCAGCGTTTGTTGGAGATGGTGACGGTCTCAAGGTAGTTTGTATTGGTGGTGTGCACTGTTCGAAACTGGAGGTCTGTCCTGGTGAGGATGAGCACGCCACCTCCTCTTTTTTCTTGCCTATGACTTGAATGTATGGTGAAATTCTGAGGGAGGAGCTGGTTGAGTATTACGTTGTCTTCAGCAGATAACCACGTCTCAGTGACCATGAGTATATCAAGGCCGTGGCTGGCAATTAGGTCAGTGACAGCTGGCCACTTCTTCCGGATAGAACGGGCATTGATGAGGGCACATTTTAGGCTGTGAGGGTAGGAGTTTTGAATTTGTTTAGATTTCATATTGTGTTGAAGAGCAATGTGTAACAGATGGGGGTGGTGTGAGCGAGAGTCCCAAGTTATGTTGTTATGGGAAGTGGGAGAAACCACCAGCAGATAGCCTCCAAACGTTTCTTACATCTATCATCACTGCCAAGGGTTGTGCAACCAAATATTAGTGAAAGGTGCCATTAATCCTGTTCAGGTCACATTTGGGGTTTTTTTTCTCAGAAATTACTATGTATAAGTTGCACAGAAATCTTTTTCTTGTATACCTTTGAACATACTATTAAAATATTATGTGACATACAGTTGGAATATTTCCAGTTATTTCTCAAGATATTGTACACAACATATCTAAAGTGCAAGGTGCCAATAATGTTGACCACAACTGTACTTTGTCTTAGGAGCTCTGTTCCAGTTTGTGTCTTTTTCCAATTAGAGACCGTCACTATAAACTCTTCTGTGCATCCTTTTGCTACAGTACCTATACTGATGAACCTAGTTAATAACCCTGGCTGGGGACTCTTACATGACTGGGTTGAGCTGGGAAGAGAATATAAACAGAAAAGATAAACCCAAAGTAGTTGCAAAGAAAGGCTTAAGGTGGCATAGTGTAGTTGTCATTTCTGACTCAACTGGCAGAAATAGGAGGAAAAAAAAACAAAAAGTGTGTTTTTTCCTTTTTAACCAATGTTTTGTACTTTTGGATATATGCTTTGGGTCATTATCCTGCTGGAGGCCACATGACCTAGCTTTCTGACTAGGTAGCAGATTTCACTCCAAAATACCGTTGTAGTCCTCTGACTTCATGATTCCTTTAATACGTTCCAGGCTTCCAGTTCCTGAGGCAGCAAAAAAAAGCACAACATTATGGAATCTCCACCATATTTAACTGTAGGAAAGGTGTTTTTTGCCTTGTAAGCTTCATTTCTTTGCCTGTAAATGTATTGCTGGTCTGCATTGCGAAAGAGCTCAAGTTTGGTTTCATCTGTCCACAGAACATTTTCCCAGGAGGAGTGTAGTTTCTCAAGGTGGGTTTGGGCAAAGATCAGGCGTGACTTTTTATATCTGTCTTTGAGCAGTGGAGTCCTCCTTGGCCTTTGCACATGCAGTCCTGCTTTGTTTAGTGTACGGTGTATGGTGCGGGATGAAACCACCACTGCAGATTGCTCCAGGTCAGCCTTAATCTCTTTGGATGTTTTACGTGGTGTTTTTCCAATAGTTCGCACTACCCTTCAAAGACTTCTTGGATTACATTTTCATTTTCTTACTTCCCTGGGAGGTTCTTGACAGTTCTACGAGCATAAAATTTCCTAACAACATTGCAAACTGTAGACACAGGAATCCCAAGGTCTTTGGAGATAGCCTTGTACCCCTTTTAAGTTTGATGTTTTCCAACAGTCTCAGGCAGCTCTCTGGTCTTCATCATTGTGAAAATGGAAGAGGGAGTGAATATGGCCAATTTAAACATTAGAGCCATCATTCACTGGTTGATTCAAGTCATGTGAGTATTGACAATTGATCACAAGTGTGTAATTTTGCTGCACTAGGAATGTAGTTCTTCTGTTCAAACTGATTTGAATTGTTTATAAGGGTGTCAATAATCATGTCCTCCAAATAAATTGAACACAAAAAATGTCCACTAATTATATATTTATCAAAAATTGTGAGACCTTCCTGAAAAAACAGAGCTCCCAAGAAAATATTATTTATATTTTTTTTATTGGAATGCTTGCCTTGAGGTCAATGATCTCTTGTGACAAACTTTCCTTTTAATATTTTAAACAGTGTCTCAAACACCCTAAAACATATTCATCACACAGTATGAAACACCTTAAAAACATCTATAAAATGTCTTGTAAGAAAACTTGTGGGGTTTTTTGCTGCTGCAAATAATCCATATGCAAACAAGGACCGGACCAGTTTTGTTAAACGATTTGGCATTCCCACCAATCGTCCATCTTCCATTTCACAGACAAGGACTGACCCCTTAACGTTGATTAATGTGACGTCCCAACTATATGAACACAACACTACATTTAGCTTATTTGTCATTGCTTCAAAGCCCTGTTTCAACGCTCCTAAGGACATCTCCCATCCATCACATCACTCCAATCATGTTTTGCATATATCCATCTTAATTGCATACTTTCTACAGATTTTTTGCAAGTGCATATCAATTGTACGTGTTAATTTGTAGGTATATACACACAAGCAATTTGCATGCATTTTTAATTTTTAAGGACACAAATGAATTTGAAATGCACATACCTCTTGAATACAATACCAGTGGTGCATATATTGCTCTGGACACCAAACTCTAAGAGGTATGTCTATTAAGCTGGGCTAACAGTTAACCTAAGCTATCTGCACCTAGGTCCCATGTTATTCAATGGGACCTAGGAGCAGATAGCCCAGATTAACCGTTAGGCCAGTTTAGTAGACATACCCCTAAATCTCTTCTTTATGCCCTCTCAGGGCTGGCCCAAACACTAGACAAACTAGCTGCCCCCCTGGCAACCACCTACAGTCAAAGTAAAGGGTCCTGGCAGTCAAACTCATTCATCAATGCATAACTTTACCTGCATAAAAACAGGCAATATGAAATAGTCCATTTATCATTGTAGGCGGCTTTTTGAAATCTCAGTCATTACATATATAACAAAAGTTTTATATTTAGAAGTGTGATGTCCAAATATGCATTTTTATAGGGTTCTCTGAGAGGGGCGGTATGGTGTTGAGATGATTATGTTTGTGTTTAATAGCCATCCCAGCCGAACCCTGCCAAGAAACTCCAATGAGGCCAGGGAAGTTCAGATGGGGGCAATCGGGGGTCGTTTGCAGCAGTTTTATCACATCTGGACCACAGTGACATCTGACCAATGGGTGCTGGAAATTGTCCACAACAGGTATACACTAGAATTTGCAAAGCCCCTAGCAGAGGCATTTGTCAACTCACCCTGCCAGGCACAGGGGAAAAGGGAAGCAATTGCCTCCACTCTGCAGCATTTAATCCAACTGGAGGCGGTAGTGCTAGTGCCCACAGACCAGTACGGGTCTTGCTGCTACTCCATTTACTTCATAGTGTCCAAGAAGGAGGGGGCATTTTGGCCCACCCTCAATCTAACGGCAGTGAACTGCTCCCTTCCAAACTCTCGGGCTCCATGAAAGAGCTGCCCCCTTGCACATAACGACCTCTCTGGTAGGGCATGAACCTAGCCAACCTGAATATCTGGAAATCTCTGGCCTGACTTCTCAGTGGACCTCCCAGCTTTGGGCCCTTTGGCCTATCCTCCGGCAGATGACCCCGTTTGGAATCGTCCAAGTCCTTTACGATCTTGTCCAGGGCTTCCCCAAAGAATATATACTGCAGGCTAACATACAAGATCCTGCTGATTACATTTAAGATTAACAACAACATAGCCCCCAATTCTCTCAAGAACCTTATTACACCAACTCCACAAATCAGATCTAGAAGGACAGCAACAGCCAACACATTGATCCTCCCTAAAGACTCCATAAAGTGCACCCAAACAACCAGGAGAAGAGCTTTTGCATACTACGCACCCAAATGCTGGAATGACCTCCCACCAGAAATAAGATCAATCAATCAAAGACCTCCTACAGTTTCGGAAGGCAATAAAGCACCATCTCTTTCTGCTACATTTTACTCAATCAGCTACCCCTCCCCACAGAAATCTCCCCCCATCCCCCACAAACACCTCACTCACAACATAACACTCATGCTTTAAGCAATCATACTCATGCATGTAGACACTTCACGTCTATTCACACCATGTAATATTTGTTACTCCATGTCAACTTGTATATACTTACCATGTATTCTCTATCTACTCCGACCAAACTCAGCGTGTATATAGTTACTCTGTATCGTTTAAAGATATCGCAACATGTAAATAGTTTCCCTATTTGGTCCAAGTTCTAACTCCTGTTATAATGTAAACTCAAACAGTCTTGACTGCACTGAGCTCTTGTTGTTGAATGTAAACCGCACTGATAACAAATACCATGGTATATAAGAATTGTTAAATAAATAAATAAATAAATAAAAGAGCAGCATGCCCTTGTACGGTAACTTGCTCAGTTGAGATTTTGACGCTGGGTCTACCACCCAATCCCACAGCCAAAGAAAACACCATGCTGCAATCACTGACGCCATCATCTTAGAGGCAATCCAAACTAAATCAAAAAAGGCGTCCGCCATGTAAACCAGCGCCGACTCGAGCTTGGCTCCCTCTGCGACTGGTTGTCTCTCCAATTCCAATGGCTCCCAGCCTTGGAGCCAGCGAATGGAAGCCTGAGAGACATAAGCCCCACAGACAGAGACATGTAGTGCCAGGGCACTCAAGTTGAAGACCTGCTTAAGGAGCGACTAACCTCCAATCTTGCTGATCCTTAAGCGCCGCCGCCCCTTCTACTGGAATGGTGGTCTTCTTGGTCACTGCTAAGACCAAGGCATCCACCTTGGGCATCTTAGAAAGCTCTCGATCCTCCTGCAGAATAGGATAGAGCCTTCCCATGGGCCTGCTCCCTCTCAGAGTAGCCTCTGGATACTCCCATTCTGCCTCAATCATCCTTTTAATCACTCTGTGTACTGGGAAACACACCCGTGTACCCTTAAAACCCTGCAGCAGCGGATTCTCTAACGGCTCCTCTGTCTGCGTTGTTGACTGAACAATATTCAGGGCAACCAAGGACTGAGCAATGAGTGCTCCGAGTTCTTGCTTGTGGAACACCCGAAAAACATTCGGGTCATCCCCTGTGGCAATCTCTCCTTCCAACTCTGGGGACCACGATTCCCTCCAGAGCTCCGCCAGATCCTCCTCTATCTGCTTGATTGCTTGATCCACAGAGGAATACCTGCCCCACCAATCGGGACATCCTTCCATACCTCTATCCCCTTGGGAAGTCCCCTCACCAGGTTCTCTGTGGAATAGCGATTTCCCTGCAGCAGCAGCTGCAGATTTACCTGGGAGTTCCTCTGTTTTTGCCTGTATTTTCTTAAGGCAATATGCCTTATGTAGAGACAAGATAAACTCAGAGGAGAAAAGGCACTTCAGCCCCTCTGTTTTTTGCTGGAGTTCCCGTCTGGGCAAGATGTGCTGTGCCCGCTTCCTTTTTACATTTGGTCTTATGTTTACTCTTATTCTTCTGCTCCCCTGGCAAAATAGCCACCGATTGTGAAATGGCCACATTTCCTGCCAAAACCACAGGAACCGCCAGCTGAGGAGAATTGCTGCCCGAGGCTGCCCCATCTTTTTCCACGGTCTGCACTACCAAATCTCTTTCCAGCTGACTGCCCTGTCACAAACAGGTTCTGCAAAGCCCCACTGGCCCTAAGCCGTGATTGCTGCCACACTCCGTGCACGCTGGGCTCAAGCACACACCGCCACCGCCCTGCAGTGACTCCCCATGCCGACGCTCCCAAACACAGAAAATCCACGAATGGCCTCCCCTTGACAAAAGAGAACACGGTTTCTCCATGGACTATCAGGATTGCGTCAGCCACACTTGGCACCATAGATACAGAAGTGCTCTCCAGAGCTCAGAAAGGAGAGCCTTTCTGAGTACGCCCAGGAAGCCCACCTCACCAGCCCGCCCCTCCTAGCCGGTCAGTCTTCTTCCTTCTGCCTTGCCAGCAAGACGGAATCTGCGCTCCTCTAATACTATCATCAACTACAATCAAGAAAATACAATGCAAAAAAACAGGTTTTAAAAAATGCACACGCTGCAAACAAGATGAGCATCACGGACACACACGACATTTGCCTACGCTGCTTGGGGCCCAACCACAGCACTGAGAAGTGTTCCCAATGCACCCGCATGTCCCTGAGAGCCCGGAAAGCAAGGGGACATGTTTTGAGAGAATACCTGATTTCCAAGGCAAGCTCCTCACTGACGACTTCCAAGGCAAGTCCTGCAACTGCTGTGACCGCACCTGCTCAGGATGTGCCCATCGTGGCCCCCATCCGCAGCCGTGCTGCTGAGGCCTATGCTCCTGCCTCCTCCGGTGTCCCCAACCCTCCCAGAGGCTCTAGAGACGTCGCCTCCACTTCTGGCACCCCGGTTCCAAGAGGCTTGTCTGAGCTGAACTCTCCGGCTTGTACCCGGGCCCACGGCCTCTCCGCCCTGCGGCCCTCAACAATGGCGCTGCCCTGCAGACCTCCGGCTCCTCCCACTTCCGGCCAGGACCGCTTCTCTTCCGGCACAGCCACAGCAACCCGGCAGACAGCCCTCGGCGCCTCCTATACTCCACCCAGTCTCTGCCTCCCCACATCTCCACACCAATGAGCCCGATCGGCACCGAGGCAAGAGGGCAGCCTCGACGCCGTGCACACAAGCACAAACACCACGATTCCCACAGCGATAAAGGAGGCACGGCGCCGATCGTGGCAGGGACAGAAAGTGCAGAAGCTCCAGCAGCAGCTCTGCAAGATTCAGATCAAGGAGCAGAGGACACCGATCCAAACACCACAAGCGCCACAGCAGGGACCGCAGAAGCAAACGCCATAGTTTCTCCAGCTCCTCCAGCCCTGATGGCCACCGGCAGACCAGATTCTACAGCCGCACTGAATCCAACAACTCCTCGGCAATTTTAAAACTGCTGACACAGCTGGTACAGCAAACCGCCCCTGCAGCTTCCACGGCTCACCCGCCTTCAGTGATACTGAATGATTCCATGGCTCAGGACCCACTGGACCACACATGCCCAGCCTCACCTGATCCGCGGTCCCCCACAGGTCCTACCATCACCGGACCGCCCGACCCCAGACAGCACCGCAGAGGAAAATGACATTGAAACAGCCATTGTGGGCTCTGCGAACACCGAGCACATGACCTCAGAACAGACACTCCCCGGAGCTGGAAGGTTCATCACCCCGTCCGGAAAACCTCATGTACCCCAAGTTCCTGAGGAAGATAGCCACCACCTTGGCCCTGAAAGCCGCCGAAGAGGCGGGGGAGCCCGTACCGGAGGTTCTGAAATACCTTGCTACACCAAAGCTGTCATTCGCACTGCCTGTACATCAGACATTACGAGACAACCACTTGAGACTCTGGCAGACCCCAGCTTCTGGCCGCCCATTCTCCAGGAAGCTAGAATCCAAATACCAAGTACAACCAGGGTTCTCAAAACACCAACTGCCTCACCAATCCATCGTGGTGTCCTCAGCCCTCAAGTGGATCAAATCCTCACGCACATGCCAATAACCCTCCGGGTCGTGACCACAAACTCCGATGATATTGGCAAAAATGTCTTCCAAGGGGGCCATGCTCAGCACGAGGATCGTGGCTCACCAGTTTCAGCACGTCCTCTTCCAGGATGCCTGTGTGACAAACATCAAAGCCGCCATCTCCTCTCTTCCGAAGGAGTCCCAGGCACTGATCTCCAGCACCCTCGTGGATATGTCAGAGGGCAACAAACACCTGGCCAGCATGGTGTCTGACTCCTTCGATACATCGGTGAGAACAGCAGGCACGGCCATATCTGCCAGATGATGGGCGTGGCTGAGAGCATCCGGCCTGCGCGATGACACTCACGACAGAATTGCTGACGCCCTCTGCTCGGGCGAGTCGCTCTTTGGAGAAAAAGTTACCGACACCGTGAACGACATGAAAGAACATTGCACTACGCTCCAAACCTTGGCGGAGGACGGGTTTGAATGCCATAGTAGTGCCCAGAAAACAAAACTTCCAAGGAAACCGTATTACTCCTCCAACAAGAGATACCTCTCTTCTAACCAAAACCCCAGGTACAAAACAAGCTCCTACCACGGACCCTCCCAGCAATGCAACTCCCAGAGGGACCGTAAGCAAAAGAACAGCAACACACCCGCTAACAAAAGCGGCCCCTCCTTTTGACAACAACTTGCAGGCACCAACCCATATCGGGGGGGTCGCCTGACACTTTTCCTGCAGGAGTGGGAACGGATCTCCTCAGACTCCTGGGTACTACAGGTCATCTGAGAAGGATACCGCTTGCGGTTTGCAACATCGCCCTACCAGTGCAACCAACCGATCAGCAACACCCCCCCTCATCTGCAACTAGCTATGGCCACATAACTGCTACACCTGCTATCCTCACAAGTGATAGAGGAGGTACCTCTGGCGGAGAGAAACGCTGGGTTTTACACCAGATACTTCCTCATTCCCAAAAAGACGGGTGGAGTCCGTCCCATCTTGGATCTGTGCAAACTGAACAAGTTCATCATCAAGGAAAAGTTCAGGATGTACTCACTCAGCTCCATCCTCCCCCTAATTCAGACCGGCGACTGGATGGCACCCCTGGATCTTCAGGAAGCCTACACACACATTCACAAGATGCACAGGCAGTACTTCCGCTTCCAAGTACTGGGACAGCACTACCAATACAGAGTCCTTCCCGTTGGCCTATCGCCGGCTCCACGGGTCTTCACAAAGTGTGTAGCCGTTGCTGCAGCACACCTCCACAAGCAAAACGTCTCCATATTTCCCTATCTGGACTGGCTCCTCACAGCCCCCTCGGCTCGGGAGCTATGGGAATCCCTTCAGAAAACCACAACCCTGATCTCCTCCTTGGGCTTCGTCATCAACCTCAGCAAGTCGCACCTCACACCATCACAAAGGCTCGAGTTCATAGGAGTGGTAATTGACACGCGGGTCTCGAAAGCCTACCTTCCAGGCCGCAGACAACTTGCTATCATCTCCCTAGCATCCAGCTCCGCCGCAGCAGTGAGCTGCTCTGCCAGGTCCATTCTACGCCTTCTGGGCCACATGGCCACCACATCTGTCCTCCCCGTGGTGAGGTTGAAGATGTGCGTGCTCCAGTGGCACCTGCGCACCCACTGGGACCAGCACTCTCAACCTCTCTCCACCCACATCCCGATGACTCCATGAGTCAAGTCACAGTACCAACGAACCTCTCCATGGGCAAGGATATCCACACTCACGAACACCAAGTGACTCTCACCACAGATGCGTCCAACAGTGGTTGGGGCGCACACCTCCCTCAGCTCAGCAGGCAGAGAGTGTGGTCCCCACAGGAAAGACAATTTCACATCAACCTCCTCGAGTTGAGGGCCATCAAACACACTTTCAGAACTGTCCTACCACACCTGCAGGGCAAGTCCATCTTCATTCAGACAGACAACCAGGTATCCATGTTTTACATCAAACAAGGAGGGACCAGGTTGCGCACACTCTGCAAGGAGGCACTGGAGATATGGGCACTGGCCTTGGAGAACGGGTGCAAGCTACGCGCCTCCTATCTCCCGGGAGATCTGAACACTCTGGCAGACAAGCTGAGCAGACAGTTGCAGCCGCACGAATAGACTCTCCTCCTGGAGGTCTCCGACCACCTCTTCCGCCACTGGGGAACTCCAAACATCGATCTCTTTGCCACCAAACAGAATACCAAGTGCCACCTGTTCTGCTGAAGACACCCATCAGTCAAACGGTTGGCAGCGGATGCATTTGATGTGTGCTGGGGAGGGGGGTCACTGGTGTATGCCTTCCCACCGACCCCCTCATTCTGAAGACAATGCAACGGATTGTGCAGGACAGGGCTCAGGCCATCCTAGTGGTTCCTCACTGGCCATGCCAGATGTGCCAGGCGTAGCAGGAGGGTAAACCACAAGAGGCTCCCATTCTCCTGCCCCTCAGGCCAGACCTACTAACACAGAACGAGGGTACCACGCGGCACCCCAACCTCAAAGCCCTCGCGCTCACTGCCTGGAAGTTGAACGGTTAAACCTCGCCACTCTCCAGCTA
The DNA here is from genome assembly GCA_033557465.1 of Ichthyophis bannanicus. Taxonomy (NCBI): domain Eukaryota; kingdom Metazoa; phylum Chordata; class Amphibia; order Gymnophiona; family Ichthyophiidae; genus Ichthyophis; species Ichthyophis bannanicus. Next base: position 131,011,346 of record CM066048.1, on the reverse strand, counting down.
CCAGCAGAGGTACAGGACGTGGTCCTGGCGGCGAGAAAACCCTCCACCAGAAAGTCCTATGGCCTCAAATGGAAGATGTTCAGTATCTGGTGTGGAGCAGGCGGCCTGGAGCCGACCACATGCCCGGTCGCCATCGTCCTGCAGTACCTCAACTCTCTATCCAGTCTCGGACTTAAGACCCAATCCATCCGCGTCCACCTGTCAGCGATAGCTGTGTTCCACGCATCACTGGATGGAGCCAACACCATTGCGGCTCTGCCCCTCACCGCCCACTTCATGAAGGACTTGACAAACCTAAAGCCCCCCGGTAAGGCCTCCGATCCCACCCTGGGACCTCAACACCATCCTCCAGCGCTTAACGCAGGAGCCCTTTGAACTGCTCCAGTCTGCCGAAATGAAGTATGTTTCCTGGAAAAACGCTATTCCTAATCACCATTACTTCTGCCAGGAGGATCAGCGAGCTACAAGCAACATCATGAAAGAGAAAGACATTCAATACACAATATATGCAGACGACATCATGATATACACCCCGATATCAATCGACAACCTGGACTTCTCCAAGATAACAGACTGCCTCACCCAAATGGCAAGTTGGTGTCAAAACAACAACCTCGCAATAAACTACAAGACCGAAGCTTTAATCATCACTCGGAACCAAAGCTTCATACACCCACCAAATATAATGATACAAAGCACTACCATACCAATAAGATCAGAAGTGAGATACCTCGGAGTTACTCTGGACAACAAACTCAATCTCAAGCCTCACATAAACAAAACAATCCAAAAAGCCTACTACAAGATGCGAATCATCAGGAGACTAAAACCGCTCCTCGCCCCAGAACACTTCCGTACCGTCTGTCAAGCACTGATAACCCCACTACTGGACTTCTGCAATCCGATATACCTTGGACTACCGAAACAAACCCTCAAACCACTCCAACTGGCACAAAACACAGCGGCACGAATCATATCAGGAACCGCACGACAGGAGCACATCACACCCACCTTGAAGGACTTACACTGGCTTCCAATCCATGCACGAATCAGATACAAAACAATCATAAACCTATTTAAGATAAAACAGCACACATCAGCAAACAGCCTGCACACCCTCATACAACCAGACACCAGTTCACGTCCCAGAAGAAAACATACACACAACCGAGTCAGCACCCCAAGTGAATACAAACACACACGCAAGGACACAACAGACAGAGCACTCTCCATGGCCGCTCCAACAATATGGAACAATCTACCGGACGATCTAAGAGCTACTACAGACCTCAAGGACTTTAGAAAACAACTGAAAACCATGCTGTTCATAGAACACTATGGACACATCACATAACCTCAGAAAATGTATAACAGCGCATGATACTGCCTAAATAATGAATGTATATGTTTTTTGCACCACTGTATATAGCCCACTCTGTACATAGCTCATACCAATCCAGCACACAATACAACACACACTCAACTTCACCCTCACTGCATGTATAACACACTCACTTTACTCGATTGTTTGCTGTGATACCACCTTGATTATTAAGATAAGGCGGTTTAGAAATACTGTTAATTAAATTAAATTAAATTACAAGCACTGGTGTGCCATCCTCCGTATACACAACTGCACCCAGACCGTGCATCCCTGAGGACCAATCTTAAGTTCGTCCCCAAGGTGCCATCAGCCTTCCACATCAATAAGTCCATCGAGCTCCCCTCCTTCTTCCCAGAGCCACATGGGTCGGACAAGGAGCGGCGTCTGCACACCCTGGACTGCCTCCAAGCCCTCCGGATCTATCTGTACAGGATGCAACCCATCCGGAATGGCGAGCAACTGTTCGTGTCCTTCGACCCCCAACAGGCCAGGCGTCACATATTGCCTGGGCCCAACTGACAACAGACCCCAGCCAAGAGTTGGCCCGCGCCACCTCAGAGCACTGGCTGCCTCAATTGCCAACCTACGCTCTGTCCCACTGACAGACATCTGCAGAGCAGCCACATGGTCATCCCCGCACACGTTCCAGAGACACTACTGCCTCGACCTCAGGTCCCAAGGGGAGGGCGCTCTGGGCACAGCCACCCTCTCCACCGCAATGGGAGGCTCCACGGCGGTAACAGCACCTGGGGTCCCTTTGTGATAATGCTTGTTACTGGACCTACTTGTACTGTACCAGAACTGTTGTTCCTAAGCGATTTTACTGCACTGTTGCACCTTTACTTGCCCCTGCACTGTAATTCTGCACTGTGACAATGTTACACTGTTTACTGCACGGTTACACCTTATGTGAACTGACAATGCTGCACTGGATATACCACTGTTGTGTTACACCCCTGTACTTCCACCTATACTTCAGCACTGTTGTATGGTTGGATGTGCCTTGTTATTATTGCACCTCTATAGTCATTAAACTGCTACCCTGACCAAGGTATCTGCAGTCTCCTTTCGCACGCTTCCCTCCTCCACCTCATCGCTCCAACAGCTCGGGAGACACCAAGTGTGGCTGATGCAATGCTGATAGTCCATGGAGAAAGCAGGGTTACTTACCTGTAACCGGGGTTCTCCGTGGACAGCAGGATAAGTCAGCCACACAATCCCACCCGCCTCCCCTGGAGGAGGTCAGCCCAGACGAGCCCGCACCCTAGCCGAAAAGCCTAGCTAGGAACAAACTGGCCGGCTAGGGGGTGGGCCGGTGAGGTGGGCTACCTGGGCGTGCTCAGAAAGGCTCTCCTTTCTGAGCTCTGGAGAGCACTTCCGCATCTATGGCACCGCCCGGAGGACATCACCAAATGCGACTGACTTATCCTGCTGTCCACAGAGAACCAGGTTACAGGTAAGTAACCCCGCTTTCCTGCCAGCCTCACTTGCATGGAGATAGCTACAGGTTCTCTGGCTAACAGATCTCTGGCTGTCCCACTGCGAAGACGGGAGGGAGGGACCTTGGGCTCCTAGGTATGCAGACCCCCGGGCAGTGTCTGGTGTTCGTCGCTTTGCTCGAGGCAGGCCCCACCTCAGCTACCTCCTGCACTCCCCTGATTACCCATAGGGGAGTGCTCACAGTCTTCACTGTTCCGGCCCTGAGAATACTCTGACAGAGCAATAAGGATCCTTTTCTTTTTTTTGTATAAGGATTTGTTCTCCTATCCTCTCCCTTTTATCTTTAGTTGCCTTTTTTCTTTAATTAAATCTCCTATCCTAACTGCCTTGGAGACAACAAGGAGCTCCTCCCCAGCTGAGACTGGAGCCAAGAGAGGTAGGAGGAGCTCTTAAGCTACATCATAAGAACATAAGATATGCCATACTTAGTCAGACCAAGATTCATCAAGCCCAGTATCTTGTTTCCAACAGTGGCCAATCTAGGTCACAAGTACCTAGCAGTTTCCCCACAAGACACAGGTTCCACAATGCTTGTATTGGGGCAAGCAGTGGATATTCTGGGTCCACTTAATGGTTTATGGATCTTACTTCCAGGAACTTGTCCAAACCTTTTTTAAACCCAGCTACACTAACAGCTTTTACTACATCCTCTGGTAGCAAATTCCAGAGTTTGATTACACATTGAGTGAAAAAATATTTTCTCTTATTAGTCTTAAACAGGCTACCCTGTAGCTTTATTGCATAACCCCCTAGTCTTTCTATATTTTGATGGCATAAACAATTGATCTATGTTTACCCGTTCCACTCCATTAATTTATAGACCTCTATCATATCTCCTCCTCAGCTGTCTCTTTTCCAGCTTGGGGGGGGGCTGATTACTTGTGGACTAGCCTGGAGGGATGAAGGGGAAGTAGGCCTTTTTCCCCCCAAACAAAAATAGAGTGAAAAATTGTGTGAGCAAACATGTAAGTGTAATTTTTTGTCAGAAGGTCAGCCCTGAGGACCAGACTAGCCTCTTGAAGCTGTGACTTCCATTTTAATCGGTTTTATTTAAACCATGCAATAGGCCCTCAAGGAGCCATTATTAAGGTAAAAACACTACAATAAGATGTCACCTACACCAAAAATCAAAAATAATTAATCTTAAAAGTCGTTCTGATGTATACAGAACAAAAAGTGGTACTTATCTGAACCACTACATCCCCGTCTTTACTTTATCTTCACGGGAGAACAGCCAGTGACCACAATCTTGGAACGTCCATCCCCACTTCTCAACTAATCCACAGCAGCAGTTGTTAAAAAGTACACAGCACCGCGTTTCGGGCGAATATCAAATTTCCACGCCCTGTATCAACGCTTGAATAAACTGCCAAAAAATGTAGAACACAGCATCTCCACCTCTCCGAGATGCCGACGCATGCTCATTAGTGATCCAAGCCAAACAGCAAGTCCCAAAGCTTAAATAACAACAAGGGCCAATGGCTGTGAAGTAAAGCAAAAAATCAAAGGATACTAATCCAGTCCAGTTCTTTGTTTAGACCCGCTGGTTCAACAGTGTCCCAAGTAAAAATCCATTTTTGTTCGAGCCGCTGGAGTGATTGTTCACGATCACCCCCTCGGGGGTGCACAGGGACCATGTCCAATACTCTCCAAGTAAAGTCCATAAATGTGTGGCTAAAGTCCAAACAGTGCTGTACCAACGGGGCTGTGAGGACTAAATTCTTAAGTCGAGAGGCATGTTCAGTTAACCGGACACGCACAGGACAAATTGTCCGTCCAATGTATAATAGACCACAGGGACAAACCAGCACATACACCACAAACGGCGTAAGGCAAGTGGTGTGCCAACGAGCTGTATGAACGATAGTAGAATTTGGCACCAACCAATCTTTTCCCGTTATGGCTTGGGAACAAAATTTACAGGAATCACATATAAAATGACCTACCTCCAAAGGTGTTACTGGTGCATGTCTATCCAAGGGAGAAGATGTAAGTCCCACAAAATCACGAAGATTAGAGCCCCTGGAATGCGCAATCCGTAAGCGCCCCTGAAAACAAGGGTGCAGTTGTAACACATGCCAATGCTTAAACAGAATCTTTTTTATGGAGTCAGTATGCGACATGTATGGAAGAACTGCTACAACTCCTTCACAGTGAGTGGCAGTATGTTGATCACTTGAATGCTCCAAAGTAAACGGAGGAAACAACCAGTCTCTATGAATATATTTGGCTCTCAAAAAAGCTTGTTTAATGACCTTCTTGGGATAACCACGTTGAATAAGTCGAACTGAAAGATCATGAGCATGCCGAAGAAAGAAACTCATCAAAATCAGAACAGATCCGCCGAATCCTAAGAAATTGGCCAAAAGGAAGGCCTTTCTTTAAAGGCAAAGGATGAAAACTAGTGAAATTAAGCAGTGTATTCCGTTGTACTGATTTTCTGAATAACGTAGTATGAAATGAATCTTGACCCTTGAGTACCAAAACATCAAGGAATTCCAATTGACTTAAATCATGGTGCATAGTGAATGATAAATTTGACCGTAGAAACAACTGTAAAGAATCCTCTGTGTCATTCCATAGAAAAACAATATCATCCAGGAACCGAACCCATAAAGGGATATTCCCAAACCATGATGATGGATAAATCAAAGATTGTTCAAAATCTGCCATATATAATGTGGCCACAGACGGAGCCACTGTGGCCCCCATTGCAATACCCCGAATTTGATGGTAAAACCGTTGCTCAAATTGGAAATAATTCTTAGTGAGCACCAAAGTCAACAACTCCATAAAAAATGAACGGGGAATGAGATCCGGCAAAGAGAGATTCAAATGGGAAACCACCAAAAGGGCTTGTTCTTGATCTATATTGGTGTACATCGCAGTAACATCCAAGGAAACCAACCACCAAGAACTGACATCGCCATGGATCTGTTGAAGTTTCGTAATAAATGCAGTGGAATCTTTCAAAAACGATGGTACCAACTGAGCACATGGCTGTAAGAATTTATCACAGAACTTGGAAAGAGGTTCCAACATCGATCCGACATGACACTATAGGTCTACCCGGAGGTGTCACAAGCGATTTATGTATTTTAGGGACAGTATAAATAATTGGAGTGACTGGATGTTTAGTAACCAAAAAATTGAACTCCCGTTTCATGATCCAATTAACAGCTAATGCCTGTCGCATAACAGCTTGAATGTCAGATTGCAAAGCAATAAACGGATTTTCAGGAACCATTGTATAAAAGTCCCTATTACTTAGTTGGTCCAAAAGATGCAATCTGCATTGGTCATAAGATTGTACGACCGTCGCTCCACCCTTATCGGCCCTTCAAATGACCAACTTCTGATTAACAAGTAACTCCCGCACAGCTTGCCACTGGGTGTTGGACAAATTATGATAACAGGACTTCAGACCCGACCCTTCCAAAACCTTTAAATCATGAAGGACTAAATTTTGATATGCCTGAATAAAAGAATCCACAGAACCAGATGGCAACCATTTGGAAGGTGCACGAACCACTGAAATGTCAACCCCCATATTATGGGTGGCACAAAAATGAGTGACCGATAGTTTCCTAAAAAACCGATACAAGGCCACACGCATTCGAAAGGGGTCATAATGAGTAACCGGGACAAAAGACAATCCCAAATTCAAAAGAGAATGCTGCTCAGAGGTCAACAGAACACCTGAAACGTTCACTATTGTTGTTTGGAACGATTCCGAGTGACCGGACCCTGTACTGTGTCCGGCTGGTAATCGTCCGGCGGCTGCCACAGATGATCGAGTTGATAATTGGCCCTGTGCTTCCATCGACGATTGCGACCACGACCCCGAAAACGGCCACGCTGAAAAACCTGTTCAGATCGCTGATTCGGGGGAGTAGATGGACCAGATCGTCCCCCATAATCGGAATCGTCTGATGAAATTTCAAAAGAATCAAAGGACACCTTCTTTTTTGTTACATCACCTTTCCTCAGCCAGGTGTATACTTGGTCAAGGTCATAATCTTTTTTGTCTCTGTTAAACTTTTTGATTTTGATGGACTTCTTATAATCATGATATTGATCTAACTGCAATTGTATAGCCTCCATTTGGGATTTAAAACGATCCTTTGTAACTTTTGAACGCAGATTTTCATCCATCAATTTCACTTCTTGTTTTAATTTAACAGACTCCATATTTAATCTGTCTCCTAAGAGTGCAATAAGGTCCATGCTACATTTATTTAAAATGCTGTTCCACTTAGCATAAAAATCCTGATCATCCGTGAACATCTTGGGTGGTTTTAGAACCCGTAAACCTCGAGGACTCATCATGGATTTTAGATATTGAACCATGGTAGCCTCGTGAAGGCGAACACGAATCAACTTTTTGCTTAAGTCCAAATATTCAGTAAAAGAGACAGAAAACAAGGACGACTCAGAATCATCAAACAGAGCCGGCCTTTGAGCAATTGCATGGATCTGTGCTTCTGAAAATGCAAAAACAGCTTGATTGAGGCCCAATGTCAAGTCCTTGCTGCCACCCTGTTGAGAGGAAGATAATTCCGTGGCCATGATCAAATAAAGAGTTATGAATGGTTTACCAAACAATAACAAAATAACCCTACTCTATCCAAATAAACCCTAAACAAAAATAGAGTGAAAAATTGTGTGAGCAAACATGTAAGTGTAATTTTTTGTCGGAAGGTCAGCCCTGTAAATTTTGTTCCCAAGCCATAATGGGAAAAGATTGGTTGGTGCCAAATTCTACTATCGTTCATACAGCTCGTTGGCACACCACTTGCTCTACGCCGTTTGTGGTGTATGTGCTGGTTTGTCCCTGTGGTCTATTATACATTGGACGGACAATTCATCCTGTGCATGTCCAGTTAACTGAACATGCCTCTCGACTTAAGAATTTAGTCCTCACAGCCCCGTTGGTACAGCACTGTTTGGACTTTAGCCACACATTTATGGACTTTACTTGGAGAGTATTGGACATGGTCCCTGTGCACCCCCGAGGGGGTGATCGTGAACAATCACTCCAGCAGCTCGAACAAAAATGGATTTTTACTTGGGACACTGTTGAACCAGCAGGTCTCAGCAAAGAACTGGACTGGATTAGTATCCTTTGATTTTTTGCTTTACTTCACAGCCATTGGCCCTTGTTATTTAAGCTTTGGGACTTGCTGTTTGGCTTGGATCACTAATGAGCATGCGTCGGCGTCTCAGAGAGGTGGAGATGCTGTGTTCTACATTTTTTGGCAGTTTATTCAAGCGTTGATACAGGGCGTGGAAATTTGATATTCGCCTGAAACGCAGTGCTGTGTACTTTTTAACTGCTGCTGCTGTGGATTAGTTGAGAAGTGGGGATGGACGTTCCAAGATTGTGGTCACTGGCTGTTCTCCCGTGAAGATAAAGTAGACGGGGACGTAGCGGTTCAGATAGGTACCACGTTTTGTTCTGTATACATCAAAACGACTTTTAAAATTAATTATTTTTGGTGTAGGTGACATCTTATTGTGGTGTTTTTACCTTAATAATGGCTCCTTGAGGGCCTATTGCGTGGTTTAAATAAAACCGATTAAAATGGACTGACAAAACATTACACTTACATGTTTGCTCACACAATTTTTCACTCTATTTTTGTTTAGGGTTTATTTGGATAGAGTAGGGTTATTTTGTTATCTTTTTCCCCCCAAGGCAATGGAAAGTTAAGCGATGTAAAATATACCCAAAATATATGATGTCTGCTTTGCACAGGATTAGTCTCTGCCAGGCCAGGCGATGTTAGGATAATTATAACCACTGAGTTTAATTATCAGATTCTCAGATGGAGAGGGATTAGAAACTTTCCAGGTAACTAAGAGAGTAGGGGGGGAGGGAAGGAAGCTGCTGTTGCTGCTACTACTACTACTATTAATCATTTATATAGTGCTACAAGGTATACACAGCACTGTACAGACACATAAAAACGATCCCTGCTCTTCAACTGTTTGCCTAAGACACCTATGTCACCAAGTTTCTTGCCTTTCTTCTATTCTTCTCTTGCAGCTCCTAGTGCCTTTCTGTATCTCTGTGCCCCCTCAAAAAATTTCAATTAATACTTTTGGTGTCTTTGCTGCTCTTGTCCTTGCACATGGTTGCCTAGGGTGGCAGCTTCTGCAATTTGTCAGAGAGAACCCACTATCAAAGCAAATCAATAGATTCTGATAGCCACACCAGAGTCATCAGCATATTATTTTACCTGCAAGAAGAGCAGGCATACATACATATAGCATAAAGTTTAACGTTTAAAAGCATGATGACCAATTATGCATTTTTATAGGATTGTTGTCAGCACGGGGAGGTGGTAAGACTTTGTCTAGGGCTCCCAATACCCTTGCACCAGGCCTGGGCAGAGTCGCAATTTACACATGTATTTTATAAAACATGTGCAAATGTGCTTAAAGTACATGCTAACATTTACAAGAGCAGGCGTAAAGTCTACGCCTTCAATCTAGGTGCAATTTCTGCAGGATTTGTATTAGCATAATACAGACATATACGAGTGTTATGGGGCCCTTTTACTAAAGGTGTGCAAAAACCATGCGATTAGCGGCAATACCATGGCATGGTAAGTGCACCCCTCGTGCGCTGTCCGGCCTTTTCCTTGACAGCTGGCGCATGACTGCGAACACTAACACATGAAACATTAAGTGAACTCACGCTAACGGCCTCTCCACTAGCTCTCTCCACTGATATACTCCACCTCATTGGTGATGGCTGATTACTGCGCACTTAATGACCCACGTTAATGCTGCCAGGTGCTACTGTTAAAACATACGCTAAACGGTTACTCTGGGCCTTAGTAAAAGGACCCCGTGTCCTTACAAAACAGGCTTAGAACACCTCCCAACTTGGGCAACCTGTTATAAGATACCCCTTGTAGTCATCGCGCTCCCCAAAGCTTTCGCGTGCTCTCTCTTAATACCATCCGTACTTTCGATGCCTTTGCGCTGTTCCTCTTCCCCTACCATGCCCTCTTTGCCCTCACGCTCCCTCATCAATTCGCCCCCAAAATTCGCTGCCCTAGAATCCATGTCAGGGACGGAGGGAAACAAGAGTTGCGACCAAATAGCTTCAGGGTCTCCGGAAAAAACGTGGCACGACACCTTCCTGCTGTTCCGAGAGACCGTTAAATCACTCCTCGTGCCCTTTCCTCCGCCTGCTCGCGAGTCCCTTCTCGCGCGCGTTCTCATCACTCCCACAGCTTCCCACCCCTTCTATCTCTATGCGAGGTGATCGCATTTCCTGTGCTCTCGCGGTCGGACGTTGATGCGGGATGGAAGGGGTGGGGGGAGAGAGCAAGGTGATTGGCTGGCTCGCGCACGTTCTCCTCCTCCCTTGGGCTTGGCAGATGGGCGGAGCGGGGTGAGACAGGGCAGGTGCAGCTGTGTTGCGGTCGCACGCGTTCCCGACAATCTGCCAGTCGGTGAGCACGCGCGCGCGTTCCCGGCAATCTGTCAGTCGGTGAGCACGCGCGTTTGCGCGTGAGAGAGAAAGAGACTAGGACCCGGAGAGAAAAGTCTCCCTTACTCGCTCACTCGCTATCGGCTTCGAGCTGTCCTCATCATAACAACAATAATTAAAATAGCAGGAGTAATTCGTGCGCTGTAGAGGCTGCCACGGTGACAGAGAGAGAGAGAGAGAGGCGCTGTGAGCCCTGACTACAGAGATACAGCAAAGACTGAAAGATGTGCGTCTCACAGGAAAGACTCTGATTCCTCTCATCTTCACTGTTCCTCACCCAGAGAGAGGAGGAGACAGGCCATGGAAAGAGGCACTCCTCTCACTCCCTGAGATGGGCGTCTAGACTAAAGAGAGAAAGTGACCCACCTGAGACAGGGCACAAAGAGGGAATCCCACCTTCATCCCTAGAGAGGGGACCTGGAAAGAATCCCACCGTCAGCTCCTGCACCTGGGCACAGAGAGAGAATCTCACCTTCATCCCTAGAGAGGGGACCTGGAAAGAATCCCACCGTCAGCTCCTGCACCTGGGCACGGAGAGAGAATCCCACCTTCATCCCTAGAGAGGGGACCTGGAAAGAATCCCACCGTCACCTCCTGCACCTGGGCACGGAGAGAGAATCCCACCTTCATCCCTAGAGAGGGGACCTGGAAAGAATCCCACCGTCACCTCCTGCACCTGGGCATGGAAAGAGAATCCCACCTTCATCCCTAGAGAGGGGACCTGGAAAGAATCCCACCGTCACCTCCTGCACCTGGGCAAGGAGAGAGAATCTCACCTTCATCCCTAGAGAGGGGACCTGGAAAGAATCCCACCGTCACCTCCTGCACCTGGGCATGGAAAGAGAATCTCACCTTCATCTCTAGAGAGGGAACACGGAAAGAATCCCACCGTCAGCTCCTGCACCTGGGCACGGAGAGAGAATCCCACCTTCATCCCTAGAGAGGGGACCTGGAAAGAATCCCACCGTCAGCTCCTGCACCTGGGCACTGAGAGAGAATCCCACCTTCATCCCTAGAGAGGGGACCTGGAAAGAATCCCACCGTCAGCTCCTGCACCTGGGCACGGAGAGAGAATCTCACCTTCATCCCTAGAGAGGGGACCTGGAAAGAATCCCACCGTCACCTCCTGCACCTGGGCACGGAGAGAGAATCCCACCTTCATCCCTAGAGAGGGGACCTGGAAAGAATCCCACCGTCAGCTCCTGCACCTGGGCACAGAGAGAGAATCCCACCTTCATCCCTAGAGAGGGGACCTGGAAAGAATCCCACCGTCAGCTCCTGCACCTGGGCACAGAGAGAGAATCCCACCTTCATCCCTAGAGAGGGGACCTGGAAAGAATCCCACCGTCACCTCCTGCACCTGGGCACGGAGAGAGAATCTCACCTTCATCTCTAGAGAGGGGACCTGGAAAGAATCCCACCGTCACCTCCTGCACCTGGGCATGAAGAGAGAATCCCACCTTCATCCCTAGAGAGGGGACCTAGAAAGAATCCCACCATCACCTTCTGCAGCCTGGTCCCACCAACACCTCCTGCACCTGGGCACGGAGAGAGAATCTCACCTTCATCCCTAGAGAGGGGACCTGGAAAGAATCCCACCGTCACCTCCTGCAGCTGGCATGGAGAGAGAATCCCACCTTCATCCCTAGAGAGGGGACCTGGAAAGAATCCCACCGTCACCTCCTGCACCTGGGCACGGAGAGAGAATCCCACCTTCATCCCTAGAGAGGGGACCTAGAAAGAATCCCACCATCACCTTCTGCAGCCTGGTCCCACCAACACCTCCTGCACCTGGGCACGGAGAGAGAATCTCACCTTCATCCCTAGAGAGGGGACCTGGAAAGAATCCCACCGTCACCTCCTGCACCTGGGCACAGAAAGAGAATCCCACCTTCATCTCTAGAGAGGGAACACGGAAAGAATCCCACCGTCACCTCCTGCACCTGGGCACGGAAAGAGAATCCCACCTTCATCTCTAGAGAGGGAACACGGAAAGAATCCCACCGTCACCTCCTGCACCTGGGCACGGAAAGAGAATCCCACCTTCATCTCTAGAGAGGGAACACGGAAAGAATCCCACGGTCAACTCCTGCAGCTGGGCACAGAGAGAAAATCCCACCTTCATCCCTAGAGACATTACATGGAAGGAATCCCACTGTCATCTCTTGCAGTCTGGTCCCACCGTCACCTCCTGCACCTGGGCACGGAAAGAATCCCACTTTCATCCCTAGAGACGGGACATAGAGAGAAACTCACGTTAACATCCTGCAGCTGGATATAGATCAAGACTCCCACCTTCATTGTCAGAGACCAGAAAAGAGACTCCTATCTTCCTTACCAGAGACAAAATATAGTGAGAAACCCACTTTCACCTCTTGCAACAGGGCACGAAGAGAGAATCTCTTTGTCATTGCTGGAGACAGGGTGCAGAAGGAAAACCACCTTTGCTCCTACAACCAGACAGAGAATCCCACCTTCATCCCTGGAGACAGGACACAGAGAGGTACCTATCTTTCTGCAAAGGTATACAGTCACAGAAAGCAAATCCCATTTTCATTTCCAAGGTGGAAATAAAAAGATTCCTTCGGTTCCTAAACTAGAGTGCAGAAGAAAACAGAGAGCAAGACTACTTCAGCCCTTGGGACCAAGACAGAGAGAGAGAGAGAGAGAGAGAGAGTGAGTGACCCTTCACCTCTTGAGACCAGGCATAGTGAGCAAGAGATTTGCTCATTTTCATCTACTGAGACCTTGTATGGAGAGAGGAAGACAGTGAGATGCACATGTGACAGGAAGGATTGATTCTTCTTATGCTACTTCTCCTCGCCCAGAGAGAAGAAAATGAGAGATTTCCTCTACTCTCTAAGCCACAGCACGGAAAGAGATCATATTCTTTGAGCCAGGACATTAAGAGATATCTGTGGCAAGAAGAACTGATTATGCTCATTTTACATTAGCCATATTTCCCATCATTATTGTACAAAGGAGAATGAACATTAAGTCTTGGGTATTGAAGGAGAAACATATTCTGGTTTAAGAGTGAGGTTCATTACTAACTGTCATGGTATATGCAAAGCCGACCCATTTGGAGGTATTACTCTTGAGAGAAACACTCTATCTGGGACAGCAAGAGAAGAGACATCTGGCACAGTGAAAGAGAGAGAGAAGAAAAAGATTATCACATCTGTTACTGTCAGATATCTCCACAATCTGGTTGAGAGGAGATCCTTCCAGGAGGGGCAGTGAAAGGAGTAAGATTTTTAGAGCTTAAAGAAGAACGAGAGAAATCTGCAGAACCACCAAAAGAGAGAGAGGTCAAGAGTTTACAGATATACTCCCAGAACCCGACAATTAAAGAAAAAGACCCCAGAGCTTGAAGCAAGGAGAGGCACCCATACAGTGCTTCCCAAAGCTTCAGAACTGAACCAGACACCCTTCAGCATTAAAGCAGCCAGAGGGAAAATACTCCTCACATCAGTAGACCTGGGAGAGAAAGGAAACCTCCAGCTCCCCTGGACAGAGAGGAGCTTTAGCATGTGCAGCGTCTTCCTGGAGGCAGCTGCCCTGCTGCACCAGCCATGGCCAAGCCCAGCCCAGACATCTCTAAAGAGCTGCAGGGTGAGTATCTACCCTATCCACTGCATGCATATCTTGCTTCTTCTCAGTCACTTCAAGGATAGCTCTTGATGTATCTATACACATAAGTATTATTTTTATGAGCCTAGAAAGCTTTCTGCTGAGTATGTACACATTTTACTTTTTTAACCTTTTATAAGCTATCCATTCATAAAGAAATTGCTGAGTATCTGATGTTAAGTATGCATGTGTATCCATTAGCTTTCCTTATTATATGAACATATAACAGTAATGTATCTATCATTTACATATTATTTTTCATTCTTCTATATGAACTCAAACAAACCCTAAAAAGCTGCAGGATCTGTCTCTTTGATATGCTCTTCCCTTACACCATGTTTCTCTTTGTCTGCTTATACCGGGCCTGATGTTGCTAAAGTGCTGCTGGGTGGGTGTTGACTGTCTTTCCATTTCGCTTTGCTAAATATGTTCTTCCAGTAATTTTGTGCCATGATATAGATGGCCTTGTCTTATATTTTGTGGTTCAGTGTTTTCAAAAAGATTTGTTTGGGCCCCATCATTTGTTTATTTATTTACTTCCATTGATTCCTACAGCAGAAATCTTTTCATCTTTTTTAGTAAAGTCACAGTGGCCAACAGAAAATTAGCTGAAGACTGAGGGCAAAATTGTTCTTGAAAAGACAATTCTAAAGACTTACCTAGTACTGCAACAATACAAAAAGTACTTGTTTTTACTTTGTGAAATTCCTTTAAAATTACAAAACAACAAAGTTTCATCAGTAACTTAGCCCCATGAACTTACAACTAGCACATGAATAGTATCTGAACACCACTGTGAAAAATCCTATATCCTGCAGCCCTGGGCTAAATTAAATTGAATTATTAGACAAGCAATGTTAGTTGACTGCCCACTGGCAAAGTCAAAACTAGCAGCAATGTTATAAACTGGCAGCTTGTTATGGACAGCAACATTTAAGGAGAGGGGATAGGCATAAGGCATGTAACATTTGTGCTGGTTATTGAGTTCAGTACAGGGAGTTTCAGCTGTGATTAAAATGACAGGCACTGGCAAACTCACAGATGAAAGCTTTAAGGGGTAAGTTCCCATCTCTAATAATTTATCTAATATTCAAGCAGTTTCTTTGGCATTTCTCCCACTCCTCTTTTTCCTTCATTTAAGCCCCCTCCCCCCCCCCCCCCGATGGTGTGTCAGAACTGAACCAGAGCTACCAAGTTGCCCATTACTGGTTTTGAACTTATATCTCAAAACAATGTGGTATTTGTGGCCCCTGATTCAACTAGATCAGTGCTGCTGATCCCATAATGCATGAGGATAGGTGTGTCTGAAATTAGGTAACTTAATTTATAGCATTTATCTTATGCCTTTCTGGTAGTGGTTCAAGATGAATTACAGTCGGGTACAGTAATTATGTCCCTGTCTCAGAGGGCTTACAATCAAAGTTTTTACCTGTTGCAATGGCGGTAGCGGTGGTGGTGAGGTGTTAAATGACTTGCCCAATGCCATAAGGAGTGCAATTGGGATTTGAACCCTAGTCTCCTTAGTTACAGGCTGCTGTTCTACTACTACTACTAAGCATTTATATAGCTCTACGCAGCGCTGTACAAAGAAAACACACAAGAGACAGTCTCTACTCAAAGAGCTTACAATCTAAAAAGACAAAACAAAAAAGGAGAAGGACAAGAAAAGAACAAGGGCAAAGAAAGGAGAACAGTAGAGACCAAAGGAAGGAGGTAAGAACAAGTAAGAGGAAGCAGAACAGGTAAAATAAGAGAGGGGAAGGAAGGAGAACAGGTAAGTCAAGAACCAAAGGCAGAAGCGAAAAGATGAGCTTTTAACCTAAGTTTGAAGAGGGTCAGAGAAGATGCCTGATAACTAATAGCTAGGCTGCTACTCTGTAGCAATGATGGGGAACTCTTTGTTGAAAATATCACTCATTGCCACTCTCTGACGGGTAGAATAGTATAGTGGCTCTTTCCTGTATGGTGCACCCAAACCCTGCTAGTCCCAATGGGAAGCAGACTCATATCTGTACTGCAGTGCTACTTCCTGGGCTGTTCCCAAGGTGGCAAATTGTTAACCTCACTTAATTTGGTAGCATTTATTCTATTGTTTGTGATAATAAGAAAGTCTGCTTGTTATTGAAAGTTGGAAATAATTGTAGAAAAGGGTTGAGAATGTCTGTATGTATGGGGCAAAATAACTGAAAATTTAACAGAACAGGATGAAACTTAGCATGTGGGGAAAAACTGATAAAAAGACACATCAAGTTAAAAATGGACTAAATCAAACTAGGAATTTTAGAGAAATCATACCCCTTCCCCCTCCCCAAAAACCCTCCTACCCACTGTATTCCTGTGAGAGATGCTGGTCCAGCATCTTTAGCATAGAAATTTACATACAGTGAAACATAGCAGTTAGGGAATTGTTCCTTTCAAACTCCCTCTCCCTGTTCTCTACTCTCCCAGCCCCAGCACCAAAATATGCATCCCCCAAGAACTGGCCCATCACCCCAACACTGCCCCCACATCCTAAAAATACTCCCTTGCATCTACCCTACCAACCCACCAAATGCTGCCACCATGAAAAAAATACACCCCCATAATTGCTTCATCACCTTCAAAACTACCCCACCCCCCAAAAATATCCCTTCACAGCTGCCCTACCACCCCACCAACTGCCCCATCCATAAAAATACCCCCATAACTCTTCCACCACTCTACCAGCTGCCCCACTTCCAAACTCTAATCCCCACAAAAGCCTCATCCTGTTGCAAACTGCTCCACCCCCAAAATTGACCACATCTCAAGTGCTCCACCAAACCGTACACTGCTACACCCCTAAAAAACACTCTCACAACTGCCCTACCACCCCTCAAATTGCCCTAGCCCTAAAACTACTCCTCAGAACTGTTCACTACCTCACTAAATGCCCCACTCCCAAAAACTATCCTCCTGTAACTGTCCCACCAAATCACCAGCTGTCCCATGCATCTGTCCCACCACCCCAAAATCTGTCCTATCACCCCAAAAAGTACCTTTTCACAACTGTCCCATCAACTTGCATACTGCCCTACTTCTAAAATCACTTCCTCACAATTGGCCTACCATCCCCACAAACTGCCCTCCAATAAAAATACCCTGAAAACTGCCCCACTCCCCTCCCCTGCCAAATGCCCTTGCAGCTGGCCGACTACCTCACCAAACGCCCCTGCATTTGGCACACCGCCCCATAAACTGCCTCAGCTTGTAAAATCTACTTCCTTGCAGTTGTTCTGCCCCAATACCTATTCCCCTGAAACTGCCCAACCCAGCAAACATATTCCCCCTGACCACTGCCCCACTCTCAAAAATTCCTTCCATGGAAATGCCCCAGCCCGCAAAATTTCCCACAGTTACTGATCCATAATCCTACAAACTACCCCATCTCCAAAACTACCTCCCCACAGCCGTCACCAACCCCGAAAACTATGTTCTTTGTAAATGCCCCAACACCTTCAGATGCCCCATCACAGGCATAACACATGTACTGCATACAGAGAACATGCAACAGACCCACCCAACACCACCATACACACAGACAAAAGGATTACAAATAATTTCCAAGCTGTCATATATGGCATTTTAAATTATTCACATATATATATTATTTTCTTTGCTGTTATTTTTAGTGTGAAATCTACTGTCTGAATTGTACTGTGCTTTCTTATTGGTTGCTATGTGTACTGTCAGCTTGTATCTGTTGCTATGGCCAGGGCTAGATTAAGGAACTGGAAAGCTAGGAACATATCTAGGGTCCAAAGTTTAGGGGGGGGGGGTTGCTGCCAGATGTGCTCAGTGAAAAGCAGCGACGGCGACTGGGCAAAGGCAGGCAGGGTGGGGGTGGGGGGTGGGAGCTGGCTGGATATGGAAGTAAGATGGGGAGATGCTGGGCATGGGGCAAAAGATAAACTGTGATTTGGGGGAGGGGCACTAGATGTGCAAGTCACACAGGGCACATTTATTGCTTGGTATAGCCCTGGTTAGGAATGACAGTTGACTTTTTTCATTCTACTGATTTTATATTAATGTCTGCTAGCTAGAAGGATGGATAACATCTCTGCACATTTTTCAGGTGTTTCGTGGACAAAGCAAGAAAAGGAAACAAAACACATAAGAACATAAACCATGCCATACTGAATCAGACCAAGGGTCCATCAAGCCCTGTATCCTGTTACTAACAGTAGCCAACCCAGGTCATAAGTACCTGTCAGGTTCCTAAAGGGTATACAGATTCCATGCTGCTTGTCCCATAGGTAAGCAGTGGATTTACTCATTGTTATGAATATACAGCGTGGCCCAAAAAAAGTGAGAACATCTAGATAAATGAAGAGGCCAGGGCCAGCTTAATTATCCGGCAAGATTAGGCCATTGCCTAAGGCAGCAAAAAGCACCACCTCTCCAAGAACAATCCTGTAATAATGCATAGTCAGACATCATGCTTTTAAATATAAGTTTTGTTTTAGGGTTGGTGTTGAGGTGATCATAATTGTTGAGTTCAAAATCTCACATATGGGGCCTAGGGGCCTGAAAGTTAACTGAACGGGGCACAAGGCTGAAGGCTTGCTTTGTCCACAAAACACCTGAAAAATGTGCAGAGATGTTATCCATCCTTCTAGCTAGCAGACATTAATATAAAGATGTTCTCACTTTTTTGGGCCACCCTGTATATTCATGACAATGAGTAAATCCACTGCTTACCTATGGGACAAGCAGCATGGAATCTGTATACCCTTTAGGAACCTGACAGGTACTTATGACCTGGGTTGGCCACTGTTGGTAACAGGATACTGGGCTTGATGGACCCTTGGTCTGATTCAGTATGGCATGGTTTATGTTCTTATGTGTTTTGTTTCATTTTCTTTTACAAAAATACCAGGTTGAGCTACATTTCCTTTTTGAATTGATGGTAGTACATTGTATCTGTGGCTCCTACCTCTCCCTGCCCGGCTTGTGCAATGCTACCTTTACATTTCCCTGCTGCTGGATTTTAGATCTACACTAGAGATCAGCATGATTAGCATTTCCCATCAAAAGAATAATCCTTCAAAAGGTTTTTCTAACAATGAACTCATACCCATCTGAATACATGGACAGCTAGATATGCCTCCATCTGATTATTGTGCACTTGGAGCTTATTATTCTTTTTAAACATTTATCTGAGGAGATCATGTAATAACTTCTGCTCATTAAGTTGGGGCAATTATCAGTTAGTGAACCATTTTACGAATTATTTGAAGACTAAGGGCCAATAAAAAATGACAGGCATAAATAGCATAAATGCATATAGAATCACTCCATGATTTATTTATTTATTTAACAGGTTTTGTATACCGCCTTATCATTAATTCAAGTTGTTTCACATGGAACAAACATAGCAATGGGCATTTACATAGAACAGGGAGTAGAAACTTGGAGGAGTATATGGGGGTAGTAGATACATTCAACAGTGGCTAACTATGTACAGTAACATTGTTGCAATGAGGTGATATGGCTACATTTAGCAGTTGTCCATTGCATACATCTGTAATGTCTCACTGTGGCATTTGCTATACTAGGTGGAAAAACACAAGAAGGAGCAGAGTGTCTTGCGCTACCAGCTAGGAAACACAAAGGAGCAAGATACGAAGATGTGGATGTTGGTAGAGCCTTTAATGGTGATGGTCAGAGACCCCGACGCGTTTCGGCGTGGGACGCCTTCTTCAGGGGGTACAAAGCTGAGTCGATTTATTAATTTGTTTGCATCATGTTCAAGAATTGTTCAATGAACCAGACTCAAAAGGTGCGTTGATCGTGTCGTCCTAATGTAGGGCAAGAGGAGCCGCTATTCTGAAAAGCTGAATTTCCTGCCGCCAGCAGTAGAGGAGAACTGTTCTCCTCTACTGCTGGCGGCAGGAAATTCAGCTTTTCAGAATAGCGGCTCCTCTTGCCCTACATTAGGACGACACGATCAACGCACCTTTTGAGTCTGGTTCATTGAACAATTCTTGAACATGATGCAAACAAATTAATAAATCGACTCAGCTTTGTACCCCCTGAAGAAGGCGTCCCACGCCGAAACGCGTCGGGGTCTCTGACCATCACCATTAAAGGCTCTACCAACATCCACATCTTCGTATCTTGCTCCTTTGTGTTTCCTATACTAGGTGGAACCATAGTGTTCAAGGAATAGATGGGTCTTGATGGCTTTTCTGAAGTCAAGTAGGTCTTTGCTCGTATTGGGGCAGGTAGATGATTCCAAAATGCAGGTGCAGGTGAATTGTTTCGATGATCTGTAGTTTGTTGGTGTTTCAATGATGTTACTTCTTCTTGTTCTTGTTGTACTTGATTTCTGGATCAACGGATGAAGAGTCGGCAGGGATAGATTATTTAATATTTTGAAAATTAATATACTTTTGTACTTAGCACGTACAGCAACAGGAAGTCAGTATAGTTGGTTAAGTGCTGGTGTTATATGATTGTATTTTGCAGTTCCTGTTATGATTCTCGCCGCAGTGTTTTGCACGAATTGCAGAGGGAGAGTTGTTATCCTTGGAAGTTCGTGATATATTACATTACAGTAATCATTTATAGGAGTTAGAATGGCCTGACATACAGTTCTGAAGTCATTGTCTGATAGTAGTGGTTTAAGTTTGTGGAGGATCCTCAACTTGTGGTAAGCTGATTTGGTTGTCTTTTTATGTGTGGCTGGAAGCTGAGTTGTTGGTCAAAAGTAATTCCAAGATATTTGACCTCTTCTTTGTTGGTTAAGGTGTAATTTAGTATCTTGAGTGAGTCTGGTGGGGAGAATTTAGTATTTCTGGTGATGTGCATCATTTCAAATTTTTTAAAGTTAATGAGAAGATTCTGTCGTTTGAGCCACTCAGACATTGCTTCAAGGCATGCTGTGATTTGGGAGTAGTCCGGTTTATTGATGTTGATCTGGGAGAATATAATTATATCATCTGCGTAGATTCTATAGTAGATGTGTTGTTTTATGATGTTACATATTGGTTTAAGATATATTTTAAATAACAACAGTGCAGAGAGTGCTGAGCCTTGTGGAGCACCTTGATACTGTCTAAATGGTTTAGATTGTTTGTTTTTGGTTCTCACTTGTTGGTTACAGTGTGACAAGTAGGAGAGGAACCAGTCTAGAACTGTACCATTTATCCCTGTCTCTTGGAGTCTCTGGAGTAGTGTGTTGTGGTTGACAAGAGTCAAATGCAGCGGTGATATCTACAAAGCATAAAACGAAGCCATGTAGTATGTTGTCTATGCCTGTGACTACAGTATCTAGAAGTGATGTAATCTTTATCTTTATTAAAACATTTGATAAACCGCTACTGCCGAAGCATAGAGCGGTGTACAATAAAAGGTCCACACTGCAAATCATAGAAAAGAACGCCATAAAATGAAAGGAAAGCAAAGCTCACAGCACACAGCAATAAAACCAAATAACTAAAACAGTTAAATTTAAAATAGAGAAAACTAAATATAAAAAAACAAAAGAAAACAGGACACCAACAGACAAACAGCACAACATGGGGAAACAACTCTATGGTCAAGGGGGGGTACTGGCAGGAAGGTCAAAGGCCTGTGTGAACAGATGTGTTTTGAGTAGTGTCTTGAATTGAAGATAAGAAGATTCTAATCTGAGGGAAGACGGTAGAGAATTCCAGAGAAATGGACCAAGAAAGAAAAAGGCGGAATGTCGAGTATGCTCCAAACGGGCTTGTGACGGAGAAGGTAGTGATAAACGATTGGCATGAATAGACCGGAGTTGACGGTAAGGAGTGTGAAGAGAAACCAGATCCGCAAGATACAAAGGATGACCAGTATGAATAGAACGGTGAATCAGAAACTTATAATGATAGCGGAAACGGAGTGGTAGCCAGTGCAGATGGAGAAAGAGGGGAGTGACATGATCAAACAGCCGGGAAAAAGTGATAAGGCGAGCTGCAGTGTTTTGAATGGATTGCAGTCGTTGAAGCTGATATTTAGGGAGGTAATCAGTGTTTCCACACTGTGATTTTGTCTGAATCCATATTGATGTGGGTCCAGCGGGTCAGATGTGTCTATGTGGTCTTGTAATTGATACTGTACTGTTTTTTCAATTATCTTTCTTATGAAAGTGAGACTTGATATTGGGCGGAAGGAGCTTGGGTCCTTTTTGTCGAGATTATTGATCTCTTCCTGTCCTAGGAGCACTCCTTTTCTGAACAGCATACAGTAGATAAAAATTACATCCAGTATTGCCCTGCACATGTTAATTTGCTGGCATTGTTCAGAAGTCAATTTTATGTGTGTAAACTTATCTGTCTGTATATGCATAAATATGAAATACACATGGAGTGGAGGAGTAACTTAATGGTTAAAGCACTGGTAACCATGAGGCCAGGGTTTGATTCCCACTAGCTGTCCTTGAGCAAGTCACGTAAACCTCCATTGCCTTGGAAGAAAGGCGTGGCAATCTACTTCTGGTCACACTGCCAAGAAAACCCAGGAGTTGCTGGGAGTCAGCATTGACTTGAAGACATTTCTTCTTGTTGTATGAAATACACATAGGACAGATGAGGGCTGTATTTTGCCAAAGTGTAGGGTGTGCATCATGCTTCTGTGACAGAGTAGAAGGGAGAGAATACCAGCAGAAGAAATAGAAAGGGTAGGAAGATGCAAGTCTGCATGCCCCCAGAGCCTTCCACTGAGAGCCTCTGGTAACTGAAATGCGCTCGTCTGACACTGAAGAGGGATATCACCAGAATAAGAACTGAAAATATAAATGGTGGAGGCACCAGGCAACCATGAAGAATGCTGCCAGAGTGGCCTCCATGCAGTAGGCTGTACTTCTCTCTTTTTGGTTTAAATGGGCAGTTTGTCCCACTATCTTGCTACCATGCATCATTCTGCCAGTCACCACTGCCGCATCTCGACTTTCAATGTTGCACCTTGCCAGCAACACTTGGAGTCCCCTAGCCTGAAGCTTGTCTATAGCCATACCAGGACTCCTCCAACATCCCACCCAAAATCATCACCTGATACAGGTACACATAGATTGTGAGTCCTTTGGGGACAAGGGAATGTATCCAGTACCTGTTTGTAGTGATTACATAACATAAACCGCTTTGATTGAAGGATAAGGCGGTATAGAAAATCGGTTAAATAAATAAATAAAAATCTCAGCTCAATACCAGCCACAGCAGCTGTTCAGTACTGCTCTTGTACCTCTCACTGTGTGGCCTGAGCTAACCATGTGTCTTTATTTATTCTTTATCTTTGTTTTGTCATTTAATATACCGCCCAATACCAAGGCATCTGAGTGGTTTACAATTAAAAAACTTGGAGCTACAAGAAAAGAAAGGAAAAGGAATGCCAATAAAAAGTGCCTGTTAGCATACGTTTGTAAACCGCTCTGATACACAGGGTAAAGGGCGGTATATCAAGTGCCTAAAACCATAACCATAACCATCCGTGACAGGAAAGTAAAGAAAAGGGATACAATTAGCTGAAGAGAAAGGGAGGAGGGTGACATAGACATGGACAAGAGACACTAGGAGGAGGGGGGAGAGAGGTCGAAAGAAAGGGAAAAGAGGTGAGTTTTTAGGAGCACCTTAAAACGGGGGAAGGAGAGTTCCAGGCAAAGGTCAGGGGGAAGGGAGTTCCACAGGAGGAGTCCGAGAAAGAAGAAAGCAGAAGCTCGGGTGATTCCAGGTGTGCGGATGAGGGGGAGGGGAGAAAAAGGTGATTGGAGTGGACCTGATGGAGGGAGCAGTAGGAGGAATGAAGATGAATTTGATTGGAGAGATACTGAGGAATGCTAGTGTGGATACTGCAATGAACCAGATTGAGAATCTTGTATTGAATATGGAACTTTATGGGCAGCCAGTGGAGTTTGGAAAGTAATGGCATGATGTGCTCAGTGCGGGAAGTGCAGGAAAGAATGTGGATAGCAGTGTTCTGAAGGAGTTGCAGATGGCAGAGTTGGAAATGGGGGAGACCAGCTAAAGCAACATTGCAATAATTGATATGTGTTATAACTAAGGAAAGAATAAGGGTGGCCAGAGAAGAGGGAGGGAGGAAAGGACCAACAGAATGAATCTGATGGAGAAAATAAAATGAGCGTTGAATGATGGAGGAGATATCATCACTAAAAGAAAGGGAAGAGTCAAGAGTAACACCAAGGTAGCGGAGAGTGGAAACCAAAGGAATAGGAGTACTTGCAAGAAATGGAACTAAGGTGGGAACATTGGAGGAGAAGGAAAACC
This sequence comes from Ichthyophis bannanicus, assembly GCA_033557465.1. Classification (NCBI taxonomy): domain Eukaryota; kingdom Metazoa; phylum Chordata; class Amphibia; order Gymnophiona; family Ichthyophiidae; genus Ichthyophis; species Ichthyophis bannanicus. The sequence continues at coordinate 130,987,060 of CM066048.1, read as the reverse complement.
AAATGGCAGAGGTGGATGGACTGATATGTAGAAAATTAGATGCCATCCATGAAGAAATGGAGGAAAGACAAGAGTTGAGAGGAGTCAAATTGGGAGCTGAGGGGGAGATGTGATGGATCAGAAGGTTGTCATCTGCATAGTAGTAGGAGGAGATGCCGTGCTGCTGTACGATAAGTATGAGAGGGGCTAGAAAGATATTGAAAAGAAGGGGGCGAGCACGCAACCCTGAGCAACACCACAAGGGAGAAGGGTAGCAGGAGAAGCAGAGGTAGAAGAGAGAACAGAGAAAGTGCAAGAAGAGAGGAACAAGTGGAAACAGTGAAGAACAGTGCTGGAGATCCCTGAGTCATGGAGGCGAGAGAGAAGAGAGCGGTGGTCCACTAAGTCAAAGATAGATGAGAGACGGCCAGTGAAATATCACCATGGTTATGAGTGGAGTGAAGTTCATTGAGGAGCGAGAGAATAAGTTTCTATACTGTGGCTGTGACAAAAGCCGGATTGACAGGGGTTTAGCTCAAGGGTGGCATCAAGATGTGAGGAAAGCTGAGCAAAGATCAATTTTTCAAGGATTTTGGAAAGGAAGGAAAGGTTGGAAATAGGGCACCAGTGAGTAGGGATGTAGGATCCAATAAAGGTTTTTTGAGGATTGGTCGAATAATGGCATGCTTCCAAGGGTGGGGGAAAATGCAGGAGGAAAGGCTGTCTTCAGTACTTTCAACTCCAATCAGAAGAAGAGCTAAGGAAGGAACTGTGAACCATGAGTCATGAGGAGGGGATAGGATTGGAGGGGCAGGTGGTTTTGTGAGAATATGATAGGACCTTAAGTAATTCTGCAGATGAGATGGGAAGAAAGGAAGAGCAGGAATGGGAGAGAGGAGGGACAGAGGGTGGGTTACAGAGACCGGTGGAGATGTCGAGGGAGGCCCTGCTTTTCTACTATCATACCTCATCCTGGCACTCATCATGGCCTAATCTTAAAAGATCTGAAGCTTTGGCTGTGATTTCACCCCATCCCTTTTTTCTTTGAATATTGAGAGGAAGAGCTGCTGGGACTACTAGACAGTGTGAGGTTGGAGGGTAGTGTAGGGAATGCAAGAACGGGCAGGGTTGAGAGAGAGCAGTATATTTGGAGTGGAGGAAGTTTGAGAGTGTGTGGTAAGAGAAAAAGAGTATACAATAGAGGCAGTGCCTAGGAGGGGGAATGAAGGGCCATGATTTGAAAGAACAAGGGAAAGGAGTGTAAAAGCCCAGGGATATAGAGGGACATGGATGGTGTATGTATGCTACCCCGGCTACCCAGGTAGCACGCTTTAGTAAAAATACCCCTATGCTTTATAAAATAAAAGTGCAAATCCTGCCAAAGTTGCACCTAGATTGAAAGTGTGGACATTTGAGCAGGCGTAAATTACATATGGAGTGCAGGAGTAGCCTAGTAGTTAGAGCACTGGCTTGGTAACCAAGAAAGCAGTTTAATTCCCACTAGCACTCCCTCTGGCCTTGGGTAAGTCTCTTAACCCTCCATTGCCTTGGAAGAAAGGCCTGGTAGTCTACTTCTGGACACACTGCCAAGAAAATCCAGAAGCTGCTGGGTCACCAGGAGTCAGCATTGACTGAAAAACACACATTGCATTGCAAATTACATATGAACACACATATCTTATAATATATACATGTAAATTGCATTCTGCCTATTTTCTGCCCAAATGTCACCCCTCTGTATGCCTACTGTATAAGTACATGACTGCTTGCACTGTGCACACCTTTAGGCATGACCTAAATTTAAGAGATCATTTATATGTGTAAAACAGTGTTTTATATGCAAAAATGGTTCTTATATTACCCTCCAGAAGTCTCAGGCATTGTTAAAAGAAAGAGGCTCTTCAATGTATCTTTTATATTCTTATTTTGGATTATAATTTGACATAAAATTTAGATAAAGAAAAATTTAGATAAAGATGAAAAAAGAAGTTGTGGGGAATTATTATTAAACTAAAATAGATTTCTGAGTAGCTTTCAAGAGTTACGCTCCTTTCTTCAGATTTAAAAGGAGTTCTCAAAAGCTAGTCAGAAACATGCTGTTACTCCAATAAAAAGATATTGCCTACAACTTGTTTTGATACTTTATTTCTACGCATCCAAAATATTCACACTACTTGATTCAATATAATTTATACAAAAATTAGAAATAATCTATATGATCTTGAAATAACTCATACATCTCTCTATATTTGATCTGTCACTGTTTTCTGCTGCTCTCTGTCAGTCATGCTCCAAGCACCATATTTAAGCTGCCTTTCAAGAGATTTAAGGATTGATTTTGTTTCCTTAGGATCTACCCATAGTACCCCATGAAAAATTGTCCCTTAACTGAACATGAAATACAATTAAAACCAGTTGACACCCACAAAATATCTGTGCTCAACAGATTTTGTACTAAAATACCCCTCACTTCTGCCCTTTCTTCATATGGCCTGTAACCTTCTCCATCAAACATCTCTTCCATGTTCTCTTTCTTCGAACCATAGACTTTGATTATCTCTTCACATTGCTGCTCTTTTCTGTCTCCCTCACCATTTTTCTCTTCCATGCTTTTTCCCATGCCCCTCCTCTTCCTATCCTGTGAAGTAGAGTGCCTCTTCCTATCACTTGATGGGGCATGGAGAAGTAGCCTAATAGCTGGAGCAGGGGCCTGAGAGCCAGCAGCACCAGAGTTCAAACCTCACTGATGCATCCTGAGATCTTGGGCAAATAACTGTCTATTGCCTCAGACTCAAACTTAGAGGCTGATGCAGAAAAGCATAGTGCAGCATTTTTCTGGTGCTTTTGGTTCCCATTGTCAGAGTCAGAAATTTGAATTGTATATGTGAATTGATAGGAAGCCAGAGATATTGGACTAATTACGGGATGGCATGGTCAAACCTTCAAGCATGGGCAGGAAGGCAGACCATTGTATTTTGGATAGTTTGTAGATGGTTGAGTGGAAAACCTGCGTATATGACATTGCATTAATCCAGATGTGAGATTACAGTGTGAAGCAAAAACAATTCCTTATGATCCCTCCAGTCCAGTACCGACCTCTGGGTTGTCACCTCTCACCAGCAGCTTAGAGACTGAGCATGTCATCTTCTGATGACATCAGTGTACTTAGGCAGCTGGGACAACCTACTGGCCTCAGTAAGCTCAGTCTCCAAGCAACTGGAGAGGTGATTCCAGAGATCTGGACTCACTGAAGGAACAACTAATGTGGAACCTTGCATCGTGTAATGGCATTTGAACTGTAGCGCTGCCTCTCTGGCCCGATCTGTTGTCCCAGGGGCCGGTCTTGATGCCTCAAGCAGATCAATTCTCACTTATGGCATGGCTCTTGAGAGGGCTAGATTGAAAACACAAGGCTATTTGGTCCCTGTGATTGTGACATTATTGAAGACCCACAAATGGTCCAGCTTACTGTCATATATCCGAGTGTGGTGAGTTTTCAAGGCCTGGTGCGTGGAGCATCAGTGCCAACCTCTCTCATTGTCCATGCCCAAGGTGCTGGTCTTCCTGCAGGCAGGGCTGGAGAAGGGTCTGGCCTGTAACTCCTTGAAGGTACAGGTTGCAGAAATCGCCTGTTACCGAGGTAGGGTCCAAGGGGTGTCTTTGTGGGTTCACCCGGATGTTGTCCGTTTTCTTATAGCAGTGAAGCAGGTCTATCCCCCACTGTGATCAGTGGTTCCTGCTTGGGACCTTAATTTGATGCTGTCAGTGTTGACTGCAGCGCCTTTTGAGCTGCTGGGTTCTTGTACCCTGAAGGATCTGATGCTTAAAACCATATTCCTGGTGGCTATCTGTTCAGCTCGGAGGATCTCTGAGTTTCAGGGTCTGTCGTGTCAGGAACCCTTTTCTCTATTTCAAAGGAGAGGGTGATGCTGTGGCCGATTCCCTCTTTTTTTGCCTAAGGTGCTCTCGGTTTTTCATTTAGACCAGTCAGTCACCCTGCCAGTGTTCTTGGGGTCGGTGGCGGTGGTTTCGGACCCCTTACTGTGTCTTCTGGATGTGTATTGGGTGCTGCGGCGTTACTTAAAGAGGACTGCACCATTTCGGAAGTCGGATCACCTGTTTGGCCTCTTTGGAGGTCCACACAAGGGGGAGGTCACTTCAAAGGCCTCCATCTCTAGATGGATCAAGGAATCCATTTCCTTGGCTTATCTATTATGTTGATGGGTGGTGCCCACTGGACTGCAGGTCCATGTGACTTAGGCTCAGGCTAGCTTAGTTCTGCCAAGAGATATCTGTAAAGTGGCCACTTGGTCATCACTTCATACCTTTGTGAAGCATTATCACCTGGATGTGCCGACAACCGGGGACACAAAGTTCGGGTCGACGTGCTTCAGGTCAGGCTTGCAAGTCCCTCCCATGGTAAGTATTGCCATGGTACATCCCAGAGGTCGGGACTAGACTGGAGGGACGATAAGGAATGTGAAACTAGACCTTACCTGCTAATTGGCTTTCCTTGAGGACTTCCAGTCCCGGACACTCCCTGTTTCAGCATTTGTAGGCAGCAATAGCAACCCCAGGCCTGAAGAAGGTCATTGTTGAGTGGTCTGGGGGATCCCTCCAAGGGGAAACAGCTAAGGGGCTTGGGAGGTCCCTTGTGAAAGTCATGCTTCAGCTCAATAATCCAGCTCCGTGGTTCACAGCTGATCTTCGGACATCTCTCCTCTCTCAGGAAACGTGAAAGAAAATGGAGATGCTCTCACTCCCAAGCTGACAAATCAACATACCTAGAACACCTTAAGTCCTACCGTGAAACAATATACCTCAGAATGAGTGAATACCATGCCAAGCTCCTTCTCCGCTCACTCAACAAACCTAGAGATCTATTCAGCCTAGCAAAATCCGTAATCAAAGAACCCTCTCCTACCCAACCCGATCCAATACCCCCCCCAGTCATATGCTGACTACCTCCAATCCAAGACCATCATGACTGATAAAGTTTCAACATCCACACCATGCCATACGCCCATATTACTACCACCTATCACAAAGTTTATCTCACCAACCGAGAAAAACATCCAAGGCCACATCACCAGCATCAACACTTCTACAGCTCCAAATGACCCCTGCCCAGCATACTGGGTCAGAACTCTGCGTGTCGAGCTTAGTCCAATTCTAATAAACATCATTGGTCTATCCTTTGCAACAGGCTCATTCCCCTCACTTCTCAAACAAACATCAATAAGACCACTCCTCAAGAATGACAGACTTGACCCCCTGAAGTCTGATTCATATTGCCCAATTTCGAGCATACCTCTGTTAGCCAAAATAATTGAGAAGGTTGTCCAAAGGCAGATCCAGCAGCATATTGACGTAGCGGCCTCCCTTGACCCCTGCCAACACGGGTTTAGGGAATCTCATGGAGTAGAAACTCTGCTCATCGCCCTAACCAATACTTTGAATAGAGGAATAGACAATGTCGAAAATGGCTTTGCTCTCATTTTCCTGGATATCGCTGCCGCCTTCGACTCCGTCAATCATAATCAACTTCTCACCCGTCTCCAGGAGAAGGGTATCTGTGGCCTCGCCTGGGAATGGTGTAGATCTTACCTAACAGATCGTTGGCAACACGTCCGGGTTGGATCCATCACATCTGCTCCTTTCCACCAACAACAAGGTGTTCCACAAGGCTCCTCTCTATCTGCGCTGCTATTCAATATCTACATGCAGCCGATATGCGACATCATCCACTCCTTCGATATCTCTTCTCTAATTTATGCAGATGATGTCCTGCTGTTTACGCCATTCAGAGTCAATCACCCTGATTTCACCAACCTTGTCAACTGCTTCAATGCAGTCACTGACTGGCTACTAACTCAAAATCTCCGCATAAACTTCAAGAAAACCGAAGTTCTGTTTGTCTCAAGAAACAAAACATTCTCTCCTCCATCTTCCCTAAAAGTAAGAGATGCGGAGCTTCCAAGTAAACTCTCCATACGCTACCTAGGGATTACTCTGGACCAGCATTTTGACTTTAAGGAGCACATACGAAACACAACCAGGACCATATATAATAAAATCAGAACACGAAGGCACCTTAGACCCATGCTGCCCCCTAATGATTTCCGAACCATTTTCCAGGCCCTCATTCTACCACATTTCGATTATGCAAATGAAATCCTGTATGGTCTCTCCAAGAACACCCTCAACCCACTGCAACTTGCGATGAACGCGGCAGCTCGTGTTCTCTGTGGTCTTGCCAGAACTGACCATATCACCCCGGTACTCAAGGAACTCCACTGGCTTCCAATATACTGCAGGTTAACATACAAAATTCTTCTCATTATATTCAAGATCAATAATATAGCCCCCACGGCACTCATTGACCACATCACCCCTACGCTGAAAAACAGAATGAGGAGGACAATAACAGACAACACTTTGATCATCCCTAAAGACTCCATTAAGTGCACCCAAACAACTAGGACAGCGATGGCGAACCTATGGCACGCGTGCCAGCTGTGGCACGCGAAGGCCTTGCAGCTGGCACGCGTGAAGGTCCGCAGAAAAAGAAAAAGCGGGCTCTGGCTGCTGCCGCGGACGCGGACGCGGCAGCATGCAGTGTCCCGCGGGGCCCCCTCCGCCCGCTAAGCCCCTCTGCAAGGGCTTTCAGATTCGCGAGGGAGACAGCGTCTCCCTCGCGTCTCTGTTAAGCCCGCAGGGGCTAATGGGAAATTTCCCATCAGCCCCTTTAGACGCGAGGGACTGATGGGAAATTTCCCATTAGCCCCTGCGGGCTTAACAGAGACGCGAGGGAGACGCTCTCCCTCGCGAATCTGAAAGCCCTTGCAGAGGGGCTTAGCGGGCGGTGGGGGCCCCACGGGACATTGCATTCTGCCGCTGCCGCGGCAGAAGCCAGAGCCAGCTGCTTTTTTTTTTTTTTTTAAATTTGCCATGGGGGGTGGGTTAGGACTGCTAATGGGGTGGGGGGGGGGTACGACTGCTAATGGGCTAGGGGGGGGGGGTTAGGACTGCTAATGGGCTAGGGGGGTTAGGACTGCTAATGGGCTGGGGGGGTAGGACTGCTAATGGGCTGTGGGCTGATGGGGGCTGTCTGGAAATGGGGGTGATGGGGGGTTAGGACTGGTAATGGGCTATGGGGGGGGGGTTAGGACTGCTAATGGGCTAGAGAGGGGGGGTTAGGACTGCTAATGGGCTGGGGGGGTTAGGACTGCTGATGGGGAGGGGTTAGGACTTGAGGTGGGCTGTTGGGTGGGGTTAGGACTGGAAATGGGCTGATGGGGGGTTAACACTGGAGGTGGTCTGATGGGGTTAGGACTGGTAATGGGCTATGGGGGGGTTTAGGACTGATAATGGGCTATGGGGGGCTGGGACAAGAAATGGGCTGCTGGGGAGGGGTTAGGACTTGAGGTGGGCTGATGGGGTTAGGACTGGTAATGGACTGTGGGCTGATGGGGGGGGGGTTAGGACTGGCAATGGGCTATGGGGGGCTGACTGGAAGTGGGCTGATGGGGGGTTAGGACTGGAAGTGGGCTGATGGGGGGTTAGGACTGGTAATGGGTTATAGGGGGGGGCTTAAACTGAAAATGGGGTGATGGGGGGTTAGGACTGGAAGTGGGTTGATGAGGGGGGGATAGGACTGGTATTGGGTTGGGGGGTTGCTAGGACTGGAAATGGGTTGGGGGGCTGCTAGGACTGGAAATGGGCTGATGCAGGGACTAGAAGGGAATGGATGCTGGATGAGGCTGGAACTAGAAGGGAGCTGGTGTTGGGGGAGGATTAGAATGGGATGGGGCTGGGAGAGTAAAATGGAGAGGGGAAAAATATTTTGTGTGGGAGGGATAAAAAATCTACAATTGGCCGGGTATTGGGAGAGTAAGTGGGGATTGAGGATGGAGGGGTAAATTTTGAGTAGATGAAATAGGAATGAGGAAAGAGCAAAAGGAGAAAGATTAGTATGTTAAAGCAGATGTAGAGAGAGAATGGAAAAAAACCCCAAGAAGACAGAAGAAAGGACAAATGGACAGCAGATGGAGAGTTAGCAGAAGACACGAAGAAACCAGAAGAAAGTGGCTGGAACAATTGCAACTGAAAAAAAAAATGCACAAAAGGTAGAAAAATATCTCTTTATTTTGAATTTATTAATTGGAATATGTCAGCTCTGGGAAATGTGCATCATTAATTTTTGCGCTTTGTTTAGTACAAGAGGAAATTAATATATAGTTTTATTTCTACAGTGTTGTTGTATATTCCAAGTTTGGCTTTTGGGGTTCCCAGTTTAATTATTGTCTTCCTGTTTCTAAATTGTGATTCCTTGTTTGGTAATGGTCTGTTCTGCATGTGTAACTGAGCTGAGGTATTCTGTTTATATAATTCCTATTTGACATTGCCACTTGTTCTTTCCCCAGTAGGTCATGTATTGTTGTTCTCTGAGATGTATTGGTTTAATATTTGCAGTGTTGCCTTTTGATAGGTAGAGTATGGTGCTTTGTGAGTCCTGGTAGTGCTGTTAGGATACGGCGGGTTTGCTATGGGTTCTAAATGGGCAGCGTTTGTAGTAGTTCCTAATGTGCCTGGCGGTTGGTACTGGATTATAGTAATGTAGAAACCTTTTAGTCTTTCTTTATCCATATACTCATTAAGAGGCATGTTTACTAAAAGTTAGTGTATGGTAACATTATGCAAATATTTATGCAAATGAAGCACCTTATGCAAATGGAGCTTTAATTGACGTGCTGGCACTTTGAGGAAATTCTTTGGTTTTGTGCGGCAGTTTGGGCACTCGGGCTCAAAAAGGTTAGCCATCACTGAACTAGGAGAAGAGCTTTCACCTTCTACGCCCCAAAATGCTGGAACGATCTCCCACCTGAAATAAGATCGATCAAAGACCTCATTCAGTTCCGGAAGGCAATCAAACACCACATATTCCTGCTACACTTTGCACAAGCATCCACTCCGCCCCCGATCAATCATCTGTTAACCCCACAAACTCCCCATTCACCACACAAACAAAGAGGTCTCAAGAAATAGCTGCCCCGTCTATCGTTTTTCGTGACATTACCGGCCAAATCATAATCTTATGCTCTATGTTAATATGTATATAGTTACCCTGTATTTGATCCAAGTTTTACCCCCTGTTACAATGTAAGCGCAAGACAGTTTCGACTGAATTGAGCAACCTTTGTTAAATGTAAACCGCACTGATAATAAATAGCGCGGTATATACAAGATGTTAAATAAATAAAATAAAAATAATAGGAAAAAAAGTAGTATTGTCACATTTTTTGTTGCCCTTCCATAGCTTCTGAGAGAATCTCGGTACATATTGGCAGAAGTGGTAGTGACGGCTGGGCTCGCAACTGATGTGCTCTCGGAGGATTGATGGGTAAACTTCTTTCTCCTCGAGGAGTGGGCCCTTCGTAGTCGTGGGCCTGGTCCTGGGGTTTTTTTTTCTACTGATACTTCTTGTTCAAGTGCTAACTTCTTACTTGTTGCTCCTGTGAGTCTGCTTTGTCAATAGGTTACTGGGGCTGGTAGGTGGTGCCAGCTGCCTAAGTACACTGATGTCATCAAAAGATGACATGCTCAGTCTCCAAGCTGCTGGTGAGGGCTGACAACCCAGAGATTTGGACTGGACTGGAGGTCTTCAAGGAAAGCCAATTAGCAGGTAAGGCCTAATTTCACATTTTGTGCTGCCAGATCATGAAATTGCGTGATTGCCCTGAAACGTCTAAGTGCTAGGAATGAGGTCTTGGCTACCTGGGCGATCTGAGGTGGTATAGTGATAAACCTGTTATATGATGTTACAATAATCCAGATGTGAGATTACAGTAAAATAGGCTTATAAATGTTTTTTCCATTTCCAAATCTAGGTGCACCCTGAGACCAAGTAACCTGAGAAATATCCCTGTTTTATAAAATCAACGTAAATATAACTATATAAATATAAATATAACTTAACAACTTAATAACAACAAATATAACCATGGGTTTCAGATATTTAATAGTAAATGAATTTGCACACTACACCCAACAGAATTTACCTATGCATATCTTGAGGTTTTGGGATAGTAGTGCTGTTGTTGTTGTTGTTGTTAAGTGCCGTCAAGTTGGTGTCAACTCATGGCAACCCTCCAGATAGCTGTCCTAAACTGTGTTTAGTCTTCATTCAGGTGGCTCATTGTTTGTAGAGTGGCTGTTATTGTATCGACCCATCTCATTGCTGGCCTTCCTCTTTTGCATTGATCTTCAACTTTGCCAAGGATGATGTCTTTCTCTAATGATCTCTCTCTTCGCATGATGTGTCCAAAGTATGAAAGTCGAAGTCTTGTCATCTAAGCTTCTAAAGAAAGCTTAGGTTTGATCTCCTCTAGTACCGACTGGTTTGTTCTTCGGGCAGTCCATGGTATAAACAGTTTTTGCCACCAGCACCATAATTCAAAGGTATCAATTTTCTTCCTGTCTATCTTTTTCACTGTTCAGCTTTCACATCTATATGGGAAAGAATAGTAATTGATATAAAGAGAAGGAGTTTTGCAGGCCATTGATGTTATGGGAGATATGATGGCATGGGCCTAAGGGTCATGCAGAAGCCACCTACTCCTTGCTTGTTTTGAGGTCTTTCTCCTTTTATTTCTTTTATTCCTTTTAAGGAGAAAAAATGTTTTTATTGAAGAAGATAGTCATCCCCCTAGAACTGGCTGGTTTGTCCTTCAGTCAGTCCATGGTATATACAGAATTCCTTATTGTGCCTCCAGTTTAGTCCTCCACCTCTGGGTAGTGCACCTCCTCCTGCAGCTTGGAGACTGGACCAATCAGAATTCTGCCATCACTGTATGTAGCCTGCAGGCATTACCCATCAGCCCCAGTGTGTCCAGTCTCCAAGCAGTAGGAGGACGTAGTGAGACTTGCTCTAGGTTCACTTTAGCATAGGAAGAGCATTTTAGGCAGGGTTTAGGAGTTTTTCTCTTAAATCAACTAGTTTTCTTTTATTTTAAGTTCCTGAGCGGTCCTCCAGTTTAGTCCTCCACATCCGGGTAGTGCACCTCCTCCTGCAGCCTGGAGACTGGACCAATCAGAATCTTCCTCTGTCAGGATGTATGCTGTCGGAGCTCCCATCAGCCCCCAGTGTGTCCAGTCTCCTTGCAGCTGGAGGACATGTGTGCCTGGTTTAGGCTCACTTAGGGACGCTTGGAGGCAACACTAGAGAGCTTTTTTTTTGGGGGGGGGGGGTTTCTTTCTCCTATATTTCTTTGGTTTCTTTTTATTAGGTAGCTGTCTCTTTAACAAAACAAAAAAAAAAAAGAGGACACAGCGGCGATTGAGGAACCAGTCTGCACTGCCCTTCTGCCCTTTCTGCAGGGGTTTTATTTGCAGTCAGGGAGGTTTGATCTCTCCTCCTGGACTGCACGGAGGAGAGCTCTGCCTTTGCCAGCACTCTGCTTGGGTCCGGGAAGTCTTTGTTAAGTCCTGGCTTCCTTCTTTGCGATCCGCAGTGCCTTGGCCTTTGATTGACAGCCCGGATCGTCAGCGCACTCCCGCTCTGGATTCGAGCGGCGGGGAGTCTGCCGGCGATTCTCTGCTTGTGCGGTGAGTGTTCAGTTCTTAAGGGGCTGCTTCTGCTTCGCGTTAACGCCTTCATTTCTTTAGTTTTGTTTTGTTTGTTTTTTCGCGACATTTTTTTTTCGTCGGCGAAAATGTGCCGGCGGCCATTTTCGGACTCTGTTTTTTCCCGCTCGATTTGAGAAGCAGGGCACGGGTTTCCCCTGCGTTTTTGAGCATTTTTAGGCTGGCGTTTTTGATTGAGGGCTTCTGACAATTATTTCTGTGTGTTTAAAAAAAAAAAAAAAACCGAAGAGAGAAACCTTTTCTTTCTTTGCTTGATTTCCTTTTGGGGGTTCAGTTGTGCACTGCTCCCTGGAGTGGCTCTTCGACCTGAATGGCTACCAGACCGCAGTGTGTGATCTGCGGTTCGCGCAGGGGGGCTGTGGCGGACTCTGGTATTTGTAGGGGCTGCGCCTCAGTTTCCTCGGACTTAGAGCACCAAATGGAGCACAAGGAGCTGTCAGACCCAGAAAGTCCGGCTATCCAGGCGGAGCGGGGTCCTTCGCCTGGACCTCTCACTTCTTTCTCTGCGGTCCCCCCTAAGGAGCAGGTCGGCCCGTTACCGCTTGATGCTACTGAGTCTACCTTCACAGATTTTTCCCTGGACTTTGCCCTGCTTATGCACCAGGCTTTTCGCTTGGGGCGCTCTGGCAAGTTGCCAGAGGCCTGGCCGTCACCCCTTCCCTCCTTAAAGGGAGAGGAGCCCCGGAAAAAGCTCCTTGGACCTGGAGCGCGACGACCTAAGCTGGCATGATCAGGATATGGAGCTGGATCCCGATGCTGGGGTAGAGGAGTTAGAGGATGGTGAGATCCCCGAGCCGGAGGATCAAGCCCGAATTATTCGGGTGTTTCGTAGAGAGGAGCTCGTGCCTTTGATTATGGAATCTCTTCAGACACTTAATCTGGTGGCCGCTCGTCCTATTGAAGAGGACGGGTTGGAGGATCCTCTCATTCAGGCGGTGCAGGAGTCGCAGGTGGTCTTTCCGGTACACCGAGTGGTTGAGCAAATGATTCAAACTGAGTGGGATCAGCCTGAATCCGGTCTGAAGGGGATTAGGACTATGAACCGCCTATATCCCCTCGCGGACAAGGATAAGGAGAAGTTTAAGTCGCTGCGTGTTGATGCCGCTGTTTCGGCGGTAACCAAGAAAACCACTATCCCTGTAGAGGGCAGTGTGGCTTTGAAGGATGCGCAGGACAAGAAGGTGGATGGTTTGTTAAAGCAGGCCTTTGAGACCAATGCCTTATCTTTGCAGGCCTCTATCTGTGGTGCTTGGGTGGCTAGGGCCTGCTTGCTTTGGATGCAGCATTTGTGGCAACTTTCCAGCTTGGACCAGCAGGGGTTGCTGGAAGTGACCCGATTAGAGTCTGGGTCAGCGTATTTGGCAGATGTGCATTATGATTTGATCAGAACCTGGGCGAATAGCATGGCTTCATTGGTGGCGGCGCGCAGATCTATTTGGTTACGGAATTGGGCGGCCGACGGATCTTCTAAATTTCATCTCAGTAAGCTTCCTTTTAAGGGCAAACTTGTTCGGAGACGATCTGGATAAGTTGGTTAAAGACCTCGGCGAGTCTAAGGGCGGTAGACTGCCGGAGGATAAGCCTAAGCTGACTAGGAACTTGCCGCCAGTTCGGGGTCAGTTTAGAGATTTTCGCAGATTTCGTTCTTCCCACCTTTGGAGTTCCCAGCGCGGCCGTTTTGGCGCACGGTCCCACGGCTTTCGAGGTTTTCGAGGAGCGGGAAGAGGTTTTTCGGCAGCATCCTCCTCTTCCTTTAGTCGAAAGCAACAATGAAGCGAGGCGGGCTCCGGAGGGGAGTCTAGTCATCGGGGGTCGTCTGCGGGACTTTCTTCCTTCCTGGGCCCAAATAACCTCAGATCAGTGGGTGCTGGAAATAATCCGAGAGGGTTATGCATTGGAGTTCGCCTGCCCGCTTCCGGATTCCTTTGTCCTTTCTCCCAGCAAAGGCGAGCAAAAGATGCGAGCCATTCGGTTGACGCTGCACCGTCTCTTGGCCCTGGAAGCGGTGATCCCCGTTCCTCCTTCCGAGCATGGCGTCGGTCGCTACTCTATTTATTTTGTGGTGCCAAAGAAAGACGGTTCGCTCCGCCCGATTCTAGATCTCAAGGGCGTAAACCGTTTTCTTCGGGTACCACATTTCCGGATGGAAACCTTACGATCCGTCATAGTGGTGGTGCATCGCGGGGAATTTCTCACGTCTCTCGACCTCTCAGAGGCCTATTTGCACATTCCCATTCGGGAGGCTCATCAAAAGTTCCTGCGGTCCGCCTTCCCCTGGGGCCACTTTCAGTTTCGGGCCATGCCTTTCGGCCTGGCCACAGCTCCATGCACCTTCACAAAAGTGATGGTGATGGTGGCGGCAGCCTTGCGAAAGGAAGGGATCTTAGTCCACCCTTACCTCGATGATTGGTTGATTCGAGCAAAATCCCATGAGGAGAGCATGCGAGTTACGGACAGGGTGGTTGCGTTGCTGCAGACACTCGGCTGGGTGGTCAGCGAGAAGAAAAGTTGTCTGGTGTCCACTCAATCCCTCGAATACCTCGGTGTTCATTTCCACATGGCGAGAGGTGTGGTGTGCTTGCCGGAGCGCCGTGTCCAGGCCTTGCGGGGCCTCGTGCGCACCTTCCTAGGGATTCCCGCGCTGTCCGCCTGGTGGTATCTACGGCTGTTGGGCACTATGGCGGCGACGCTGGAGGTCGTTCCTTGGGCGGGGTTTCATATGCGGCCGCTACAGAGCGCCCTTTTACGTCGTTGGTCGAATCAGTTCGAGTCATTGAACAAGAAGTTACCTTGCCCGATGTCCGTTCGTCTGTCACTCCGGTGGTGGCTATGCTCGAAGAACCTGCGAGTGGGGATGCCCTTGGAGCAACCCCTTTGGGTCCCGTTCATAACGGATGCCAGTCTCTTGGGCTGGGGAGCCCATTGCGAGGACCGCTTCACGCAGGGGACGTGGTCCCCCCTCAAGGCTTCTTGGTCGATCAACCGTCTCGAGCTACGGGCGGTGAGGCTCGCGCTGCTAGCCCTCGAGACGCTGGTGAGGGGGCGAGCGGTGCGAGTTCTCTTGGACAACTCGGCAACGGTGGCCTATATCAACCGCCAGGGAGGCACCGGCAGTGTGCCCATGGAAAGAGAGGCAGGGGCTTTGTTCGCTTGGGTGCAGTCCCGTCTTCCGGCGCTTTCGGCAGCGCATATCGCAGGGAAAGACAATGTGATGGCGGATTATCTCAGCAGAGTAAAGGCGGACCCTGGAGAGTGGGAATTGAACCCACAGATCTATGCGCAAATTGTTCGCAGATGGGGCCTCCGATCATGGACCTCATGGCGACCTTTCAGACGGCCAAGACCGGTCGCTTCTTCAGCCGGCGGAGGGAGCGCATGTCCGAGGGCATCGACGCGCTCATTCAACCGTGGCCGGAGGTCAGACTTCTTTATGTCTTTCCCCCTTGGGCATTGATCGGTCGTGTCATTCAGCGTATCAAGGCGCACCGGGGGCGGGTTCTGCTGGTTGCTCCGGATTGGCCCAGGAGACCGTGGTATGCCGATCTGGTGCGGTTACACGATAGACTGTCTTGGAAACTGCCTCCATTACTGGATCTCCTGCTTCAGGGCCCGCTTCGGATGCCCCAGGTGGATCGATTCTCGCTTATGGTTTGGCCATTGAAAGGGCTCGGTTGATAAAGAAGGGTTACTCCCCTGCGGTGGTCGCTACTCTTCTTCGGGCGTGGAAATCCTCCACCTCGCTCGCGTATCTGCGGGTGTGGAGAATTTTTGAAGACTGGTGTTCAAGGCGTGGTGTTCGGGCTGCGAAAGCTTCGGTGCCGGTAGTTCTCAGCTTTCTGCAGGACGGCTTTGACAAAAGTTTAGCGGCCAGTTCTCTGAAGGTTCAGTTGGCGGTGCTCGCGTGCTACAGGGGCAAGGTTTTGGGGTTTTCCCTAGGGGCACACCCCGACGTACAGCGTTTTCTTAAGGCAGTGTTCAGCTTGAGGCCTTCGCACAGAGTGTCAGTGCCTCCATGGGATTTGAACCTGGTGCTACAGGCCTTGGTAC
This sequence comes from Ichthyophis bannanicus, assembly GCA_033557465.1. Taxonomy (NCBI): domain Eukaryota; kingdom Metazoa; phylum Chordata; class Amphibia; order Gymnophiona; family Ichthyophiidae; genus Ichthyophis; species Ichthyophis bannanicus. Next base: position 130,971,388 of record CM066048.1, on the reverse strand, counting down.
GCAAACCTTTTGAGCCCCTTCAGCAGGCGTCTCTTAAGGATCTTACTTTGAAGATGTTTTTTCTGGTGGCGATCTGTTCGGCGAGGCGCATTTCGGAGTTGCAAGCGCTCTCGTGTCGAGAACCGTTCTTGTCTATTTCTCGGGATCGCGTGGTTCTTCGGCCGGTTCCATCTTTTTTGCCTAAGGTAGTTTCGCCTTTTCATCTGAATCAGGCCGTTTTCCTTCCGGTCCTTCCCGCGGGGGGTGACAGGTACTTCGGACGATGGGTTACATTGCCTGGACGTCCGGCGGGTCCTTCGTCGCTACTTAAAGGTGTCAGAATCGTTCCGTAAGACCGACCGGTTGTTCGTGCTTTTTGGTGGAGCATGACGGGGTGAGGCGGCAGCAAAGGCGTCCATTGCTCAATGGATTAAGGAAGCGATTGCTTCGGCTTATATCTTACAGCGTCGGCCGGTTCCGGTGGGTCTGCAGATACCTTGTGCTGGGGCTTCTTCCAGGGTATTTCTTTCTCCCACTGCCTCCTGTTCCAAGGTTCTGCTTGGTCCTTTAAACTCCTGAGCTGTAGCCTTGGGTCTCTCAGTGCCTTTGAATTCTTCTGCTTACAGAAGTCTTTCTTTGCCCCTGAGTCTCCCAGGTCCTGTCTGCTCCTTTGTGGATCACAGCTGCTTAGTGGTTCTCTCACCAACGGTTCCTGTTCCTGGTCATCTGACCTGTCCTCGTCCAGGTGCTTGTGTCCTGACTCCTCCTCTCCTTGCTCATCTCCTTGTCCCTCTCGCTGATAATCTCTTTGCTCATCTAACTGTTTCTGTTTCTGGGTTCTTAACAAGCTGCTTGAGTACTGCACTGCCCGCCTCCTGCTTGGGCGTGCCCAATCAGAGACTTGGCTCCTCACCTTCCTTGAGGTGAGGTGTGGTTCCTGATTAGCTCTGTGTTTCTTTATCTCAGAAGAGAAAATCCTGCATTCCCCTGCAGTACCGGTTCTCTCCACCGGATCACTATCAGTTTCCATTGCTTCACAAGAGTCTGCTACATCACAGATCCCCCCCCCCCCCTTAAGATATCACGGGCTGGCTTAGTCTTGATGGCACAGCACGTGATTCTATCTATGGGTTCAGTGCTGATGAGGTCCTGTTGAGGCTGTTGTCTCGGAGAGGCTATTGTGGCTAATTGGGCTAAAGCTACTCTGTTATAGATCTCTATCATATCTCCCCTCAGCTTCTCTTTTCCAGGTTGAAGAGCCCTAACCTTTTTAGCCTCTCTTCATAAGGATATTCTTCCATCCCCTTTGTTTTTTGGTGGCTCTTCTCTGTACCTTTTCTAATAATGCTATATCCTTTGTAAGATACGGCGACCAGAATTGCACACAATATTCAAGGTGCGGTCACACCACAAAACGATACAGAGGTATTATAATATCCTTTGTTTTATTCTCCATTTCTTTCCTTATGATACCTAGCATTCTATTTGCTCTCTTGGCCACTGCTGCACACTGGGCGGAGGGTTTTAACATGTTATCCACAATGACACCTAAATCTTTTTCCTGGATGGTGGTTCCTAATGTGGAACCTTGCATCGCGTAACCATAGTTTGGGCTTTTCTATCCTAGGTTCATAACTTTGCACTTGTTCACATTAAATGTCATCTGCCATTTACACGCCCAGTCTTCAATTTATCAAGATCGTCTTGCAATTTTCCACAAGCCTCATAGGTTTTAACAACTTTGAATAGTTTTGTGTCATCTGCACATTTGATAACCTCACTCATTATTCCTATTTCTAGTCATTTGTGAATATGTTAAAAAGCAGTGGACCCAGCACAGATCCCTGGGGTACTCCACTATTCACCTTTCTCCATTGCGAAAATTGGCCATTTAGCCCTACCCTCTGCTTTCTATCTTTTAACTAGTTCCTGATCCATAATAGTACACTGCCTTCTATCCCATGACTTTTTGATTTTGTCAAAAGTCTCTCATAAGGGATCTTGTCAGTGGCTTTCTGAAAGTCCTGATACACTATATCAACAGACTCACCTTCCTTATCGTCCCTCCAGTCCAGTTCCGAACCTCTGGGTAGTGCACCTCCTCCAACAGCTTGGAGACTGAGCATGTGCAAAGCTGTAGACACTAGTATAAGTACCACTGGTACTGCCCCTCAGCTCCCAGTATGCTCAGTCTCCAAGCAGCTGGAGGGGGTGGAGCTGGAGGTTTTAGTTTTGGGCATTGTTAGTTTGTGTATGGATTCTTAAAGTTAAAAAAAAAAAGAAAGAAGCAGTAGTGAGCCCTGAGAAGGAGGATGAGGTGTTAGCCCTCTTCATTCTCTAATTTTTTCTTTCACCCTTCGATTGAGATTCGTGGAAGAACTTTAAAGGTACTAGGCATTGTGAAGGGCTCAGCGGCTCCCGATCCCGGCAGCGGGTGAGGAGCCGCCATTTGTACGCTGTACCTTTTAATTGGCTGCTGCAATCTCACCGCCGAAGCCGTGTAGCGGCTGAGCGGGAGCCAGTCTCTTCCGGCGCAGAAGCGGAGCTTCGAGGGTGCCTTCAGCGTTATTAGCAGCGAGTGCCAGGTACGTCGGCGAATCTACTGCGGCTTGTTTCACCTCGGGGTAGGCCCTTAACCGCATGTGCCAATGGTTTCCTTAATGCCCCTGCTGGAGTGCGGGAAACTAGGCTGAGCCTTCTTCCCATGCTTGTTTAGACCCGATACGGCTGTGGTGTCTTTTAGCATTGCAGGGTGTGCTATTTCTGGTCTCAGTTGCTTATTTTGTGTTGTTTCTGGCCAGCGTGTTTGTTCGAAAAAAAAAAAAAGAAGAAAAACGAACAACAGAGGGTGATATGGTGTTTGGAAAAAAAAAGGGATTAAGATATATAAATGATTTGAGAGAAAAGTTAAAAAGGCAGTTAGGCGTTCTCTGCTGCTGGTGGCTGGCAGAGGAGGCTGAAGGTGTGTTGGTCTACAAGTTATCTGTGACTGTTTTTCCTCGGCAGGTCCAGCCTTGGGGTCAAAGGCTGTCCCTCATGCTGGGTCGTCCGCAGTGCCTGGTTTGTGGGGCGTGGTGGGGGGCCATTTCTGAGGAAGCGGTCTGTCGAGGTTGTGCGTCAGAGGTGGTTGGTATGGAGCAGGTTTTACAGGACAAGCTGGAGGAGCCTGTGGATCCCTCTGCTCTGAATGATTCGGGAGCTGGAGTTTTGGCACCTCCTTCGCTGGAGGTTTCTACAGCTCTCCCAGGTCCTTCCTCTTTGCAGGGTCCCTTGCTAGGGAGTCTTTTGGATGATTTCTCTCCTGAGTTTGTATTATTATTATTACATCAGGCTGTTCGTTTACGCCACCAGGGTTCTTCGCAATTACCCTCTTCTTCTGGGTCCGCAGCCAAGCGTAAAGTATCCGACAAGGAGGAGGACTCGGAGGTTCTATCCAGCAAAAAGGTTAGGCCCAGCATAGGTGGGCCAGATCAGTCTCTTTTATCAGATAGGGGAGACTGGGAGTTAGACTCGGAGTTGCAGAGTGAGGATATGGAGGAAGGAGAACTGCTTGAGCCGGAAGACCAGGCGCGTGTAGTCCGGGTCTTTTGACAAGAAGAGTTGCCGGCTCTACTCGTAGAGTCATTTAAGGACCTCAATTTGGCAGGTGGTTTGCCGGTGGAGGAGGATTATTTAGAAGATCCCTTATTCAGGCGGTGCATAAGCCTCATTCGGTTTTTCTGGTTCATAGAGTGGTTAAGCAAATGATTCAGGATGAGTGGGACTTGCCTGAAGCAGGTCTCAGGGGGATTAGGGGCATGTCTCGTCTCTATCCTCTTTCAGATCAGGACCGTGAGATGTTTAAGTCCCCATGAGTGGATGTGGCAGTTTCAGTGGTTACGAAAAAGACCACTATCCCGATGGAAGGGAGTGCGGCCTTGAAGGACACGCAGGATAGAAAGCTGGATATGCTGTTGAAGCAAGCATTTTATGTTAATGCACTATCACTGCAGGCCTCCATCTGTGAGGCCTGGGTGGCAAGGGCCTGCTTGAGGTGGTCTCAGTGCCTGCAGCAGGCAGGGTAAACTATTTAGGACAAATAAGAGAAAATATTTTTTCATTCAACGTGTAATCAAACTCTGGAATTTGTTACCGGAGGATGTAGTAAGAGCTGCTAGTGTAGCTGGGTTTAAAAAAGGTTTGGACAAGTTCCTGGAGGAAAGGTCCATAAAGCATTATTAAAAAGGGACCAAGGATATCAATGCTTGACCCAATACAAGCATTGTGGAACCTGTGTCTTTTGGGGAAACTGCTAGGTACGTATGACCTAGATTGGCCACTGTTGGAAACAGGATACTGGACTTGATGGACCTTGGTCTGACCCAGTATGGCATATCTTATGTTCTTTGCCCGACCAATTGGCGGAAATTGCTAAGATGGAGTCGGGTGCAGGGTATCTTTCAGATGTCCACTATGATCTGATATGTGGTTTGGCTAACAGTATGGTTTCATTAGTGGTGGCCCGGCGCTATCTTTGGTTACGCAACTGGGCAGCAGATAGTTCTTCCAAATCAAGGCTTAGCAAGCTTCCTTTTAAAGGGAAGTTGCTCTTTCTTGAGGATCTGGATTAATTAGTCAAGGATTTGGGGGAGTCGAAGGGAGGACATCTCCCGGAGGATAAGCCCAAGCAGGGTCACAGTTCTTCGACTTTGAGGACTCTCGTGGGATTTTCGTTGGTTCTGCTTGTCTCGGCTGGGTTCTTTTCAGAGGGGGAGATTTCCAGGTAGAGGCCAGCCATTTCGAGGTTTCCGAGGGGCGGGCCGCAGATTTTCGGTGGCCTCTTCCTCGTGGTTTAAGAAACCTAAATGAAACGAGAGGGGTCCAGGTGGAGGTTCCGTCCATGGGGGGTTGGCTGTGGGCGTTCTACTCCGCTTGGGTCCAGATCATGTCCAATCAGTGGGTCTTAGAGATAATTCGAGAAGGGTATGCCCTAGAGCTGTTGCAGTCTGTGCGTGAGTCTTTCGTGCAGTCTCCTTGCAAGGCCCCAGACAAGGTGGTGGCTGTCAGGGATACCCTGACGCATCTTCTCCAGCTCGGGGCTGTGGTGCCCGTTCCCTGAGACCAACTTGGGTCCGGTCGATACTCCATCTATTTCATTGTGCCCAAGAAAGATGGAGCCTTCCAACCTATCTTGGATCTCAAGCATGTCAACCATTGCTTGCGGGTTCCGCACTTTTGCATGGAGACGTTAAGGTCGGTCATTATGGCAGTGAGAAAGGGGGAGTTTTTGACATCTCTCGATCTTACCGAGGTGTACCTTCATGTTCCCATAAGGCTGGAACATCAGCGTTTCCTCAGGTTCACGGTGCCGATGGGACATTTCCAGTTTCAGGTGCTACTTTTTGGACTGGCAACGGCTCCTTGTACTTTCACCAAGATCATGGTGGTGGTGGCTGCAGCCCTCCTAAAGGAAGGGGTTCTGGTTCATTCCTATCTCGACAATTGGCTGGTTCGGGCAAAGTCCAGCAAAGAGAGCCTGCGAGTTACGTCGCGTGTGGTGGAGTTGCTGGAGGACCTGGTTTGGGTGGTCAACAGGTCCAAGTGTCACTTAGTTCCGACACAGACTTTGGAGTATCTTGGAGTATGCTTCGACACTATAAAGGGCAGAGTTTTCCTACCGCAACAACAAGCACAAACTCTGCGTCGATTGATTTGAGACTTTCTTCGTCCACCTCTATCAACAGCTTGGCAGTATTTACAGCTGTTGGGAACCATGGCGGTGACTCTGGAGGTCGTACCATGGGCAAGGGCACATATGCAGCCCCTGCAGAGATCCCTGCTAAGATGCTGGTCTCATCAGTCGGATGCGCTGTCTCAGCAGCTTCCCTGTCCTTGGGAGGTGCACAGGGGGCTCCCCTGGTGGTTGCTACCAGAGCATTTGTCAGCGGGCATGCCTCTAGAAGCGCCCTCAAGGATACAGTTGAAGACCGATGCCAGCCTAACGGGTTGGGGAGGTCATTGCAAGGGGCTCTTTGTGCAGGGATCTTGGACCACACTGGAGGCAAGCTGATCGATTAACAGGCTGGAACTCAGGGCGATTGCTGTGGCGCTTCAGGAAATCGAGTCGAAGGTGGTGAGAGTGCTTTCGGACAATGCGACCGTGGTGGCCTATGTCAACAGACAGGGAGGCACCAGCAGCGTGGCGCTCGAAGAAGAGGCGGAGCAGTTGTTCGCTTGGGTGGAACCTCAACTCCAGGCCCTGTCGGCAGCTCACGTGGCAGGGGTCAACAACATAATGGCGGATTACCTCAGTCGGGTGTGGTTGGATCCTGGAGAGTGAGAGCTTCACTCGGAGGTCTTTGCACAGGTGGTGCGTTGGTGGGGGGCTCCGTGCATGGACCTGATGGCAACGTTCAAGAACACCAAGCAGGCATCAAGAACAGATGTCAGAAGGGCTGGATGCATTAATGCAACCCTGGCCAACAGAGGTTCTGCTGTATGTTTTTCCTCCTTGGGCGCTCATAGGTCGGCTGGTGCAACTCATAGAGGCACACTGGGGGTGAGTAATTCTGATAGCTCTGGACTGTTAGCATCGGCCATGGTATGCCGACTTGATTCGGCTACTGGTAGATCGTCCATGGACCCTTCCAGCACGGGGAGATCTGCTAATGCAGGGTCCGGTACGCATGCCTCAGGTGGATCGGTTCTTGCTTACGGCTTGGCTATTGAAAAGGCAAGGTTGAGGAAAAAGGGTTATTCCTGTTTGGTGATCTCAACCTTGTTGAAGGCACATAAGTGGTCTACTTCCTTGGCCTACGTTCGTGTCTGGCGCATCTTTGAAGATTGGTGTGCGAAACGTCGGATTTGACCCAGCGTGGTGACTTTTCCTGAAATTTTGACCTTCTTGCAGGATGGTTTTGAAAAGGTTTGGCAGCCAGTTCTTTGCAGATTCATTTGGCCGCAATTGGATGCTATAGGGGTAAGGTGCGTGGGGTACCCCTTGGCTCTCACCTGGATGTCTTGCGTTTTCTCAGGGCGGTGTCTAGGCTTTGGCCCCCTCGTAGGACAGTGATGCCTTCTGGGGATCTTAATCTAGTGTTGAGGGCATAGACGAGGGAGCCCTTTGAACCACTGGGCCAGGCTTCTTTGAAGGATTTGACGATGAAGACGGTCTTTCTGGTCGCTATATGTTCCGCGCGTAGGATCTCGGAGTTGCAGATGCTTTCTTGCTGGGAGCCGTTCCTTTCTTTATCTAAGGAAAAGGTGGTCTTAAGGCTGGTTCCTTCCTTTCTTTCTAAGGTGGTCTTGGTTTTTCATGTGAATCAGCCCGTTTCATTACCAGTGTTGGGTAGGTCGACGGGGGGCAAGAGTGACCGCGATCTTCATAAGCTGGATGTTTGCCGTGTACTCAAACATTATTTGGAAGAGACGGCGGGGTTTCATAGGTCAGAGCAGTTATTCGTCCTATTTGGAGGGCCACATAAGGGGGAAGCGGCGGCTAAGGCCTCCATTTCTAGATGGATTCGGGAGGCTATCGCCTCAGCATACCTTCTTGGCGGTCATACGGTTCCTCTAGGTTTACGCGCTCACTCTACCAGGGCGCAGGCAGCGTCTTGGGCAGAATTTAGTCTGGTGCCATCTGTCAATATCTGCAAGGCAGCGACATGGTTGTCTTTACATACCTTTGCTAAGCATTATTGCTTGGATGTTCAGGCTGCAAGGGATGCCGGCTTCGGGGCTACGGTGCTATGAGCTGGTTTGTCGGGTCCCTCCCATTAGAGTACTGCTCTTTTACATCCCAGAGGTTTGGGACTGGACTGGAGGGTCGAAAAGGAAAGCAAAATTAGACTTACCTGCTAATTGTTGTTCCTTGAGGAACTCCAGTCCAGTCCCGTATCCCACCCGAGTTTAGTCTGGAGTTTCAGAGCTCTGGAATTCAGTGGTATTTGGTTACAGTGGTCTGTCCGGGGTGTGTCTTCAAGGTAGCTTTCAATTTCTACTCTCCATGTTCTTTCCTTCTCGGAGAAGGTTAGTTTTCATCCTCTATGATTGGAGAGAGGTTTTTTCCCGGGCAGTTCGGTTTGTAGTTCTAGTGTTAGTATGTTATAGTTACTTATTTGTTGTTCCTTTGTGTCTGCTTTGTCAATAGGTACTGGAAGCTGAGGAGTGGTACTTATACTGGTGTCTACAGCTTTACACATGCTCAGTCTCCAAGCTGCTGGAGGAGGTGCACTACCCAGAGGTTCAGGACTGGACTGGAGTTCCTCAAGGGACAACAATTAGCAAGTAAGTCTAATTTCGCTTTTGTCTACCTGTTTATTCACACCTTAAAAAAAACATAACAGACAAGTAAGACAGTAAGACAAGACCTTCCTTGGCTAAAGCCATGTTGGCTGTCTCCCATTAAGCCATGACTATCTACATGTTCAGCAATTTTGTTCTTTATGATGGTTTCTAGCATTTTTCCCGGCACTGATGTCAGGCTCATCGGTCTGTAGTTTCCCGGATCACCCCTGGAACCCTTTTTAAAAACTGGCATTACATTGGCCATCCTCCAATCTTCAGGTATTACAGATGATTTTAATGATAGTTCACAGATTACTAATAGTAGGTCTGCAATCTCATATTTCAGTGCTTTCAACACCCTTGGATGTATACCATCCGGTCCAGGTGATTTGCTACTCTTCAGTTTATCAAATAGTTGTAATACATCTTCCCGGTGTATCAATATTTCTTTTAATTCTTCCACAGCATCACCTTTAAATACCATTTCAGTCATGGGTAACATCCCTACATCTTCGTCAGTAAAGACCGAAGCAAAGAATTCATTCAGTCTCTCCACTACGGCCTTGTCCCCTCTTAGTGCCCCTTTTACCCCTCTATCATCTAATGGTCCAACTGATTCTTTCACAGGTTTTTTGCTACGAATGTACTTGAAAAAGTCTTTATTATGTGTGTTTGCTTCCACAGCAAGCTTCTTCTCAAATTCTCTCTTTGCCTGCCTTAGCCATGCCTTGCATCTAACTTGCCAGTGCTTGTGTTGTTTCCAGTTTTCATCATTTGGCTCCTTTTTCCATTAACCTGTGACATGTACTGTTATAGTACCATGAATATGTAAATAGATACCCTGGTGACATGGACTGATATTGTACCATAAATATGTAAATAGTTACCCTGGTTATCCAAGTTGAATCACCTGTTATTTGTAAATACGGTGTAGATCTCTGCCCGTATAAACTCGTTTGTTTTATGTAAACCGCACTGATATCGAATAGCGTGGTATAAAAGAGACTGTAAATAAATAAATTTCCCGAAAGGTGCTTTTTTTTGGCAAGTACGGCCTCTCTGACCTCACCTTTAAACCATGCTTCAGTTTTTTGGAATACCTTCCATTTTTCTTAAAGTGTGGAATACAGCTGGTCTGTGCTTCCATGATAGTATTTTTAAACAACATACAAGCTTGATGTAAATCTTTAACCTTTGCAACTGCTCCTTTTAGTTTTTTTCTTAACTATTTTCCTCATTTTATTATAGTATGCTAAGTGCCATTGAGTTTATGTTGACTCATGGCGTCCCTCTGGATAATTATCCTAAACTGTGTTCAGTCTTCAATCAGGCAGCTCATTGTTGACAAAGTGGCACCCGTAGCTGCTGTTCTTGTATCGATTCATCTCATTGCTGGCCTTCCTCTTTTTCATTGACTTTCTACCTTGCCATTCATGATGTCTTTCTCTAATGATCTCTCTCTTTGCATGATGTCTGCAAAGTATGAAAGTCGAAGTCTTGTCATCTGAGCTTGTAAAGAAAGCTTAGGTTTGATCTCCTCTAGTACTGACTGCTTTATTCTTCGGGCAATCCATTACACACAGTATTCATTGCCAGCACCATAATTCAAAGATATCAATTTTCTTCTTATCTATGTTTTTCACTGTCCAACTTTTACATACATATGATGTTACTGAAAATGCCATGGCTTGAACAAGTCAAATTTTTTTATGGAGAGAGACATCTCTGCTCTTGAGAATCTTGTCTAGGTCCCTCATAGCCATTCTGCCAAGAGCAATATGTCATCTGATTTCTTGGCTGCTTGTTGTTTCGCTATTGATAGTTGATTCAAATAGATTAAAGTTGTCCACTATTACAATGAACTAATTGATTTTGCCAGTTGTCAGGATCTTTGTCTTTACATTAAGGTGCAGGCCCTTTTAAGACTATGCTCCTTGATCTTGAGAACATACAATAAAAATTGGTCACTTACAGAGTGTAATTTGATTATTCAAAACTAATATTTAAAGCACTCTAATATTCTCACCAATCTTCATAGCACAAAATCTACTAGGAGGATGACTATCTTCTTCAATAAAAACATTTTTTCTCCTTAAAAGGAATAAAAGAAATAAAAGGAGAAAGACCTCAAAACAAGCAAGCAGTAGGTGGCTTCTGCATGACCCTTAGGCCCATGCCATCATATCTCCCATAACATCAATGGTCTGCAAAACTCCTTTTCTTTATATCAATTACTATTCTTTCCCATATAGATGTGAAAGCTGAACAGTGAAAAAGATAGACAGGAAGAAAATTGATGCCTTTGAATTATGGTGCTGGCGGCAAATACTGTTTATACCATGGACTGCCCGAAGAACAAACCAGTCGGTACTAGAGGAGATCAAACCTAAGCTTTCTTTAGAAGCTTAGATGACAAGACTTCGACTTTCATACTTTGGACACATCATGCGAAGAGAGAGATCATTAGAGAAAGACATCATGCTTGGCAAGATAGGTCAATGCAAAAGAGGAAGGCCAGCAATGAGATGGATCAATACAATAACAGCAGCCGCCTGACTGAAGACCGAACACAATTTAGGATAGCTATCCAGAGGGTCGCCATGAGTCAACTCAGACTCGACTCAGACTCGACGGCACTTAACAACAACAACATTCTTTCCCATTCACAAAAAGGATTGCTAACAGGAGATAGAAAAGAAAGCATCATTTAGCTGCAATACAAATGCTCATCCACAGTGAAAATCAGCCCGTTTGCGCTCCCACTCAAACACTCTTCCTGTGTCATAGCACTCCTGCCCAATGCACTGCAGGACCTCCATCATATCTCCCCTCAGCTGTCTCTTTTCCAAGTTGAAGAACCCTAACCTTTTTAGCCTCTCTTCATAGGGGTATCCTTCCATTCCCTTTACCATTTTGGTGGCTCTTCTCTGTTCACTTGGGCTTGAGGTTTCTTGTAATGATTAGTGGAGTGCATCTATTCTTAGCATTCCTGCTTTCCAATGCGTTTTGGTTGGGTGGAAGTTGGGAGGTGTTGAAATGGATGAATAGTCTACAGTATATTATTTATTTATTTGTTATTTATTTATTTAAAGGGTATTTCTATCCCGCCTTATCCTTCATTACATTATCTATATGTATGTATTAGGATTTAGCTTACACCTTTTTAGTAGTAGTTCAAGGCAAGTTACATTCATGTACAGTAGGTATTCTCCTGTTCTCAGAAGCAAGGCCGACCTGCCAACTAGGCAGATGCCTAGGGTGGCAGACCCTGGTGGGCAGCATCGCTGACCCATCCCTCTGGAAAGCAGCAGCTGAACTGCCACTTCAGTGCCTTGGTGGGCTTTAAAATGCCTGTGCGCATATGCGCAGTTCCAACCTGCCGCTCTTGCCCCCTCCAAGGAAGTTATGTCAGAAGAGGGCAGGAGCAGCAGGCCATGAGCATGCATGCATGCAAACACTTTAAGGCCTGATGCAGCGCTGATGTGGCAGTTCAGTTGCCACCGCTTCAGTGCATTCAGTGCAAGGGGGCTGGCATGGCGGGCCAGATGGCGGCATAGTCGTGGGGAGAGCAACACAGAGGATCTGCCTAGGGTGGCAGAAACCCTCAAGTCATCACTGCTCAGGGGGTTTACAATCTAACTTTGTAACTGAGGCAGCAGCAGGTTAAATGACTTGCCCAGGGTCACTGGGAACATAGTGGGATTTGTACCCTTGTCTTTTTGTTTTCCCAGTCTGCTACTTTATCCACTAGGCTACTCCTTTACACATAGGTATGTAGATGCAGTTGTAGGTTTATGTATATATGTATGTGTGTGTATGTTTATAGATATATAGATAATAGACATATACACATGCACACATATACTCATTGAGAAATATAAATAATTCCAAACACAGTCATTGGTTAAATACGGTTTCCATCATCGTGTATACATATGTATATGTGACTAGTAATTAGAGTTTCAATAGCTAAATAGAGTTTCATGCTAAATTTGTTGTATGGTTTTACAATCTTAGTGCTTCAGAAACAAAACACACTTTTGGAATTTATTACTTGACAGATAGGTGTTGATTATGGGAAATCCCATTTTCAGTAATTTTTCAACTTGAATACAAAATGACCGTGATAAGTATTGTTTCTTTTTGCTATTTCCTAGAACAGTTTCTAAAGCCATTCCTAGAGTACGCCCCACCTAGTAGGGTTATAGGCTATCCATAATGAACTTGCTTGAGATAGATTTACACGCCCTGCCTTCAGTGCATACATACTCATTGTGGATAGCCTGAAAACCAGACTCCAAAACTGACTTGAGAAAAACTACCCTAGAAGGTTGAACACAATAAGCCTTTGATTTCTTGAGCGTATTCTACTGTGCTACTACATATTACTGTAATTAACTTACTACAATTTGATAAGCTGAGGCAGAAGGGTCAGATTGACTCTCCCAAGGTCACAGTGCGAGAGCAGTGAATAGAACTCATAAGTCCTGTATATCTACTCTCACCTTCCTCTTGGTATATATCTAATCTAATATACATATTATGGTTTTTTTTTTAAAGCATACTGTCTCATTAAGAAGGAAAAATGAAAGCTAATAGCAGGTTTTCCCTGGAGGAAGCTGTATGTTAGCAAAACTATGAATGCGTACTCATTTGGGCAAAGCTCTGATGAGCAGAACCAATCTTCTATGTGTCTGTACGGCATTGCATATGCCTTGTAGCTGTATGTAGTAGTAATATCCTACATAGTTTACACTTCTCTTGGCAGTTTCTCCAAAAGGGTTTAGACTTCTCTGGGCACTTAGGGTTTGCTAATTTTGCCTGTGGTGATGGCAGTTAAAATCCCCCCCCCCCTCAAAACCCTGTACTGAACTCCTATATCTTTTGTAGAAAAAGCTACCTTGTTACTTAATCTTCAGAATTAGCTGTGCCAAGAGCAACATGCTATCCTGATGCACACAGCAGCACAATTTTACTAAAGTGAGATTAAGTACTTAAAATTCCATACGCAGAAACAGGCCATTTTTGGGATAATTTTGAAAGCCATTTCCTAGGTACAAAATTGCCCAGACTGTGTATAAAAAAGGCAAATAAAATGAGTGTAAACTTATGCACATACAATCTAAATGTGCATTAGTTTAGCTAACCTAAGCGGAAGCATTCCAGGGTAGGGCTGGGGAAAGCTTGGTCATAAACCAAGAAATATGTACATACTAAATAGTAGTTTGAAATGTGTGCAGGTACTTTCTATGGAGTAATTTTCAAAGGGTCAGTATGTGCATACCCTCCCTTGGAAACCCGTAACTTACATACATACCTGCTGCACATATTATGTGACCTGGTATAAAGTCATTCTCATCGAGGACAATTTTCCTGGGTAAGTATTGATTTAGCTCACTGAAAGTGCTGTTTGAAAACACACACAGCATTCCACAATGCATATGCTTTTAGCCACATTAAGAGGAGGCATTCCCAAGGGCTTGTTTATATTGGGGAGAAACGTGAAGGGGCATTTCAGAAAGGACATCCAAGTCAAATTGAGGATTTCCAGGATGGAACATGCAGAAAAATGCCAGCAACGTCTATGTCTCTGACTGATTTTAGTAACATAGATGGCCCCAAAATGGATGTTCACGCTGCCGGCCACATAGACATCCCCCTCAGGAAAGCATAGGGCAGAGATGTCCAAGCTAGGATAGGGGTCATCCAGCAGCACAACAAAAATGAAAACATGAGCCCCTCCCCCTCTCTCCCCAGAAGGAGCACTGGGTCAATGTTTGTCGAGACTTGCTAGAGAAGATCGGAGAAGATCCAGAGTTTGTTGACCGAGTCATCATAGGAGATGAGACTTGGGTCTTCCAGGATGACCCTGAAAGCAAGAGACAGAGCCTGCAGTGGAAGACTCGACTGTCACCCAGACCCAAGAAGGCACACATGTCCAAATCAAGGATCAAGGTCATGCTGATCGCATTCTTCGACCAGAAGGGAGTGGTCAATCGTAAGTTTGTGCCTGAGGGTCAGACAGTCAACCAGTACTTCTACCAGCAGGTCCTCAATTGCCTCCATGACCGGGTTCATCGCAGCAGGCAGGCTCTGTGGAGAGACAAGTCGTGTGAGGCAGTTCTTGGCCAACAGACAGATCACAGCTCTTGATCATCCTCTTTATTCCCCAGATTTCACACTGTGCGACTTCTGGCTCTTCCCCAGGCTGAAGACTGTGCTCAAAGGAACTCATTTCGCCTCTGTAGAAGAGATCAAGGCCACTGTGATGAGGGAGATGAGGGACCGAGTGCTTCCATACGTGGCAGAAGCGCATGCAGAAGTGCATTAACTCAGGGGGGGGGGATTACTTTGAAGGGAACAATGTATAATTTCTCTGTATATTTTGTAATAAAACATTTATGGGACAGTCTTGTTTCTCTTTTGTCACATCTCGTATGATTGCTCCCATAGTCATTACTCATTGTTTTAGCTTTCATTTGTGCATTTTGTAGATGTCCTGCTCTGTCTTTCCTCGTCCCCCCCCCCCTTTTTCAGTTTAGCCCATGGGGTTTTTACATTGCTGTATACATACATTGGTTTTACAATTTCTATCACATGCATAGGTCTTTATGAGCAAACATTTTACTCTGGGTAATGTTGTCCACTGTACCACAATGTGTCAACGTCTGTCCTGCAACCATTTCTTTACTTGCTTCTTTTTAGTTTGTACCTGTATTATCAATTTTGTTTTACATTTGTGGCTTTTTAGATTTGTCTCTTTTGCAACTACGTTTGTTTTTTGGGTAACACACAATGTGCTTTCAGAGGTGATACACATGCATATATATTTTTTTATTTATTTGTTATAATCACTTATCGCTTTTTTATGTTGTACTTATATTTTAGTTATATCCCTTTTTAATTGGGATTTTGTGTTTTCTATTTATGATATATTGATTATTTACTGTTCTCTATCGTTCATTTTATCAAGTATGTTATTTTATCATATTTGTTTTATTGTATGAGGCTTTTCCTCTTGAAGAAGGCACATGCTGAAATGCGCTGGGGTGAACTTCAGAAAAACATTGGATCTACTGCCAATAGACTATCCACTTTTTTGTATATGTATCTTGTTCCTGCATGAGAGATTACTCTGCTTTTGGACTCCAGGAAGAAGGGTTGGTGCATCCTTACCATGATGATTGGCTGATCAGAGCAAGGTCTGCCCAGGAGAGCCGTTTGATAATGCAGCTAGGTTAGGTCATCAATTTTGCAAAGAGCAGGATGGAGCTGACTCAGTCTCTGGATTATTTAGGAGCCAGTTTTGACACCAGAGTGGGTACAGTGGCTCTGACGCCAGACTGCATGATAAAGTTACAGCAGCAGGTTCTACAGCTCTTGGTGGACCGGGTCCTCTAAGCTTGGGATTATCTGCAAGTTCTAGAGTCCATGGCAGCCATGTTGGATCTAGTTTTATAGGCCAGAGCACATATGTGCCCACTGCAGCTGGCTGTTGGACAGGTCGTCGGTGCAGAGATATTTCTTGTGGCGTAGTTGCCACTGCCGCAGGAGGCCCAGGTGAGTCTCCAGTGGTGACTTTCGGTAGCCAATTTGTTGAAGGGGGTACCACTGGAAGCCCCGAACTGGCTGGTGGTAACAATGTATGCCAGCTTGTCGGGATGGAGAGCCTGCCTGTCTCAGGTAGCCCAGGGTCTATGGTCTCTAGAAGAGAGGTCTTGGCCAATCAACCGGTTGGAGACTCAGGCAGTATTTCTGACTCTCCAGGCTTTTCTTCCTCTGTTCCATTACAGGGCAGTTCATGTGCTGTCTGACAATGCAACGGCAGTGGCCTCTATCAACCACCAAGGCAGCACCAGGAGTTGGCAGTTGGCCGGGGAGATGGCGCTTCTCCTGGAATGGGAAGAGGAGCCCTGTTGGCAGCTCATGTGGCCAGAAAATAAAATGCCCAAGCTGACATCTGTTGGACCCAGGGGAACAGACGCTGGTGGAACGTGTTTTTCAATGGATCATGGATTGCTAGGGCTGAGGTTGGTTTAGTGCCACAGTTGGACATTTGCAGAGTGGCAGCATGGTCTTTTTTGCACTCCTTCATATGTCATTACCATCTGGACATGCAAGCATAGAGTGACATGAGTCTTGGAGCCTGTGTGTTGAGGGCTGGAGTTTTGGGTCCCTCCCACTAGATACTGCTTTGGTATGTCCGTCCCATGTATCTGGACTGGATTGGAGGAATGATAAGGAGGGTGAAATTAGGTACCTGATAATTTTCTGTCCTTGAGTCCCTCCAGTCTAGTTCAGGACCTGCCCATTGTTGAAATTTGTCTGGTATATGTTTAAATTGTCTGCGCCCAGAGGGGTGTAGATTCTTGCAGACAATGTAGTGTTCTGGATGTCTTGACAAGAAGAATCTCTGTTGTGCTCCGCTGACCTTGCTTGCAGTGGTTCAGGGGGTCAATTTTTGTAAGAGTGGTTATTTTTCTTTCCCGATGTCTAGACCCTCGGTGGAGCCTGAGTTTGCCAAGATATGAGTTCTTCTTTTGCTTGGTTATTTTGTTGGGGGTTTTACTCCTTTTATATAATTCTGAGTTCCTTGTTACTAGCCGTATTGGTGGAGTCTGCTTTGTTACAGAAATACGAGCCTGAGGAGGACTGCAGAGGACCCTTATAGGGTGACATCATCAAACCAATGAGTTCTCAGTCTCCATCTGCTGGTAGGTAAACACAAACCCACGTGTCTGGACTGTATTGGACTGGACTGGAGGGACTCAAGGAAAGAAAATTAGCAGGCAAGACTTAATTTCACTATATGAGGTGCTGAATCAGATGCATACATAACATCGCAGGATCACATACATAAGGCATTCAGACATCAGGTGTTCTGCAATTGGATTTGGCACTATTTGATGTAAAGTTGCTTCTCATACTTCTACCCACTTCTGCAGATATTACATTGTGTCTCTCTCCCGCCACATGTCAGACCTTAATCATATAGCAATGGTTAGAGAGTTAATTTGTATCTTTGGGAATGTATCAATATTTCACAAATTATTATGTATGTTTCTATTCCTGTTACACATCTCATCACCATGTATCGCTTTGAAAATGTAGCTCTGTTTCCTATCGAGTGTTTCAAAAGTACTACATCAAAATACTGGCCCTTCCTATGAAATTCAGATTTTATTTTAGTTTTGTACTTACTCTAGGCACCCAATCAGAGCCAGTACATATAACAAATGCCTGGGACTATTTTGCTAATATGGGTGCTCTGAACGATGCAAATTACTTTATAATAAAATTTGAATTGATACAAGGAAAGTTTTCCTGCTCGTCAATAACATTTTGGTAAAGCACTAAATCTTTATACATTCAAAGAAGTATGAATGCTGGCAGTAGTGCGTGGACTATGATATAAAAAATATCACATCCCAGTGTGCGGCAATGGCTATAAGAGCAAACAAAATGTTAGGAATCATTAGGAAAGGAATAGGAAACAAAAAAAAAAAGGATATTACAATGCCTCTGTATCGCTCCATGGTGCAATTGCACTTTGAGTATTGTGTGTAATTCTGGTCTCCATATCTCAAAAAAGATATAGTGGCATTGGAAAAGGTGCAGAGAAGAGCGACCAAAATGATAAAAGGGATAGAATGACTCTCCTATGGGAGCAGAGTGCTTGGAGGACCGGAACTGTAGCCTGCCGCATACCGCGTTGGTGGATTTTGCCGGACCAGCTGCGCGGCATTGGCCCTAATGTCATTGGGGGCCTTAAATTGTGGAGAGCAGCGGTTCCTGGGAGCAGAGTGCTTGGAGGACCATAGCTGTAGCCTGCCGCATACCGCGTTGGTGGATTTAGCTGGACCAGCTGCACAGCATTGGCCCTGACATCATTGGGGGCTTTAAATTGTGGATTGTACTGCGGTCTTGCGGTCGCGCTTTGAAGGGGCATGTTTAAAGGGGCTTGTTTGCCCCTTTAGCGCCCCTTCAGTGCACGAGGAGCACGGAGTGGGGACTCTGTAATGGGTAAACGAAAGAAGAGGCCTCTAAATGTGAGTACTGTTAATCCTTCAAAAGCTGTGAAAGTGGTTGGCCCTATGGATAAGCATCTAGTTCCCTCAGATGGGTCTGCAGTGCCATTGCAGTGTGCCCTCGGGTCCCCGCCTTCTGTGGATAACTCCTCTCTTTCTGTGGGGGTTCTTAACTCAGTCCCACATGCTGGTGATAGTTTTTTGGGCCCAGTGACTTCCTCTCCTAACTTGGAGGAGCAGTCTGGTTTGCCGGATTTACCATCTCTTCCAGCTTCCCCTTCGGTTGTGTCGGGTATTGTGGTGGTTTGATTGCCATGTATCTTTCAAACCCCAGGAGATAACATTGGGGCCCCAACAGAGTTCTGTGACTGCTTTATCAGTGGACAAACAAAATGTATCTTTATCTGATGTTTGGCAAGTCCTTTCATGGATTGAAACGTCTTTATTATCTGTTGTTTCCCAATATTCTGAATTTTCAAAAGAAACAGTTGCAAAATTGCCTCAACATGAATCTCAGATAATTGCTTTAGATGTTCAGTGTAAGAAATTGGATCAACAAGTTGTATCTTTACAGAACGCTAATGTATCGTTCATTAAAGATAGTATTTCCTTGCATACCCAGCAGAAATTGTTGGAAAATAGTCTTAGGGTCAAGAATATTAGGTGTTTAAAAATTTTCCTTGTACTCGTTTGCTGTCTCCTCAGATTTTATTTGATAAATACTTGACAGAAATTCTGTGGTTTCAAGATAATACTAAACCAATAATTAATAAATTATATTATTTACCTCAATCCGTAGCGGCTCCCGGTGGAGTTCTCCAGGGAGCTACTGCTTTGCCTTTACTTGATTCTGTGAATGTATCTGAGTTTATTGAGTCCTCGCAGGATCTGATTTCTACTAGGTCTACTCTTTTGGTATCCTTTAACTCCGAGATTGATAAGAATACAATTATGTGTTTATATTTTCAGAATAAAAAGGCTATTTTCTGCAGGGGGACAATAAATTTGTTCCCCGACGTTTCCAGGCAGACGCAGTTTCGGCGCAAGGCCTTTATTTCTTTAAGGCCTCGCGTCTTGGCTATGGGTGCTACATTTTTTTAAAATTTCCCTGTAAATGTCTGGTCACATTGGAAGGAACTAAATATGTTTTCTCAGATGTATCCTCTTTGGAAACTTTTCTTGATAGTCATTGTCCTTAGGGAAAAAGCATTTCTTTGTTTATTACTGTTTATCCGTCGGTGCCCATGTGTGAAGACTTATTCCTGCTGTTCCCAGAGATCACCTGTTACAGGTAAGTAACTGTGCTATATGGAAGGACAGACTAGATAGGCCATGTGGTCTTTTTCTGTCATCATGTTTCTATGTTTTACTGGTTTACTAGCCTGCTAGAAATAATTGAGTTTTGTTTAAATGATGGTTACTGACGTCTTTCTCTGATCGCTATTTGTATTTTTCTTATTTATTTACTGCTTATAGTAATAATTTCTTTTGTTGTACTCCCCGAGATGTGGACTGTTTGTGTTTCATGCTTTTTTCTGGTAATTAATTCTTGTATTTTTGAAATTCTCAATAAAAATTATAAATACAAAAAAAAAAAGAATGACTCTCCTATGTGGAAAGACTAAAGAGGAAGGGCATAAGCTTGGAGAAGAGATGGCTGAAGGGAGATATGATAGAGGTCTATAAAATCCTAAGTAGAGTGGAATTGCTAGAAGTGAATCGATTATTTACTCCTTCAAAAAATACAAGGATTAGGGGACACATAATGAAGCTACAAAATAGTGTATTTAAAACGGATAGGAGAAATATTTTTTCACTCAATAATTAGTCTGTGGAATTCATGGCCCGTGGGTGTGATCAGGACCATTCCAAGCTAGAAATATGTCCTGTGCGACTAATGAACCTGGTTCCCCCCTTCCCACCAGCCAAGTGCAGTAACTCACTGTTTTTGAGCTTCTTGGAAACCCAGTTATAATATCAGTACCCTTTCTGTGCTTGCACCCTGTGCAGCTGTATCACTCACACAGCCCTTGGTATGACCCTGGATGTGATAAAAGTAGATAGCGTAGCTGGGTTTAAAAATAGTTTGTAGAGGAGGAAGTGATGTCACCGAACCCGATGGCAGTGTAGGTACACTGCTCTGGGGCTAAACCTGCTGGAAAATAAAAATAACCCCTTGAGGGGGAGGGGAGAACAGCACAATCAACCGCTGAAGATTCCGAGGCTGGAAAGGGAAAGTGAGAAGAGCGACTGGGAGCAGTGGTCCGAGTCTGGCGGCAAAGGGGGCCCAGCAGCAACAGCATGCAGGGAACAAAGATGGCAATCTGCAGCTCCAGTGTGGGGAGGAAAGCAGTGTAAGTTGAAGTAACAGAGGGGCAGTGCAGCTCAGAAGGGGACTAGCGACCATCTAAATGTGCAAAAGAAAAGAACAGAAGGAGAACTCTGGGGCGGATAAAGCTTGAGGCAGTACTAAGGTCCCCGACAAGATAAGAGAGAGGGGGGGGGGGGGGGAAGGAAAAAAGCTGCAAGCAAGAGGTATAAGAGGCTGGACAGTGAAGGAGGAAAGCACTGCAGTAGGGGAAAATAAGTGCTGCTGGCCTATCAGCAACACTTCCCTGGTGGCTAGTGGATGCCAGGGCAGGTGCGACACAAAATATAAAGTTAAGATTTGAGAGTCTTTTGAAGGCCCAAATGGCTCTTGGTCCTTGTACTTTTCTTGAGCTCCAAATCTTTAAGGAAATACTTAAGCAGAGTGGTGGGAAAAATAAGGCTTTTATTTCCCGTCTTTGCTGAGGTTCAAAAAAATATTGGGTTACAACGTGAAAGCAAAAGTCCTTACTTCAGGTAGAATAACAAACTTAGGTTTTTCAAACAAAACTATCATACATTGCAAGAATGGTGGGGCTTAAATAAACCAAGAATGCTCTGTGGGTGCTTTAAACAGATCACAACTCTGGCAGAGCTTCTAGACTTCCTGAAATACACAATGTACAATCCATGTCATGGTCAGATACATCTTCTATGGGATCCACTTGCATTTGCTTATACGCCGATACCTCTGATTCATTGTCCCTGGTTTCATGCAAACCATATTCAGGGGTTTTGTATATTTGCTCTATCAAGTCCCAATGTCCTGGGCCTAACCTAGGGCGTCGGCCCTGTGCTATATTGAGCTTACAAGTATCCCTTCTTCTTAGAGGTTTTATATCAGCATTATATAAACCTTTATCCTTCACAGCATTCTTCTTAGGCATATATTTTCCATACCTTTTATTGCAGCAGCCTGGTGATGAAAGGTTTTCCCCTTTGGCTTGCCTCCTCCACTCAGAAGCTTCGTGCCAATCCTTTCTCTGAAAGTTTGCTTTACCCTTCAACCGTGGGAACAGCTCTCCTGGTAAGTGCCTGCTCCTGCAACAGCCCAAATCCTGGCTTCCGTGCTCAGCCTGGCCTTTCCTTCCCAGCTGATTCCCACTTGCTTCTTGCTTGCAATCAATGTAAGGCTTTCTCCTCTGCCAGCCAACAACTTTCTCACCAACCTGAGCCGGTCCTTCCTTGGCTCCTTGTGGCTTCCTGTTAGCTCCTGGAGATTCTCTGTTAGGTCCTTCTCTGGCTTGAGATGATTCTCTTCCAGCTTGACCCGGTCCTCTCTCCTGGACCCAACCTGGTCCTCTCTGGATCCAACCTGGTCCTCTCCATTTAGCTTGAAGCAGTTCTTCCTTATAAAGAACTCCTCTCCTTGAGGCATGTGAATTGTTTGTCATGTGCTCCTGACCAGCTGGGCGTGGCACTCCAGTCTCTCTGACTGCACTCCTGCTCCCTCTAGCTGGTCCCTGTGAACATTGCACTCGGTGCACATCTTTTTCTCTTTGTAAAACAGTTTCATTTCTCTCATCAGGGCTCTCATCAGCCCCCGCTGCATCACAGGCCTTACAGTATAACTGCAACAGCCAAGGTTAATCAACTTAAAGTGAACAGTGCCTTGGAGGGAAACTGGGGAGTTGGATCTGCTGAGGCAGAATGACCACGAGGCAGAAAACAACAGACTTGAGGGAGTATGCCTATGCAGGTGCTAGTAGCAGTGAGCACACTACAATGGAAAATAAAGTTAGACAAGCTGATCTAACAGAGCAAGCAGAGGCGCTAGCACATAAAAGCAACCAAGAGCAAGAAAGAGAGACCATAAAGGAAATAACCAAAGCTGAACTGAAAGAGATACACAGAGATAAAAAAAATGAGGTGCAAGCAGTGAAAATGGAGTTAAGTGAACTTATTGGCAATTTGAAGGAGGATATCGCAGAACTGACCCATAAAGTGGGGGATGATGAGAACCACCTACAAGGCATAGAACAGCAAGAAGAAGCAGAACAGCAATGGCACAGCAAATTGCAAAAATGGCAGGACACAATGCAGTATAAATTGGAGGATTTAGAAAACAGATCCCGAAGGAATAATCTAAGGATCCGAGGAATCCCGGAGAATAAATAGTTGCACGACAGTGCAAACATTACTGCTCTAATATGCTCAGAGGTGCTCAAGAAAGGGGGAGAAGCAGTAGCCCCCAAGGAAACTAATGGACAGAGCGCACAGGGCACTGGGAGCACCGAGAGCGACCAGACCCAGAGATATTATTATTTGTTTGACAGGGTATAAAATGAGAGAGTGGATCACAACTAGGATGAGGAGCTTGGGGGCTCTAAACTGGCAAGGTTATCTGGTGACCATCTATGAAGAGATGTCAACAGGGACCCTACAATGGCGAAGAGCTATACAGTCTGTGACACAAGCTCTGTGAAGTGCTGACAGTATAGATGGTTACATCCTTTTGGACTATCCTTTGCACTCTCCAAGTTTTCCCTTTTTGAGTAATCTATGGAGGAGGCGATGATAGCACTCCAAGAGGCAGGGGTCACACTGCAGAGATCTGTGAGCAGACCCGAGACAGAAACAGCAGGGCAAGGATTAGAAAAGCACAAAAGTAGGGGTGCTCAACAAGAACTAAAGAAGGGATGGAGCAAAGATTGCAAAGAAGGACCTAAAAGATGAGGGACAATGCAATGATAAAAGGATGATAAGTATGAGCACAACGTGTGGAGGTGGGGAATCCTGGAGGAGGACAAGAAGGGAAAGGAGTAATCAAGAGATGGAGATGTGAAAATATTGAACTGTTTGAAATGTCGAAGTTCGTTACCATGTTTAAAGTTGGCAGAATGGATAAAGTGTAAAGATGGCAATGAGGAGGGTGGGGGGTAAAGGTAAAGGGATAGAATGTGCTAGGGGAAGGGGGAAAGGTATGTCTGGTATAGTGGGGGTAGGGAGACCATATGAGAGGGGGATAGAGAGGAGGGAGGGGGGATAGAAGTGGAGGGGGTGAGGAGGCAGGAGACACACTACTCTAGCTGACTCCTCTGGACAAGGAGGAGAGGAGAGAGGGAGGGAGGGGGAGGAGAGAGGGAAAGGGGGGAGGAGGGGAGGGGAACAAAGATGAGAGGAGGAGGCAAAATGGGAGAGGGAGGAGGAGGGGAGGGACGAGAGAAGAACCAAAGGAAAAAAGAAGAGAGGGGAAGATAAGAGAGGAAGGAGTAAATAAGGCCACATTTCAAAATAGGAAGTCCAAAAGGTTAACAATAACCACAATAAATGCAAAAGGATTGTGTACTTGGCAGAAAAGGAAACTCCTAGAAAGGGAGGGTAGGCGTTTGAATGCAGATATTATATGTGTACAGGAGACACACCTTCGAGTAGGTCAGGAATACATGCTTTCCTCAAAAAGTTACTCGAAAGTAGTGTTGGCAGGACAAAGGTTAAACCTCCGGAAAGGGGGAGTGGGGATTCTGGTAGGGGAGGCATATAGATACTCAATAACAGGAGAGGGCAGAGGGAAAGAAGGAAGATGGGTAGGGGTACGGCTTTGAATCAGGGAAGAAGAGGTGTGGGTGAAAAGCATCTACTGGCCCAATGAGGGTCAAGGGAAAACATATGAGAAAATTTCAAAGGAACTGGAAGAACTGGGAGACATATAGGAATACTTGTATTTTAATAAGACGAGTGAAGTAATGCTGAATATGGTGTGGGATGGGTTAAAGGCAGTGATCAGAGGGAAGTTAATTCGTCTGGCAGCGAAACTCAAATGAGAAAAGGGGAGAGTAGAAGCAGAATTATTAAAGAACATACAGGCTTTGGAAGCATAACATCAGAGAGACTATGACCCGGTAACTATCGCTAATGTATTGAAAGCAAGGGCGGAGCTAAGTAAACTACAAGCGCAAGAAATAGCTCATAAACTGAATGTGCTGAAGCAAAAGATTTTTGAAGGAGGTAATAAGGCAGGAAAAAAATGGTTCACCACACAAGGGAGATTAGCAAGGTATTCCAGGAATATTATAGAAATCTATATAAAAATGAATTTCAAAAGGGGCAGAGGAGATAAAGGAATTTTTACAAGAGTGCAACCTGAAACAAGTTGAGCCAGAAGATAGAAAAAAAATAGGGGAAGAAATTACTGAGGAAGAAGTGAGGGTGGCTATAAAATCCCTTAAAATAGGGAAAGCCCCAGGACTAGATGGGTTCACAGCAAAGTTCTACAAGGTGATGGTTGAGCAGGTTACACCAATCTTAACCCAAGTTTTTAATAGTGTTCTTTACGGGGAAGGGATTCCCAAGTCCATGGAAGAGGCGAGTATCACTGTACTGCCAAAACCTGGCAAAGATAAGGGGGTGTGCGGCTCCTTTAGGCCCAAAATGTCACTGCTTGAATTATCTTTAAAGCCAGGCTATCTGACCTCACCTATATTATACTCCCTTCACTGGCTCCCAGTTGCCAGTAGGATTCAGTATAAATCCTTAGTGACTACCTTCAAATTAATCAATAAAATTGCCCTATCTCACCTTTCAACATTGATGCAAGCCCCACCTGAGAATAGAATGAGAAGGAGGACGAATCTCAACACTATTTTAGTCCCTGACTCAATACGAAAAACAAAACAGATAACAAGCAACAGTGCTTTTTTTACATTGCACCTGTTCAATGGAATAATCTCCCAGTAAATTTAAGAGAGATCAAGGACCTCCAAGCATTCTGAAAGGAATTAAAAACGTACTTGTTCACCCAGCATTTTTACACTCAAGATTATACACCTAACCAAATCCCTCAAACACAATCCGACCACCCTACCTAGGATTCTGCTCACACAATCGCAGTCACAACATCGCACTTCCTTCATAAAGCCATTTCACCGCACAGCAATGGAAGTGCTGCAATAAAACCTGAATACCGATTAGATAAGCTATAAGATTGTAAATAGTTTCTATTTTTAATTGTTTATTGTATATAGTTCCTGTGTTACAATATGTTCAATGTAATGGTTTTTGAAGTGTTGTTCTCTGTAAACCGCCCCTGATCTCTGGAAGGGGTGGTATAGAAAAGTTTCCAAATAAATTTATAAATATATCGTTGATTAATCTAGATGCAAAAATACTAGCAAAGGTATTGGCAAATCGCATTCAAGAGGTCATACCAAAGTTGATACATAGAGATCAAACAAAATTTGTGAAAGGGAGGCAAGGGAGTGATATAAGAAAGATACTGAATATTGCTTGGTATCTTCAGAAAACCAAAGAGCAGGCAGTATTAGTTACAGTGGACGCGGAAAAAGCGTTTGACTGGGTGGAATGGCAGTATATGTTTCAAGTGCTGGGGCAAATGGGTTGTGGGGAAACTTTTATAGCTTGGATAAGGGCACTTTATGAGCATCCAAGTGCAATGATAAGAATAAATGGCGGGTATTCTGAAAGATGTACATTAGAGGGGTACAAGGCAAGGATGCCAACGCTCACCACTATTACTTGCCCTAACAATTGAGCCCTTGGCAGAATGTATTAGGCAGGAAACAGATATAAAAGGAGTGAGAGTTGGAGGTCAGGAGGAAAAAATGGTGTTATTCGCGGATGATGTTATACTTACCTTGAGGCAACCAATAACTACATTACCAATATTGATGGGCGTTATAAAAAAGTTTAGTAGTATTGCGGGATATAAAATAAATCAGAGTAAGACTGAGGTGCTTGGGTTTAACTTAGCAGGGAACCTGGAGGAAAGGTTAAGATCACATTTTAGGTTGAAATGGGTGGATCAACATTTTAGGTATTTTGGGATACAATTAGGGGAACTAACAGAAAATATTAAACAATGGAATTTTCAAGCAGTGGCAGAAAGCATTAGGCGGGATCTCTCCAAATGAGTGGGACTACACCTGTCATGGCTAGGACGCATAGCAGTACTAAAAATGAATGTGTTATCACAAATATTATTTCCGTTTGCGTCCTTGCCCTGCAAGGTGACCAAAAAGGAAATGGGGAAGTTACAAAATATAATTATGCAGTTTATTTGGGAGGGGAAATTCCCAAAGATTGCAAGGAATACTATGTATCAGTTGCAGACAGAGGGAGGTTTAGGGGTGCCCTGTTTGACCAAATACTTTGACGCAGCACAACTAAGGGCATTCTTAGCATGGAGGGAAGAGTCAGACACCCCGAGTTGGGTACAAATAGAGATGGAGGGACAGGAACACAAGGAAGCAAGGATATGAGACCCGGGGGGGGGGGGGGGAGAATGGAAAAAGAAGGAGGGGGACAGTAATCCCTTTATGGAACTTACATTCCAGGTGTGGAGGGAATGGAGAGGGCATCTTCTAGGGGGCAAAAAATACTCTAGATATACATTTATCAGAGAGGCAGGTGAATACGGGCCAAGGAAAGCCTTGAAGGTATATGTGAGATGGGCCAGTAAAGGGTTAATAAGGATAGGACAAATGGTTGGGAAAGGGGGAGTAATCCAAACATTTGAAGAGTTACAGCAAGACTACCAAATAGATCAGACAGATCACTATGCATTTGTGCAATTGTGTTATTTTCTGCAGAGAAAAGAGATAAAATCGAACTTGTCAATGAAGCCCACCCAATTCAAGGAGTTGATGGGAAAACAGAATTCACAGAAAGGGGTGATATCTAAACTTTATAAAATGCTCCTTCAGAAGGGAGAGGTAAAGGCAATGGGTCAGAGGAGATGGGAGGAAGAAATACCAGGACCTTGGAATGCAAGCAGATGGGAAAATTTATATGAAAGAACATATAAGTTAGCGCCGGGGACCCCAATGCTGGAAAACAGTTTAAAGGTGCGGTTAAGGATGTATTTTACCCCGGCTAAGTTAAAAGTTATTTATCCAGACACTTCGAATGAATGCTGGAAGAAATGCGGGACAAGGGGTGATCTAATACATATGCTATGGCACTATCCAGAGGTGCAAGCGTATTGGGGGAAAAGTGGGAAGATTATATGGGGAAATTACGGGAGTACAGATCAAACTAACTCCAGCTATGGCAGTGTTAAACGAGGGGATGGGAGAAGGTGAGGAGGATCTGGCAACATTTTGGGGGGTATGGGATAATAACAGCTCGAATGAGCCTCCTAAGATGGTGGAAGAATACAGAGGTACCACTGATAAAGAGAGGTAGTGGGAAAGTTGGAGCAAGTGTGGAGCTTATGCAAGACAGAAGCATACAGAATACACAAGGTTAAAAATCACAGGAAGGTGCGGCAATTGTATGAAATATGGAGGGTGGGAATCGAAAAGCATGGGGGAAGAGGAAAAGGTGGAGTAAACCAGACAAATGAATCGTTGAATTATGGATTATGGAAGTGGGCGGGGGGAGGGGGAGGGGGAGAGGGAGGGAGATTTATAGGCAGTTGATATAGTTATAGAGAACATAAGAACATAAGAACATAAGATATGCCATACTGGGTCAGACCAAGGTCCATCAAGCCCAGTATTCTGTTTCCAACAGTGGCCAATCTAGGTCATATGTACCTAGCAGTTTCCCCAAGAGACACAAGTTCCACAATGCTTGTACTGGATCAAGCATTGATATCTTCGGTCACTTCTTAATAATGGTTTATGGACCTTTCCTCCAGGAACTTGTCCAAACCTTTTTTAAACCCAGCTACACTAACAGCCTTTACTACATCCTCCGGTAACAAATTCGAGTTTGATTACACGTTGAGTGAAAAAATATTTTCTTTTATTAGTCTTAAATAGTTTACCCTGTAGCTTTATTGCATGTCCCCTAGTCTTTCTATATTCTGATAAGGTAAACAATCGATCTACGTTTACCCATTCCACTCCGTTCATTAATTTATAGACTTCTATCATATCTCCCCTCAGCCGTCTCTTTTCCAGGTTAAAGAGCCCTAACCTTTTTAGCCTCTCTTCATAGGAGTATCCTTCTATCCCCTTTACCATTTTGGTGGCTCTTCTCTGTACCTTTTCTAAAATCGCTATATCCTTTTTAAGATACGGCGACCAGAATTGCACACAATATTCAAGGTGCGGTCTCACCATGGAACGATATAGAGGCATTATAATATCTTTTGTTTTATTTTCCATTCCTTTCCTTATCATACCTAGCATTCTATTTGCTCTCTTGGCCGCTGCTGCACACTGGGCCGAGGGTTTTAACATGGTATCCACAATGACGCCTAAATCTTTTTCCTGGGTGGTGGTTTCTAATGTGGAACCTTGCATCGTGTAACCATAGTTTGGGTTGTTCTTCCCTAGGTGCATAACCTTGCACTTGTCCACATTAAATTTTATCTGCCATTTTGATGCCCAGTCTTCCAATTTATCAAGATCCTCTTGCAATTTTTCACAATCCTCTTGGGTTTTAACAACTTTAAATAGTTTTGTGTCATCTGCAAATTTGATAACCTCACTCGTTATTCCATTTTCCAGGTCATTTATGAATATGTCAAAAAGCAGCGGACCCAGCACAGATCCCTGGGGTACACCACTATTCACCTTTCTCCATTGGGAAAATTGGCCATTTAGCCCTACACTCTGCTTTCTATCTTTTAACCAGTTCCTGATCCACAATAGTACACTGCCTGCTGTCCCATGACTCTTTAGTTTTGCCAAAAGTCTCTGATGAGGGACCTTGTCAGAGGCTTTCTGAAAGTCCAGATACACAATATCACCGACTTACAGATTAGTAAGACAAGATCTTCCTTGTCTAAAGCCATGTTGGCTGTCTCCCATTAGGTTGTGACTATCTACATGCTGAGTAATTTTATTCTTTATGATGGTTTCTACCATTTTTCCCGGTACTGACGTCAGGCTCACCGGTCTGTAGTTTCCCGGATCACCCCTGGAACCCTTTTTAAAAATTGGTGTTACATTGGCGATCCTCCAATCTTCAGGTATTAGAGATGATTTGGATGTAAATAGGCTCTTATGTAGTGAGTTTGGTAATGATATTGTATGGAAAGTAGAGAGAACAAACTGTAAAAAGAGGTTAAACAAATAAAATATAAATAAAAAAAATTAAAACGTTTGTACAAATTCCTGGAAAAAGTCCATAACCTGTTATTAAGGTAGTCCAAATGAAAACCACTGCCTATCCCTGGGGATAAGTAGCATGGAACTGGATATTTTTGGGATATATGTCAGATACTTGTGACTTGGATTGGCCACCATTGGCAACAGGACACTGGGTTTGATGGACCTTTGGTCTGACCCAGTTTGGTAGTTCTGATGTTCTTATAAGTAATGGTATTAATCAACACTGGCAATCCTCCCTCTTTAAATCATTGGTGAGACCTCAGCTAGAGTTCTGCACGCATTTCTGAAGGCCATGTCTACCAAGGATATAGACAGGGTGAGACAGTGCAGAACAGAGCTACTGAAACCATCTGGAGATTGCACCAAAAACTTTGAGATGAGGTTTAAAGACCTAAATATATGTAACTGAGAGTAGAGAGAAGGGTGATGATATAAGAGATATTCATATACTCCTAAGGTATAAATAATTCCCAAGAAAGTGTAGTTACTCACCTGTAACAGGTGTTCTCCGAGACGTAGAAGCCTCAGACGAGGTCCGGGCTCGTGAAGATACAGGCTCAGGAAAAATCCTATCATGCTGCTGCGGGCGGCTTCTCAGGGCCTTAGAGGACATCTTCCTACATGGGCCACAGACCGTTGGGTCATGGTCGGGCACAAGGCACCGGAGACAGCAGCTATGCGTATTAGTGAGGGACATTCGTTTTGCACAACGATCGCATTTCTTAAACCTGCTGGCAGCCATCGGGGGGAAAAAGGGCCCCTGCGAGGTCGAAGATCCGGGCTGCCAGTGAAAAAGAAAAAGGGCGCGAACACCAGTCACGAAGGACAAAAACTGAAAAAACAAGCCAGACTCGATACCGGTGTACTGAGCCGAAGGCAGGAAGAGGAACCGGTGTCGATCCGGTAAAGGAAAAAAATAATTTTTTAACTTTTTATACTTTTTCCACGGGGACACTAGGACAACGTCCGGAGGGCTCTGTAGAAAAAAGTAGACTGAGCAAGATAGCACCCTTGGGCGGGAAGGGGACCGCGCATGCGTGATGCAATTCCCAAAGGCTTTCTCTGAAAGCTGGGGATTTGCTCCGCACGAGGGCTCCATCAGCACTGACATCACCCATATGTGAGGACTGACTTCCTGCTTGTTCCTGGAGAAGCAAGTATTTTCCTGTAGAAAGAAAATTGAGGGACAGGAAGATTCAAAGGGGTTAGCCTCAAGCGTAATGTTTAAATATATTTCTTCACAGGGTGAGGATATATGCAAGGGCTGTCTAGAGGAGCTGGTGCAAGTAAAAACAATTGCAGAATTCAAGATGTATGGGATAAGCACAAAGTTGCCTCAGGTATAAGGGCATGACAGTGCAGAGTTGTCTCACTTGTAATCCCTCACACCCTACCCTTCTCTCTCCTACCCCAGGGTCTGCTTTAGACTCTTAAGAGGCCTCATTCTATCCAGCTTTTTTCAATTAAGGTCACTCCTGTCTCAATTTATCTCACTGACTACTCACCTGGTGTAATTCTTCCCAATCATGTCCTCACTGCATTAACACAAAGCCTTTCATATGCTTTTTGTTTTGCCTGTCTGTCTTGACTAGATTATAATCTTTAAGGAGTAGGGACTGTCCATTTAGGGGGAAATTTTATAAAGTCTTTTCTGCATGCAAAGTCTACTTTTCATGCAGAGAAGAGCTTTTCTAATAATGTGCAACGTTGTACATGCGTAAAAATTAAGTGCATAGAAAGAGTACACAAGTTTATGCAGTCTGTACATAGGTGTTGCTGGGGACGTGGTTTGGGCAGAGCAGAGGTGGAGTTGCGATGTATATGCATATTTTATAAAATAGTGCATACACAGGTGGAAAGTAATTTTATGAACTCCCACGGAGTATTTGACACCTCTTTTAGAAAGTGAAGAACATGCATACTTTATGAAATAGAGGTGTAAGTGGTATAAAAATGTGTGTAAACTAGGTGAGAGCACTTATGCCTGCCCTACAGCAGGTGTAAATGCCTATGCCTAGATTTTTAAGTTAAGCATGTAAATGATAGTATTTTATGACTTAAAGATGTAAATTTGTGCTGTGCCTACACTCCACCCCAACTCTACCCTGTACACACCCACACAGAGTATGTGCAATCAGTCTTACATGCTTACTTACAGAATAGCAACCTCCTAAAGTACACACGTAAGTGCTTGTTGACATGCATAAGTCCTTGAAAATAGTCATTTAAAGATGTAAATGGCACGTATCTTTATTTATTTACATTCTCTTATATACTGCGCTATTCTGCATCAGTGCGGTTTACATTGAACAAACTGAAATTACATTGAACAGGGCATTATAACTTGGAAATAACTATTTTACAGGGAACATGGGCTATGGAGGGTTAAGTGGCTTGCCCAAGACCACAAGGAGCACCTGTGGGACTAGAAACCCCAGTCCTTCCGGCCCAAGGTTGCTGTCCTTTAGTGGGATTTGAACCCCTGACCTTCTGGCCTGAAGTACCTTGCCCCAACCACTAGGTCACTCCTCCACTCCACTCTTTACACGGCTCCATTATAAAATTACCTCCATAGAATAAATACCCATAGTTGCACCTGCCTCACAACAGGTATAAATTAGTGTAAGGGCATTTGTGTACTTTAGGGGCTGGCTGTAGGAGCCTATTTTATAAAAGCATATAGGTGCCTATTTTGCCTTTAAAAAGTAGGCTTAAAATAGGCATCTTTTTAGACTGCTCACATAGGCATCCTGTTATCAAATTACCCCATAAATGTTCTCTGTACAGTGCTATTATGCCCGATATGTACTATAGAAAGGATGAAAATAGTAACAATAATTGAGATTAAGCAGGCTTTACGACAGACTAGATGAGCTACATTTCCATCCTATCCTTGTGTAACTGCCTCTTTCATTATTTTCCCACACACACTCTCATTGTCCTGGGAGGCCTATGATAACTCTCCTCTCTCCTGCAGACAGCATGAAGAGGTTCCTGAACAGGCCAGGCACACATCCTCAGCACCGGGTAAAACTAGAAACCAGGTCCAAAAAGTATGAAGACAGAGTGCTGGTGAGTAACTGTCTGTTGCTTCCAAAATGAAGTCCTGTTCTAAGAAAAAATGTAATTTTATAAAGATTTTTTTTTTGAGTGTAAAAGGACTTTTGTAAGATAACCCTGGGTCATGCATGTAAAAGTACTTGTGGAGACAAAAAGGCATGTACTTTGCTGCGACTTGCATGTAGACATGTTCTAAGAAGAGTTTGGGTGGAGTATGGGCAGAATTGCAATTGATACGCCTACTTTACATACTAACATTTACGCCTGCTTCTGAGCAAGCATAAATGTCTGCAGCTTCAATCTAAATGATTTCAGCAGTCTATCTCTATTATTTTATAAACATCCATAGACACCTATGTATCTTTATAACAGGGATGCACAAGTTCAGTCCCCTAGGGTTGCAAACAAGTCAGGTTTTCAGAATATCCCTAATTAATATGCATGAAATAGAGCTGCATGCAAACCAACCCCATTGTATGCAAATCTATCTCATGCATATTTATTAGGAATATTCTGAAAACCTGGCTGTTAGCTAAGCTAAACGTAGATGCCTACATGGCCTTCACACATAGGTGACCTTTTATAAAATTACCCTCAAAAAGTTTCTATTTTTATAGAAGAGCATGGGATTAGAAAAGCAAGTATTTTAAACATGCACCCTGGAGCTCTTGAGTGAGCTGTTCAGTGCTTTAACTGGGTCAGAAGCAGTCAGCTTACTCTGAGAAAAAGGAGGAAAGCAGCATGCAATAGGAAGTGTGCAGTAGGGAATTGCTAATGTATCTGAGAACATTACTGAAGAAGGAGGGAGCAGACTCTGCCCACTCTGTGTATCCCTGATGTGCTTGCTTTCCTTCTCTATGTTTTGGTGGGTTTGGTTTTTTTTCCCTTTTGCTTTTTAAATCTTGACATAGAGACTTTGTGCCAATTTTCTTGATTTCTTATCTATCTATAAATGAAACTCTAATGCATCAATCATTACTCTCTGGGAAGAGGATTCTGGGCTGGTAGGAAGGTGAGATATTGATGCCAAAGGATGAAAAACAGAGGGAGGACAAGAAAGGGATGACTCTCCCTCTTTTTCCCATGGCTATGGGAAAGGCTGTGAAACTTTGTCTCTGCAAAAATCAGGAGCGGAGACTCATTCCTTATAACAGCCCCCCGTTTTGGTAGGATAGTGTGAGAAGGCAATTTCCTCTGGTTCTGCATGTGATTGAGTGAGTATATGTGTATGATTTTATGATGTGCACATGCATGGATGTGTGTATGATTTTATATGACTGTAATGGTATGCATTTGATATACAGTTTTCTTTCTGTTTATCTGTGTGATTTCAGAACATTTGAAGGAAGATGATTCCTTTAAGGCAGATACATGCAAATGAACTCTAACATCCCTGACCTATACCTGCTTCTCTATCTTATCATCTCTAGACCTAATCTCTGTTTGAAATGAAGAGTGGTGCATGAAGTGACAGGCATGTATGAACCCTGACAGTGGCCTGAAGGCTTTGTCATACAGTATCTTTTTCTCACCATTTCAAATCCCACCTGCTTCATGCTGGAAAGGAACTGTCTCCTTTCTTCCCTCCCCCAAAGCTGCCCTCACAATGCTACTTCGCATTGAGGCCATCTCCCTCCCTTTCTGACCCACACTGAGGTCAAGGCTGTCTCCCTCTCTGGGCTCCCTCTGTTCCACACTGGGAGGGCTGTCTCTCCTTCTCTTATTCCTAGAAGGCTATCTCTGGTGCCCTAGAAGGGCTAGTCTCTTCTCAGCTCTGAAGCTGTCCTTCAATTGAAAGCAAGCTCTGCTACGAGGTGACATAGAATGAGGGTAAAGGGGGATACATTCAGGAGTAATATGTGGAAATATTTCTTTACAGAAAGAGTGGTGGATCCGTGGAATAGTCTCCCAGTGGAGGTGGTAGAGGACAGTATCTGAATTAAAAAAAGCATGGGACAAACACAGAGGATCTCTAAAAGGAAAAAAGGGGACTGTTGTAGTTGTTGATATGGAAGGACAGACTAGATAGGCCATGTGGTCTTTTTCTGTCGTCATATTTCTATGTTTTTCTCTCTTTTACTGTCAGAATTAATTTCTGTTCTTGCTTCTCTCCCTAGCAGTCTAGCTTCCTGTATGCTTTCTCAGTCCCTCTCTCCCTTTGTGCTGGGCTCCTTTTCTGGCCCTATTCAAGTCCAGACTGAAGACCTACCTCTTTTGAGGTTTTTTTTGGATCCTGAAGCTCTTCATTCTCTTGCCCACCACTTATGTGTATCTTGTCATACTCTAGTCCCCAGTTCTGTGATGTTTTTTCATCTTGATTAGATAGTAAGTTTTGATGAACAGGGACTGTGTCTTACATCTATATGTACAGTGCTGTGTATACCTTGTGGCACTATACAGATGATTAGTAGTAATAGTAGCAACAGCATATCTTAGCTCCGGGGTCTCAAACACATGGCTCGAAAAAACTTTGTGCAGCCCGCGACGGAGGGAAACAAAAAAAAAAAAACACCTTGGCTTCTGCTGCTGCCGCTGCTGCCGTGGCAGCGGCAGAATCAACTGTCAATTAAAAAAAAAAAAAAAAAAGCCTGGCTTCTGCTGCTGCAGCCGTGGCAGCAGCAGAATCAGCTGTCCCCGCGGCCCCTTCCCCTCTGCCCGGAAGAGCCCTGAGTCTGCTCCATCAGCGGGATTTTCAAGCCGCGAAGAGAGTATTTCCCTCTCGTGTGGCTTAAGCCTATTTGCTTTTCAAGCCGCGCGAGAGGGAAATACTCTCTTTGCGGCTTGAAAAGCCCGCCGCTGATGGAGCAGACTCAGGGCTCTTCCGGGCAGAGGGGAAGGGGCCGCGGGACAGCTGATTCTGCTGCTGCCACGGCGGCAGCAGCAGAAGCCAGGGTTTTGTTTTGTTTTTATTTACCTGGGCTGATGGGGGGGGAGGGAGGGTTAGGACTGGAGGTAGGTGGATGGGGAGTTAGGACTGGAAATGGGCTGATGGGGGTTAGGAAGGACTGGAGGTGGGCTGATGGGGGGGAGTTAGGACTGGAAATGGGCTGATGGGGGTTAGGAAGGACTGGAGGTGGGCTGATGGGGGTTAGGAAGGACTGGAGGTGGGCTGATGGGGGGGGAGTTAGGACTGGAAATGGGCTGATGGGGGTTAGGTAGGACTGGAGTTGGGCTGATGGGGGTTAGGAAGGACTGGAGGTGGGCTGATGGGGGGGAGTTAGGACTGGAACTGGGATGATGGGGGCTAGGAAGGACTGGAGGTGGGCTGATGGGGGGGAGTTAGGACTGGAAATGGGCTGATGGGGGTTAGGAAGGACTGGAGGTGGGCTGATGGGGGGGAGTTAGGACTGGAGGTGGGCTGATGGGGGTTAGGAAGGACTGGAGGTGGGCTGATGGGGGGGAGTTAGGACTGGAAATGGGCTGATGGGGGTTAGGAAGGACTGGAGGTGGGCAGATGGGGGGTAGTTAGGACTGGTAATTAGCTATTGAGTTGCTAATTCTGAAATGTGGTAATCTGGTGTTAGGACTGGAAGTGGGCTAATGACAGCGGGGGGGGGGGGGTTAGGACTGGTAATGGGCTATGATGGGGGCTAGGACTGGAAATGGGCAGATGGGGGTTAGGACTGGAGGTGGGCTAATTGGTGGGTTAAGACTGGTAATGGGCTTATGGGGGGGCGGCTAAGAATGAAAATGGGGTGATGGGAGGGTTAGGACTGGAAGTGGGCTGTTGGGGGGCTTAGGACTGGTAATGGGCTATGGGGGGGGGTTGCTAGGACTGGAAATGGGCTTAGTGAGGGGGGGAGCTAGGACAGGAAATGGGCTGATGGTGGGGCTAGGATAGGACTGGAAATGGGCCGATGTGGAGACTAGAAGGGAGCGGATGCTGGGTGGGGCTGGAACTAGAAGGGAGCTGATGTTGGGAGAGGATTAGAATGGTATGGGGCTGGGAGAGTGAAATGGAGAGGGGAAAAATATTTTGTGTGGGAGGGAAGAAAAATCTGCAATTGGCCGGGTATTGGGAGAGTAAGTGGGGATTGAGGATGGAGGGGTAAAATTTGAGTGGATGAAATAGGAATGAGAAAGGAGCAAAAGGAGAAAGATTAGTATGTTAAAGCAGATGTAGAGAGAGAATGGAAAAAAAACTAGAAGAGAGAAGAAAGGACAAATGGACAGCAGACGATGGAGAGTTAGCAGAAGACACAAAGAAACCAGAAGAAAGTGGCTGCAACAATTGCAACTGAAAAAAATGCACAAAAGGTAGAAAAATATCTATTTTGAATTTATTAACTGGAATATGTCAGCTCTGGGAAATGTGCATCATTAACGTCTGCGCTTTGTATGGTAACATTATGCAAATATTTATTCAAATGAGGCCCCGCATCTTATGTGGTCCGTGGGTTACTTTACAAGTCCTCATTTGGCCCTCAAAGCAATTTGAGTTTGAGACCCCTGTCTTAGCTCATCTGTGCCATTTCTTGCTTTGATGGATCATAAGAACATGCCATACCTGGTCACACCAAGGGTCTATCAAACCCAGTATCCTGTTTCCAACAGCAGCCAATCCATGTCAAAAGTACCTGTCAGGTTCCCAAAAAAGTAAATAGATTCCATGCTGCTTATCCCAGGGATAAGCACTGGATTTCCCTGGTCCTCTTTACTAATGGCTTATGGCCTTTTCCTCAAGGAACTTGTCCAAACCTCTTTTAAACCCAGCTACATTAATAGCTTTTATGAGCCGATGCAGAAAGACCAATGCGCCCTTTGCACGAAGATAATGCAACTTATAAGCACAAGTTTTGACAAGCCAAATGCAGAAAAGAGACTGATGCGCATGTAAACAACAAAGGAAAACAAGTGCACACAGTACTGCCAAGCAAATTTAAATTATAGGCAAATGAGCTGCGTGTATTAAAATGGCATGCTGATATTGTCTGCGCCAGCTGCAGAGAAACATGTAGAGGATTTCATAACCAGCCGAAGTGCCAATGCTCTATACCTGGGTTTGAGATGGCTTAAGCATCCTGCATGTGGCTCCGACAGTATTTTGATGGCATCAGGGACTTTCCTCAATGCCTGGATTATCTGAGGGGAAGTGTCAGTGGCCCTGAACCCCCCATCGCCCTCTCAGTATCTTTATAATGGGGTGGGAATGTTGCCCATGAACTCTTACTCCTGCACCGCTATCTTGGATGCACCGTGTGGGGCCAGGCACCTCCCTTTTTCAAGATAGCGGCGCAAGAGCCGGCATGCATGGGCAATGCTCCCGCTCCATTGTAAAGGTATTGGGAGGGGGGTGTGGGGATCGAGGCCGCTGGGCCATCATGCTTATTTCTTTTTTTTTTTTATTCAAAATTTTTCAAATGCATACAAAGTAAACATTTAGGAAAAAAACAACTATTTCATCACAAAAACGTCAAATAGTAAAAAAATTTACAAAGGAAAAAATAGAAATAAGAAGTTATTCAACCCCACATCAGGGGAGGCAATCACCAGGCCCAACACTCCCAGATTTAATAATGACTCCAATCATACAAACAGCCAGGAATCCGAAAAAAGTCAAAAACACATTTACATACTCTTATCCTTATCAAGCATGAACCGTTCCAACTGCGATGGTTCCATAAAAATAAATTTAGTACCCCTGTAAGTTACCAAACATTTACAGGGGTACTTCAAATAAAAAGTAGCTTCGACGGCCAAAACCCTAGGCCTAATTTGAAGAAAAACCTTACGGCGCGATTGGGTGACTTTAGCAACATCAGGAAAAACCAATAATGGTTGATCACAAAAGGAAATGTTCTTAGAAAAGAAGAGACGAAATATCATCCTCTTCACTACCTCCGAGTGGAAAGTAACCAACAGAGTCGCCCTCTGAGAGACCTTATCAAAAGAAGTCTCCAAGGAGGTTGTTAAATATAATTCATCAAAATCAAGTAACTGGTCTTTATCACAAGATGGCGGTCTTGTGAGAACTTGAGCCGAGATGCCTAAACGTAAAGGCAAACCAAGGGCTTTCCACGCGGAGCCCATGTCTGCCGGTGTGGGGCCTATAAACCGCTTCGTTCAGCTTACTGAGAACCAGATCCGGGAGATACGAGTGGGCTTGGAGGCACCGGTGGAGGAGTTTTCAGCGTCCTCCGCCCTGGATGTTTCTCTCTCCCTGAATAGGTGTATCCCCCCAGCCCTTCCAGGTTCTTCGGTGTTCTCTCCGATGAGTGGGGCTGCGGACTCTCCAGAAGTGGGTGTTTCTGCGGCTCTAGAGCGGGACTCGCTAGAGGAAATTATCGGAGGTCAGCCAGGAGTTTCCTTGGCTGTTCTGCCGGGAGAGGCACAGTTTGCATTGGGTGGTGTTACCACACAAGGAGTGAGCAGAGCAGTGGAGTTGAAGGATGTTTTGGAGGCATCGGTAGCTGCTGTACCTCCATTTTCTTTGGAAATTTCTCATCCATCTTCTGTGACCCTGGATAGCATCTGGGACGCGATTTCACAACTATCTAAGGTCAACAGTTGGCTCTTTCTTCTATGAAAATTTCTTCTCTTGAGGAGAGTGTACTTAAGCTCAATAATGATATGGTGGAAACACGTGTTAAGTTAGATGTTTCTGATCAGAAGCTTACTCGGGTTTCTGATTTAACTTATTCTTTGGTTAAGGATAATACTGCCCTACGGGCGAAGATAGAGACATTGGAGAATGCTGCTCGTTCTTCTAATATATGTTTGTTGAACTTCCCGATGATCATTGGGGTGGCTCCTCTTGATCTCTTTAATAAATATCTCCAGGAAGTGCTATCTGTACCTCTTGAATTGATACCACCTGTAACAAAAGCGTATTATTTACCTTTGGGTAAAAAGGACGGTAAAATATCTATTGGGAACCTGGAAATGGACTTTCTCACTGTCTCCGATTTTCTTCAAACCCCCAAAGAAGATGTGTTGGTTTCCACGCTGCTTGTAACGTTGGCTTTGCCCTCTGATAGAAAGTGGCTTCTTAAGCTATACTATAAAAAAAGAGCTATTCTGTTTTAAGGGAAAAAAATTTTGCTTTTTCCGGATGTTGCCAGGGAAACGCAGACGCAACGTAAATCATTTCTTATACTTAGGCCTGGAGTCATGCAGTTGGGAGCTTCATTTGTGCTACGGTTTCCATGTAAGTGTATAGTAATATATAAATCACAGAAATATGTTTTCTTCTAACCTGAAGATCTCTCTTCTTTCATTAGCACTCATGTATCTATTTCTCTTCCTCCTTGAGTAGGTTTTTTCCCCATTTATATTTATGTATGTTCTTGGACCTCTATCTCCACTTGATTTTGGATAAAGTTGTTTCTTCTTATCTTATCAACTGGGAGATCCTGTCCCCATTGTGTTTTGCTAATGATGTTCCCCCTCTTTTGTGGACTAATGATATTTCTTGCTATTATTTGTCTTGATAATGTTTTTCTTTATATATTGCCGCAAGTTGTATTTTTTCTGTACAAGCTTTGTTGCTTGATTTATTGTCAACATTTATAAATATAAACTTTAAAAAAAAATCAACTAACTGGTCCATTCCTCCTCCTGGAGCTTTATCCAAAACACGATGAGGTAAATAATAAATAGAAGAAATGAAAGAATCATCGAAAGAGGTATAACACAATATCTCCTTAATATATTTTTTAAACAGCTCCAGAGGGGAAATAAGACGAATCATAGGAAAATTTAAGAACCTAAGGTTTCTGGCCCGAGCAACATTTTAAAATGATTTCAACTTAGAATAAAGAAGCAAACTATCCTTAACAAAAGCATTACTTGCGGTTTGAACCCCGTTTACAGTGGCTTCAGTCTTACAGGTTCTTTCATAAACAGCTGACAAGATCTCTCCATGACTCCGAAGGGCTACAGAAGTGCCCTCCGTAAACTCATACAGCTGTGAAAGAGTACCCGAAAGAACTCCTTCAACCCGACGAATAGCAGAAAATACATCATTCAAGGAAACCTCATCCCCAAAAGGGGGTGAGCTTCCCAATACCGGCCCAGCAGCTGACAATGTTACTGGGACCGGATAATGTTGTTCAACATGAAAAAGATCACAGCAAATATGAGAGGAGTTGAAGCCACAAGGCTGGGAGAGCCCGCTACTACTGCGGGTCCTCCATGGGGAGAAACAGCAAGATTAAAACCTGGTTGAGGTGGAGGAGTGCGTACCCCCGAACTTAGGGATACCTCGGAGGATGAAACAATGCCCACGGTAGAAAGTCCAGAAGACGCAGGGGGAGCGATATTCACTACATGATGATCCATAGGGCCAACAACTCTCCCCAGGGGTACAGGGCCCTTACCTCTTGCCTTCCGTTTTCCCATTTCTCACCAGGACAGCAATAACACCACAGAAGCTCCCAAGTGCTCTAAAGGGGCTCCTAAGGGGCAGATCATGCCCCTTAGGTCATGCCCGCTCCCACGTACCATGGCACACAGAGAAATTTAAACCTCAACACAAGGGAGGAGCAGCTGTAGTCCATTCTGTGATAGGAGGGAGATGTTGAAGGAAGTGCTGCAAACACAGTCCAAACCCAATGTAGCCTCCAAGTCACTGTGGCACACAGAGAAATTTAAACCCCAATGCAAAGGAGGAGCAGCTGTAGTCTGTTCTGTGATAGGTGGGAGATGTTGAAGGAAGTGCTGCAAACACAGTCCAAACCCAATGTAGCCTCCGCATCATGCTTATTTCTAATTGGGTGGGGGAGTGGGAGGGAAAATTGGGGCCACTGGACCACCAGGGATTTGATTTCTGTTGGTGGGCACTGGCACCCCAACAGTATTTTGATGTCAATGGAGGGCGCATATGCAGTTTAGTCACATTGTGCCCCTGTTTCTCTGGGAGAGCATGCCAAACTTGCGCAGACTTCTGTGTGCATGTGTTTGGCTTGCTTTCCCAGTTTAATTCTACCATTTGCGTCACAGCTTGACATGTGGCTAGTTTGCATATGTGCCCCTTTCTGCATGCCGGCGCTTAAGTCGCATGCTGTCAGTGCGCTACATAGAAGCATACAGAGTTAATAGCATGACCTCAGACAGCTTTCTGCATCGGCCCATTACTACATCTCCTGTCAACATTTTGTAGTTCTTTTCCTTTCTGTATCTTTATATTTATACTGTAAACTGCCTTGTTGGTGTGTCTTAGGCGGGCTATCAAATCCAAATAAATTATAAACTATAAAGAATTCCAGAGTTTGATTACGCATTGAGTGAAAAAAATCTTTTCTCCCGTTAAGTCTTAAATGTGCTACATGGGAGCTTCATTGCATGTTACCTAGTCTTTCTATATTTATGTTTATTCAGGTATTTGATATACCGCCCCCCATTATATTGGGGCGGTTTACAATGTAACAAAACAAAAAATTGGAAAAGGAAAAAGAAAGGAACTACAATATGCATTGAAAAAGAAGGGAAAAGATAAAGTAATATGCAGGCATACAGGATAAAGGTGGGGGAACATAGGATTAGAAAATCATGGGGGGAGGTTAAAGGCTAAAGAAAAGAGATGGGTTTTCCTACTTTTTGAAGGAGTAAACAACAGATCTACGTTTACCTGTTCCACTCCATTCATTATTTTCTAGATCTCTATCATATCTCCCCTTAATTATCTTTTTTACAAGTTGAAGAGCTCTAACCTTTTAAGACTTCCTTGTAGGCATATCCTTCCATCCCCTTTTCCATTGTGGTGGCTCTTCTCTGTATCTTTTCTAATTCTGCTATATCCTTTTTAAGATACGGCAACCAGAATTGCATACAATATTCAAGGTGCGATCATATCATGGAGCGATACAAAGGCATTATAATTACTACTACTACTACTATTTATCATTTATATAGCGCTACCATTTGTACGCAGCGCTGTACAGACATAAAAGAGACAGTCCCTGCTCGTCAGAGCTTACAGTCTAGTTAATAATATCTTTGATTTTATTCTCCATTTCTTTCCTTATAATTCCTAGCATTTTATTTGCTTTCTTGGTCATTGCTGCACACTGGGCGGAGGGTTTCATTGTTTCATGTTGTCGTTCAAATCATTTTCCTGGGTGGTGTTTCTAATGTGGAACCTTGCATTACGTAACTGTAATTTGGGTTGTTCTTCTCTAAGTCCATAACTTTGCATTTGTTCACATTAAATTTCATCTGCCATTTTGACGCCCAGTATCCCAAATTTATCAAGGTCCTCTTGCAATTTTTCACAATCCTCTTGTGTTTTAACAACTTTGAATAATTTAGTGCCATCTGCAAAGTCACCTGGGATGTTCTGTACTCTCTCAGATAGATCTCGGCTGCAGTAACACCGTGTCAATGCCTTACAGCTGAGAACTTTTAAAAGGTTTCAGCATGTGACGTTCTGCCTATACCATGGTCCTTCTCTGTTCTCTCTGGTGACTCCTCATCTCCCCTCACTTCCCTTCCCTATGGTGTCCCCCAGGGCTAGGTGCTGGCTCCACTGCTCTTCAGCATTTTCCTTGCCCCTTTGACACTGCTAATCCAACAGCACAGTATATCAGATTATTCTTTTACACCATACTAACCCTTCTGCCCCAGATCTATCACCTCTCAAATCCTGCCTTGCCCAGATTGCCTCCTGGATGTCTATCAATTTCCTGCATTTTAACCTGCTAAGACTGCCATTATTTGGTTCACAGCCAGGAGCCCCTGCCCCTCACTGGCCCCTGTATTCCTGGATTCTCCTGTCCCGTTGGTCCAGTCCCTCCATTACTTAGGTGTCACCCTTGATTCTTTTTTGTCATTTTGTGATCATCTCTCCTCTTTCATTCGCTGTTTGTTCTACTCCAACAAATCCATGCTGTCCGCTCATTTCTGCCCCCTTGATCACTCTTCTCCTCTCCCTTTCCCTTCTCCTGTCCAGGTTTGACTACCTTAATGTGGTTCTTATGGGTCTCCCTCAGTATCAGCTACACTGCCTCCAGCTTCTACAGAACACAGCCACCCGGATCATCACACATGCTTCTCATACAGATCACGTCACTCCTCTCCTTATACAGCATCACTGGCTACCACTCAAATACCACATACAATATAAGCTGCTCACTCTGGTTCACAAGGTTCTACACACCGGCACCCCTCTTTATCTCTTGGACATTCTTCACCTCCATTCCCCACACTTTATTCTTCGCTCTATTCATGCTAACCACCTGTACCTTCCCTCAGCTCACCTGGAATCCACCTGCAATTCAACTTTCTTCTTCCTTGGCCCTGCACTCTGATCTCTGCCTTGAACTATCCTTCCCAAAATTTAAATCCATGCTTAAAACCCACCTATTTTAGCTAGCCTTTGCACTGCCATCACCTTGCACATAGGCCCTATGTTCCCTTCCTTCTCTCTCCTTCTTATCCGCACCTCTGCCCTCTGCCCATTGTGTGACTGCAACTTCTTTCCTATCAGACTATGGTGTTCCTTTCCATTTCTACTCTGTTTAATCTACAGTACTTTATAATTTTGTAAACCACCCTGCTGTGCTACGAAGGCATGGTATGTCAAGTTTGATAATAAAGACACCTCAGGAATGCTGGCAGCTGTATAGAATGTCAGATAGTGTATGTTTCATCTTGATACTTCATTCTTATTTTACCTTCTGCCCAGGATGTGTCTGGCCTTCAGAAGGTCACAGTACATACGGGTCAAGTGATATGATCCTTGATTTTGCCTCTGTTTGTCTCCCTTGCTTTTGTTGTCTTCTCTTTTTCTGTCTCTCTCTCTGTGACACTTGGTTTCTGTTCCTCTTTCAGTCTTATTCTTTGTCTGTCTTGCT
This sequence comes from Ichthyophis bannanicus, assembly GCA_033557465.1. Taxonomy (NCBI): domain Eukaryota; kingdom Metazoa; phylum Chordata; class Amphibia; order Gymnophiona; family Ichthyophiidae; genus Ichthyophis; species Ichthyophis bannanicus. The sequence continues at coordinate 130,926,874 of CM066048.1, read as the reverse complement.
CTCTTCCTTCCCTCTGTCTTTACAGGGATTATTTCTTCTTATGATTGTATTGGCTTCTAAAGATGCCATCTTTATAAAAAAAAATTTTCAATGAGCTTGTACCATTTTTTCTTACAGTATATGTAGGGACTGCTACTGTTTTAGTGTTTGAAAAAGGCAGAACACAGCATGCAGTTCCCGAGGAAGTGCCTTTGCTTTCACTGTCCTTTCTCTGGTACTGCAGGAATTAAAGATTGAGGGAGAAATAAAATCCATAAAGTTGTGAGAGTTTTAGTGTGCACAATTAAATTTTCATTTTCATTTGGTTTTATAATTTTGGAAAAACTCACTTCCTCTTTGCCCCTCCAGATCAGTCCAAATTTGTGGGTTTATGATCTACCAGCAGATGGAGACTGAGAACTACTGGTTTGATGAGATCACCTTATATTAGGATCCTGTACAGTTCACATCCAGCCAGTATTTTCTTGGTATCCAGCAGAACATGTGAGGAAAACCTGTGTAGTCTGGAACTGGCTGGGTAAGCCTGGGGGATCCTAGGGGCTACGGTGTTCCTTCAGCGGGATGGTATTGGAATTTGCCTTAAGATCCCTGTTTGGGGATATAAATTAAAGAAAATTATTTGGTGAATATGAGGGCCAGCATTGGCTGGGACTAGTCCTTAGGACCAAGGGGTGCAGAACCTAGTGGATCTGGTTTCCTCTCGTTCCCCAAGACCCTCTCCTCCATTCTCTCCTTCATTAACTTGGGTCAGTAGGTCAGTTTGCTACTCTCTGTCCCTCTCCCTAACTTTTGGAAGGGGTCCAGTAGCAGCCAGCAGCAGCAGGAGAGGAATAAAGTTTATAACATCTCAAAAACAAAAATGATTTAAAAGAACCAAGTGGAGCAGGCATCAGTCTGGGGTCTGGCAGCTCAAGTCAGTGAATGCTGTCACTATCTGTGCTCAGGGGAGAAGTGCATGTTGGAGTTGCGATCTGCTGGGGTCTTGTTGGATAATGGCAGCAGATGGTTGTGATGAGCACGCAGGCGGGTGAACTGGAGTGCTAACAGATGGCAAAGTAGATGTCTGTATAGTGGCGCGGTCACTGTGACCATTTAAAATGAGCTCCCCAGTATTAGTGAGACTGCAGTTTGCTTTGGCAGGAACTCCTGCCATTTTGCCAGGCCCAGCAATGGTGTTAAGCCAGTCAGAGGGGCCACCACTTTTAAGTCTGGTGGAGCCCCAGGCAGTTGGACAACAGAATTTGTCAACCTCAAAGAATGATCTTACTCCAGAGACCAATTTTTCTCCACAGTTTGTTTTGCTTCTGCATCAGGCTTACTGCCTTAAATAAAGCCTGCTGATTGGAATTCCTCAAAGGTACAAGAAGTGGAATGACTGTTGCAGGAGGTCCCTTCAACTTCTAACATTTGCTGCGAGTACCAGGGGAGACTTTAGTGGAGGCCAATTCTCTGGGATCCTGCAACTCCTAGGGACCTATGGAAGATGTTTTTTGGCAAGGTCTTCAGAACCGGATGATGAGCTCCTGGAAGAGGGCAAGATTCTGCCAGGAAAAGATGCCGAGATGGTTCGTCTTTTTCATAGCGATGAATTGGCATCCCTGATTGTGCAGATACTTGCAGCCCTGAATATTTCAGAGAGCAGCCTGCCAGGGGTACTGGCACAGATGATTTCTTGTTGGAGGGGATCATAAAGCCCACTAAGGCATTTTTGGTCCAGAGAATGATCAAGGATATAATCGCCACAGAGTGGAACACTGTGGATGCTGGTCTGATAGTGGGCAGGTCCATGGCCAGGCTTTATATGGTGTCCCTGGAGGAGGAAGAAAAGTTACACCTTCCCAAGGTGGATGCTTTGGTGACTGTAGTTACCAAGAAGATGACTATTTCAGTTGAGGATGGAATGGCTCTGAAAGATCCCACAGGACTGATGAATTGAAGTCCTCTTAAATCAGTCCTTTGAGGTGTTGGCACTGGCCTTACAAGTGGTCATTTGTAGTGGATACGTTGTTTGGGTTTGTCTTTACTGGACCTTGCAGTTGCCAGAGGAAGCTCTGGCGGGATTGTCTCAAGGAGGCTCAGTGGTGGTCTACTTGGAGGCAGGTTTGGCCTTTTTTAGCATATGCCTTGTATGACCTGATCTAAGAATATAGTGATGGTAGTCACAGTGCGCTGCCTGCTGTGGCTAGGAACTGGTCAATAGATGTGACATTTACTACTACTAACTACTACTACTACTGATCATTTGTATGGAGCAAATACCCTTTAAGAGCCGGTTGCTGTTTGAGGAAGACCTCAAGAAGCTAGTACAGGACTTGGGGGTACCAATAAATGGGTTACAAAAGGAAGGTACAGAACAAGGTAATGTTTAACAAGTAACTGCACACAGAGGAGAGAAAAAATAGAGAACAAGTTCAGAGGTAATCCTGATATGAGGCTTGAAAGATATTCAATATATTTTGTGATTGCCAAGAAGGAGGGAACCTTGGCCTATTTTAGAGAAGGCAGTCAACATGTCTTTGAGAGTCCCAAGATTCAGAATGGAGACCTCGAGGTCAGTGATGGTGGGCATCAGGCAAGGGGAGTTTCTCACTTTAGAAACATAGAAACATGATGGCAGAAAAAGACCACATGGCCTTTCTAGTCTGCCCTTCCATATCAACCACTACAACAGTCCCCTTTTTTCTTTAATAGATCCTCTGTGTTTGTCCCATGCTTTTTTGAATTCAGATACTGTCCTCATCTCTACCAACTCCACTGGGAGACTATTCCATACATTAACCACTCTTTCCGTAAAGAAATATTTCTGCATAATACTCCTGAGTCTATCCCCTTTCACCCTCATCCTATGTCCTCTCATAGCAGAGCTTGCTTTCAATCGAAAGAGACTCTCCGTCTGTGCATTTATGCCGCGGAGGTATTTTTTTTTTTTTATTGAAAGGCTTCTAAAAGATACATATAAACAGAAACCACAAAAAACTTCAAGGAAATGCAACAATAACAGCATAACTGCAGGTCACAATAATATACTACAATATGCCTTCATTTTTACAGTTTTAGAATAAGGAATTGGGGAACAACAACCCCCCCAACCGCCCTCCCCCCCTCCCCCAGAGCCTCCCTAGCCCCGGGCCCCCCCCCCCACCTCCCAGTGTCCCCAACTATGGCTTAGCATCCATGTAGCACGGAAAGACGGTGAGCAGAAATGAAAAGGGGGAAAGTACACACAAGGGCAGACTCCCAGTAAAGTACGCATATTCCCCTCCTCCAGTCCATGGCATTCACGCACCATAACGAGAAACAAAAGGTGCCCACACCAACTCAAAGCGCGCCAAGCGCATCCTACTGACAGCCACCCCCCGCTCCATGGTATACATATCCCACATCCGTTCTAACCAAGTCCGAAAGGAGGGGGCCAAAGCACGCCGCCAGGCTGCCGCAAGAGATAAGCGGGCCACATTCAGGCCATGGCGCAGTAGAGCAAGTTGTAGAGCCCGTGCACCCGGCACCGAGGCCCCAAAGAGGAAGATCCCCGGATCCCAAGGGATGCTCACTCCCAGAAGCAGTTGTAGCCGGAATTGCACACCCCTCCAAAAGGCGCGAATGCGGGGGCAAGTCCACCAAATGTGCCCCAGGGTACCCTGTTGCCCACACTTACGCCAACAAAGATCCACAGCCCCAGGATATATACGTGCGATCCGCGCCGGAGTCATGTACCAGCGGTACAGTATTTTATAATTGGTTTCACGGGCATTAATCGCTACCGAGCTCTTCCACAAATGTGTTTCCGCCGTCTCCCACTGTTGTTCGGTAAAGGAAAGATTCAAATCAGAGTTCCAGAGCTCCCTATGCCTCGCAAAGCGCGATTGAGATCCCTGCAAGTGGGCATAGAGGGCGGCCACGAGTCCCCCGGTAGTAGTACAACCCTCACAATAGCGCTCCAGATCGGTCAGGTCCCGAGCAACCTGGGGGCGAATCAGCCTGGATCGAACTCAGTGCGTCACTTGTGTATATTGATAGAGGTGTTTAGCCGGAATGTCAAATTCATCTTGTAACGCGCGGAAAGATCGTATCCGGCCGTCCTCAAAGAGGTGTCCGACTCGGCTAAGACCTAGATGTCCCCACTGCCGAAAAACTGTATTGCTTTGCCCCGGCGGAAAAGAGGCATTACCCACTATAGGGGCCAACGGAGTTAAATCCGCATCTCGGGACCGAAAGTGCTGATCCCAGCATCGGAGGGTGTGAAGAACATAGGGATTGTTGGTACATTTACCACACCGAAGTTTGGGACCAAGCCACAGCCAGTCTCCTAATCCCGCTCCCCCCGCCAGGCTCATTTCCAGCTGTACCCATCGCTTGGTGCTATCCGCAATCATCCACCCCCGCCTGACACTGGGCCGCCGCATAATACCAGTGCAAATTGGGCATGCCCATACCTCCAGAGCGCGTGCGAGTATAGAGAACATGTCGCGCCAAGCGCGGACGACGGTAATGCCATATAAACTTCATAAGCAGCCGTTGCCAGGTCGCCAAGGTGGCCTGTGTAATGGGAATCGGTAGAACTTGAAAAAGGTAAAGAAAGCGGGGCACAACCACCATCTTGACTACGGCTATACGCCCGAACCAGGAAAGGAGCAAACCATTCCAAATCTCTAAATCCCGCCGAACCTGACGGAGCAGGGGGTCATAGTTAGCTTTAAAAAGATCCGCCCGCTCCACAGTCAAGTGCACACCTAGGTAACGCAGGGCTCCGGAGACCCAGCGAAGAGGGAAGGCCTCTTGGAGTTCGGCACAGATCGCCCCAGGAACCCCAACATTCAGGATCTCCGATTTAGCATAATTAATTTTGAAACCAGATACCCGAGAGTAAGCCTCAAACAACTGCATCGCAATTGGAAAGGAAGCAGACGGATCCACCAGGGACAGTATGATGTCATCCGCAAAGAGCACAATCCGATAATCCGCAGGACCAATATGGACCCCCTGCAAGCCTGGGTGTGCACGGAAGCTCTGAGCCAGGGGCTCCATCGCCAGTGCGAAAAGCAGAGGTGAAAGGGGGCATCCCTGACGGGTACCCCTCTCCAAAGAAAAATGTCTCGAGTGTCCCCCATTGATCCGGACGCACGCCTGGGGCAACTGATAAAGGCTACGAACCCAACGGATATAGTTAGAGCCAAAGCCCATAGTCTCCAGAACACTCCAAAGGTATTCCCAATCAACCCGGTCGAAGGCCTTCTCTGCGTCAATCCCCACCAGCAAAGCTGGTTGCGGTGCCCGCTGGGCCACGTGTATGATCTGCAACATACGCCTAATGTTATCCGCAGCCTGGCGACCCGGCACAAAGCCAATCTGATCCGGATGAACCAAGCCCGGGAGGACCCGGTTCAGACACGCAGCCAGGACAGTGGCAAATATTTTAACATCCACGTTTAACAGGGAAATGGGGCGATAAGACGCCGCATCATGCAATGGTTTGCCAGGCTTAGGTATCATCACTATCAAGGCCTCACGTTGGGACGGCGGGAGAGATCCCCCCCCAAAACCTCATTGAACAGAATAGTCAAGGTGGGCGCTAAGTGTGTCCGAAACTTCTTATAATATTCCGCGGGGAAGCCATCACTACCTGGTGCACTGCCAGTTTTCAGTCGCCGGATCGCGGTCTCCACCTCGCCTACCATTAATTCAGAATCTAGCTGAACTCGATCAGGATCCGAGAGACGCGGCAGTGCGATCCTCTGCAAATAGTCCTGCACACGATCCCGATCAGAGGGCTCGGCCTTGTAAAGCCTCTCCAGGTAGTCAGCAAAAAGATTGCGTATCTCCCGGGAAATAACCCTCTTCCGACCCCCAGAATCACGTAACTCACGAACCACTCGCGCGGACTGCTGCTGCCGGAGACGCAAAGCTAGGAAGCGGCCAGTTTTATTCCCATGCTCATAAAAAGTTTGCCGTAATTTCCGGCGTTTATTATCTAATTCTTTCTGCAAGCACGCATCCAAATCAGCTCGGACAGTCCGCCAACGACGCAGAACCTGTCGCGAGCCGGTTCGGGCATGCTCCAAACCTAGACGGGAGGACTCCTGCAGCAACTGGGCCCGGTCATGTGTCCACATCTTACGCGTGCGGGCCGCCTCCGCCATGAGTTGGCCTCGAGCCGTCGCCTTGTAAGCATCCCACACCGTGGGGAGGGGAACTTCCCCAGAGCCATTAAGCTCAAAAAATTCAGTGATAAAGCGGACATGATCCTGCACGGCACCCTGCCGCCGCAGGAACCTCACATCCAAGCGCCAAAGACGTTGATGCTCGCTATACAATCCAGCTGGGAGGGCAAGCCAGCCGGGGCATGATCCGACCAAGTCAACGTTCCATGTCCAGCCTTCACTCTCCCGTCCATCAGGCGCTGATCCAACAGAAAATAATCGATGCGAGTGTGAACCTGATGGACCGGAAAGTAGTACGTATAACCTCTCTCTCTCTCTCATGGGTGTCCCTCCAAACATCCCGTAAGCCCAAATCCAGCATAAGACGTTGAAGGGCTCTTGCTGACCCCCCCACTCCCCCCCCAGCACGGCCTGTGGAATCCATGTGGGGTACCAGAGGGGTGTTACAGTCCCCGCCCAGCACAATGGGGCCCCGTGCAAAATCTGCCAGTAAAGCCTTCAATCGTGTAAAAAAGGACCCCTGGCCTGTGTTGGGCGCATAGACATTAGCTAAAGTTAGCAAGCGGCCCTCCAGACGAATATTCAAAAAGAGCCACCTCCCCAGGGGATCCCGTTGTATCTCCTCAATCTGTAGAGAGAGGCTCTGATGAAATAGTAAGGCTACTCCCCGCTTCTTCCGGCCCTGCGTATCGGAGGCCACTCGCACCTCAGTATATGGGGACCTCTTTAGCCAACCCTGCTTACCCGCCTGTAAATGGGTTTCCTGTAGATAAACAATGTCTCCTTGCAGCGTGCGCAATTCCGAGAACAGCAGTGACCGCTTCCTTGGGGAGTTAAGTCCCTTAACATTTAAAGAGATAAAACGCACCATGGGTAATTACAATCTAAACCCTCTATCCTCCAGCTACCCGGGGCACCCCAGGGACATCCTCCCCCCGGCAAGCCCAGGGATTTAGTTATCCAAGCCCACCCTTTCCACCCTCCAAAAGCACAAGCCATAGACCCTCCCCCCAAGGCCAAACATACCCTCCAGTTCCAGTTGAAACCCCCCCCCCCAGCCCAAATCCCCCCCCCCTTCCCATCAATACCACCTGCCTGTCAAGGTTAATACAGGACACGGTAAATTGACCACAAACCCCGTTTCCCCCAAGACCCCATGAAGCAGACGGTCAACTTAAACAAATAGAAAACATTCCCCCCACCCACCCCAGGGCAGCATTCTCCCCATGCCTCCCCATCAGAACAGTATCATCATCATAACATTTGCAAAACATCCGCCGCCCCCCACATATAGGGTAGTGTGGGTCTAATTCAAACCTTATCGGTGGCCCATAACCCAATGAGAAATATTACTTCCATCAGTTATCCAAAATTGGAGAGACCCACCCAGAAAGGCTCCCTAAAGGGTAAAGAGAGCTCCCCAAGTGTACGCAAAGGTCAGAAATCAAGCAGACTTGCCCACCCGAGTCCACTTGGGGTGCTGGGACTTAGGGGGGGGCGGATGAGGCTGAGCATTATCATCAACAAGTCCCGCCTGGCGTAGGGCTCGCCAAGCTTCAGTATGGTCCTTTGCTGAGATCTTTTTGTTGCCCAAAAGGAAGTTCATCCGAAAGGGAAAGGATCAGGAGTAATGAATCCCCTTGCTGTTCAAAACCGTTGTCACTGGTTTCATCTCTCTCCGGCGCGCCAAAGTGAACGTCGAAAGGTCTTGGTATATGGACACTGTCGCATCCTGGAAGCGGACTGCTTTTTTCTCCTGGCCTCTCCGTATGAGAAGCTCAGCATCAGAATATTGCAAGAATCTCGCAATGACATCACGAGGCTGATTATTAGGAGGTTTACCCAAAGCCCGATGGACTCTTTCTATTTCCATCTCGGGGGCCCGCGCAGCCAGCTCCTCCGCCGGGAGCAGCTCCGCTATCAACAGTTTAAGCACAGTTGGCAAATCTTCTCCGCCCCCTACCGCTTCTGGTATTCCACGAAAACGCACGTTATTGCGGCGGGAGCGATTTTCGATGTCGTCAATTTTGTAAGTCAGTTCCATTGCTTGCGCTTGCTGTCGATCCAAGGCACATTGTAAGTCCATCAGGGTCCCATCATGATCAACCATTTTGGTCTCCACATCCTCTACTCGGGCTCCCAGCTCTTTCATGTCAGTCCGTAAGTCTGCAACATCTTTCAACAACTCCTCACGTAGCGAACGAAACTCACTGGCTAACTCCGCAAAACCTTTACGGAGTTCTCGCTTGATTTGAGCAGAGGAGAGTTGTTTATGAGATTCTAATTCCTCTTCACTTACAGTGTCATCGTCAGAGCCTGATGGAGGAGAGTGACCACGGGGGCTACTCGGGGCCCCAGTCTTACGCTGCAGTCGCTGGGAGGAACGCACCCCCTCCCGAGTTTCAGAACTCTTAGCTGTGGCCGCCATCCCCCAGAGCCACTTGTGGCACACAGTGTTAGGAGAAGAGTGCAGTCAATGTCAGCAAAGGCAGAGAGGTCAGGGAGAGAGCGGTGCGCGAGGCCTCACAGTCCCGTAAGGCAATCACCTCCACACAGTGTTAGGAGATAAAGAGATTCAATGTCCGCAAGGCCCAGAAGACCGGTGAGAGAGCAGGGCCCTGAGAAAAGAGCTGCCTCTGGCCTTCTTGAAGGAATGAGCTGTGAAAGTCAATGCTCAAGGCGTTCTGCAGTGATTATGGAGGGGAAAAGCACACAGGATCCACAACCGCCAGGAGTTAAGCTCTGGAAAGGAACTTGAAGCCAGGTAGAACGCTGGAGTGCTCAGACAGGGCGCCCAAAATCCACACCGCAGGGGCAAGGCTTCAGCAGAGCACCGGTGTGTTGAAAGGTGCTACAGTCTCCAACCCCGTTCAGCCGACCAGAGATATGAGGGCATAGAGGAAATGGAGTGAGATTCGATGCCTACCCCCCCCGGAGGAATCACATTGTGGAGAGGAGGGAGCGGGTGCCAGCGAAAGCCACGTGGATTCCAGGCCCTCTCCCCGATCGCAGATGTTAAACAGCAGCTGCTTGTGCCGGCGTTCCAGCCCCGAGGGCAATGCTCTGCCCGTCAACACGTTGCTGCTCAGCCTCCGGTCCAGTAGCAGGGGCCCGACAGCGCGACCCAAGGGGAGTCCCTCCAAGTGTCGTCCGGGCCGCGCGGGCCGCCGAAGGCAGGGAGGGAATCAGCCGGGCCCAAGGCAGATAGCGGAGAGAGACACGTGGCAGCAGGCCGCACTTCACGGAAGGGCTCCGCGGCGTCTCAGCGTCTTGAGAGTTTGTCCAACCAGGCTCCGGAGGGCACCACTCACCTCAATAGACCCAGGGCAGGTAGGAGAGGTAACTTGTGCAATTTTTAGCGCATTTTAGCTGGTGATTTGGGGTAGTGGGGACGGAGCTCTCTCACAACGCGGCCATCTCTCAGTGGGCTCACGAGCGCCCCCTGCCACGGAGGTATTTAAACATCTCAGTCGTATCATCTCTATCCTGCATTTCCTTCAAAGTATACATATTAAGCTCTTTAAGTCTGTCCTCATATGTTTTATAAAGAAGACCACTAACCATTTTAGTAGCAACCCTCTGCACTGAGTCCAGCCTGTTTATATCCTTTTGAAAGTGCGGTCTCCAGAATTGCACACAATATTCCAAATGAGGTCGCACCAAAGACTTATATAGCAGCACTATCACCTCATTTCTTCTGCTGGCCATGCCTCTTCCTGTGCACCCAAACATCCTTTTAGCTTTTGCCATCACCTTTTCTACCTGTTTAGCTACTTTAAGATCATCAGACACAATCACACCTAGGTCCCGTTCTTCACCCCCTATGCCATATCGCCCACTTGGATTGCTGCAGCCCAAATGCATGACTTTGCATTTTTTAACATTAAATCTCAGCTTCCAAATTCTAGACCATTCTTCAAGCTTAGCTAGATCCCTCCTCATGTTATCTACACCTTCCTGGGCGTCTATTGCAGATTTTGGTATCATCTGCAAAGAGGCACACCTTACCCGACAGCCCTTCCATAATATCATTAACAAAGATGCTAAAAAGAATCAGACCAAGGATAGATCCCTGAGGCACACCACTGGTAACCTCCTTAGAGTGAGCTCCATTTACGTGTACCCTTTGCTGCCTCCCACTCAACCAATTTTTAACCCAAGTGGTAACTTTAGGGCCCATCCCTAGGGTGCTCAGTTTGTTTATAAGTCGCCTGTACGGAACGGTGTCAAAGGCTTTACTGAAATCTAAATGCACCACATCTAGGGCTCTCCCTTGGTCCAATTCCCTGGTCCCCCAATCAAAGAAGTCAATCAGATTTGTCTGAAAGACCTGCCTCTGGTGAATCCATGCTGCTTCAGATCCGGTAATCCGTTTGACCGCAGAAACCTCACTGTTTTCTCTTTCATCAGCGTTTCCAATAATTTACTCACCACAGAGTTTAGACTAACCGGCCTGTAGTTTTCAACCACATCCTTACTTCCACTTTTGTGTAAAGGGACCACATGTTCCTCTCTCCAGTCCTCTGGCACCACTCCCAACTTCAAAGAGGCATTGAAAAGGTCGGTCAGTGGAGCTGCTAGAATGTCCCCACGTTCCCTCAGTATTCTCAGGTGTATCCCATCTGGTCCCATCGCTTTGTCTTCTGAAAATCGTTCAAGATGCCCCTCACTTCTGTTCCTGTTTGTGGGTGTTTTCTGAGGTCCTGCTCCTGGTTCTTCATCTATGAACATAGAACAGAAATATTTGTTAAGCAATTCTGCTTTATCCATCAGCTTCTACATATTCCTCCCTTTCACCCTTGAGTCTGACAATACCACTTTTGCCCTTCCTCTTCTCACTAACATATTTGAAAAATGTCTTATCCCCCTCCCTCCCCCCCATTTTATTGCATTGACTTTTTCCTCCTCTTTTTGAATCTTTGCTTTCCTGACTACTTTGCTAGCTTCTCTTAGTTTTTCTAAATATAGATGCCTGTCTTCCTCTCTCTGTGATTTCGTGAATTTCATGAAGGCCTCTCTCTTATTCTTCACCTTTTCAGCTACTTTTTTTGAAAACCATAGCAGTCTCCTTTTCCTTTTACCTTTATTTACCATTTTAACAAAAAGGTTGGTTGCCCTTTAAATATCCCCTTTCAGTTTTGCCCACTGTTTTTTTTACATTCCCCCACTGTTCCCATCCTGCTAACGACTCCTTCACTTTTGAATGGATTTTATCAGCCATAATCCTAATACTGAACGACACCATCTGGTTATCACTGGATGTGAGATGATCTCCCACTATAATATCAAAAACACTTTCCCAAGTGGTAAGCACCAAGTCAAGTATGGCCCCTTCGTGTGTGGGTTCTTTTACCAGTTGCCTGAATAGTTCTCCCTGTAGAGAATCCAGGATCTCCTTACTTCTAGATGATACTGCAGCAGGGATGTGCCAATCAACATCCGGCATATTCAAATCCCTTAAAATCCCTTATCAGTAGCACTTCCCCTTTTCTGGCAAGGCTGAGTATGTCTTCTATTAAATCTCCATCCACCTCTTCTCCCTGTGAAGGAGGTCTGTATATCACGCCAATGCAGGTAGAGGGAAAGAATAACCTTTCTAATTTAACCCACAGTGCCTCCTCTCTCTCTTTTAAGCCTTGTATTTCCATTATTTATTTAATAAAGTTTTATATACCGCCCCTTCCTGAGATCAGGGGCGGTTTACAGAGAACATCACAAGTTTTACATTAATCATTGGCATTATATACATTTAACATGTAGTAACTATGCACAGATAACTATATATTGTCATGAGGTAGCGCTGTCAGAGTCCAGGGAAATAGGGAACTCTGAGCAAAACATAGCTGACAGCTCAGATATACACGTGGAAAAAGGTTACCGTAGGCAACAGGTACAAGCTGTATCACGAGGTGTAAGGGAACGCCCAAACACGAGGCTAGCTCAGAACTCATTAGGGAATGAGGGGCAGCTGGGTAGAGGCGGAGCCCAAACAAACACCACGAGAAAGGCAGTTAAAAATCACTCACCTGAGGGTAGGGAGAGAGCTGCTGGGAAAGACACATTGAGTGAAAGAACGTTCAGAAGAAGAGCTGCTGGGGAGAGAAGCCAAAGGAACATTTGGAGAGAAGCCTCACCAGGGAAACACAGAGCTGTGGAATCCAGGAGGGACTGCTTTGAGGAGCAGGGCACAGCTGTCCAGTATCCCCGGGAACCTTGCTACGGAGGGAGCAGAGGTGGTAGTCCGGTGGCCAGGCTGAGGAGAGCCAAGTTACCCAGCACAAGGTACCAAGCAGGGGATAGTTTTTACCCTGAGGAAACTTTTATACCGGGAAAGCAGCTGGCAGAGAAACATAGTGAAAAGCTTTCATACAGACGAAGCTCTGCTCGGCTAAGAGACCAGGAAGAGAGAGTGCCAGAGGGTAGGCGTATTGACCCTAATAGAAGAGGTCTAGAATACAAAGAACTACCTTGCACTTACCAGGAACTGTGTAGCTCTCCTGACGGTGATTATAGTGAATGTGGTAATTACCCATTCCCCTCTAGTTCAGAGGAGGAGGGGAACGCTTTGAGTTACAGGGAGGAACTTTGCAATCACAACGGAAGCTTTACTCCAGGGGAAACTTATTCCGATAGTGAAGAGATGCAATATGAGCCTTATGAGGAATCCTTGAATGGCAGTGATATGGATTGTACGTATACCATGGCTGATGCCATATCCTCCCTATGCTAGAGTGCTGTGAAAACTGTTTATAAAAGAAAACAGGAAGAAGGTGTTTTCATGTGAAAAGGACTGTTTTCTTTTTCCTTCTGTTTGTTACCAAAGCTGAAGTTAAGCCAAGTTTTGTTCCAGTATTTCTTTAATTTGATACCAGATGAATGGTCTGTTTTTCCTTTGTTTCAAATGCTAAAGATCCAATCCCGGACGGGGAATAAAATCCTGTATTACAACCTTACACTTGGTCTGCAACTACAATTCTTTGACTGGTGTTTAGAACCACAGGTTCCAGAAGGCATTTCAAAGCCTTCTCACAATACTCTATAGATACTAGAGTACTACCCCACTGAATTACCTACGCCGCTGGCCTCTGGGGACGTTGGTGGGTGACAATATATTTGTCTATCTCAGATATTTGACCTAGGGTAACTGTCATTTTGGGGTTTGAGTTATCGGATGGCGGAGAATGGTAGTTCTTTAGGTACCTTGAGAATAAATGGGATTGCTTGAGTCACCAAAATGTTCAATAAATAGGTGTGTCTTTAAGTCCCTACGGAATTGCTGGAGGTCTTTTGTAGCTCTTAGGTTATTCCATAGTTTTAATATTATTTTTTACATACAGTGCCACTTCTCCTCCCCTTCTTCCTACCCTGTCCTTTCTGAATAAATTCTAGCCTGGTATAGTTACATCCCAGTCATGGCTGTCTGTGAACCATGTCTCTGTTACCCCTACTAAATCAAAGTCAGCCACTCCCATTAAAGCCTCTACATCTGGGATCTTATGTCCCATGCTATGGGCATTTATACACACTGCTTTCCATATGTTGCCCCTTTTACCCATTTTCATAAAGGTATTTAATGTTTCACTTACCTAGGGCTTTCTTCACCCATCCCCAATGAATCTAATTTAAAGCCCTCTTCAGAAGGTTAGCCAGTCTGCTACTGAAGACATGTCAACCCTTCTTGGACAGATGGATGCCATCTCTGCTCTGCAACCCTTGGAACGGCATCCCATGGTCCAGGAAATCAAAACACTCTCAATGACGCCATCCACGCAGCCATGAATTTATCTCCAGGATGTGAGCTTCTCTGCCTTGGCCTTTACCCTCAAAGGGAGTATTGCGCACCAGTCTGGGATCTCAGTTTGGATAATAGGGGAGAGCTGACAGTTGCCCAAGAGCGCATGGTTTGGAACAATATATCCTTGAAGGATACTACCAAAAGAATGAAATTAGGGCATATCGGCAGAGAGGTTCCAACAAAGACAAAAGTAACCCAAATGCTCCTGAGTACAGAGCAGGCAGAGCTTAAAGACTCCAAATTACCCCTGCCTACCGATAGCCAGATTACAGTCTCTAAAATGCTTGTATGCAAATGCTAAAAGTCTAAAAAATAAGATGGGAGAGTTAGAATATATAGCACTAAATGAGAGGTTAGATATGATTGGTATCTCGGAGACATGGTGGAAAGAGGACAACCAGTGGGACACTGTGATACCTGGGTACAAACTATATCGTAATGATAGAGCTGATCAAATTGGTGAGGGGTTGCACTCTATGTTAGAGAGGGCATTAAGTCACAAAGGATTGAAGTTTTGCAGGAAACAAAATTTGCTGTAGAATCTCTATGGATTGAAATTCCATGTAGAAAGGGGAAGGCGATGGCAACGGTTGTGTACTATCGACCGCCTGGACAGAATGGACAAATGGATGATGAAATGCTCAAAGAAATCAGGTTAGCTAACAAAAGTTAAAAGCACAGTAATAATAATGGGTGAGACTTCCGGTTTGGCGATGAGTGAGGTTGGACGTGGCTGACTCTGCTCTGGGGCTTCAATCCCCCTCCCTCTTGAAAAAGATTATGGAAAAGGACAAATAAATACTCCTTAACAATTTATAATGTTTTGGGACCTATTGGAGATTTAAAGGCTCGAAATACTTTGCTGTGGAGTAGGCGGATGGCAGCAAAACCACCTTGAAGGGAGAAGCTGCGAGGAGCAGACACCAAAATGGCGGAACAGGCAATATCACCAAGCTCTGACGCTGCGACTGCTGTGTTGGTGGAGAATGTTACAGGTGTGGTGGTGGGAGCCTTAAATGATTAGATTTCAGGGCCTAACCACTAAACTGGACTTGTTGGCAGCATCGGTGGCGGATTTCACAGGCCGAGTGCACCACTTAGAGCAGAGAGTGTCTGGCCTAGAGGACGGTGGAGCAGCTTCGGAGCAACGTCTTAAGGCTCTGGAAGAGTTGGTGCATAAGCAGGAGTAAAAGATAGATGACTTGTAAAATTGCGGCAGGAGGAAAAACCTCTACTTAATTGGAATTACAGAGGCGGTGGGAGAGGGAGAACTGTGAGGATTTCTAGAAACATGGCTCCCTTTGGGCCTTCACCTCCCTGCGCTGACAGGCAAAGTCCAGAGAGAGCAAGCGTACCGGATTGGCATTCGGAGGGTAGATGAGGCCAGACCCAGACCAGTGATTGTGTGGTTTCTGAGTTTCCAGCAAAAGGAGACCATGCTCAGAGCAGCGCATAAACAAACTGCTGAACATGAAGGCCTTAAAATATTAATCTTTCAGGACTTCTCCTCGGCAGTGGCCCTCAAGAGCAAAACCTTTGCGGACATACAGTATGTAGCATACTAGCACATAAGGGTATAAGATTCTCACTGGTATACCTGGCGAAACAGAGTGAATGTTCAGGGGCTGCAACGGACTTTTACTTCACCAGAAGCAGCCAAGGCCTTTTGGGCAGAGATCACAAAGGAGAACGCAGTGGTGGATTCATGATTAGGAGTAGTGGACCTTGGATATTGAGTCTCGTGGGGCTGCAGATCATGATGGGGACTTGCGCTCTCAGACCTTGGACACGGTTGTCAGCCTAGCATGGAAAGACTTTGGAATAATTGCTCCGTTTAAGTGGTAACATGTGGTGGACTGTAGTTATTATATGTGCCATTCTATATACAAGTTCGGGGGCTCACTGGAATGTCCTAATTCTCAGTGGGTACTGTGGAGTGCAGGGGGGATTCCCGTTATTTCCCAGGCAGGCTCTGGCCAGAGTATAACATGTTGTGAGCTAGGAGGTGGGTATAGCATCCGCTGTTCAATTCTTTCTTTAATGTCTGCTTATTAAAGGTGGGTTCTGGATTTGCACAGCTTCGATTAGTTAGAATGATTGTCCACTTGTAATCGATAGTTGTAAGCTCCTTTACCAATGTGGGAGGGGCAGTTTCAAGTTGGTTATTGAGCAACTACATAAGGGGATGGAGGGAGTATGGGCCCTTATAGGGTGTGGGGGAAGTTTAGAGAGGAGCTGATGATGGAAGGAGGATGGGCGTGGCGAGGTAGGTGAGTTGCTTGTGGCACAGGTTTGCGGGTATGGAGGTGGTGAGGAAGGGAGGAGTTCTGATAGCTGGAAGTGCCCTTGCAGGGAGGAGGGGGCGCAGGCCCTATATGTCATATTCCAGAAGGCCCGAGACAAGAAGGGCAGGTATGGGAAGAGGGAGGGAAGGGAAGAAGTGGCCGCATGGGAAGGATAGGGTTCATAAGGAGCGGGAACAGACCATGGGATTTAGGGGGCATGGGAGGAGATGGGGGGATTGGTAGGGGGGGAGGTAGCCAGGCTGTATCTGTCTCTTACTTAATAAAATCTCAGGCATGCCACTTCCAAGGACAATCCAGAAGGAGATTAAGGGGCCCCTGGGCTGGGAGGGGTGCCCCGTAAAAAACACATTGTCTACTTATCAAGCTCAATATAGATTTAGACCACGGGGCTGAGAATAGTCTCATGGAACGTCTGTGGACTAGGTTGCCCCCTAAAACGATATAAGATTCTTAAAACTCTGGCGCGCCAAGGGGGTGACATAGCTTTTTTGCAAGAGACCCATCAAACATAGGGGGAGCATGCAAAATTGTGTCGGGAATGGGTAGGCCAACAGTATGGGGCTCCTGCACAGGGTCATAAGACGGGGGTGGTGCATAAATCTATAAACCTTGTAGTTAAAGCTAAACACGTGGATGTTGAAGGCCATTACATAATTTTGGAGGGAGAACTTTTCGGTAAGCCGGTATTACTAGCAAATATCTATGGCACAAATGAGCCTAACAATAAGTTCTATGCAACTCTGGCTTCCCTAGTGGAGCAGAGCGATGATCAGAGTCTTATTATAGGAGGAGATTTCAATGGGGTCCTCGATACTGCCCTGGACGTCTCTTCGCAACAATCGTCGGCTAGAGGGAGAGTTGCAAAGATTTTCAATAGTTTCTGTAAGCGTTTAGGATTGGCCGATGTTTGGCGGTTGTTGTACCCATTGGAAAGAGATTACACACATCAATCTAGGGCGCATGGAACGAGTGCTCGTATTGATTATTTACTGGTCTCAGCAGCTCTATTTGAAAAGATAGGGGAGGCACAAATATCACTCTTGAACTTTGATATTAAATTAAACTTTTTGCGAAAATATTGGCAGAGTGTTTGGCTCCATGTCTCCCTACTTTGCTACACTCAAGCCAGGTGGGGTTTGTGAGAGGGCGATATGCGGCTAGAAACTTGAGGCAGATTGTGGCCTCCTTGGAGTGGGTGCAGGAGAAGCAGGTCCCCTCACTGTTGATAAGCTTTGATGCTGAAAAGGCGTTTGACAGGGTGGGATGGAACTACCTGTTCCAGCTTCTACCCCGCTATGGCCTAGGGGAGGCCTACATGCAGATGATCTGCACTCTTTATGCTTCGCTGTCTGAGGCAGTGTTGGTTAATGGTCTTCTTTCGGAGGTCTTTGTTCTGAAGGAGGACATGAGACAGGGATGCCCCCTGTCCCCACTCCTTTTTGTACTTTTTTTGTACCCTTTCCTTTGTACAGTAGTGGACTGCTGGGAAATATGGGGTATGGGTGTGGGAGTCTCGGAGTTTAAGCTGGCAGCATTTGGGGATGACATTCTGGTTCACCTTGCTGAGCCTCAACAATCTCTTCTGCATTTATTAGCTGAATTTGTGGAGTTTGGGAGAATTTCAGGTCTTAAAATAAATGAGACTAAGTCTGAGGCTATGGATGTCCTGGGTGGGCTTCGAGGAACTTGGGGTCCGGGGTTCCCATGGTAATGGGCGGGCCGAAAGTTTCAGTACTTGGGAATTATTTTATCCGGGGACCCCACAAGACTGCACCGCCTGAACCTGGATGCATTCCTAGCTGCAATACGGAGGAAGGCGAGGAATTGGCTTTCCCCCCATTGTCACTAATGGACTGGATTGCGGCCTTTAAAATGGTTCTGTTCCTTAGGCTCCTCTATATTTTGCAAACCCTCCCCCTGTGGTTATTGCGACAGGATATAAAGGCCATCGAGCGGGAGATTCGCTTTTTTATTTGGAAAGGTAAGGTGGCGTGGGTGGCTTATAGCTACTTGCGGGTGCCATGGCAAAAGGGGGGAGTAGGGCTCCCCGATACTGGGGAATACACTCGGGCTTGTCAGCTTCGGCATATAAGAGACTGGATAGGGCGTACAGAGATGTTTACCCCTAGGTCCATGGAAGAGGACTTTGCGGCCCCCCTTAGTTTGATGTCTTTGCTTCATTCAAAAGCTTCTGTGTTACCAAGGCATTTGGGGTGTAGCCAACTGGTTAGGCCATTGCGAGAAGTCTGGAGAGTCTATGTGCCCGTTGGAAGCATTCTCCAGAGAATATCTAGCTTTCTCACCATTAGGGGTAATGTTTGTTTTGTCCCTGGTATGGAATCTAAGTTTTCAGGAATGGGAGAGTAAGAGTCTAAGCCAAGTGGGACACTTAGTTACTTTGGAGGATCAAATTAAGTCTTTTGCTATGCTGCGTAGAGAGTTTGATCTAAAAACAACTCACTTTTTCGCATATCTGCAGGTTTGACACTATGTTCAGACGCTCCCGAAGGTTTCTTTGGATGCGTCTGTAACAGCGGTGGTGCTTCAATTTTTTGAAATAGGGGAAGAAGATCAGATCAGATCTCAATAGCACATTTTGTACAGAAATTAGAAAAAGAGAGCCAAACGAAGGATTATTCGGTGGGGAATAAATGGGCAAGGGAATTGGGGATGCCTCTACCACTGGGGTGCCTCTTAAATGCTATCAAAAACATTCCCCGCTTAGTGAGTCCTGCACGATTGAGAGAAATCCAATTGCGGGCAATACATAGGGCACAATTTCCCCAAAACGAGCGCAGAGTTGTGGTGTAACACTAGTGGGGAAGTGTTTGCATTGTGGAGTCTATAAGGCGGATTTGGGACATAGGTGGTGGAGATGCCTCAAAATTTATCAATATTGGGATAGGATATATAGGTTTTTGTGTAACTTGATGGTCCTGTCTCTTAGCTTTGTTTGATGATTTACCGCCTGGCAAGCCAAAGGGTAGGGATGCCCGTAGCCTGATTCGTAAAGCCTGCGTAACAGATAAACAACCTATTCTGTGGCACTGGCAGCAGGCAGCTTCTCCCTCCTTTTGGGACTGGCAGAATTGTTTCCATCAACTTAAATTAATGGAACGACAAGAAGCATGGGGGTCCCCCAAAGAATGGGCGGTCTTTCTGGAGGTCTGGAGGGTGTATATAGACACTATGACATCGGATGCTCGGAATGAGCTCTGTTCCCCGTAGGTGTGTGGCTGGGGGAGTAGGGCAAGATAGTTAATCATTTGGGTAGGGAGGAGAGTACAGTCTGGTGGGGTTTAGGAAAAAAGGGGGATAGTTTAGGGGGGAGATGGGGGGGTGAGGCTAGTGGTTTATAGTGGTTGCATTTAGTGCTCAGGGATCACTACGGCAAGTGTAGGAGTCCCTACAAGCCCTAGATCATTGTATATAAAGGAGATTGTAAGAGCCCAGCAAGGGGGGAGGGAGAGGGGTTGGGGTGGTGGGTGGGTGGGATGGGGAGAAAACTTATAAAAGCAAAAATGTTATTGTTATGCCCAGTTTTGTATTTGTTGGTTAACTGATATGGTTATGGTAAAGATGATTATCATGGTAATGTTGACTGATTCATTCAATAAACATTATTGAAAAATAATAATAATGATGGGTGATTTCAATTACCCCTGTATTGACTGGGTCAGTGTCACGACAGGACATGCTAGGGAGATAAAGTTTCTAAATGAAATAAATGACTGCTTCTTGGGGCAGCTGGTTCATGAACTGACCAGAGGGGAAGCCATTTTGGACCTAGTCCTTAGTGGAATACCAGATCCTGGTGCAAGAGATAAGGGTGTTGGAGCCACTTGGCAATAGTGATCATAGCATGATCACGTTTGATTTAATTAATGGAGGAGAGATGGTAAGGAAATCCACAGTACTACCTTTTAACTTTCAAAAGGGAGACTATGATAAAATGAGGAAAATAGTTAAGAAAAAACTAAAAGGAGCAGTTGCAAAGGTTAAAGACTTACATCAAGTTTGGGTGTTGGTTAAAAATACTATCTTGGAAGCCCAGATCAGCTGTATTCCATGCTTTAAGAAAAGTGGAAGAAAGTCCAAAAAACTGCCAGCATGGTTTAAAGGCGAGGTCAGAGAGGCTGTTGCCAAAAAAGCATCTTTCTTATCGTCTCTCCACTCTAGTCCTGACCTCTGGGTTTTGCTCCTCCTCCAGCAGCTTGGAGACTGAGAAAACATCATCCTTTTGTGATGTCACTGGTATATCCTCCAAGGATCCCCCTCCTCACTCCAGTTACCTCAGTCTCCAAGCAGCTGGAGGATCAGTGAACCAGGGGGTCCCAGTTCACTGGAGAAGCAATTAAGGAGAGATAGTTGTCAGTGGGGGATTTTTGTTGGTTTTTAGTAGTTTTAGGTTAGCAAAGAGTTTTTAATTTGGGGGAGCTCTGTGTCTTTAAGGGACTGCTGAGGCCTTCTCTCCCCCCCCCTCATCCACTGAAGATTTATGGTCTGAGGGACAGCTCTCCGATAGAGCAGAGCGCCGGCTGCCGAACCAGATTGCAGGGGTGAAGAACCGGAGCTCTTTGGTTAGTCAGCGCACGCAGAAGCTTTGCCTGCTAGCGCTCTGAAGAGGAAGTCCCAAGAGGATTTAACAGCAGGGAGACTGGTCTCTCTAACTCCCCCTTACTCCGCTGTCCTCCCGACGCTGAAAGCAGCGGGTCGGTTGAGCGCAGAGACGGCAGTGGTCTTCAAAGAGCACTTGCGGGAGCGATATCTGAGGTAAGGGGGGACTGCATCGTGGCTGTCTAATGGCAGGGAATTCAGTCAGCGGGCCTACCGCGTTGTGGCAACGCGGGAAACTATGGCGTGGTTTCAAGGCCTATAGAGGTGTCTGTTTTCAGCGGGAAGCTTCGTTTTTCAGTTTTGGTTTGCAATTTCAGCCTCGGGGTGCTAAGGAACAGCTTAGACTTTCCTTTTGAAAAAAAAATGGGTGTTTTTTTGGCTGACTGGGTCTGTTGGTGGCAACTGTCAGTTATCTACCTCTGGAATCTAGCACGGTACCAGAACTGATGGACAGTGCAAACACTCAAGCACAATGCCCTCTAAGCAGCTGTGTTTAGTCTGCGGATCAAGGAGGGGAGCGGTGTCGGACACAGGAGTCTGTAGAGAGTGCGTTGTCATGAGGCTGGAGCTAGGGAAGAAACAGCCTTGAAAAAAACTCCTGATTTGCATAAATCTCAGAAAAGCCAGAGAGCGCAGTTCCAGTGTAGCTCAGCCAGAGGGCGCATGAACAGTTACACAATGCCTGAACCCACGTGCTCAAGCTCTGAGCACCTTAATGATGAGTGTTTTCACCTGTCCTCAAACTCACAGCGTGCAAGCTGCAAATCCCTTTATAAGGGAAATCAGATGAGCAGAGAGAGAGAGTGGTATGGAGACCGGGAAGGGACCTCCGGTACCAGCACAGGAGAGTGGTACGGGGAACCGGAAGGAGACCAAGGGATCCAGTACAGAGACCGGTACAGAGACCAGAAAGGGGCTCAAGAGACCCAGGTGTGCAGCAAGGACTGCAGCAAAGAGTCCAGCCCAGAGACTGGGAAGAGAGCTCAGGTACCAGCACAGGAGTGCAGCAGAGAGACCAAGGAGTCCAGCAAAGAGAGGCACCCAGGAGGGTAGCCGACAGACCAACCGGAAGGCTACCAACGAGGGTACCAGGAATAGTAACAGGAGAAGGAAGGAGAAGAACGGATACAGACAGAGGCAAGTCTCAGCCCTGGGATAAGGCCCAGAGAAGTAGCCTGCCTGCTAAGAGAAGTTCTCCAAGTAAAGACTGGAAATCCACGTCTGGTTTTCCTAGCAGCCTTAATTGTGGAGCAGTGCACAGGACAGAGGATCAACAGGAAAAGCTACAGAGCAGAGGCGTAGCGTGGGGGGTGCAGGGGGGGCCGGCCGCACCGGGTGCAACATGGGAGGGGGCGCGCTCGCACTCGCAGCTCTCTGCAGTGCTGGCTGGTTTTCAGCCGGCCTGGCCGGTTTTTCCACGGCCAGGCCGGCTGCCGGCGCAGAGGCAAAACCGGCTTTTCTCCGCTTCAGAGGGAGCCGGGGAAGCCCGCGCGAGGCCCCGGCTCCCTCTGAACAGCCACCAGCGTGAAGAGCCTTTACCTTCACGCTGGCGGCTGTTCCTGTGAAGCCGCGAATGCTGGGAAAGGTTAAAGGTTGCCCTTTAACCTTTCCCAGCATTCGCGGCTTCACAGGAACAGCCACCAGCGTGAAGGAAAAGGCTCTTCACGCTGGTGGCTGTTCAGAAGGAGCCGGGGCCTCGCACAGGCTTCCCCGGCTCCCTCTGAAGCCTCAGACAGCCGCGATGCTGGTCGGGGGGGGGGGGGCAAGGACTGCATTGGCTGTGATGGGGGGACCTGGACTGGAAAAGGGCTAAGGGGGGGGGGACTTGGACTGGAAAAGGGCTAAGGGGGGGGGGACTTGGACTGGAAAAGGGCTAAGGGGGGGGGGGACTTGGACTGGAAATAGGCTGTGATGGGGGGGGGGGACCTGGACTAAAAAAGGGTTATGGGGGGGGATCTGGACTGGAAATGGGTTGTGATGGGGGTGGAGGGGGTGGAGGGGACCTGGACTGGAAAATGGCTATGGGGGGGGGGGGGGGAACTTGGACTGGAAATGGGCTATGGTGGAGGAAGGGGGATCTTGGACTGGAAATAGGCTGTGATTAGGGGGGCTAGGACTGCAAATGGGCTGTGATAGTGCGGGGGGACTCGGACTGCAAATGGGCTGTGATGGTGGGGGGGGGGGGGCTAGGATTGGAAATAGGCTGTGATGGGGGACTTGGACTGGAAATGGGCTGTGATTGGGGGGGGGAGGGCTAGGACTGGAAATGGCCTGTGATGTGAGGGCTAGCACTGGAAATGGGCTGATGAAGAGCTGGAATAGGACTGGAAATGGGCTGATGTGGGGCATGGGAGAATGGGACTAGAAGGGAGTGGATGCTGGGTGGGCCTAGAACTATAAGGGAATTGATTTGGGGGGAGGACTAGAATGGATGGGGAATGAGAATGGAGAGGGGAAAAAATATTTTGTGTGGAAGAAAAGTCTATGATGGGCCGGTATTGGGAGAGTAAGAGGGGCTTGAGAATGGAAGGGTGAAATTTAAACGGATGATAAAGGAATAAGGAAAGAATTGGGGGAAAGAGCAAAAGGGAAACAATCAGTATGTTAAAGCAGAAATAGAGAGAGAATGGAAAACATCTAAAAGAGAAGAAAGGACAAATGGATAGCTCGCAGAAGACACGAAGAAACCAGAAGAAAGTGACTGGAGCAATTGCAACTGAAAAATAAAACGCCCAAACAGAAGGTAGAAAAATACTTTTTATTTTGAATTTATTAACTGGAATATGTCTGGTCTGGGAAGTGTGTATTGCTAACATCTTTACGTTTTGTTTAGTCCAAGAGGAAATTACTTTATAGTTTTATTTCTCCAGTGTTGTACATTTCATGTTTGGATTTTGGGGTTCCCAGTTTAATTATTATCTGACCAAGGAAGTTAGCCTACACGTATCCTCGGTAATTTTTGTGGGTGGGGCTGGGGGCGGGGCAGGGGTGGGACTAGGGGCGGAGAGAATGGGTTGGAGCATGGCGAGCCACAGGTGTCAGGTTTTTCTCGGTGAAAAAGTTGGCAACCCTAATCCGATCCGAGCCGCCGGGTCGCCGCCCACTGTGGAGGGGGGGGGGGGTGCCAGGCGTGCAGTGCGGTGGGTGCGAAGAGAGAGCCTGCTGACTGCTGTGATCGGGTCCGGGTTAGGGGGCGCAAATTACTTGCCTTGCCCCGGGTGCTGACAACTCACGCTACGCCACTGCTACAGAGTAAGCTGAATCCTAGGCGTGGCACTCCACGGAAGATAAGGTATGAAAAGCCTTTTATTCTAAAAGGAACTTTCAATGAAGACAGTTTTATGCAAGTAGATAAACCTCAGCATCAGAGAAGAAGCAAGGTTAACTATTTAAAACCACTTTCAAAAAGGGTTCTAGCGAAGTTATATGAGAAGCCAAGGAACTTCTGTGAAGAACTAAGTAACACTGAGGATACGCTAAACATTGAAGAGTGTAGTGAGCCAGAATCAATGGACTTGGATTACAGCTCCAGTGTTCCCATGCCTCACACACAACCTATGGAATGTAACCTTTGCTTAAGAGGTAGTTGCTTGCCATAATAATTGTATACTGAAGAAATGAGTCTGCAAATGGTGAGGCTGATAACCATTCTGTTCTAATTGTTTTACTATTGTTTGGAAAATCTCTTAACCCAGCTAAACAGTCAATTGTACAGCCGACAATATTTAACTGTTTAGTCCATGGTGGAACTTTGTTATTGTTTGAGGAAAGCCTTACCTCCACTTTAAGTTGTTGTCTCATTTGAACCTAGAGCATTAAGCCGGGAAATAAAGCCTTATTTACCCTCCATTTGGCGTAGTTATTCATTTCAGGGAGCACTACACTACAAGGACCACAGTCCTTTGGGTCCTGCAGCTCAAATACTCCCTGATACAAATTAAATGTCAGCAGACGCCCTTACTCTACTACGCCAGTAGGGGCGCCGGCCCGACAGCGTAAAGGATGCTGCCACTATGGAGATCACCTTGGATGGGGGAGCTGAGGTTCAAGCGGTCTCAGTAGCGCTACAGGACTCAGTTTCCCTGGATTTACCGCTTAGGGAGCCAACAGCAGGAATTTCATCTGCGCCGGATCTCCCATCCTCACAAGCATCAGTGCCAGAGCTTGCAGCTATTTTTTTCTCCTGAGTTTGTTGCCCTTATTCAGCAGGCGTTTGGGGGCCAGCAGAAAAGGCGGACGACAGGTTCCTTAGATGGGGAACGGGGAGAAAAGCGACCAGGGACCCCGCTCAGTGCAGGGCCGACGGGCAGCGTGGCAAAAAAAGCCAGGATGGAAAAGGAACAGTCGGTGGCCTCGGAGGGCCCGCATTCCGATGAGGGGGATCCCAATTTGGATATGGATGACGAGTTGGAGGAAGGAGAGATCACGGACAGGGAGGACCAGGCCAGAGTGGTCCGCATCTTCCGGAGAGATGAGTTACCGGCACTCATTTCTGAGACGCTTAAGGCGCTTAATATGCCTTCTCCTGGTCCAGCAGAGGATGCCACTTTGGAGGATCCGTTGCTGTAGGTCTTTCGGAAGACTCAAAGAGCATTTCTGGTACATAGAGTGATTCATGAGATGATACAGGAAGAGTGGGACATGCCAGAGGCAAGCCTAAAGGGGTCCAGAGTTATGGGTCAGCTTTACCCTCTAGTGGACCAGGATCGCTAATTGTTCAAGTCTCCTAAGGTAGATGCCGCTGTCTTGGCGGTGACAAAGAAGACTACCATCCCAGTAGAAGGAAGTACTGCGCTCAAGGATGCACAGGACCGGAAGCTGAATACCTTGTTAAAACAGGTCTTTGAGGTCAATGCTCTGTTCATTCAGGCAGCCATTTGTGGAGCGTGGGTGGCGAGGGCCTGCCTTCGCTGGTCACAACGAATTCAGGGCAATCAAGGAGAGGATACCATCGGAGAGATGTCCAGACTGTAATCGGGAATGGCTTATCTAGCCGATATCCATTACGACCTCATTCGAGGTTTATCGAAAAGCATGGCATCAGTGGTAGCGACCCGTCATTACCTTTGGCTGCGCAATTGGGCAGCGGATGGATCTTCCAAGTCTCGGCTCAGTAAGTTACCTTTCAGAGGAAAACTCCTGTTCGGAGAGGATTGGACAAGCTGGTGAAAGATCTGGGAGAGTCCAAGGGGGGCAGACTTCCAGAAGATAAACCAAAGCAGAGACTCTTGGCTCCCACCTCCCAGGGTCAGCAGAGAGATTTTCATCGTTTTCATTTCCCTAAGTTCAGTCAGGCTCAGAGAGGGCGTTTTCCCAGTAGAAACCAGGGGTTTCGTGGCTTTTGGGGAGCAGGAAGAGGTTATGGGGCCTCTTCTTCCTCCATGAATCTTCGAACATCGCAATGAAGTCAGGGGGTCCCAGGGGGATCTGGTACCCGTAGGGGGTCGGCTACAGGATTTTTACCACACCTGGTAACGTCCGACCAGTGGGTGCTGGAGGTCATTCGAGAAGTTTATGCATTGGAGTTTCAGTGGCCGGTGAAAGATTTGTTCGTACAATCTCCATGCAAGGCGCCGGCAAAGGCTGAAGCAGTAGGGGAGACAATACAGAGGCTAATCGACCTCAGAGCAGTGGTGCCAGTTCCCCCAGACCAATGTGGCTGCATTCGGTACTCCATATATTTCGTAGTCCCGAAAAAGGAAGGGGCTTTTCGGCCAATTCTGGATCTCAAGAGAGTAAATCGTTGTCTTCGGGTATCCCATTTTCATATGGAGACCCTAAGATCTGTAATTGTGGCTGTAAGAAAAGGGGAGTTTCTTACTTCCCTGGACCTGTCGGAAGCCTATCTACACATTCCTATCTGGCAGGAGCATCAGAGGTTTCTCAGATTTGCGGTTCCACAAGGTCATTTTCAGTTCCGGGCCTTGCCGTTTGGGCTAGCTACGGCACCGCAAACGTTCACCAAGGTAATGGTCGTGGTTGCGGCAGCGTTGCGAAAGGAGGGGGTTCTTTTACACCCTTATTTAGACGATTAGTTAATTCAAGCGAAGTCCAGAGCCGGGAGCAAAGCGGCTACAGAGTGGTGTCATTCTTACAGAGCCTTGGTTGGGTAGTCAATATGGCAAAGAGCAAGTTGATTCCCTCGCAGTACCTGAAGTATCTGGGAGCTCGGTTCGATACAGAAGCGGGGAGAATATTCCTGCCGCAACAAAGGGCGAACAGTTTAAGGCGATTGGTCCAGCAATTTCGGAGCAGGACAGCCCCCACAGCGTGGCATTATCTGCAGTTACTCGGGACCATGGCAGCGACTCTGGAGCTGGTCCCATGGGCGAGAGCTCACATGAGACCGTTGCAAAGGGCTTTGCTCAGGCGCTGGTCACATCATACTGATTCTTTGTCACACAGACTGCCGTGCCCGATGGAAATGCATCAATCGCTACAACAGTGGTTACTCCCAGGGTGTCTGGAGAAGGGGATGCCCTTAAAGACGCCGGATTGGATTCTTCTAACGACAGACGCCAGCCTCTTCGGCTGGGGAGCTCATTTTCAAGGAAGATTCGCCCAGGGTCAATGGACCGATTGGGAAAAGAGCCGGTCAATCAACAGGTTGGAATTGAGAGCAGTAACTCTGGCCCTACAAAATTTTCAACTTCATCTTCACGGAAGGGAGATCAGAGTTTTTTCCGACAATACAACCGCAGTGGCCTACATCAGTCGGCAAGGGGGCACGAGCAGTGTTCAGATGGAAGCCGAAGCCGAACAGTTGTTCAAGTGGGCCGAAGTAAACCTACTGGCATTGTCGGTGGCGCATGTAGCGGGAGTAGACAATGTGGAGGTCGACTTCTTGAGTCGAGTAAAGGTGGACCCGGGAGAGTGGGTCCTTCATCAGGACGTGTTTGAGATGGTGGTGCGGCATTGGGGGACACCAGTGATGGATCTCATGGCAATTTTCAGTCGGCAAAGGTCGATTGATTTTTCAGCAGAAGAAAAGAAAGGATGTCGGAAGGCCTGGATGCTCTCATACAGGTCTGGCCAGAGGAGCATCTCCTCTATGTGTTTCCGCCTTGGGTGTTAATCGGAAAGGTGGTGCAGCGCTTCGAGCGCCACAAGGGATAAGGTGATTTTGATGGCGCCAGATTGGCCAAGACGTCCTTGGTACGTGGATTTGATGCGGCTCTTGGTAGAGAAACCATGGCATCCTTCTTGTCGGACAGACCTCTTGTCTCAGGGTCCACTGCACATGCCTCACGTGGATCGGTTCTCGCTTACGGCTTGACTATTGAGAGGGCGAGGCTAAGGAAGAAAGGCTACTCAGCATCAGTTATTAGCACTTTGTTGAAGGCACGGAAGAGATCAAGCTCTCTAGCATATGTTCGCATCTGGCGGGTCTTTGAAGCGTGGTGTGAGGACTGGCAGGTGCAGGCGTTAAGAGCGTCAGTTCCACAGGTGTTAGCCTTTTTGCAGGATGGTGTGGAGAAAGGCTTGGCGGCTGTGTCCTTGCGAGTGCACTTGGCTGCGTTGTCCTGTTATAGAGGGAAGATAGCGGGTGTAGCACTGGGTGGCCATCTGGATGTCAAGCGTTTTTTGAGAGCGGTGTCTCTTTTGAGGTCGCCGTTTCGGCAGGTAGTACCGAAGCGGAATCTCCCTTACGTATTAGAGGCATTAGGACATGCGCCGTTTGAGCCATTGTCGGAAGCGTTCTTAAAGGATCTCACGCTCAAGGTGGTGTTCCTGGTGGCTATTTGCTCGGCTAGAAGAGTCTCAGAGTTGCAGTCCTTGTCCTGTAGGAAGCCTTTTTTGACTTTTTATGATTCAAAGAGATAAGTCCTCTTTAAAAAAAAGAAAAGAAAAAGAAAATAATGGTTCAGTTAGTTGTATTTGTGGTACGGTTTACTACTTAATTGTTGCTCCGGTGAGTTTGCTTTGTCAATAGGTTACTGGAGTGAGGAGGCTGATCCTCAGAGGTTATACCAGTGACATCACAAAAGGATGACATTTTCTCAGTCTCCAAGCTGCTGGAGGAGGAGCAAAACCCAGAGGTCGGGACTAGACTGGAGCTCCTCAATTAGCAGGTAAGTCTAATTTAGGCAGGCAAAGAAACAGAATTTGAGAAGTTTGCTGTGGAAGCAAAAACGCATAATAAAGACTTTTTCAAGTACATTTGTAGCAAAAAACCTGTGAGAGAGTCAGTTGGACCATTTGATGATAGAGGGGTAAAAGGGGCACTAAGAGGGGACAAAGCCATAGCAGAGAGACTGAATGAATTCTTTGCTTCGGTCTTTACTGAAGAAGATGTAGGGATGTTACCCATGACTGAAGTGCTATTTATAGGTGATACTGCGGAAGAATTGAAGGAAATATCGATACACTGGGAAGATGTATTACAACTATTGGATGAACTGAAGAGTAGCAAATCACCTGGACCGGATGCTATGCATCCAAGGGTGTTGAAAGAACTTAAATATGAGATTGCAGCTATTAGTAATCTGTGAACTATAATTAAAATCATCTGTAATACCTGAAGATTGGAGGAAGGCCAATGTAACGCCAGTTTTTAAAAAGGGTTCCAGTTGTGATCTGGGAAACTAAAGACCGGTGAGCCTGACATCAGTATTGGGAAAAATGGTAGAAACCATCATAAAGAACAAAATTATTGAACATGTAGATAGTCATGGCTTAATGTGAGACAGCCAACGTGGCTTTAGACAAGGAAGATCTTGTCTTACTAATCTGTTATATTTTTTGATATTATATAGTGTATCTGGACTTTCAGAAAGCCTTTGACAAGGTCCCTCATGAAAGACTTTTGGCTAAACTGATAAGACATGGGATAGGAGGCAGTGCACTATTGTTGATCAGGAACCTGTTAAAAGATAGAAAGCAGAGGTTAGGGCTAAATGGCCAATTTTCCCAATGGAGAAAGGTGAATAGTGGAGTACGCCAGGGATCTGTGCTAAGATGCATTGCCAGATGTCCAGATGTCCATAGTAGCCTAGCAGTTTCCCAAAAGACACAGGTTCCACAATGCTTGTACTGGGTCAAGCATTGATATCCTGGGTCCCTTTTAATATTGGATTATGGACCTTTCCTCCAGGAACTTGTCCAAAACCTTTTTAAACCCAGCTACACTAACAGCTTTTACTACATCCTCCGGTAACAAATTCCAGAGTTTGATTACATGTTGAGTGAAAAAATATTTTCGTTTATTAGTCTTAAATAGGTCTTCTAAAGAATTAGATGAGTTCAGAGAGTCCAGCAGTTTTGTGAGATGAAACAGTGAAAGGTGTGAAAACTGGGCAAATAGGCTACTATGGACATCTGGACATCTGCAATGCATCTCAGGAATGCTGGAATGGGGCTAATGGAAGGGAAGGGAAGTGACAGATTACTACTGGTAGACTGCCAGTAGACAAGGATCTTTGATATCAAGTGAGATGCAAATTGGTCCAGGGAAATGGACCCAACAGAGATCAATGCTGTAACAGAGCATCCAGCCCTGTCAATCCATGAGTTTCCCAAGAACAACATTCAAATCCCATGCTATGGTGGGAAGGCAGGTTTATGGGAGGCTGAGTGAGCAAAAGACCCCCTCATGAAGCGACCCATAAGAGGATGGGAGGACAGGGGTTGCCCCTCAATCAGATGATGACACAGGCGATACAGGGGTAATTGAAATTACCCATTAGTGGGTTGTAACTTTTGTTAGCTTCTCTGATTTCTTTGAGCATTTTATCATCCATTTGTTCATTCTGGCCAGGCGGTCGATAGTATCCCCCACTGCCATCACCTTCCCCTTCCCCTTTTTATATGGAATTTCAATCCATAGAGATTCTACAGTGAATTTTGTTTCCTGCAAAATTTAATCTTTTGTGACTCAATGTCCTCTCTAACATAGAGCGCAACCCCTCCACCAATTTGATCTTCTCTGTCATTACGATATAGCTTGCACCCAGGTATCACAGTGTCCCACTGGTTATCCTCCTTCCACCAGGTCTCTGAGATATCAATCATATCTGACCTCTCATTTAGTGCTATGTATTCTAACTCTCCCATCTTAGTTTTTAGACTCCTAGCATTTACATACAAGTATTTTAGAGGCTGCATTTTATTCATATTAATCTGATAGGTAGGCAGGGGTAATTTGGAATCTTTAAGCTCTGTCTGCTCTGTACTCAAGGACATTTGGGCTACTTTTGTCTTTATTGGAACTTCTCTACTGATATGCCCTAACTTCAATCTTTCGCTAGTATCCTTCAAGGATACAGTGTTCCGAACCATGCACTCTTAAAGGTTAATGCCAGCAGCCTGGTTCCGTTCCGGTTAAGGTGGAGCCCATCCCTTCGGAAAAGCCCCTCCTTTCCCCAGAATGTTCCCCAGTTCCTAACAAATCTAAAACCCTCATCCTTACACCATTGTCTCATCTACGCATTGAGGCTCCGGAGCTCTGCCTGCCTTTTGGGTCCTGCACGTGGAACGGGAAGCATTTTGGAGAATGCTACCCTGGACATTCTGGATTACAACTTCCTACCTAAAACCCTACATTTAGCCTTCAGAACCTCCCTACCACACTTTCCTAAGTCATTGGTACCGACATGTACCAAGACAGCAGACTCCTCTCCAGCACTATCTAAGACCTTGTCTAGGTGACGCGTGAGGTCCGCTACCTTCGCACCAGGCAGGCATGTTACCAGGCGATCCTCACGTCCATCAGCCACCTATCTACATGCCTAATGATCAAATCACCAACTATAACAGCTGTCCTAACCCTTCCCTCGTGGGCACATAGCCCTGGAGAAACCTCCTCGGTGGGAGAGGGTTTTATATCACCTGGAGGAAAGGTCCTAGCTACAGGATCACTTCCTGATGCACCAGGGTGATGCTCTCCTGTCATGTTACCTCTCTCCTCCATGGGATGCTGCCAGACTGGAGGTGGGACTTCAGTACTATATCCTTGTAGGTCTCATCTATGTACCTCTTTGTCTTCCTTATGTCCTCCAAGTCTGCTACTCTAGCCTCCAGAGATCGAACTCATTCCCTGAGACCAAAGAGCTCCTTGCACCTAGTGCACACGTAAGACCCCTCACCAACTGGGAGAAAATCATACATGTGACACTCGATGCAAAAGACTTGAAAACCCCCATCTCGCTGCTGGACTGCTGTCTGCATCTTAGTTTTAAGGTTGTGTTTAGGTATTTAAGTTCTTTACTTACTAAGGGTTGCTAGGGATACTTATACTAATACAACTATACCTAATATGTTTAATGTACTTTGTTCACTTGAAGCTTAATTAATCTCAGGTCCTTAATGTATGTCTGAAGAGGATAAACAACTGCACCTGAGAGTGAATATGGCACCTCCTTTCCTTTAAGAGATTTAAGTATCTATAAAGCTACGATTATCCCAGGGGAGGGAAAGAAGACTTATTAAAAACTGGCTGCTACACAGTATCCCATCCTGTGCTTCTAAGGTAATCTTTGACCAATTTCCGGAATGATTCACACAGCTCTTGCTTGGATAGAGGGAGTCTTGGGTTCTAAATTTAACCAGAAAGCTCTCTGCTGTGTTTGAAATTTAAACTGAAAGCTCTTTGCTGCTACTAGGCCCTGACTGAGTATTAAATTTAAACTAAAAGCTATCTGCTGGGTTTTAAAATTAAACTGAAAGCTACCTGTAACGCCAATTTTTAAAAAGGGTTCCAGGGGGTGATCCGGGAAACTACAGACCGGTGAGCCTGACGTCAGTACTGGGAAAAATGGGAGAAACCATAATAAAGAACAACATTACTGAATATGTAAATAGTCATGGCTTAATGGGAGATGGCCAACATGGCTTTAGACAAGGAAGATCTTGTCTTACTAATCTGTAATGTTTTTTTGAAGGTGTGAAATAACAGGTAGACAAAGATGAGACGGTTGATATAGTATATCTGGACTTTCAGAATGCCTTTGACAAGGTCCCTCATCAGAGACTTTTGGCAAAACTAAAAAGTCATGGGATAGGAGGCAGTGTACTATTGTGGATCAGGAATTGGTTAAAAGATAAAAAGCAGAGGGTAGGGTTAAATGGCCAATTTTCTCAATGGAGAAAGGTGAATAGTGGAGTACCCCAGGGATCTGTGCTGGGTCCACTGCTTTTTGACATATTCATAAATGACCTGGAAAAGGGAACAACAAGTGAAGTTATTAAATTTGCAGATGACACTAAACTATTTAAAGTTGTTAAAACCCATGAGGATTGTGGAAAATTGCAAGAGGATCTTGATAAATTGGAAGACTGGGCATCCAAATGGCAGATGAAATTTAATGTGGACTAGTGCAAAGTTATGCGCCTAGGAAAGAAAAACCCAAACTATGGTTACACGATGCAAGGTTCCACATCAGGAACCACCACCCAGGATAAAGATTTAGGTGTCATCGTGGATAACATGTTAAAACCCTCCGCTCAGTGTGCAGTGGCGGCCAAGAGAGCAAATAGAATGCCAGGTATCATAAGGAAAGGAATGGAAAATAAAACAAAGGATATTATAATGTCTCTATATCATTCCATGGTGCGACTGCACCTTGAGTATTGTGTGTAATTCTGGTCGCCATATCTTAAAAAGGATATAGCGTTATTAGAAAAGATACAGAGAAGAGTCATCAAAATGGTATAGGGGATGGAAGGATACCCCTATGAAGAGAGGCTAAAAAGGTTAGGGCTGTTCAACCTGGAAAAAAGACGGCTGAGGGGAGACATGATAGAAGTCTATAAATTAATGAATGGAATGAAACGGGTAAACGTAGATCGATTGTTTATGTCATCAGAATATAGAAAAACTAGGGGACATGCAATGAAGCTACAGAGTAAGCCATTTAAGACTAATAAGAGAAAATATTTTTTCATTCAATGTGTAATCAAACTCTGGAATGTATTATTGGAGAATGTAGTAAAAGCTGATAGTGTAGCTGGGTTTAAAAAAGGTTTGGACAAGTTCCTGAAGGAAAGGTCCATAAACCATTATTAAAAGGGACCCGGGATATCACTGCTTGACCCAGTACAAGCATTGTGGAACCTGTGTCTTTTGGGGAAACTGCTAGGTACTTATGACCTAGATTGGCCACTGCTGGAAACAGGATACTGGGCTTGATGGACCTTCGTCTGACCCATTATGGCATATCTTATGTTCTTATGTTTTTAATTTAACTAAAAGCTATTTGCTGATACTAGGCCCTGACTGATTTAACAAATACACTGGATTCACAGATTAATCTAAAGAATTCCTTTTTCACCAAGATTTAGAAAAACTCCCAGAAATAAATACTTACAATTGCAGATCTCTCTCCAGAAGTAGCAGTCCCTTTTAGCAGTCCTTCAAGACTGTTAATACTTTTCTTGAGTCCCTCCAGCCCATTCCAGAATCTGCCCATATTGAAGACATCCTGCAATTCTCAAATATCATGAAATGTGGTCAGCTGGTGGACTTTCCTGACTGTGGGCCTGCTGGTCCCCGGAATTGCTCCAGAAGAGATGTTTGTTCTAGTTGGTTCAAGCTGATCCAGGATTGTTTTTCTTTGATTTGTTGGCCCTCTTGTTTGGGGAGGGAATTGCTTTGTGACAGAAAAATTGGCTGGATGTGGACTGACCAGGACCCTATATAGGATGATGTCATCAAACCTGTAGTTCTCAGTCTGCTGTAGGAGAGTGTAAACTCATGTGTCTGGATTGACCTGGCAGGATTCAAGGAAAGAAAATGAGCTGGTAAGATCAAATTTAACTTTTGGTTTCTAATGTACAGTATACAAATTGTGATAATAGTCACAAAAATATAGTACAATTTTTAGTCTGCACAGTTTTATAATAGCATACATAAATATATCACTAAAATAAATAAGAAACTTGCATCTACTAAAATATGCAGAAAGAGTGCCCTATGCCTTTTGCACAGTCCTTAAATTAGGTACAGTTTAGCAGCGTGCTGCAAAACAATTTCACTTCTTTTTTGGTATCATTTTGTTACTTATTTGTTTTGACGTTTTATAGTGTTATGAGCATGTTTTACATCCCATTTAGTGCACAATAGTGTGATTTAATGCATGATAAGTAACTATCTACAGGTTCACCAAGAGTCAGCATCAACTCAACGGCTCTTACACATTGAATTGGGTTTGGATTTTGACCTGAGGTTTTAAGAAAGTTTAAACTGAGGACTGGTCTTTATTTATGACAACAGCTCACATGACGATGAGTCTGAGCCGTATTCATATATGCTTGTATGTCTAGCCCCTGACTTTTTTTGTAACATTCTAGGTTCTCACAACATGGCGGGTTTACATTTTCTTGCTGAAGATTCCAGCAAAGGCAAGTAGCTTGACTATGTTATGCTGTGTTGGATGTACATATTTTTAGTTTTCTTCTATGTTATTGAATCACCTAAGCACCACATTTAACAAGGAGTTTCTCCTTTTCTGTGTCTGTAAGGAAAAAGCTTAAAGAGGGTCCATATTCAAAAGGCTTTTCAGCTGGACAAACCTTGGGCCTAATATTCAAAGGGATTAACATGGTTAGCAGACCTGTTTATTGTGTTAATCCCTTTGTCTAGGATATTTCCATGGGTGATGCCACTGCATGCCCTGATGCTAACCCGTTACCATTGGGGAAGTCTGGGGGTGGCATGCAGCGATAACTGGGCAGCAGCAATATTGAGGCGCTGCTCGGTTATCACTAAGCGGCAAAAGTCATGTGCAGTAAAGGATGGCCTAACTTCTATCGCTGAAGCTAACCGGGCAATGGCTGAATATCGCCACTTCCCAGTTAGCTTCCAGGCAATCTGGATATTCAGGAGAATATCTGGGCCCCAGTATTGAATATCTGGATTTAAAATTCAGCAGCGGTGGCTAGCCGCCGCCGCTCAATATCATACCCCATGAGTTTTCACATTTGTAATCTCCCTTGACTAAATTTTGTCAATGCAAATCATTGTCCACACAAAGTTTAGCTGGCTAAAAAGAGGGACACTGAGGGCATTTCCAGGGCATGCTTTAACTTTGACTGGTCACTGCTGACATTCCATGCTGAATAGTCAGCGTTACTCAGGTGAGCCAAATAGCAGGCCTAAAAGTTATACAAGACAAAGTTAACTTTATCTAGCAGTGACCATCCCGATAGTCTCAGCTTCTTAGTGAATCAGACTCAGAGGGCAATTTTTAAACAGGGTGTAGGCCACAGAAGTCTGCAATTATTTTTTCTTTGAAAAGTTTGGGCCTGCATTCCTTACACCTGCTTTGAAACAAATGCGAATTAGGTGTGTGACCCTGTGCATGGTGATTTCAAAATGAAGTTCTTACTCATGCTTTGCCCCTCTCTTGAACTAACCCCACCTAGTGGTTAAAAGCACTCGGGCTCTGAATTACTTATGTATTTTATGCAATCTAAGGGGGGCTTTCATGCAGACAACCACATACCTGAACATTGTTCTTTAAGAAGGTCATTTTCAATAGCATTTCTGTATGTAAAGTAGTTTTTATAAGCAAAAATAGGCTCTTTGAAAATTGTCCAGCCAGTATGCATTTCAGGTTACACACATATTGCCTGTGAATGCATAATCTTATTTGGACTGAGCAGAAGCATTGCCAGGGGTGAGGTTAGGGGTGGGTTTGCATTTATGCACAGATTTTTGAAAGAAATTTGTGCATGCCAAAGAGCAGATATAAATGTAAGTGCATAAATTCCCTGGAGTAATTTTCAAAACAGAAGGATGTGCATACTTTTGTTTTAAAAATTCATTGATACCCACACAGGGTATACTTTCTGTGAATATGCATAGTTAGAAAATTACCGGTATATCAGTAAAATGTTGCCATCAAGTAAATGTCAAAACAATGATTCATACTCTTCCTGTGTCTTTTGTCTCCCTTTCTCCTGACGTCCCAGCCACTGCTTCTTTCTTCTACCCTACTCATATTTCCTTGTATTTCGCTGTCCCTAGGTACCTGTAGTCTGGCAATGGGCAGGAGATTCTCGCTGAGCTCTTTCCCCTCACCAGCAGCTGGAGACTGAGCATGCCAGGTCTTGCTAATGTTACACTACATAGGTACTCTGTCTGCCCACCAAGACCAGTAGTCTCCAGCAGCTAGTATGGCCTCAGTGATTGTGGTAAGGTGGTTTTTGTGGCTATGAAACTGGTCAGCAGATGTCTCCTCCAAGCTATGCCTCAGCAAACTTCCCTTCAAGGGGAAACTCTTGTTTGGGGAGGCTTTGGACAAATTGGCAAAGCACTTGGGAGTCCAAGGGGGTGAGACTCTGGAAGGACAAACCAAAAACAGTCAGGGCAACTGCTCTGGCTTGGGGTCAATCAGGGATTTCTGTCGATTTCAAGCAGTCCAATTTGCTCCTTATCAAAGGGCTTGCTACCCTGCACCAGGGTCAGTCCTTTCGCGGCAGTAGAGAATTCGGCAGGGTAAAGTACTCCACCGCCATGCCAAATCCCAAAAAGTTGCAATGAAACAAGGGGGGCCCAGGAAGGATT
Organism: Ichthyophis bannanicus; assembly: GCA_033557465.1. Lineage (NCBI taxonomy): Eukaryota > Metazoa > Chordata > Amphibia > Gymnophiona > Ichthyophiidae > Ichthyophis > Ichthyophis bannanicus. The sequence continues at coordinate 130,889,494 of CM066048.1, read as the reverse complement.
AGTGTTGGTAGGAGGATGTCTTCAGAGGTTTTATCCCACCTGGGCCCAAATCACCTCCGATAAGTGGGTGCTGGAGGTCATCTGCAAAGGCTTTGCACTCAAGCTAGCACAGTCCCTCGCAGATGTGTGTCTGGTGTCACTTTGCAAGGCTCCAGCCAAGGTAAGAGCAGTGTGCGAGACTCTGCAGCGGCTTCAGCAGCTGGAAGCAGTGATAGATGTCTTGCCTGTCCAAATCAGGTGTGGTCAATAATCCATTTACTTTGTGGTCCCCAAAAAAGAGGGCACATTTCGTTCCATCTTCGACTTGAAGCACATAAACAGAGTGTTGCGAGTTCTGCGCTTCCATATGGAGACTCTTCGCTCTGTGGTGGTGGCAGTCCGAAGAGGCGAGTTTCTCACGGTGCTCAACCTCATAGAAGCATATCTACATATTCCAATCCTCATATCAAAGGTTCCTGCACTTTGTGCTCCCCATGGGCCATTTTCAGTTCATGGCATTGCCCTTTGTGTTGGCCATGGCCTTGTGAACATTCACCTAGGTCATGATGGTAGTGGTGGCAGCTCTGAGACGCAAAGGAGTTCCAGTGCATCCCTACCTGGATGACTGGTTGGTGCATGGAAAGTTAGCCGAGGAAAGCCACAACATGTCCCAGCGTGTACTCGACTGCTTTCAACATCTGTGTTGGGCAGTCAACTTGGCAAAAGCAGTTTGCAGCCATTGCAGGACCTGGTATATCTGGGGGCCTGGTTTAAAATGGAGAAGGGCTTGGTCTCCTTGCCCAGTGACTGAGTGCAGAAGTTGCAGAGCCAGATATATCACTTTTTACACATGATGTCAGGTTCGATGGCAGCCACGATCAAGCTGGTCCCTTGGGTAAGAGCTCACATGCGGTTCTTGCAAAGAGCACTTCTAGTGCATTGGTCTCCTCAGAGACACAAGCTGTCAAAGCGGCTAGTCTCCCTCTTGATTACCAGAGTGGTGCCGAGGTGGTGGCTAGTTTCACAGAACTTCTTGATGGGCATGCTGCTGGAGCCGCCTGTGTGAGTGCCGCTAACCACGGGTGCCAGCCTCACCGGGTGGGGGTGCATTGTGAAGCTTGGATTACAGAGGATCGGTGAAACTAGGAGAGCTCGTGGTCATAAGAACATAAAATATGCCATATTGGGTCAGACTAAGGTCCATCAAGCCCAGTATCCTGTTTCCAACAGTGACCAATCTAGGTCACAAGTACTTAGCAGGTTCCCCAAAAGACACAGATTCCACAATGCTTGTAATTGAGTCAAGCAGTAGATATTGTGACACTCGCGCCCCTACCAGGCGGTTGCCTAGTAGGGACGGCTGGCCATCTGTATCCCTTCGAGGGTTGTAGTTGTGTCAATAAGGAAAGCCAAGTGGTTATTTAAAGCGCACAGGAAATTTTTATTCGGTTTCCAAAGTTGGCAAGTGATGAACATAAAAATTCTTTAAGCACTTTTTCCAGACAAAAGAAATACAGGATAATTTCTCCAAATCAAAATGTCCAAACAAAACTCACAGCAGTTTCTATTCTTCACTGCAATTGCTTGACAGTACAAAACAAAAGCATTTGTAAAACTCTTCACAGCTTCCAACCCCGCTGTTGCCACGCCCCATACAAACAGTTCTAGCTGTTTGGGCCTTCACTGAAGTTTTGCAGTTTTTGCTTCCTAAGAGAGAGATTCCTAACCTCTTGTCTTCAGGGTTACTCTTCTCTTTCAACTCTTGAAAACTGCTTTAACTTGCAACAGCTTCCTTTTGTATTTCACTGTTTTCTAACACACATTACTATTGTATTTTAGTGCACAGCTCACATTCCATCTCCGAGGCTTCTGACTCAATAACCCTTTCTTCAGGGCCTATCTCCATGCTCTCAATTGAGCTACAGCTAGGTGCTCTTTGAAAGTGCTCTGGTAACTTTTCCTTAAGAGTCTTTGCAATGTTAAACAGTCTCTCACACTGCCTGGCCTTGGCTCCTCCAAGCTGGTCTCCTGGGTGTCTCTCCTGCTTAACTTCCCTCCTGAGATACTTCTTGCTGTGCTGAGGCTTCAGGTGTCTGAAAGTCTCCTCTGAGTCAGAGCAAGAACTATTCTGGTGGCACTGCTCATTCCCTGTGTACCTTTCTTGGCTGCCTTTGTAATGGTTCCTCCATTTGCTGCTCTCCTTGGCTGCAAGGGTTTTCCACAGCTTGGCCCCAGATCTCTCCTGTCTGTGCCTCCTGGGAATTGGACTTGAACCTGGGCTAGGGCTTGAACTGCAGCTGCCACTGGTGCTTGCTCCTGCACTTCTCCTGGACCTTCTGCTCACAGCTCCTTCCTCCTCCTTCTTCAAACTCAAACTGTGCCTCTCTCTTTTGTTTGTTCTTCCCCTGTTAACTGTTAAGCTGGGCAACTCCCTTCCTAGCTCCTCCCACTTGGACCTCCTACTCCTCTGCAGGGTTGTCCTGTGGTCTGTGATTGGCTTACCTTTGGCTCTGCCCTCTAGGTTTCTTTCAGTGCTTCTAGTATGAAGCCTAGGATTTTGTGCTCCCATCCCCCGCAATGAAAAAAAATCCTTCTTTTTTTTAGTTTTCCCTAGCTGGGCTGCACTCACCTCATCACAATATTCTGGGTCCCCTTTAATAATGGTTTATGGACCTTTCCTCCAGGAACTTGCCCAAACCTTTTTTAAACTGTTGTATGTACGAATCTGGAGAGTTTTTAAAGCCTGGTGTTCAGAGAGGGAAAGTCAGCCATTGTTGGCTTCCTTGCTCGAGATTCTTGCCTTTTTGCAGGCTGGACTGAAGAAGGGCCTGGTTTACAATTTGCTGAGGGTCCAGGTGGCAACTTTCACCTGCTACTGCAGGCGTGTGAACGGAGTGTCGCTGACAGCCCATCCAGACATTGTTTATTTTCTCCAGGCGGTCAAGCAGGTTAAGCCACTGGTATGTGTACTGGTTCCATTGTGGGATCTCAATCTGGTGCTCTCGGCTCTTATGGAGTCGCTCTTTGAGCCTTTAGGCACTTCTACTTTGAAGGATTTGATGTTGAAGACTGTTTTCCTGGTGGCAATCTGCTCCGCCAGACAGATTTCAGAATTTCAGGCCTCATTGTACTGAGAGTCTTTCTTGGTATAGTCATGGGAAAAGGTAGTATTGAGGCCTGTTTCTTCCTTTCTACTGAAGGTGGTTTCAGTATTCCATCTCAATTAGCCAGTGTTTCTGAAGCACAGTGGTACAGCCAAGGTGCATTAGCTGCACTTGCTGAACGCCCGTTGGGGGCTCCACAAGTACCTGAAGAGAATCAATTCCTTCCGGAAACTGGATCATTTGTTTGTCCTTTTTGGCAGTCCTCAGAAAGGGGAGGTGACCTCCAGGGCCTCGATAGCTCTCTGGCTTCGGGAGGCCATTGCCTCAGCTTACATATTCCTCTGCGAAGCCCCTTTCCAGAGGCTTGTGCGCACACTCAACTAGGGCGCAAGCCTCTGGAAAGGGTGTGCACTCGTGCCTCCACTGGACATCTGTAGGGAGCTGATGTGGTCTTCACTGCATACCTTTGTGCATCACTGCCGTTTGGACATTTAAGCCATGAATGATGCGCAGTTTGGTTCCACGGTGATGCAAGCCGGGCTCGCAGGCCCCTTCCATGTTTAGTACTGCTATGGTACATCCCACGCGTCTGAACTGGACTGGAGGGATCATAACGAGGGGACATGGGATGAGGGTGAAAGGGGATAGATTCAGGAGTGATACGCGGAAATATTTCTTTACGGAAAGAGTGGTGGATCCATGGAATAGTCTCCCAATGGAGGTGGTAGAGAAGGACAGTATCTGAATTCAAAAAAGCATGGGACACAAACACAGAGGATCTCTAAAGGAAAAAAAGGGGACTGTTGTAGTTGTTGATATGGAAGGACAGACTAGATAGGCCATGTGGTCTTTTTCTGTCATCATTTTTCTATGTTTCTATGTTTCTGTAAGGAAGGTGAAATTAGACTTTACCTGCTAATTTGCTTTCCTTGTGTCCCTCCAGCCCATCCTGCACCCTCCCTTCTAGTTCAGTGTGTTTTTTTCATTTTGAGCACAGATAAAGAAGAATAGATCATCCTTGTCTGTATTGGGTCATTCTCAATGCAGTTTCTGGTGATTCAGGGCTCTCGGACCCTCAGAGGGTTTCATTCACTATGTTGGGTCATGTGGATAACCATTCAGAAAAATAAAATGAATAAGAGGGGGTAGGAGCAAATGTTTTCTGTAGTTTATCTGTTTTACTGTTCTGGTGTTTTGCTGGTGACTGTTTTTAATTGTCGATCTTGGAGTCTGTTTTGTCAATAGTATACTAGCCTCGATGGGTGGGCAGAGTGCCTATATAGTGTGACATTATCAAGACCTGACATGCTCAGTCCCCAGCTGCTGGTGAGGGGAGATAACCCACGCATCTGGACTGGACTGGAGACTCAAGCAAATGAGCAGGTAAATTCTAATTTCACCTTCTGTCTTTTGTAGGTGGAGAGTTCTTTTAATGTCCTGGAAATCCGGACTATAAATGTCATCAGCAAGAACCAAGTGAGTGCAGGTTCAAGGATGCATGCAGTTTCTGTTCGGTCTTCACCCCGATCTTCTTGTTTGCTCTCTTGTGCCAGGATCAAATCAAACTTATCTGTAGAGTGACATCAAATAATTAAGGGTTCAGTTCACCCAAATCATTTTGGCTTCTAGAGGATGAATATGAAGATATTTCCAGTTTCTGTATTGTCAGGCCTGGGGGCTCCCACTACATTTCCAGCATCCCCTCCTTCACCCCACTATCTGCTGGTACCAGGGAGATATTTCCATTCTCTGTATTCACTGTGATGGGATTAAGATGTATTTCATTTCACTTTTACCTATCCCTTCAGCTACGAAGCTATCTTTTGATTTTCTCTCCTGCCTTTACTGAGTGATTCAATTAGCTTTGGTGATTTGTTGCTTTGTTTCATTCCAAAAATCTTTATTAGAGTAATAATGTCCCCAGCTATGTTTCTTCTAACACTTAACTTTGATACTTATAGATTCTGGTTGAGACAGAGAAGCACAGTTATTCCCTCACACTGCCATCACCAGAGAGTGTTGAACAAGTCATCAGTCATGTGAACCTGGCCTTGTCCAAAATCTTTCCCAGCCCAGCTTCAGTGTAAGCATTTGCTCTTTCTCCTGCTTCCTCTCTCTTTTCCCCTTGCTTTCTATTTCATAATAGATTTACTTCTGTTAAGTCATAGCAGTGATGGTCATTGTCTATGGGCCAAGCACCAGAACTCCTTCTGGAACTCTGCAATCATGGGTCCTAAATGCAGCCTAGATGTCACTGTTGTGCAATGACTAGATGCCCTTTTCTCACCCTCCGGGGATTGTGAATGCTACTTCTGGCTCATTTCTCTTGTACTAGGGAGATGAAGATCTGAATGGGAAATTGACTCTCACAATATGACTCTTTATCTCTTCAGATGTTCGATCCGACGTCGTACTCCTGACACCCCTGAGAGCACCAGGAACCCCTCACCTAGCTCAGAGACATCCACCTCTTCTGGCCACCATGTGTGTGGTAAGAGAATAGCTGTGTTTTCACACTCTGGACCACTATCCTCAGTTTCTCCAGGACCAAGCAGGAAGTCACTCCTCACATATGGGTGACGTCGGCACCGACGGAGCCCTCGCGGAGCAATTTTCCCCAGCTTTCAAAGAAAGCCTTTGGGAATTGCAGCACGCATGCGCGGTCGCCTTCCCGCCCAAGGGTGCAATCTTAGCCAGTCTTCTTTTTTCCGCGGAGCCCTACAGACGTACCCGTCGTGTCCCCGCGAAAAAGTTGATTTTATTCGTAATATTCTCTTTTTTCCTTCGGTTCGACGCCGGTTTTCTTCCCGCCCGGACTCGCGACGCCGGTCACGAGTCCTCTTCTTCTTTTTCGGTTTTTCTGATTTAGTCAGTTTCGTTTCGGTTTTTTCACTGGCAGCCCGGTCTTTTGACCTCGCAGGGGCCCTTTTTCCCCCGATGGCTGCCAGTGGTTTCAAGCGGTGTGGTCAGTGTGACCGAAATATGTCACTAACTGACACACACGATAATTGCCTCCGCTGCCTGGGCCCGGATCATGAAGAAATGATCTGTGGGGCCTGTGGCAAAATGTCCTCCAAAGCGTTGAGAAGTCGGCGGCATCAGCGGGATAGGATCTTCGCTGACCCCAGCCGTACCCGGACCTCGTCGGAGGCCTCGGCGTCCAGAGGTTCCAGCTCTGACCGTCGCCGGAGTTCCTCCGACAGGGGTTCTCCCTCCGGGGACCATCGACGTAAGGTGAAACCCGCGAGGGCGGCGTCGGTGGACGCTCCTGGCTCCGCGAGGGCCAGGTCGCATAGCCCCGATAGCCGTCCCGGGTCCTTGGAGAAGGAGCACCTCTCGAAGCGACCAAGTCCTGTGGTCCTCCTGGACTCGCCTCCGAGACCGCCGACGTCGGGCCCGACGCCGTCGGGGCCCGAGTCGGGGGCTGCTGGGTCACCTGAGGTCGGACTCAGGTTGACGGCCTTGGAGAGCAGACTGTCTGCCTTCATGGACCAGCAGCGGGCACTGCTCGCTAGCCTCGCTGGCGCCGCTGCCCCGACCGCCGGGACGTCGACGTCTAAGTCGACCCCGGAGACCGAGCCGATCCTCGAGTCCATGCGAACTCGAGTCGATCCTCGGTCGAGGTCACCCTCGGCCTCCCGTTCGGGACTGAGGTCGTCGACGCCGACTCCCTCGGCGTTGGGGCGGCCGGCGCCGCAGCCTGCCCGGGCCGACCCCACCGATTCCTCCTCGGAGTCGGTCTGGGAGTCTGAAGAGGAAGAGTCACCTGATTCTTTTCGGACTCGGTGTGTCCCCTCGGACTCGCCTGAGTCCGAACCTCGGAAGCAGTCCCCTCCGGAGGATGCCCGGTTCTCGGACTTCGTCAGGGATATGGCCAAGGCTTTGGCTTTCCCTGCGGATCCCGAGGAGGAGCCTCGAGCCGAAGAGCTCGACGCCCTCCAGTATGACTCTCCCGCCAGGGAACACTTTACTGTACCGGTTCCTCCCATGCTGGAACGACTACTCTTCCGCATGTGGGAGAGTCCGGCCTCCTCGCCGGTCCTGAGCAAGCGGGTCGATTCTATCTATCGAGTCCGCAAGAGCCCTGGCTTCCAAAAAGCACAGCTACCACACCATTCCATGGTAGTGGAATCGGCCATGCATCGTCTTAAGAGCCAGAAGATGTACTCCTCGGTGCCTCCTGGCAGGGAGGCCCGTAACCTGGATGGCCTTGGTAAGAAGTGTTTCCAGGGCTCTATGCTTGCGTGTCGTGTCCAGACCTACCAGCTATACATGGGCATGTATCTCCGAGACCTGGCTAAAGAGCTAGCCGGATTCTCCGCTGGATTGTCCGAGGAACCTTTGCGGAGGTTCCTAGCCTTGTCCACTGGCATTCGGGAATGCTCAAAATTCATATCCCGAGCAGCCTATGATGGCTTTGAAGCATCGGCTCGAGTGGCCGCAGCCGGCATCGGTGCCCGCCGACAGGCTTGGCTTCAGTCGTCTGACCTTGAGCCCTGGGTGCAGGACAAGTTGGTCGATGTCCCCTGCCGAGGTGAAAACCTCTTTGGCAAACCTATGGACGAGAAGGCTGCACAACTAGAGACAGAGACTCTCACCAGGACTAGGCTTTCTAGGAAGACCTCCGCCCCTTCCCAGAAAAAGAAGGGCTCGGGAAAGAAGTCCTTTTACCCGAGAAAGGCAGCTGCCTATAAACACTACCCCCAATATCAGGCCCCCGCAGCTCCCCAACAGGGCCAGCAGGCCAAGGGACGGGGTAACGGGTCCCGTAGGCAGCAAGCCCCCAAGCCTGCACCACCAGCCCCTGCTCAGCAGGGTGGGGGCTTTTGACTCCTTCAGCATAGCCTCTCCCCCTCCGCTGGCTCCTCCCAGCACCGGAGGCCGGCTGGTTCACTTCGCCCACAGGTGGTCCAACATCACTTCAGATGCCTGGGTGCTTCAAGTCGTAAGAGAAGGCTATCTTCTCCACTTCCACCAGGTCCCTCCCTCCTATTTCCCGGGAGAACCTCCACGACTCCCTCTGCACAGGGACTTACTCCTTCAGGAGTTAGCAGGTCTTCTACAGGAACAGGCGGTGGAACCGGTGCCCCACCACCTGAGGGGTCAAGGCTTTTATTCCAGGTATTTTCTAGTACCAAAAAGGACAGGAGGCCTCAGACCCATCCTGGACTTGCGCAACCTCAACAGGTTCCTCGTGCGGGAAAAGTTCAAAATGCTTACCCTTGGAATCCTTCTGCCCTACCTCCAGCAGGGAGATTGGCTATGCTCCTTGGATCTAAAGGATGCCTACACGCACATCCTCATCCACCCAAGCCACCGCCAATACCTAAGGTTTGTGGTGGCAGGAAATCATTACCAGTACAGAGTACTGCCCTTTGGCCTGTCCTCCACACCGCGAGTCTTCACAAAATGTCTCGCGGTGGTGGCGGCCCATCTCCGGCTTCACGGCCTCTATGTCTTTCCGTACCTCGACGACTGGCTCATCAGAGCAGCGTCCGCTCCGGAGGTCACCAACGCCACACACCGCACGGTGACTCTTCTGCAGTACTTGGGCTTTGTCATAAACTTCGCAAAGTCCACTTTGCTCCCCTCACAGGATCTCGAGTTCATCGGCGCAAGACTGCACACTCCTCAGGCACGAGCTTTCCTGCCTCTCGACAGGGCTCAACGGCTCATGGACCTAGCCGACCGTTTTCGCAGCCAGCCCCTGGTCTCCGCCAGGCGCTTCCTGAGACTGCTCGGCCATATGGCTTCCACCGTCCATGTGACCCCCAATGCCCGCCTGAATATGCGGCCTGCTCAATGGTGTCTTCGCAAGCAGTGGCAACAAGCCACAGGCGGCCTAGCAGACCTAGTGCGCGTCTCCGAGCCGCTGGCCTCGTCTCTCCAGTGGTGGCTTCATCGGCCGAACCTGGTACTCGGCATGCCTTTTCAGTCACCTCAGCCGGCCCAGGTGCTGACGACAGATGCGTCCCTCCTGGGTTGGGGAGCACATTGCCAAGGGGCACGTACTCAGGGCCTCTGGACCACGTGGGAGTCTGCTCAGCAGATCAACTTCCTGGAGCTCAGAGCGATCCGCCTGGCTCTCAAGGCTTTCTCCCACCTGACCTCTCACCAGTCCGTCCTTGTCCAGACGGACAATCAAGTTGCCATGTTCTACGTGAACAAGCAGGGGGGCACGGGCTCCTTCCTTCTCTGTCGGGAAGCACAGAAGCTCTGCTCTTGGGCCGTCAGTCACGGCGTTCTTCTCAAGGCAGTTTATCTCCCAGGCCAAGAAAATTGCCTGGCGGACAAACTCAGCAGGATCCTCCAGCCGCACGAGTGGCGCCTGGATCCCTTGGTAGTTCAGAAGCTCTTTCTAAAGTGGGGCCTCCCCACGATGGATCTCTTTGCCAGTCCTCTCAACCGGCAACTTCCTCACTTCTGCTCTCGTCAGCCACATCCCCTTCGAGTTGCGGCAGACGCTTTTCTACTCTCATGGTCGGAGAGCCTCTTGTATGCTTTTCCTCCCATCCCGCTAGTCTCTCGAACTCTTTTCAAGGTTCTCCGAGACAAAGCTTCCATGATCCTGGTGGCCCCTCGCTGGCCCAGACAGTCGTGGTTTCCACTCCTGCTGCAATTAGCGGTAGAGGATCCATTCCCTCTGGGGTTTCAACCGGATCTCCTCACTCAGGATCAGGGGTCTCTGCTACACCCCAACCTCAGATCTCTCAATCTAATGGCCTGGCTGCTGAGAGGGTAGTCCTTGCTCCCCTTCTCCTGCCGGCAGAGGTGGAAGAGGTCGTCCTAGCTTCTCGGCGACCTTCTACCCGCAAATGCTACGCCCTTAAATGGCGTCGCTTTTCCGTTTGGTGTACCCAACAGTCTCAGGATCCCTTCTCCTGCTCGGTGTCGGTGATCTTGCAGTACTTGCTATACCTCTCTAATCTGGGACTTAAGTCCAACTCCGTCAAAGTTCACCTCAGTGCTCTTTCAGCACATCATGTGCCGGTGGACGGCAGACCTCTTTCCAGCGACCCTCTCGTAGCGAGGTTTCTCCGAGGTCTCCTTCTACTTAAACCACCTCTGCGCCCGCCAGCGCCTGACTGGGATCTGAATGTGGTTTTACAGCGGATCACCTGTCCGCCTTTTGAACCTATGGCTACCTGTTCTCTCCGTTTTCTTTCTTGGAAAACATTGTTCTTGATAGCCCTCACTTCCGCTAGGCGCGTAAGTGAATTGCAGGCCCTCGTGTCTGATCCCCCTTACACTCGGTTCTACAAAAATAGGGTAGTCCTACGGACTCACCCAAAATTTCTTCCAAAAGTGGTCTCCCCTTTTCACATCAATCAGGAGGTGGTACTTCCGACCTTCTTTCCCAGACCACACTCCAGCCGAGCTGAAATGGTCCTCCATACCCTGGACTGTAGAAGGGCATTGAACTTCTACCTTGACCGTACGCGGGAGCACCGTAAAGCTGCTCAGCTTTTTGTGTCTTTTGATCCCAATAAATTGGGACTCCCGGTCTCCAAGCGTACTCTGTCCATCTGGGTTGCGGACTGTATCACTTGGGCTTATGGGGCAGCCGGACTCTCCTTGGATGGTCGAGTCACGGCTCATTGTGTTCGGGCAAAGGCTACGTCAGTGGCTTACCTCCGCTCTGTTCCGCTGGCAGACATCTGCCGAGCCGCTACTTGGTCTTCGAGCCAGACTTTTGCGGTCCATTACTGTCTCGAGAGGGAGTCCCGCAGGGACAGTGCTTTCGGACAGGCAGTCCTCCGTAATCTCTTTGAGGTTTGAGCAACTCCTACCCTCCATCCCGGATGTGGGCTACCGGTGGGTAATAATTCAGCGAAGATTCTTTCCTTCTGTGCTGCTGAGCTAGAGGGAGCTCATTTTTGTGCTTAGGGTCTCCGGTAGCCTTAAGCTTGGGAGTCCCATATGTGAGGACTGACTTCCTGCTTGGTCCTGGAGAAAGCGTAGTTACTCACCTGTAACAGGTGTTCTCCAGGAGCAGCAGGAATCAGTCCTCACAACCTTCCCTCCTCCCCTTGGAGTTGCAATCATCTGCTTAAGTTTTTTTGCAAATTTTTATGCTGTCTTTTTTAGCTATGTCATCTGACTGGCTAAGATGGCACCCTTGGGCGGGAAGGCGACCGCGCATGCGCGCTGCAATTCCCAAAGGCTTTCTTTGAAAGCTGGGGAAAATTGCTCCGCGAGGGCTCCGTCGGCGCCGACGTCATCCATATGTGAGGACTGATTCCTGCTGCTCCTGGAGAACACCTGTTACAGGTGAGTAACTACGCTTTACCTCCTCCCTCCAGCCAAAAATAAATGCCTCCACTTACTTCTTAATCCAAATATTAACCAAACCCTCCCATTGCTTTAGTGAGCCTATAATCCTGTCTGCCTGCATGAGCAATGCCACAGGGGGATGACTTTGCAAACCCTCTTCCTTCCCCTCTCCCTGTAGGTGGGTTCTCAGAGACCTATGCAGCTCTATGCGACTACAATGGCATGTGCTGTCGTGAGGAGGTGCAGTGGGTAAGTCCTGGAATGGGAAGATGTAGCTGTGCTACCTTCTGTCAGTTAGGGAGCACAATTCAAGTGCATTATAAACAGATGCATAACCATCTTTGGCACAAATGGTATATTTGTTTTAAATCTTCTACCAGTGTCATAGAATGAATGGCACCGGCTGACCCCATATCAGTTCTCTTTCAGGGAAGCAGTGTTTTAGAAAGTTGAGTCACATTTCAGTGTGCGTTTGCTTTGAACCTTCATATGTCTGAGTGGCAGCATTGTAGACTGAGAAAGAGGGCAGTCCTCACAGAGGAACTAAGGACCCAAGAACTCAAGGCCCAGACAAAGAAAATAAGATGGCTGGGTGCTGAAATCTTGACCACATTATTACCAAACCATTTCTTTTGGGACATTTCTCCAGATGGATTAGTTTTGCGCATACCATGACAGTTATGAACCTGACATTTTCTTGGTCTATGACTGCATTTCTTGGTACTTGAAGATCTTCTCTTTCTCTGTAGGACGTGGACACAATTTACCATTCACAGGATAACAGGGAGTTCAATTTACTGGATTTCAGCCACCTAGAAGGCAGGTGAGAGACAGTGGAGAGTCATGTGGTCTTAGCTACGGGCTCTTTCATCGCATAACTCAGTACTGCTTCTATTCTGCTCTGCAGGGATCTCGCTCTGATTGTGGCTGCCCTAGCATATAACCAGTGGTTCACCAGACTCTACTGCAAAGATCTCCGACTGGTGGGTTCCAGAACGACCCTTTGTATCTGTATCCATCTACCCCCTCCCAGCTCTTTGCTGCCTTCAGAATTCTGTCATGCTTTGTCTCTGTCTTGATTTCATCCTTGCCCTCCAGTTTGGCTTGTCTCAGCCTCTTTTTCTCTTGTTCTTATTTATTTATTTACAAAATTTATAGCCTGCTAATATAAATTCCATCTTGTCCTCCAGACCTATACAGAATGCAGGGATTGTGCCCGTGAATCAGCAGATCGAGACAAAGACTAAAGAGCTCAGCGCTTTGGCCTATCAGAGGCTCTATGCAGCCATATACTCCCCAGTATTCTTTGTCATCAGCACATGGTTGACAAGACAGTCTGTATAATTCTAGAACATAAGAACATAAGATATGCCATACTGGGTCAGACCAAGGTCCATCGAGCCCAGTATCCTGTTTCCAACAGTGGCCAATCTAGGTCATACATACCTAGCAGTTTCCCCAAAAGACACAGGTTCCACAATGCTTGTATTGGGTCAAGCAGTGATATCCTGGGTCCCTTTTCAATAATGCTACACTAACAGCTTTTACTACATCCTCCGGTAACAAATTCCAGAGTTTGATTACACGTTGAGTGAAAAAATATTTTCTCTTATTAGTCTTAAATAGTTTACCCTGTAGCTTCATTGCATGTCCCCTAGCCTTCCTATATTCTGATAACAAACAATTGATCTACGTTTACCCGTTCCACTCCGTTTAAATTTCATCTGCCATTTTGATGGCCAGTCTTCCAATTTATCAAGATCCTCTTGTAAATTTCCACAATTCTCGTGGGTTTTAACAACTTTAAATAGTTTTGTGTCATCTGCAAATTTGGTAACCTCATTTGTTATTCCCTTTTCTAGGTCATTTATGAATATGTCAAAAAGCAGCGGACCCAGCACCGATCCCTGGGGTACACCACTATTCACCTTTCTCCATTGGGAAAATTGGCCATTTAGCCCTACCCTCTGCTTTCTATCTTTTAACCAGTTCCACAATAGTACACTGTCTCCTATCCCATGACTCTTTAGTTTTGCGAAAAGTCTCTGATGAGGGACTTTGTCAAAGGCTTTCTGAAAGTCCAAATACACTATATCAACTGACTCACCTTTGTCTACCTGTTTATTCACACCTTCAAAAAAAAAACAGATTAGTAAGACAAGATCTTCCTTGTCTAAAGCCATGTTGGCTGTCTCCCATTAGGCCATGACTATCTACATGCTGAGTAATTTTGTTCTTTATGATGGTTTCTACCATTTTTCCTGGTACTGACGTCAGGCTCACTGGTCTGTAGTTTCCCGGATCACCACTGGAACCCTTTTCTGAATTGGTTTATGAGGTACCTCCTGGGCCCAGCTGGAGAACTGGTTCCCTGGATGAGCAGCAGTGAACAGAGGAGCTTGATTGCTGCCTGGGGTAGTTTCACAGTTGGGAAACACCTGGAGGAGTCCAGGTCCCTTCCCTAGCTGATAGACTTCAGCGAGTATTTTTTTTATTTATTTTCTCATGCCTTCCTCTTCCTTATACCCTTCTACAGTAGTGCTATTGAGGCTCTTAAAGTAAAAAAAAATAAAGAAAGGGGGGGAAGTGACGTCACGCTGCCGAATGGATGGCTGAGCCTGGAGCTCTGTCGGCCCAGCTAAAAACGGAGTAATATACAGACTCCCCAGAGCCCGTAATTGGAGGATTTCAGCTCCTCAGCAGATGGAAAGATTCCTGTAGAGTTCTGATGGCACATACCAGATGCAAATACGCAGATCTCCAGGAATTTGCCTACCAAGGACTCTGAATCTAGCATATCATCAAAGGCAGCAAAGGCCGGTATGGAAAATGTTGTAGAGGAGGAGGAGGAGGAGGGGGACAAGGCTTAGAGTGATACACAAGGCACGATGGTGCATGTAAGCAAGGCGGAGATGGCAAATTGGTTCACAGAACTCAAGCGGGAGTTAGGAGCTGTGTGCACTGAACTGGGCAATCTGGTGGGCGTACTCATAGCGAACCTGCAGGAGGATTGAAGACGTGGAGAGGAAGGTGGAGGACTGCCAAGCTGGACAGGGGTAGCTACAGGAGAAATTGCAGAGAATGGAGAAGGCAGTGCAACAAGCAGCTTTAAAATTAGAAGACCCATAGCCACAGGAACAACTTGAGAATTAAGGGAGTTCCAGAGGGGCCTGGATATCAGGACTGCATGGTGGTAGCAACCTCAATATTTCAAGCTCTATTGGGAGAAGCTGCTGAAGAATCAGAAACATCGGCAATCTAACTGGTCAGAGCACATAGGGCACTTGGCCCTCCGCATGGGGAACTGGGGAACAACCCCGGGATATAGTAACCTGCTTTCACATTTACACAATAAAAGAAAAAGTGTTTGAGAAAATGTGGCAGGTGGGAAAATTCTTGTGGCAGGGTCCTCAAGTAACAGTCTTTGCAGATTTATCAACAGGAACTCTGCAGCATCATAAGACCTTTGGTCTCATCACAGAGTGGTTACGCAAAGAACAGATAAGATATAGATGGGGGTACCCCATCAGACTGAACTTCACTGTAAATGGGGTGACTTAGCGAGCTGCAACAATGGAGGAAACTATTGCCGCCATGGAGGCGGCCGGACTTTTGGGGTTGTGGAGCCTTCTGCCTAAAAGGTCACAGGAGGCCCATAGGAGTAAGACCTGGACGACTATGGAGAAGGATGAGAAAAAAGCGGGGAAGAGGGTGACTCGTACCTGAAAAATCTATTTGGACTGGGGATTGTCCATTAGATATACAAAGCAAAGAAGGGTGGGGAGGTTTGGTACAGAGAGCAGATTGATGTTAACTAAATAACCTCTGTGTCCCTCCAATCTAATCCAGACAATCTGGTTGTCTCCGCACAACAGCAGCTGGAGAGTGATATGCAAATTTTTTCACCGTGATGTTACTCCCTAAACCTAGAGGAACTTCCCCCCTCTTGTCAGTATCTTTAGTCTCCAGCAGCTGGTGGGCAGACTTCCTAATGTCTGTTTGACTGATTTTGAGTCACCCCGGATCTCCAGGAACAAGCAGGAATGAGTCTTCACATATGGGTACGTCGGTACCGATGGAGCCTGCACGGGAACGCTGCCCAGCTTCCAATCAGAAAGCTTTTGGCAGCATCCCTCGCGCCTGCGCGCTGACTTCCCGCCTTCTCCAGAGCCTCTCTTCAGTTTTCGTTTTTCCGCGGAGCCGGCAGGACGTCCTCCTGTCACCGCAGAAACTTTTCTTGTTACTTACTTTAATTACTTTAGTTTTTGTTTTCTTGTGGTCGCAGCTGTATTCCCCGCTGCCACCGGTATCGCCGGTGGATTTTTGACTACATTCTGAGAAACTTTTTCTTCAGTTTTTGCCTTAACTTCTTGGGCCTAGCAGGCCTCTTCATTATGGAGCCTTCTTTTCCTAAGAAGTGCATTCGATGTGGAAACACCTGTTTCTTTTTAGACACCAATAGTTGGTGTCTCAACTGTGTGGGTCCTGACACTTTTTCCCCTGACTTGTCAGGGGATAATTTTGTGAGGAAACCTTCAGTTTTTAGAGTTTCCCTCGATACCGTTTTTTCCTCGGCAGTGAGGGTACCCGGTTTCTCCACTTCACAGGATCAGGTAACCCACAAACAGTCTGTTAAGACTAGTCAATGCTTGAGTGGTATGTCCCATGCCCAGCATGGTGACGGCTCCGGCCTTACCCTCAAGAATTCATTGGCATTACCCCTGCGGGAGTCTTCGGGCTCCAAAGCGTTAAAGGGGTTTCAGGTTGTTCCTGGGGCTCACCCCTCACAGAACATACCTGAGCCATGCTCGGGGGTGGTATCCGCTTCCAGCGGTACCGAGCCTCCGGCATCGGCACCGGTGTCGAGTGTTCCACTCTTCACCAGGGATCGTCATCGGGCATCCTCGGTACCTTCGGGACCGATCGATACGCATCGGATTGCCTTCCCTCGATCCCAGCCGTGTACAGTGCGGGTATCCGCTTCGAGCGGTACCGATACCCCAGCATCGGCTTCGGTGTCGAGTGTTCCACTCTTCACCAGGAATCGTCCTCTAGCATCCTCGGCGCCTTTGGGGCCGGTCGATACGATACCGATGGACATTTCCATATCTCAGCCATGCTCCGGGACGGTACCGGCGTCGATCGGTTCCGATACCCTGGCATCGGCATCGAGATGGACCGCCTTACCCTTTGCAAGGGGTGGTCATCGGGTATCCTCGGTACCGTCGGTACTGATCGATGTAACCCAGGCTGCCTTAGTGGTATCGGCATCGCCGATACTGCCACCGGCGTCGGAACCCTCGCGACATGCATCGATAGCCTCGCTTTCTTCGATGCCGAGTCTTGAACCGATATCTAGTCTCGAGGACTGGGTACCGACGCGTCCCGGAACAGACTCCTGTTGTTTCCAGATAGGCAGTTCCGAAGATCCTAGCCATAACTCTCTCATGCTCTCGGTACCACTGCAGCAGTCCCCGATGACAACTTCAACTGCTGGTCCTGTATCAGTATCGATGTCGATGCCTGTTCTTGCACCAATTTCACCGATGCCTAGTTTGGAGCCGATACCTGGCATTGATGCAGTACCCACTGCCTCTACGTTAACATGCCAGTATCCCTGTCCATCTACTAGGGTTCTCTCTTCACACCACTCTACGTCCTCTGGTGCTCAGCCTCTTTCTTTAGCCTTACCAGGGATGGTTCCCATAGGAGATCAGGTTTTTCTCCTGGATATGGCAACCTTTCTTAATATCTCTATCCCTGGTTGTGATGCTACTCATGGCTCACCGGCACACATGGAAAATATGATGCTTCCTTTACATCCTGCTCTGCAGGATCTCCTTCTGAGGGTCTGGAAATCGCCCTTACGACTTCCTCTAGTTTCTACAGCCATTGAGGTTCGGTACCGGGTGCCACCCTCTCCAGGGTTTCAAAAGCCTCAACTTTCTCATCGTTCCCTTGTAGTGG
The DNA here is from genome assembly GCA_033557465.1 of Ichthyophis bannanicus. Lineage (NCBI taxonomy): Eukaryota > Metazoa > Chordata > Amphibia > Gymnophiona > Ichthyophiidae > Ichthyophis > Ichthyophis bannanicus. The sequence goes on along the minus strand of CM066048.1, from coordinate 130,872,170 downwards.
AATCAGCACTAAGGAAAGTTAAGAGCAAGAAGAAGCATTCTTCTTATCCGCCAGGTCGTTCTTCAAGAACACTCGATGCTTTTGGTCGTCAGGCCTTCCAAACCTCTATGCTGGCCTCCAGAATTCTTTCATATATTTTTCACATGAGTCTAACACTCCAGGAAGTCACAGAGAAATTGTCTCTTTTGACCCCTTTTTTACCAGAGCCCAAGGCTACTGATTATTCCTTGCTTGTCAATCACAGCCGGAATATATCCTGGTTCCTGTCTCGTGCTTCTATAGACTCTTTTGAGTCCCTTAGCAGATCCTCTGCTATTGCCATTGCAGCACGTCGCAGAGCCTGGCTTGAAGCTTCAGACTTGAGCAGATGGACACAAACTATACTGGCTCATTCTCCTTGTACAGGAGAAGGTCTCTTCAATAAGGAGGCTTTACGTCAGGTTGCTCAATGCTCCACTGACTCTCCTTCCACTAAAGACCATTCTAAGCCACCTCCTTCTTCAAGGGGTAGGAAATGTCCTACCAAACCTTCTTTTCCTAAGAAAAGAAAGTTTCATTCATCTCCTGCCCATCATTCGGCTGTACCTAAACAAGGGACGCCTCAGCCTAGCCTGAAGTCCTCCAGCTCTGGCCAGTCTCAGCATTCCCAGCAACCATAGGGACCGGAAATTATCATCTACAGTTCACTTCTACCCATTAGAAGTTTATTCACTGTGCTTTTCTTTTTCAGTGTACTAACCTGTCGGAAAATTTTTGTTCAGGGACTACAGACTTCTCCTCTTCTTACTCTCTAGAAGAGCAGTTGCAACTATCTCCTGTTAGTTCTGTCCCAACTGAACATTTTTTCCTTCAGTTGACTTACCCTATGGGTACGTCACCCTCCAATTACTTACTCTACCCTCTCAACCAGGTTTTTTCCCTGACTAAGGGGTACCATACTGAAAAGCTTCTCTAGCAAGCTTGTTCCTCAGACAGGGAGAAGGGATATCTCCTCTTTTTTCTCGTCTGTTTTTCTTTATTGGGCACAGGACAATCTCTCTGCTGTTTCCGTCAGCAGCTGTGCCTGCAGGAGTTACAGTAATTGTATGACTGGTACTTTTTCCAAGTTCCAGTCCCTTGTTCAAAATTTTGTCTAGCCTCAGTAGTGATTCCAAGCTATTCGTCATCTATCTTGGATCCTCCTACTCGTTTAGGCTTTCTCACATTATTCTAACCATCTCCTCTCCTAGGATATGGCAACACACCTGACTTCAGCCAGTTTATCTCATATCTCTCCTGCTCAATGCTCTCTGCAGTCTTCAGAGAAGCTTTCTACTATGAGGGCCTTGCTATAGAGCATTGACCTTGTCTCTGAAGCTTCTCTATTAGTAGGGAAAAGCTTATAAACCCTTCCCATGCCTGTGAGGGTTCTCCACACCCTCTAGCCTGGGGTGTTAACACGAGATATCAGTTCTTTTGCGTGAAAATCCAAGGCTGATGTTTACGCATGCTACCTCTGGGTCCCTCCAGTAGGTCCCTCTGGTATCTTCTTCTGCGTTTCTGCACATCTGCCATGTCAGTGTTCTGTAGAACTCCCGCCTTGTTCCTTACAGATTCATATAATCATCTGTTCTCACGCGAACATCACGGTTATCTTGTTGGATTGCCTTCCTGCATCCCTCAATCCATGGAAATAGATTCTCTATACATATCCCAAGTGGGTTCACCCCCTTGTAGAGCGCAGAATCTTTTTCTTTTATATTCCCCATGTACAATTATGGGGCTGGGTGGTAGACATGTATCTTCAACCTGTTGTCTGGTATGCAGCATCTCCATATATGTCTACATACCCATATCATTACTCTGGTGGTGCAAAACCATGCCCCACAAATATATCTATATATCTATCTATATATATTTTGATACATTTCTCCACCCATATCCTAATATACACATCGGGACATATGTATATATCTATATCTATATCTATCTATCTATCTATCTATCTATCTATCTATATATATATATATATATGTGTGTCTGTTGGGGGGCTTCTTAAGAGTTGATATGTCTTATACACTATCACCCTTACTGTCTATACTAAATGTGTTACCTCCTAGAGGTATTAGACAGTCTATTGCCCTACTTCGCATACCATATTACCATGCAGAAACTGTTAGGCACCAATAACCACTGTGGTGCTAACATCTTCCATTTTTTCTTTAAGTCCTTGAAGCATCAAGCTTCAATATTTTTCCTATCTCTCGCCAGCTAGGAAAAACAGTGTACATCTTTATCTTTGAGTACACAGCTGTTCTCCTTGGGAATAGGGGTTTTTTCCAGTTCCCCTCTTCCCGCCAGGACTGGGCTAGTTCTCCAACTCCGTCAGTCTTCTTCCTTTAGTCCTCAATGTTAATGACCTTATGCCTAAAGGAGTTTTCAGCTTTTTCCCATAAAGCTTTCCATTGAAGACCTGACGTCTAATCCTACCCAGTTGACACCTGGATCGTCTACTACCTCCAGGTCTGGACCTTCATCCTCACTGCTGGGAGGTCACCTTGAAGATTCCGCCACTGCTTATCCAGTAGACTCCATCATGCTTTCTACTTCCTACAATACAGTAGGTAAGCTGCATATTTTGAGTGTACATTAAATGTGTTTTAATGCTACTCATCATATATACCAAGGACTCCTGTAGTCTGTAGGACCCTCTAGTCCTTGGCTATGCTGTTTCTTTCCTCACAGCTCCTTTATTGTCAACTCCTACCCTCCATCCCACATTGGATGCCGGGGATTCCTGGAAACAAAATGCACCCCTGGTCCAGGCTCCTGCATTTTTTATGGGATCTCCCCCTGGCATCTCCAGCTAGGGAGTCCCCATATGTGAAGACTCATTCCTGCTTGTTCCTGGAGATAGCACAGTTACTTACCTGTAACAGGTGATCTCTGGGAACAGCAGGAATTAGTCTTCACAACCCTCCCACCTCCCCTAGGAGTTGCATCTCTTTATCTTCTTTTTCCTTTTCTCTCTCGCCTTTGTCTCAGCTTTGAAACTCAACTGAAGAGAGGCTCTGGAGAAGGCGGGAAGTCAGCGCGCAGGCGCGAGGGATGCTGCCAAAAGCTTTCTGATTGGAAGCTGGGCAGCGTTCCCGTGCAGGCTCCGTCGGTACCGACGTACCCATATGTGAAGATTAATTCCTGCTGTTCCCAGAGATCACCTGTTACAGGTAAGTAACTGTGCTTTAGATAGTTAATTGCTGGGTAAATTGGAGGCAGAGCTATCCCTACCGGAGGTCTCACTACAGTAGTGCAACTTCATCAGGAAAGTTTAAAAAAACCCCAGAGGATATTTTAGACCTGTGCAGTTCAACCAGAGCCCTTTGGTGGGTGAGGAGAGAGCTCCATGGAAAATCCATGAGCCATTCAGTTGGCATCGGATCTCCCAAAGGAAACACTGTATGCTTGTCCTGTGACTAAAAAGACCATGATCCCGGTGGAAGGAGGCACGGTCCTCAAGGACCCACAGGATCATCGCTTGGAAGCACTCTTGAGGCAGGCGTTTGAGGTCAATGCCTTATCCTTGCAAGCTTCCATCTTTGGAGCTTATGTGGCCAGAGCCTGTATGAGATGGGGGCAGGCGCTTCCAGGTCTAGCCCAGGGGGACACGGACCTGGCAGAGATCCCAAAATTGGAATCAGCTGCGGCCTATTTGTCAGATTTTAGGTATGATCTAGTCCGATCATTGGCCAAAAGTATGGCGCTGATTGTGGTCATGTGGAAGTTTCTCTGGTTGAGAAACTGGTTGGCAGACAAGTCCTCCAAGGTCCGTTTGAGCAAGCTCCCATTTAAAGGGAAGCTGTTATTTGGAGACCCCAAAGACAAGGATTTGGGAGAGTCCAAAGGGGGCAGACTGCCCGAAGACAAGCCTTGTGGAGACAAAGGACAATCGGCCCCATCGCGGGGGGCTGCCTGGAACATCAGTTGGTTTCAGCCCACTAGTTTCCCTTCCTCCCAGTCGGGACGTTTCCCATTCTGGGGACATTTCTTTTAGCTGCATAGCACCGGTCGTGGATATTATGCAAACACCACCAGAGGAACCAAAAAGCTGCAATGAAGCCAGGCAGACCCAGGAAGTGGAGGAATGCATAGGCAGGTGACTAAGGCAGTTCTACCACTCCTGCGTCCAGATAACCTCAGATCAGTGGGTCCTAGAGGTTATCCACTATGGTTACACATTAGAGTTCCAGCACCCCCTAAGGGAAGAGTTCAAGTTCTTCCCATCTTGGCATTAGGTAAATGTCATGCAGTCCACGTGATGCTGCAGCATCTTCTGGCACTGCAAGCTGTGGTTCCAGTACCGCCCGACCAGTGCAGTTCAGGTCGATACTTTATTTACTTCATGGTTCCCAAAAAGGGAGGCCTGTTACGCCCCATCCTCGACTTCAAGCACGTAAATGCAGTATTGAGGGTACCTCTGTTCCGTATGGAAACCTTACGGTCAGTTTTGGTGGCCGTGCAGTGCGGCGAGTTCTTCACGGCACTAGACTTAACAGAGGCATGCTTTCACATCCAATATGCCTAAAGCATTAACACTTTCTCAGGTTTGCGACTTTTCTGGGTCATTTCCAGTTCCAGGCAATGCCTTTTATCTTTATCTTTATTTTTATATTTGATAGACCGCTTAGGCCGAAACATTAAAGCGGTGTACAAAGAAAATAAAAGGTCAACACTGCAAACTACAGAAAAAGAACGCCAAAATTAACAGGAAAGAAAGAGAAAGGATAGCGCAAAGCAAAAGACAGCAAACAATAATCACAATCCAGCACAGACAGACTCAGCCAACACTGACAAACAGGGGAATTTATTTTATTTATTTACTACACACTTATATACCGCTGCTTCCAGCGATCAGCAGCGGTTCGATTCGTCTTTGGGGGATTGTCAATCAAGACTTGTGGGGGGGGGGGTGGTATATACATAGATCTGGGGTCACAGCACACATGATTAGCGTCTTAGGGGATGAATCATACATTCTTACATCTATATATACATATTTACATTTTTATACATATAGCATTTGGAATAACAGGACCAAGACTCAGCTGGGACAAGACAGCAGCCTATTGTTGTATCAGGGAGGGGAATCTGGGGGAAGGTCAAAGGCTTTTCGAAATAGATAGGTTTTAAGTGAAGCTTTGAATTGAGGATAAGAGGTTTCAAGACGAAGGGACGAGGGTAGGGCATTCCACAGCCACGGACCAAGAAAGAAAAAGGCAGAGTGACGGGTCTTTTCAAGATGTGCATGGGAAGGGGATGGTAAGGACAGACGATTAGCGTGGAGAGCACGGAGCTGACGATAGGTCGTGTGGAGAGAAACCAAATCAGCCAAGTACAAAGGGTTATTGGTGTGAATAGCACGGTGAGTGAGGATGAGAAGTTTGTAGTGAAAGCGAACACGCAGGGGCAGCCAATGTAGGCGGAAGAGGATAGGAGTGATGTGATCGAAACGGCGGGCAAAAGTGATGATACGGGCAGCGGTGTTCTGAATAAGCTGAAGACGTTGGAGCTGATAATTGGGAAGGTTGGCCATTAAAACGTTACAGTAATCGAGTCGGCTAGTGATTAGGGCAAGGACGAGAGTAACCAAGGAATCAAGAGGAAGAAATGTACGAACAGCCCGAATTTGACGGAGGGTAGCAAAACAGCGCCTAGTGAGGGAGGAGATGTGATCACGAAAGGAAAGGGAAGAGTCAAGAACCACCCCGAGGTACCGGAAAGAGGACACAAGAGGAATGGGAGTAGAGTCGATCGCGGGGGCAAAAGAGGGACATGAACCACTCAGGGATACCCACATATTTATTTATTTATTTATTTATTTAACAATTCTTTTATACCGCGCTATTAAAATCAGAGGACACAAGAGGAATGGGAGTAGAGTCGATCGCGGGGGCAAAAGAGGGACATGAACCACTCAGGGATACCCACATATTTATTTATTTATTTATTTATTTAACAATTCTTTTATACCGCGCTATTAAAATCAGTGCGGTGTACATAGAACAAGAACATACTACAATGCATACAAGTAACATTGAGTTTTACATTGAACAGGGAACTTCAACAATAGGACAATCGGGGGAACTATGTACAGATTAACTTAATGGTATATACAGTAATATAAAAACTCGTTTGGATGTTGCAATGTGGTTCACTAATAGGACTAGAGAGAAGGTTGACCAACTATTTACATAGCCGTGGATTTAGATTTTGGGCTAGCAACAGCCCTGCGAACTTTCACCAAGGTAATGGTGGTTGCAGCAGCGACTCTGCAGAAGCAGGGGGTCTTGGTGCACCCCTACCTGTATGATTGTCTCATCCGAGAAAAATAAAATGATGAAAGTTAGTGTGTGGTGCAGAGGGTAATCACCTTTCTGAAGAGTTTGGGCTGGATAGTCATGACACTCAGCAGAGAGCAAGCTGGTTCCGCCTCAACAGTTGATATACTTGGGTGCTAAGTTTGACACGCAGGCGGGCTGTGTCTCGTTGACAGAGAAGCATGTGCTCAAGCTCCAGTCGCTCTTGCGCCAGTTTCTATGGCTGTCACGGCCATCAGCAAGGCATTATCTGCAGATGCTCGTTTTGATGGCAGTGGTGCTGGACTTAGTTCCCTAGGCCAGATTTCACATGTGACCACTGCAGAGGGCATTGCTCTCGAGATTGTCTCAAAGGTTTCAGTGCGTGGAGAGTACAAGGAGAGAGTTGAAATGGTGGCTGAAAAAGAGCAATTTAGGGAAGGGAGACACGCTAGAGCAGCCACAGTGGACAGTGGTGACTACGGATGCCAGTCTGAGTGACTGGGGTGCGCATTATTGCGCGCAGGTGGCTCAGGGGACATGGATAGCAGAGAACAGCTCCTGGTCCATTAATCGACTGGAGATATGGGCAATCTGGAAGGCGCTGCAACACTTCACGCCAATATTGGAGGCTCACGTGGTCAGAGTGTTCTTGGACAATGCCTTGATGGTAGCATATATCAACAGGCAGGGCGGCACCGGCATTGCTCTACTGGCTACTGCAGTTGACATCGGATGGATGTGGCAGCGAGGGCCCTGGCGGATGCGGTCTTTGAGCAGATTGTTTGACGCTGGCGGCAGCCAGTAATGGATCTGATGGCAACCTCGGTCAATACCAAAGTGGGTCGCTTCTACAGCCGAAGGAGAAAGCACATGTCTGAAGGCTTGGATGCACTAACACAGCAGTGGTCAGGAGAAGGGCTTCTCTATGTCTTCCCTCCCTGGGCCCTAATCGGTTGGCTGCTACATTGGATTGCACAACATTGAGGTCAAGTGATCCTCGTGGCGCTGGATTGGCTGCGGAAGCCGTGGTATGCGGATCTAGTCCGGTTACTCATGGACAAACTATGGCAACTTCCTCAGGGACCCGTAATGATGCCCCAGGTGGATCAGTTCTCGCTTCGGCTTGGCTCTTGAGTGGGCATGACTGTTGCGCCGAGGGTATCCTCCTGGCATGATTACCACATTGTTGAAGGCCAGGAAGAAAACCACATCGCTGTCCTATATTCGTGTCTAGTGAATATTCGAAGCCTTGTGTAAACAGTGGGACTGGCGGGCCCTAGGGGCGTTGGTGGTGGACATTCTGGCTTTTCTGCAGGACGGTCTGGAGAAGGGGTTGGCGCTAAACTCCCTGAAGGTGCAGGTAGAAGCCTTGGCCTGCTACAGGGGGAAGGTTCAGGGAACACCTTTGGTATGTCACCCTGATATCATCAGGTTCTTGTGAGCAGTGAAGCAGGTTAAGCCGCTGATGCAGGCCATGGTTCCTGCTTTGGACTTAAATATGGTCTTGTTGGCCTGGGTCACAGTTCCCTTTGAGCCCTTAAGTCAGGCTTCCTTGAAGGTTCTTTTCTTGATGGCTATCTACTCCGCTTGACGTATTTCCGAGTTATAGGCTTTGTCCTATAGGAAGCCGTTCCTGCTGATGTCTAAAGAAAGGGTAGTCCTTCGGACTGTTCCATCCTTTTTATCAAATGTGGTTTCACCGTTTCATGTCAACTAGGTGATGATGCTCCCAATGTTTACGGGATCGGAAGGCGAAAAAGAGAACTCTTGGTTGCACTGCCTGGATGTTGTCAGACGGCTGCCTAGGGTGAGAACTTACACAATCTTGACGATGCATATATTCATATGATTCTTGCAAGGTATTGTGGGTATTGTAGTTCATTCACTCCCAAACACAGCTGAAGACAATAATTGAGTTGTGAAACCAGTGGTAAGGCCAATAAAATACTTCTTTTATTGATGGGGTTTAATTCACCCAGCACAAGTATGCTTGTTAGCAATATAAATGAGGTTACTTGCTTGCAGTGTTTAAATGGATAACATAAAGTCACAAAGCAAATCAGAAAACAACCTTCAGCTTGTCAGGCAATTAGCTAATGTTTTCTTAGCAAATAATTACCAAATAAAAAGGCACAAAGAAATGAATAAACTTTGCTTGTTAGGTCAACTTCTGCTCATTTTCCACGCAGATCCCAGCAGTGATTCTCCCTTGCTCACACACACAATCAGGTGCAGCTTTAATTACTATCAATTGACCAGCTGAAACCCTTTAGCTGGCTGGCTGCTACTGTGTGAACCCAAATCCTGCTTTAAGAGCTGTTTTGCAGTGGAAATAAAGAACAAAGTTAGGTTTCTTTGTGATGGCTGATGTGTTTGCTCACAGAAAGCTAGCAATAGCATTTAGATAGAGAACAGTCCATGGAATTAATAGTTTCATCTGCTGTATCTCCCCCTTCATCAATCAGCATAGGGTCACTATCATACATTGGCACAGACGAGTCTTTCATTAAGGCACTATCATGAGAATGCTTATTCCCTTGCTGCCATTCTCTATTATAGATAGGGTCTGGATCAGTGTTCATACCTGAGCCTCTCCTGCTATCATAATTCCTCTCTGTATAGCCTGGCCAGTATGTAATCCAATTCTGATGTCCAGCCTTCCAATCTTGATCCCTGGACACTGGATCTCCTCTCACATACCTTCTGGCCTTGGTCTGAAAGTCCCTTCCACGTGCAGTCTTCTCTCTTCCAGGTAGCCACTGGTGATTCCTATCTCTGCCATTCCATTCCTCTGGCTGACTCCAGTCCAATGGACTCTGCTGGCACTTGGAATACCTCCCAGTATGGGTACTGCCTTGGACTCTCCCAAACCTGCCAATGGCCTTTCTTCTCTTCCTTCCAGAGAGTTTCCTTCTTTCTCTATCCGCTTGGCTTGGCTTCTGTTTCTCCAGGTGATACTGGTGCTTGAGCTTGAAGTTGTTGCTGTCTCCTTTCCTGAAGCTCTTTCTGTAGCTCTTGTCTGTAGAATAAGCTCTATTCTTATTCTGTTCTAATGTGTGCTCCTCCCTAACACAGCACAGCTGTGTTGAATCAGGCCCTGCCCTTTGAGATGAGTGCTTAGGGATTACCTCATAGCTCTCTTGATTGCACACATTTTCTCACTTCAGCCCCTCTCATGGCTGCTGGAAACCTGGTGCATTCTGGGACTGGTAGTCTTTTATGTGAAAACTCTGTTTTCTTACTTCTACCAAAACTGACAGGTTGCTTGTTCAGAGTCACATCATCTTTTCTATAGCTCCTACCTGAGCTATGATAAGCTTCCTTATCACATACCCCCCTGCTTAAGTTATTACGGACTGGTTTTACTGGTGAAACTTCTTCTCTACAGTCCGTAATACGGGAAAGTGCATCCGCATTCTTGTGTAACTTCCCGGCACGATGTTCAACTTGGAAATCAAACGCCTGTAAGGCCATGTACCAGCGTGTCAACCTGGCATTGTGGTTCTTCATTTGCTGCAACCACTTAAGTGGGGCATGGTCCGTGACCAACTGGAACTTTCTCCCTGTAAGGTAAAACCTTAACGCCTCTACTGACCACTTGATAGCCAAACACTCTTTTTCTATCGTGGAATACTTTTGTTCAGCCGGTGACAACTTCCTGCTCAGGTACATCACAGGATGCTCCTCCCCATCATGGCACTGGGATAGGACCGCTCCTAGCCCCACATCCGATGCATCGGTTTGAACCAGAAAGGGTTTCTTGAAGTCTACTCCTTTCAGTACTGGTCCTGTACACAATTTTTCTTTTAATACTGAAAACGCTTTTTCAGCTTCTGGTGTCCACTTTATCTGGTTTGGACAATTCTTTCGCAGCATATCCGTGAAAATGGCACTTTTCTCTGTGAATTGCGGTATAAACCGGCGGTAGTATCCAATAAGTCCTAAGAAACTTCTTAGTTGTTTCTTTGTTGTTGGAGGAGGAAAATTCCTGATGCTATCTATTTTGCTTAATAGAGGTTTAATTTTTCCTCTTCCCACTAGGTGGCCTAGGTATTTTACCTCCCTATTTGCAAAGGCACACTTCTTCGGGTTTAAAGTGATTCCCGCTTGCTTCATAGAGCACAAGACTGCCCTGATCCTCTTCAAATGCTCCGCCCAGGTGTTACTATGGATTATGACATCATCCATGTATGCAAAAGCATAACTTTGGTGGGATCGAAGTACCTGATCCACTAACCTTTGGCAGGTAGCCGCTGCTCCATGCAGTCCGAAAGGCATCCTCTTGAACTGGAAAAGGCCAACGGGGGTGCTGAACGCAGTCTTCGGCTTCGACTCCCTGGTGAGAGGGATTTGCCAATATCCTTTTGTCATATCAAGGGTGGTTAAGTATTGAGCCTGTCCCAGCTGGTCCAACAGCTCCTCAATTCTTGGCATTGGATATGCATCAAAAACTGATATGGCGTTTACCTGCCGGAAGTCAATACAAAATCTTAAGGATCCATCAGGCTTCGGCACCAGGACTATGGGGCTATTCCAGGGACTCTTTGACTCCTCTATTACCCCCATGTCCAACATCTCCTGGACTTGTGCCACTACCTCCTGTCTTTTGGCTTCAGGCAAGCGGTATGGCCTTTGACGAACCAATTTCCCAGGTGGAGTTATTATTTCATGGGCCACCAAATGGGTCTCCCCAGGTATGGGTGTCAACACATCTGGGAATTCCTTAAGCAACTTCCTAATTTCTTCCTGTTGTACCATTGTCAGGTCCTCACCTATTTGGGGCTCTGATTTTTCTTTACAATCAGATACCTGGGGTCCCAAATCTTCCTCTTCACTCACCTCCCTCTCTCGGGCACAGGTGGCAGCTAAGCTTTTAACCCCTTTGACATCAGTAGAACCAAAGCCTTTGGCTCCACGTTCAGAATTCTCTAGGGATGTGACCTCCTCCACAGGTGGAAAACCCAGCCTCTCACAGATCAATTGGGCAATTTTGTCTCCTGTCTTCACGTGATACTCATTCTGTCCAAAGTTAAACAACAGAACTTTAATATTGCCCCTGTAATCGGGATCAATTACTCCCGCACCCACATCGATGAAATATTTAAGGGCTAATCCGGACCTTGGGGCTACTCTCCCATAACAACCAATAGGTATTTCCACTTGGAGACCGGTGTCAACCAGGGCTCTCCCTTGGCTAGGTACAGTCACATTTTCTATGCTGCACAGGTCAAACCCAGCAGATTGAGGGGTTGCCCGCTTAGGAGCTTGGGCCTTCTCAGAGACCTTATGGTACTTTAGGACGAATATCTGCTTTGGGGTAGCTTGGTCTTCTGGACGCTTAACCATCTTTTTAGCTGGGGTCTGAGGACTTCCAAATAAAGGCCCGGGAGCTACTACCATTAAACCTTCTCCCTCCTTCTTTCCTAGTCCTTCCACTAGACCCTGCTTAAATCTTGGCCAGTCTCTTCCTAGAACCAAATCAAAGGGTAGCCTAGGCACCACTGCTAACAGGACTTCCTCTTGTTTCCCTAGGCACTTAACCTTTAGCCTATAGGTGGGATATGATGATGCAGCACCATGAATGCATCTGATGTGAACTTGGCTTTCAGGGGTTCTAGGCACAAATCTTTCTTGGGCCTCTATCCTCTTCCAAAGCCTTTTTGACATCATACTCTGGTCTGCCCCAGAGTCTAATAATGCATTTGTGGTAATTCCCTACACATCAACCATCAAAAGAAATCCTTCCTTGGGCTGTTTTAAATGCAGACCCATTAAACTAGTGTGTGTCTGGCATCTCTTCTCTAAGTGTCCCACTTTTCCACACTTGAAACATTTCTTTCTATTCCACTGTGTCATCTGGTTTGATACAGTACATTCATTTTCAGAAACATTCTTAATTATCCCCTTTTCTGATACAGCACATCTAGCCTCAGCATCCATCTTTAGAGGGCCACCCATTCTATGGCAAGCCTGCGTGGCTTCCAAGAATCTCTCGGCTAGCATGGTTGCCTCTCCAAGATTTTGGCAATTTTGCTGTATAAGAAAAACATTCAAATCTTTAGGTACCCCAAGCATAAATTGTTCCAGCATTATAATATCTAATAACATTTCTACTGTCTTTTGCTCAGGCTCCAACCATTTTACAGCTAAACTTCTGATTCTCTGACTCAGAGCCCTGGGTGTCTCACCCACTTTCAATGTAACAGCTCTAAACCTTCGCCTATACTCTGAAATAGACAACCCTAGGCGATCTCTAATAGCTGCCTTTACATCCTTATAATTCAAAGCCTGGGCTGCTGGCATTGCTCTGTAAGCTGCTAGTGCCTCACCAGTTAATGAGGCTGCCAGCCTTACTGCCCACTGGGTCTCTGGCCATGCTAAAGCCTGTGCCACTCTTTCAAAAGACTCTAGAAAATCATCAACATTATCATCTGGAGTTAATTTCCCAAATTAAATGCCCCAATCCCTTGATTGAGTCCCACATTGTCCACATGTGGTGTACCAGTACTAACTGCTGGTCTTGCATCTGTTCCACTTTGGCTCTGCAGCTGAACTAGAGCTTGCACCAGATCAAGCACTGGTTTCTGCTGTTCCATTAAGGCCTTCATAGCAGTGTCCTGGGCCTGCTGTGATAGCTCCTGCTGCTTGCTAAATTGGGCTGCCATCCACTGAGCCATCTCCCTCGGATCCATCTTGACCCCTGCAAGAAATAAAGAAAAAAAAAACCAAAGTGCAGCACCTTTCAACCAGGTGTGTTTTTTTCAACTTTTTTTTTTTTTTTTCAATTACCCCCTGTGCTTACACACATCCACCACTAGACATGCCCAGGTACATATTACCTTGTCTCAGTGATGAATCCAGGTTTGCACAGGGTCTTTTCCTCTGGGACAGCTTCCTGGAACAACCACTTCTCCTCCAAAGTGCAGATGAGGGAAAAAAATCTTCCTTCAGCTTCAAACTTGAATTTTATTTGTAATCCACAGCAAATAAATCCTCTTGGTGCAAAAGCAATCCTGCCAACTACGCCATTTGTCAGACGGCTGCCTAGGGTGAGAACTTACACAATCTTGACGATGCATATATTCATATGATTCTTGCAAGGTATTGTGGGTATTGTAGTTCATTCACTCCCAAACACAGCTGAAGACAATAATTGAGTTGTGAAACCAGTGGTAAGGCCAATAAAATACTTCTTTTATTGATGGGGTTTAATTCACCCAGCACAAGTATGCTTGTTAGCAATATAAATGAGGTTACTTGCTTGCAGTGTTTAAATGGATAACATAAAGTCACAAAGCAAATCAGAAAACAACCTTCAGCTTGTCAGGCAATTAGCTAATGTTTTCTTAGCAAATAATTACCAAATAAAAAGGCACAAAGAAATGAATAAACTTTGCTTGTTAGGTCAACTTCTGCTCATTTTCCACGCAGATCCCAGCAGTGATTCTCCCTTGCTCACACACACAATCAGGTGCAGCTTTAATTACTATCAATTGACCAGCTGAAACCCTTTAGCTGGCTGGCTGCTACTGTGTGAACCCAAATCCTGCTTTAAGAGCTGTTTGCAGTGGAAATAAAGAACAAAGTTAGGTTTCTTTGTGATGGCTGATGTGTTTGCTCACAGAAAGCTAGCAATAGCATTTAGATAGAGAACAGTCCATGGAATTAATAGTTTCATCTGCTGTATCTCCCCCTTCATCAATCAGCATAGGGTCACTATCATACATTGGCACAGACGAGTCTTTCATTAAGGCACTATCATGAGAATGCTTATTCCCTTGCTGCCATTCTCTATTATAGATAGGGTCTGGATCAGTGTTCATACCTGAGCCTCTCCTGCTATCATAATTCCTCTCTGTATAGCCTGGCCAGTATGTAATCCAATTCTGATGTCCAGCCTTCCAATCTTGATCCCTGGACACTGGATCTCCTCTCACATACCTTCTGGCCTTGGTCTGAAAGTCCCTTCCACGTGCAGTCTTCTCTCTTCCAGGTAGCCACTGGTGATTCCTATCTCTGCCATTCCATTCCTCTGGCTGACTCCAGTCCAATGGACTCTGCTGGCACTTGGAATACCTCCCAGTATGGGTACTGCCTTGGACTCTCCCAAACCTGCCAATGGCCTTTCTTCTCTTCCTTCCAGAGAGTTTCCTTCTTTCTCTATCCGCTTGGCTTGGCTTCTGTTTCTCCAGGTGATACTGGTGCTTGAGCTTGAAGTTGTTGCTGTCTCCTTTCCTGAAGCTCTTTCTGTAGCTCTTGTCTGTAGAATAAGCTCTATTCTTATTCTGTTCTAATGTGTGCTCCTCCCTAACACAGCGCAGCTGTGTTGAATCAGGCCCTGCCCTTTGAGATGAGTGCTTAGGGATTACCTCATAGCTCTCTTGATTGCACACACATTTTCTCACTTCAGCCCCTCTCATGGCTGCTGGAAACCTGGTGCATTCTGGGACTGGTAGTCTTTTATGTGAAAACTCTGTTTTCTTACTTCTACCAAAACTGACAGGTTGCTTGTTCAGAGTCACATCATCTTTTCTATAGCTCCTACCTGAGCTATGATAAGCTTCCTTATCACAATGTTCGAAGAGCATTGCGCTGCTGTTTGAAGCGCACACGGTCCTTCCAGAAGTCTGATCGCCTCTTTGCATTGTTTGGAGGCCTGCAACAAGGGGTGGCCATGTCTAAGGCTTCAATTTCCAGGTGGGTAAAGGAAGCAATTGCGATGGCTTATCTCCTTAAGTGTCGCTCTGTGCCGGAGGGGCTGTGAGCTCATTCTATGTGCATCCAGGCGGTTTCCTGGGCGGAGGTCAGTTTGGTGCCACCGGCAGACATCTGTTGAGTGGTGACGTGGTCATCTTGGAATACTTTCACTAAGCATAATTGTCTCAATGTGCAGGCGGGAATGGAGGCACATTTTGGTTCTCAGGTGTTACCTGCGGGGTTCGTTGGTCCCTCCCAGTATTAGACACTGCTATGGTACATCTCAATTGTCTGGACTGGATTGGAGGGACACAGATGATGGGTAAATTAGATCTTACCTGCTAATTTGCTTTAATTTAGTCCCTCCAATCCAGTCCAGGACCCTGTCTGGTTTTTGGTGTAGTGAGCGGCCCATGTCAGAGTTCAGCTAGAAGTATCCTGGTCATGAGCACACGGACTGTAGTGGTGGTACAGTCTGCTCTTTGATCCGCAGGGGGGGCTCATTACTTGGCTGCACAAGAAAATCAAGAAAAAATATTTGGGGTGCAAAGGCATGGCATGGTACCAATTGTGATAGTGCTTCAAGACAAGCAAGGGGACATGCCCTCCAGTATTTCAGCTCTCTCTCAACTGTTTTGTGAGTTCTTCTGAGTTACTTGGGATTAATGTGTAGTTGTTTCTTTGTTGGGGACAGTGTAATTGCGCTGCTTTGACAGGATGATACTGACAAGAGGGGGGAAGTTACTCTAGATTTATGGGGTGACGTCACAGTGAAAAAATGTGCATATCAGTCTCCAGTTGCTGGTGAGTGGCTACAACCCACTTGTTTGGACTGGATTGTAGGGATTAAATGAAAGCAAATTAGCAGGTAAGCTCTAATTTACCCTTGTTGAGTGGAATTATGTCTTGGTGTTTTTGGTTGCTCTTGAGGAGAATGGGGAGGGCCCTGCGACACCAGTTCCAAAAACATTTTAAAGGTAATTTGTTGGTGGTTGTAAGGGGGATGTTGGGAGGGAAGGGAGGGCGTAAGGCAAAACAGGAGGAACTGACTGTGAAATAACTTATGGATTGGGTGGCTAATAGGATATGCGAGGAACAGGAGGAGGTTGATGTTTTGACTGAGGAGGAGGGTGGGCTTTATGGGGAAGTAGGTGGACGGAGTGGATAGGTGTGATAGTGACTAGGATGAAACGGGAGCAGGAGTCACTACTCCATGCTTTTAGCTGGCAACTCATGGATGCCAATCAAATGGGGGAGGGAGAGGAAGGACGGGAGTCAAGTGACAGATCAAAGGGGCAGTTTGAAAGCCCCCCCCCTCTATCAAACCAAGGGCTGTGTGAATCACCAAAGAAATTGATAAGATATTACCTTAGAAGCATAGGTCAGGGTACTGTGTAGCAAGCCAGCTTTTATTAAGTCTTCTTTCCCTCCCACCCACCCACCCCAGGGATAATCTTAGCTTTATAGGCTCTTAAACCTATTAAAGAGAAGAAGATGTCCATATTCATTTTCAGGTGTGGCTGGTTATCCTCATCAGAAATAGATTAGTTAAGGACCTGAGATTAATTAATCTTGAGGTAAACGAAGTCCATTAAACATATTAGGTATAGTTGTATTAGTATAACTATCCTCAGCAAACTTAAGTAAGTAAACAACTTAAATACCTAAACAAAACCTTAAAACTGAGTTGCAAACAGCAGTCCAGCAGTGAGATGGGGGCTTTCCAGTCTTTTGAATTGAATGTCACATGTATGATTTTCTCCCAGTTGGTGAGGGGTCTTCCGTGTATACTAGGTGCATGGAGCTGTTATCTCTCAGGGAATGAGTCCGATCTCTGGAGGCTAGAGTAGTAGACTTGGAGGACATAAGGAAGACAGGGACGTAGTACTGAAGTTCCACCTCCAATCTGGCAGCCTCCCTATTGCCATGGAGGAGAGAGGTCATGTGATAGGAGAGTATCACCCTAGCGTGGTAGGAAGTGATCCTGTAGCTAGGACCTATCCTCCAGGTAATGTAAAACCCTCTCACACCAAGGAGATTTCTCCAGTGCTATGCGCCCATGAGGGAAGGGTTAGAACAGATGTTATAGTTGGTGATTTGATCATTGTTATTTTTGTTAAGTGCCGTCAAGTCGGTGTCGACTCATGGCGAAACTCTGGATAGTGGACCTAAACTTTGTTGGTCTTCAGTCAAGAGGCTTACTGTTTATAGAGTAGTATCCATAGCTGCTGTTATTGTATCGATCCATCTCATTGCCAGCCTTTCTCTTTAATGGTGACCTTCACTTTGCCAAGCATTATGTCTTTCTCCAATGATCTCTCTCTTCGCATGATATGTCCAAAGTATGAAATTCGAAGTCATCTGAGCTTCTAAAGAAAGCTTAGGTTTGATCTCCTCTAGTACTGACTGGTTTGTTCTTCGGGCAGTCCATGATATTGTCGCCCACTCACCCCCCCAGAGGCCATAGGCATGGGTGGATTAGCAGGGTAAGTTCTTTAATAGCTGTGGAGTATAGTAGAGAGGCTTGGCAATGCCCTCTGGGATTTGTAGTTCCACAACTTTAGCAAAAAGAAAGTAGTTGTAGTCGGAGTGATAAGGATTTTAAACAGGATTTATTCCCTTCCCAGGGTTGGATTTTCACACAATGAAATAAGGCAACACAAAAACCATACGTCTGGTATCAAAGTTAAAGAAACATTGAACAAAGGATATGCTTATCTTCAGCTTTCACAATGGAGGCAAAAATGGTAAAAGAAAACAGTTTCCTTCACAAAACTCTTCCTGTCTGTTTTCTTTATGAATTAGCTCCTACAGCTCTTCAGCATAGAGAAGATATGCTATCAGATAAGGTATATGTACAGTCCATGTATATCACCGTTAGACTCCTCACACGGATCACATTGCATCTCTTCTATATCTGGGTAAGTTTCCCGGTGAGTGAAACTTATGTTCTGACTGCTGAGTTCCTCTCTATAGCTTTGGGAGTTCCCTTCCCCCACCAGCCTAGAGGTGGATGGGTAAATACCGTAATCACTATAGTCTCTCTCAGAGGCAGCACATAATTCTTGGTAAGTACAGGGCTGACTGCTATAGTCTAAGCTTCTCCTATTAGGAAGAATAAGGTTACCTTTCAGCAGTCTCCCTTCAACGTTCCTCCCTCGAGCACAGCTCTGCTCGTGGGAAGGCTTTTCACTCCGTGTCTGTTTGAGCTTTCTCTTTGGCAGCAAATTATCTTCAGGATAATGGTTTTCTCCTGCTTGGCACCTTGTGCTGGGTGACTGGTCTTGCCTTAGCCTGGCCTCAGAGCTACTACCTCTGCTTCCTCTGCTTCCTCTGTAGCAAGGTTCTCGGAAGCACTGGTCAGCTGTGCACTGCTCTTCCAAACAGCCCTTCCTGGGTTTCTCAGCACTGCACCTCCCTGGTAGTCTCCTTTGGTCAGCAATTGGTTTTAACCAGCATGGAGATCCTTCTCTCCTGCCTCTCAAGCTTCTCTCCCTGCTTGGAGTTCTCCTGGTATCGGGACTTCTCTCCCTGCCAGCACGTCTCTTCTCAGCAGTTCTATCTTTTGCATTTCTCCCTTTAGCCACTCCTGCACTATTCTCAGGTGAGTGATTTTTAACTGCGTAGCTTGTGATGTTGGCTCCGTCCCTTGTCAGCTGCCCCTCATCCCCTGATGAGCCACGAGCTAGCTTTGAGTCTGGGCGTTCCCCTACACCACGTGAAATAGCTTGTGTATAGTTCTTATGGCAACCTTTGGCCATGTGTATCCCTGAGCTGTCAAAGTTAGCTCCATTTTGTTCAGAATCCCCTATCTCCATGGGCTCTGACCGCTGCACCTCATGACAATATACACAGCATTCATCACCAGCACAATTCAAAGGCATCAATTTTCTTCCTGTCCAATTATTTTTCACTGTCCAACTTTCGCATCCATATGATGTTGTTAAAAATACCATGGCCTGGACAAGTCAAATCTTTGTATGGAGAGAGATATCTCTGCTCTTAAGAATATTGTCTAGGTACTTCATAGCCCCTCTACCAAGAGCAATACGTCGTTGGATTTCTTGACTGCTAGTTCTTTCTTTATTGATTGCTGATCCAAGTAAGTTAAAGCTGTCAACTATTTCAATTTCTTCTCCATCAATGATGAACTTATTGATTTTGTCAGTTGTCTGGATCATTGTCTTCTTAACATTAAGGTGCAGACCAATTTTAAGACTATAGTCCTTTATCTTGAGAAGCAAATGTTTCAGATCATCTTCACTTTCAGCCAGTAATGTGGTATCATCAGCATAGCAAAGGTTGTTGATGAGTCTTCCACCAATCTTCACACCTCAGTTGTCTTCATACAGTCCTGCTTCTCTGATGATTTGTTCTGCATATAAATTAAAGAGGTAGGGGGAAAATATGCAGCCTTGTCATACACCTTTGCTGATTTTAAACCATTCTGTTTCTCCTCCGTTCGAACTGTTGCTTCCTGAACAATGTAAAAGTTATGCAAGAGAACGATCAAGTGTTCTGGTATACCCATGCTTCTTAATGTGGCCCAGAGTTTCTCATGGTTTACACAGTTAAAAGCCTTTCTGCAGTCAATAAAACACATATGGATATCCTTTTGGTATTTTTTTGTCTTTTCAAGGATCCATCTCACTTCTACAATAAGGTCTCTCGTTCCTCGCCCTTTCCTGAACCCTGCTTGCACTTCAGGTAGTTCTCGTTCCAGGTAAGGTTGTAGTTTCTGCTGAATAATCTTGAGTAGAAACCTTGCTATCATGTGGGATCATAGCGATTGTGCGATAATTTTCACAGTCAGTTGTATCACCTTTCTTTAATATTGGTATAAATACAGATCTTTTTCAGTCAGTTGGCCATGATGTTGTCTTCCAAATTTCCTGGCAGAGCCTTGTAAGTATGGTAACAGCTGCATCCGATTGTTGTAATACTTCAGTGGGAATGCCATCAATGCCAGGTGCTTTGTTCTTTGATAAGGCTTTCAATGCTGCTTTGATTTCTTCTTTCATCACAATAGTTCCTGATCATAAGGTACAGGTTGAAACGGCTGTTGGTCCACTTGATCTTTGTTATAATACCAATATCAATTACCATCTCCTACCCTCTCAACTTTTCCTAAGCCCCCTTTATAAACCAAAATTGATCTGATCCATCTCCTCTGTATAACAAGAAATCTACTATTGTATATAGTTGTATAATTAAGATGTACAAGTTTTCCTAAGTTGAATCCTGTTAGATCTCCTGTTACATGTAAACTCACGACAGCATGTTGCTATCTGTGAGCACTTTATGTTTACTGTAAACCGCGCTGATGAGAAAGAGCGCGGTATATAAGAACGTTAAATAAATAAATAATGACTTTGTATATTCTTTCCACCTTTTCTTGATCTTCTCAGCATCATTCAACATGGATCCTTGAGCATTTTGTAGCATTCCAAATTGAGGCTGGAATTTTTTCTTTAACTCTTGTAGCTTTAGAAAAGCCGATCTTGTTCTTCCTCTAATAATTTCTGATTCTATTTCCTTGCATGTGTCATTGTAGTACTTCTCCTCGTCTTGTCTTGCTGCATATTGGAAATCTCTGAATTCTGTGATTGCCTCTCTTTCTCGTCTTTAGCTTCTCTGCGTTTCTGGACAATATTCAGAGTTCCTTCAGTCATCCATTTTGGCTTTTTTGCTTTTTCACCTTATGTAAAGACCTCTCGCTTTCTTCCAACACAACCTTCTTGATGTCATCCCATAACTCTTCTGGAACTCTGTCATTTGTATCTAAAGCAGCAAATTGATTTTTCAGGCAGTCTTTAAATTCCAGTGGATTCTCAAGGTCATATTTTGAGTGGCTTGCTCTTTTTCAACTTTAGCTTGAGTTTGCATACTAGTAGTTGGTGATCTGTACCATAGTCAGCTCCAGGTTTTGTCTTTGTTGATGTTATTGAGCTTTTCCATCACTGTCTTCCACAGATGTAGTCAATTTGATTTCTGTACAATCCATGGGGTGAAATCCACATGTACAGTCGGCGCTTGTTTTGCTGGAAGAAGGTGTTTGAGATGAATAGATCATTGGTCTTGAAGAATTCTATCAATCTTTCTCCAGCTTCATTTCTGTTGCCATCCATATTTTCCAACCACGTTGCCTTCTTCTTTGTTGTTTGTTTGCATTCCAGTCACCCATGACTATCAGAATATCCTGTTTGCATGTTCTGTCAATTTCAGCTTGTACTTGTTCATAGAACTCATCAACGTCTTCCTCTTCTGCAGCTGTTGTTGGGGCATATACCTGAATTATAGTTGTGTTGATGGACTTTCCTCATAGACGAATATAAATTAAGCATTCACTGACTGCATTGTATTTCATTACAGTTCTTGTAAGTTTCTTCTTAATTATAAATGCAACACCATTTCTCCTTTGTCTTTCATTTCCAACATAGTAGACCATGTGATCATCTGATGCAAAGTGCACAAAACCAGTCCATTTCAGGTCACTGACACCCAGCAGATCGAGGTGTACACATTCCATTTCATTCTTGACCACCTCCAACTTCCCTTGGTTCATGCTTCATACATTCCATGTCCTAATATGTAAGACATCTTTGCAGCTTTTGACTCTCATTTCATGCTCAGCTACATCCGCAGTCAGACGTCCTGAGAGCTTTGATCCAACCACAGCATAAATGCTGGCTTTACTCTGAGAAGTCTTCAGCTCATCCCCAGTAGCCATTTGAGGGCCTTCCAACCTGGGGGTCTCATCTTCCAGCACTATAGTGCAATGTGTTTTGTGACTATCCATTGGGTTTTCGTGGCAAGACATAGAAGTAGATTTGTCAAACCTTCCTTCTGCGCAGTTAATTCCAGTGTTGTTGTATTTGTCACAGAAATGTGATTCTCTTCTTACAACACTGTCCCATTCTGCTGCTGCCCAGATGGGTGGTTTGTCTTAGTCTGGCACCTCAGCTGAGACCTGCCTATCTTGGGAGACCCTGCCAGTAGCTAATCTACTGACAGCTTAGCTCTCAGCCTCACTGATGCACACAAACCCTCACAGCACGACAAGTTGAATACCAAGTGAGGGATTTGATCATTAGGCATGTGGATAATTTGGTGGATGGTGGACATGAGGATTGCCTGGTAACATGCCTGTCTGGTGCAAAGGTAGCAGACCTCACGCACCACCTAGACAAAGTTTTAGATAGCCCTGGGGAGGTCTGCCGTCTTGGTACATGTTTGTACCAGTGACATAGGAAAGTGTGAGAGGGAGGTTCTGGAGGCCAAATTTAGGCTTTTAGGTAGGAAGTTGAAATCCAGAACTCACAGGGTAGCATTCTCTGAAATGCATCCCATTCCACGCACAGGACCCAAAAGGGAGGCGGTGCTCCGGAGTCTCAATGCGCAGATGAGACGATGGTGCTAGGAAGAGGGTTTTGGATTTATCAGGATCTGGGCAACATTCTAGAGAAAAGAGAGGCTTTTCCAAAGGGATGGGCTCCACCTTAACCGGGATGGAACCAGGCTGCTGGTATTAATCTTTAAAAAGGAGATGGAGCAGCTTTTAAACTAGATAATAGAGGAAAGCTGACAGTTGCACAAGAGCGCATGGTTCAGAAGGATGTAACCATGAAAGATACTAGCAAAAGATTGAAGTTGAGCATATCAACAAAGACAAAGAAACCCATATGCCCTTAAGTACAAACAAAGCTTAAAGATTCTAAATTACCCCTGTCTGCTGATAACCAGATTAATAAGAATAAAATACAACCTCTAAAATGCTTATATGCAAATAATATATATGCAAATAATAGAATAAAATGCTCTAAAATGCTTATTTGCAAATAATAGAAGTCTAAAAAATAAGATGGGAGAGTTAGAATATATAGCACTAAATGAGAGGGTAGATATGGTTGGTATCTCGGAGACCTGGTGGAAGGAGCACACCAGTGGGACATTGTGATACCTGGATAAAAATTATATCACAATGACAGAGATAAAATTGGTGGAGGGGTTGCACTCTGTTAGAGAAGGCATTGAGTCACACAAGATTAAAGTTTTGCAGGAAATAAAATACACTGTAGAATCTCTATGGATCAAAATTCCATGTAAAAAGGGGAAGGCGATGACAATGGGGGTGTACTATTGACCGCCTGGTCAGAATGAACAAATGGATGATGAAATGCTCAAAGAAATCCGTGAAGTTAACAAAAGTTATAAGACAGTAATGGGTGATTTCAATTACCCCGGTATCTACTGGGTCAGTGTCACGGCAAGACATGCTTGGGAGATAAAGTTTCTAGATAAAATAAATGACTGCTTCTTGAGCAGCTGGTTCATGAACAGACAAGAGGGGAAGCCATTTTGGACCTAGTCCTTAGTGGAACACAAGATCTGGTGCAAGAGGTAAGGGTGTAGGGGCCACTGGGCAGTAGTTATCATAGCATGATCGCATTTGATTTAATAAATGGAGGAAGAATGACGAGGAAATCCACAGTACTACCTTTTAACTTTCAAAAGGGAGACTATGATAAAATGAGGAAAATTGTTAAGAATAAACTAAAAGGAGCAGCTGCAAAGGTTAAAGATTTACATCAAGCATGAGCATTGAGGGAGGGGTGGCCTAGTGGCTGGAGCAAGTTACCGCAGGCTGGAGGGCCAGAGGTTCAAATCCCACTAGAGAACAGCAACCTTGGGCTGCAAGGACTGGGGTTTCTAGTCCCACAAGTGCTCCTGGTGGCCTTGGGCAAGCCGCTTAACCCTCCGTTGCCTCAGGTACAAAAACATAGATTGTGAGCTCTTTGGGGACAAGGGCGCAAGAGAGGCAGATCACCGACGAACTCCCACGATCGGGGTTGAGCCGAGGTGTGGGAAATAAGACTCCTCCCCACTCCGGGGCTCAAGCCCAGTCAGAGGCCCTGCAAGGCCTTTGAAAGGAAAGGCGCCATCGGGTGCACCCGCACCTGAGAGCCTTGCCAGAGGGCCCTTTGGCATGGCTCTTAGGCGGGGAACGCAGGCTGAAACGCAAAATACATCAGTAGCCCAATTTAAATAAAAACTGCCACCATTGCTTTATACCTACACTACATCAAGCCCAACAACTATGAAGACCCGTCCGCAAGCCTCATCCCACTCAAGGAAACATCTCATCAGTCAACTGCCGCCATCCATAGCTCCTAGAAGCCACGGCATGCAACAAGACACACAATCTGCAAGGAAGTCTTCAAACTGTAAGTATCACATACCAGCAATGGAACTCACTGCTGACGACACCCCACCCCTATCCCCCCAGGATCCCTCTAAGAAGCACGGAACATCTCCTAAGCCACATAACCCAGAGATGCCAGCCTACCAAAAGGTTTATGCCTTCCTTCTCATCTTGATCTTGCTCTGCTGCTTCTCAAAAGCTACCTATATCACAACTATTTCCACAACAGCCCCACAGTCTCCTCTAATATACACACCATGCCACCCACATATGTGGCAGAACACATTTAAACATCCCAACAAGAGAACCCCCAGGTTAATAAGAATTCAAACAACTACTCACACAACTTGCCACCACACCCATCCCACTCCAGGCACTCCTATTAACATAGGGCTATAAACTGGGATGATGTATTACAATTTGATAAACTAAGCTGCAGCAAATCACCTGGACCGGATGGTGTATATCCGAGGGTGTTGAAAGAACTGAAATATGAGATCGCAGACCTACTATTAGTAATCTTTGAACTATCATTAAAATCATCTGTAATACCTGAAGACTGGCGAATGGCCAGTGTAACACCAATTTTTAAAGGGAGTTCCGGGGGTGATCCGGAAAACTACAGACCAGTGAGCCTGTTGTCAATACCGGGTAAAATAGTAGAAACCATTATAAAGAACAAAATTACTGAAATGTTGACAGGCATGGTTTAATAGGAGAAATCATCAGGTTCCCTTTAAGCACCAGACCATATTCTGCTTCAGCTGACAGGAAGCTCCTTTCTGAATCCATGCCAGGCTCTGATTTAATGCAGCCTGCAGAATGTGGTGACAAAAGCCCAGGAGATGTAGCCCTTTGTCTCCACACACCAGTACTTTACACCAATATTAGCATCTTCTCCCTCTTTGGCCCCTGAGTCCATTCTCATGGGTGCTGAACTGAATGTGGTTTCAAGAGATACTTTTCAGATTCAGCCAGGAGGTATTTTTGCTGAGTTTGTGCTCCTGCTGCACAAGACCTTTTTGCTGAAGTAAGGACAAGGTTCTACTACACCCCAGGGGCCTAAAGGAGCTGACAGTGGCTTGGAAGGATCTCTTCCTAAGCGCCCCAGACTGGAGACCTCAGAGGATTGGAGTCTCAGTCTATGCTGTCCCACCTGGATTCTGACTGTTGGGAGTTTAGTATGCCGTCAAGGAAAGAGAACATCTGTGGGGGACCCTTTAGAAGAAAGGGAGCTTTCTGTTGGAGATGGTGATGACCCCTCTGTTGTCCAGCTCTTTTGGAAGGAGGAGCCTTTGGGCAGGATAGCCCAAGCCTTCGAGCTTTGAGTATTGAGGAACCCCCAACACAAGTGGTGGTTCCTCTTGGGACCCTATTTTACAGGGTAGCCATAAGCCCACAAAGGCCTTTCCATTCCATTCGGCCATTTAGGATCTTATTTCTGTGGAATGGAACACTCCTGAAGCGGGTCTTATAGTGGGCAGAGACATGGATAAGTTATACCCCTTGATCTCAGAGGAGAAGGGACATCTGAAATTGCTCAAGATGAATGCTCTGGTAATGGTGGTAACTATTCTAGTGGAAGGTGGTACCACTCTTAAGGACTTACAGGACTGAAAATTAGAATCTCTCTTAATCTTATGAGGTATTGGCTTTAGGGCTTCAGGTTTCTATCTGTGGTGCACATATGTCCTGGGCATGTTTGCGCTAAGTGCAAAAGAGGTCACAAGGGAAGTCCAAGGAATCAGATCAGGACATGCAGGAGAGTGCCCACATAGAGGTGGAGTTGGCTTATGTGGCTAATGCCTTATGCGACCTAATCTGCACTTCAGCAACTATTGTGGTTGACAAACTGGTCAGCATGCATAACCTGGAAGACTCGATTAAGCAGGCTTAAGTTCTATGGCCTTGTAGAAGATAGGCAAGGATTTGGGAGAGGTTAAACCTCAGTGGTTATCTGAAGATAAACCTGAGAGCTCTTTGTGGGCCTCTTCAGGGAAACTCAAATTCCAAGAAGTTTGCCGATATTGCCTAGGCAAGACCTTTGTCTCCCAGTGTTCCTCTTATTCAAATAGATCCTCATCTTTCCAGGTCATCTATTGGAGTGGAGGAGTGGCCTAGTGGTTGGGGCAAGGTACTTCAGGCCGGAAGGTCGGAGGTTCAAATCCCACTAGAGGACAGCAACCTTGGGCCGGAAGGACTGGGGTTTCTAGTCCCACAGGTGCTCCTTGTGGTCTTGGGCAAGCCACTTAACCCTCCATAGCCCATGTTCCCTGTAAAATAGTTATCTCCAAGTTATAATGCCCTGTTCAATGTAATTTCAGTTTGTTCAATGTAAACCGCACTGATGCAGAATAGCGCGGTATATAAGAGAATGTAAATAAATAAAATAAATAAATAAATCTTGCTAAACCAGTCCAGACAAGTGGGTAGTGTCCCTCTGCCAGCAGATGATGGAGACACAAAGCCCAGAAGCTTCCAGTGACATCACCACTGGTAATAAAGCTGGTGCAGCTAGGGGCACTCTTTAGTATTTCTTTGTCTCCAGCAGATGATGGTTGCTAGACTGGTGAGGCTTGAAGATCTGAGGCTCCTGAGCAGCTATCTTGTGAGGCACCTTCCTAGGTGAGCCATAGTTTAGCAGTCTCTAGGGGCATATCTGCAGACACCCTTCTGGAGTATTTGCCTGGGGGGGGGGGGCGGGATTTAGCTGTGATGCTCCCCATCAGCTTGGTGGCCAGTCAAGCCCAGGTGTAGACCAAGTGTAGAGGTCCCTAGGAGACTATTTTGGACAGGCTAAAGCCTGCATTATGCTGTGTGGGGGCCCACAGGACTGGCTACCATGTAGTATGACCATAACACAATGGTCCAGCAGCTTCTGCCAGTGCATCTGTCTGAGTGTGGAGGTTTGGGGGGAGCTGTCTCCTGGTAGCCCCCCTCACATCCTGACACCATTCATCATGAATTTGAAGGTTATTCAGCAGGTATAGTGCTTATGTCATGGCTCCCCTTTATTACCGCAGAGATCTTCAGGTATCTCTTATGGCAGAGTTCCTCTTTTATTTATTTTTCAGAGGGCTACAGACCCACTGAAGCGGGCTCCATAGCTGAATCTGTGGGTCCTCTACAGAAAAGGACCCTTCTGGCAGCCTGACTGATGACACTGCTTGACCATGGCATGGCATTCAGGGCCTCCGATGTAGCATGACCTTCTCCTTTGGGTCGGAGAATCAATGTCCTGGACTTGGTCATTCCACCCAGGGTAGTCATTTTGGAGGTTTGGGAGCTCTCGCCAGTGGAGAAAGATGACTCCTTGGTCTTGTACTGGCAGAAACAGTTGTCAGCATGGACTGTGGGCATGGCCTCTTCATGGTAGTGCTGGTGCACAGCCAGGGGAAGTAAGACACAGATCCCATCCTAGGTTTCTGCAGGCCTTTTGAAGCTCTTCTTCCTCAAGTGGCCGATCCTAACTGAATGTGAGATTTTGGACTCTCCTTGCAGGTACTTACCCTGCTTGAGGCTGATGTCGATAGTTGGCTGTGCTTCCCCCTGGTATATGCATTGATGACTGGGGTCACATAGTGCACCTTTATCCCAGTGAAGGGAGACGCAGTTCTGCGAGATCACAAAAAGGCATGTCTTTGTGGGCCTAGTGACCCACATTCTGTGGTTCAGCAGTTCTTGGCCTTTCTAGCAGCCTCCTTGTATGATCTATTTTCTGTATTGGAAAGGTGAAGTGTGGTAGTGAGGCCCAAGCACCAGCTGGTTCATAAAGGCAAACTTGGAGTCAGAAAGTTGCAAAGCAACTGGTGGGTGGGGCAGATATTGCAGGCTCTTGGCTGGGTTGTCAATTGTTGACACACTGCATGGAGTATTTGGGAGCACTGTTTTTCCCACAGGGGGAAAATGTTCCTCCCCAAACAAGGATGGTCAGGTTGCAGTCCTATATTCGTGCATTAGCAGTCAAGAGCACCGAGGCCTTGAGATTTCATGCAGGTCCTAGACTTCTTAGCGACAACTTTAGAATTAGTATCATGGGCATGAGCCTGTATGTGCCCCCCTGCAGGTGTGCCTGTTGTGGTGCTGGTCAGTGCAGCATCAGACTTACAAGAAGCAGCTTTCATGGACATCGGAGTCCAGGTCCAGTCTCTGCTGGTGACTGAATCCACAGAACTTGTTGAAAGGGTCCAATATGAAAGCTCGAGACTGGCTGATGGTGACAACCGATACCAGTCTCTCCAGTTGCGGAGCTCATTCTCTGCATCAGGTGACACAGGGATGCTAGTCAACAACCATACTGAGATGAGAGCAATGTGGAAAGCACTTGTTTTCCTTCTGTGGATTCATGACAAGTCAGAGTCTTTTCCGACAGTGCGACCACGGTAGCATAATGTCAACCATCAAAGGGGACCAAGAGCATGTCGGTTTCCAGAGAGGTCTCTTTGTTCAGATGGGCCAAGAATCATCTTCAGGCCTTGGCGGCAATTCATCGTGCAGGTTCAAGGAATTTACAATAGATTATCTGAGCAGGCACTCCTTGGATTTAGGGGGGTGAGAGCTGTCAAACTTAGTCTTCTAGTTAATCCAGAGGTGCTGGGGAACTCCCATAATGGATTCAGAGAGCAATTCTATAATAGCTGCTTAGTTCAGTGTGCATTGTCATGCACGTATTTGGCACCTATTCTATCATCAGTGTGGGGTGCCTGAATGTTTGCATTTGTACTTATATTGGGGTTGGTGGTGACTCTGTTCTTTGGTCTGCAGGAATTGATTGGTTGGTTTCCCTGAGTGTTGCTGAGGGGGTGGTTGCTGTTCCTGGGCCTTGTTGGTGGTGACTCATCTCTGGTCGACAGGGATAGATTGGTTAGGTTCCCTGAGGGTTGCCAGGGTATGGTTGCTGTTCCCGGGTGTTGCTGGTAGTGCCTCAGCTCTTTGGTCCATAGGGATTGGTAGATTGGATCTTTGTTGATATGTCTGTTTATTGAGTTTGTGGTGGAAATCAGGCTTCCAGAAATTTTCTGTCTCTTTTTGTGCTATGATTCAGTTGTGTTCCATTTGAATTTGTGTCCTTCCACGTCTACATGGATTGAGACTAGGGAGAGTGGGTCGTGTCTTTTGCTGGCTAGTTGGTGTTCGTGAAATCTGGTGGATAGTTTTCTTCCTGTTTGGCTGATGTAGTTCTTGTCACAGTCACCGCACTGAATTTTGTACGCAACATTTGTCCTTTGATCTTTCTCTGGTTGTCCTTTTGGTTGTGACAGAATTCTTCTCAGGGTCATGATTGGTTTGTGGACTATTGTAATGCTGTGGTCTCTTGGTAGTCTCACGGTCATTTTGGAGGTGTTCTGGATGTAGAGGATGATGAATTGTCGGGGTGCACTTTCGTTCTGGAGGTTCAGGCTTTTTGGCTGCAGGCATCTGCGGATGAAGTTCTGTGGGTATCCTTTCCTTGTTAACACCTTGTATAGGTGTTTCTCTTCTTCCATTTTAGCTTCTGTCATGTTACAATGGGATTCTACTCTTCTGAGTAGCGTTTTTATACAACTGTGTTTGTGGCACTTCGGGTGGTTGCTGTAGAAGTTCAGGATTTGGTCTGTGTGTGTTGCTTTCCTATAGACTGATGGGTGGAATTCACCGGTTTTGGTTCTCATGACAAGAACATCCAGGAATGGAAGTTGTTGCTCTTGGCCATTTCCAGTGTGAACCGGATATCCTCAAAGATGCTATTGAGTAATTGGAATGTTTCTTCGATTTGATTGCATTTTATTATGACAAAGGTGTCATCGACGTACTGTATCCACAGTTTTGGGTTTACTTATGGAAGTCAATGTTTTTGAGGCTGGAAATGGGGGATCCCATTGGTGATCTTTTCAGTTGTTCAAAGATTTGTCCATTGAATTTGAAGTAAATTGATAGGCACAACTCAAGGAGTTCACATATGCTTTGTGTTGTGAATGACCCTGTTCGCATTGTTTGGTCATTGATACGTCTGCGATTATACTGACTGCCAGTTTTTGGTTGATGGATGTAAATAGTGCTGTGATGTCAAACGACACCATCTCTTCATTTTATTTATTTATTTTTATTTAACATTTCTTATATACCGCCTTTCATGATATCAAGGCAGTTTACATTGAACAAACTGAAATTACATTGAACAGGGCATTATAACTTGGAGATAACTATTTTACAGGGAACATGGGCAATGGAGGGTTAAGTGGCTTGCCCAAGACCACAAGGAGCACCTGTGGGACTAGAAACCCCAGTCCTTCCGGCCCAAGGTTGCTGTCCGCTAGTGGGATTTGAACCCCCGACCTTATGGCCTGAGGTAACTTGCCCCAACCACTAGGCCACTCCTCCCTTCATCTTCATCGATCAGATGGTCTTCTAGTTGGTTCAGAAACTGTTGGGCATTGTTTATAGAATGTTGTGACTCGTAGGTCAGGTGTTTGAGGCATCACCACATGTCTTTGGCTAGATTGTAAGTAGGTGTGTCTGGAAATGAGATGATCGGCCGGAGTGGTGCACTGCCTTTGTGCACTTTTATTTATTTAGTTGTTATTGAACAGTTTTATATAACGCCTTTCAGCAACATCAAAGCGGTTTACATCAAACAAAACTAGAACATTACATTGTAACTTATTCAAACAGGTAACTTAACAGCGTACAAAGGAAAGGTAGGGTGTCATTAATGATTTACATGGTTGATTATAGGGTTACATTCTAAACATATTTACAAATTTACAATATTTACATATCTATATTTGGCTATTCGTCTTTTCTGGTTGTAACATGTTGCATTGTATATCACTGGAATTCCCTATGCGACGATTATTCAGATTGTTTGCTATAGACCTTGTGGAGAGTTGGGTGTTGTATCAGATGAGATGAGTGTGATAGTGTTAGGTGGATTGTATTGTGATGGATAGGAGTACGCATGGGTTTAAGGAAGTCCATAGAACTGTGCGATTTTGGTTGCTCTCATTTGCCAGTGTTCTTCTCTTGTGATTTGGTTTGATTGTTCAAGGTTGGGTTTTGTTGATTCTGTTGGCGAGCTTCATGGTCAGGTTGTTGTCAGTGAGCTGGTAAGTTGACGTGTCCTGTAGTAGTTTCGCTTTCCTTATGTACTCTGCCCTGTCCAGTGCTTTCACACCATGCGCCAGATTTGGTTGATCCATTCTTTTCTCTCGGATTCTTCTCTACACACACTACTCTTTATGCTAGTTATTTCAAAGAATGATTACTGCAATGTTGTATACGCTGGTCTACCTATATTTCAGTTTAAACGGTTGCAATCTATTTAGAATACTACTATCCGTCTTCTACACCACGCTTCAAAATTTGATCATGTTAATCTGCTTCTCATTAGATCCCATTGGTTGCCCATTTATCATCGTATTCAGTATAAAATCCTAACTCTCAAATGCTTACTATGAGCGCACCAGACATTCAGCTTTTTACTTCCTTGGCCCCCATTTATGGAATTCTTTACTAACCACTATTTGTTTGGAAACTTCTTTTTCACAGTTGAAGACCTTACTAAAAACTCATCTTTTTCAAGTAGCATATGATCTGCCACCCGATTACGGCATGTCCTGACCAACTGAGGGGTATGTTTACTAAACAGCAGTATCGGCTTCCGTACAATATCAGAGCCAAGGCCCCAATTAATTCAATGGGGCCGCGTCTGATATTATACGGAAGCCGCTACGGCTGTTTAGTAAACATACCCGTAAGTGTCCTCTGGAGCTACGTGCCCATACCCCTGTTTCCCTTTCTTCTGTCTGCCCTCCCCCTCTTCTTCACTATCCTATTTTAATTTGGCGTTCTTTTCAGTTCTTATTTATTTTATATGTAAAATGCTTTGATGTTCGAAAGGTGGTATATCAAATCTTTTAATAAACAAACATACTGGTGTGGTCAGTCTTATGGAGCACTTGTTTTTCTTGTTTAGAGAGTGCATTTAATTTTTTGTTTCGTTTCAGAGCTGGGATGATGGTTTGATGTTGGGTATCCTCACCGGTACCTTATGATCGGGAACCATTGGTGATGAAAGAGGAAGTTGAAGCAGCATTGAAAGCCTTATCAAAGAACAAAGCACCAGGCATCGATAGCATTCCTATAGAAGTATTGCAGCAATCTGATGCAGCTGTTACCATACTTACAAGGCTCTGCCAAGAAATATGGAAGACAACATCATGGCCAATTGACTGGAAAAGATCTGTGTTTATACCAATACTAAAGAAAGGTGATCCAACTGACCGTGGAAATTATCGAACAATCGCTCTGATCCCACATGCCAGCAAGATTCTACTGAAGATTATTCAAAAAAGACTACAACCATACCTGGAACAAGAACTACCTGAAGTGCAAGCAGGGGCGAGGAATGAGAGACATCACTGAGGATGTGAGATGGATCCTTGAAAAGACTAAAGAATACCAAAAGGATATCTATTTGTGCTTTATCGACTATAGCAAGGCTTTTGACTGTGTAAACCATGAGAAACTCTGGGCCACATTAAGAAGCATGGGTATACCAGAACACCTGATCGTTCTCTTGCGCAATCTGTACATTGATCAAGAAGCAACAGTTCGAACGGAACAAGGAGAAACAGAATGGTTTAAAATAAGCAAAGCTGTAAGACAAGGCTGCATACTTTCACCCTACCTGTTTAATTTATATGCAGAACAAATCATCAGAGAAGCAGGATTGTATGAAGACAACAGAGGTGTGAAGATTGGTGGAAGACTCATCAACAACCTTCGCTATGCTGATGATACTACATTACTGGCTGAAAGTGAAGATGATCTGAAACATTTGCTTCTCACAATCAAAAAACATAGTCTCAAAATGGGCCTGCACCTTAATGTAAAGAAGACAAAGATCATGACAACTGGCATAATCAACAGGTTCATCGTTGAAGGAGAAGAAATTGAAATTGTGAACAATTTTAACCTACTTGGATCAACTATCAATAAAGAAGCAACAAGCAGTCAAGAAATCAAACAACGCATTACTCTTGGCAGAATGGCTATGAAAGACCTAGATAAGATTCTCAAGAGCAGAGATGTCTCTCTCCATACAAAGATTTGACTTGTTCAAGCCATGGTATTTTCAATAACATCATATGGATGTGAAAGCTGGACAGTGAAAAAGACAGACAGGAAGAAAACTGATGCCATGGTGCTGGCGGCGAATACTGTGTATACCATGGACTGCCCGAAGAACAAACCAGTCGGTACTAGAGGAGATCAAACCTAAGCTTTCTTTAGAAGCTCAGATGACAAGACTTCGACTTTCATACTTTGGACACATCATGCGGAGAGAGAGATCATTAGAGAAAGACATCATGCTTGGCAAGATAGAAGGTCAATGCAAAAGAGGAAGGCCAGCAATGAGATGGATCGATAGAATAACAGCAGCTACGGGTACCAGTCTGTCAACAATGAGCCGCCTGACTGAAGACCGAACACAATTTAGGATAGCTATCCAGAGGGTCGCCATGAGTCGACTCCAACTCGACGGCACTTAACAACAACACATCCTCACCAAGGTGGTATGATTTGAGTAGGTTTTCGAGGCTGGCTAGGTATTCTGTGTTAGTTGCATTGCTTAGATTAAAGTTGAGTTCTTTTATGAGAACTTGCTTTTCATGGGTTTTGAGTAGCCAATTGGATAGGTTTCTTATCCATTGTTCTTCATTGTTGTGACGCTTGTTGCAGTTG
Source organism: Ichthyophis bannanicus (assembly GCA_033557465.1). Lineage (NCBI taxonomy): Eukaryota > Metazoa > Chordata > Amphibia > Gymnophiona > Ichthyophiidae > Ichthyophis > Ichthyophis bannanicus. The sequence continues at coordinate 130,838,210 of CM066048.1, read as the reverse complement.
AGTCCAGATAGTTTTTTTTCTGCAGAGCAGTGCGTTTTCTCTTTCTTGTGTTTAGTGCTCTGTGTTCTATTGCCAAATCTCGGTTGAAGGTGAGTTGTGGTCCTGTTGTTCTTGTGCATTCAGACCTTGTGCATGGCAACCCTCAGGGAAACCAACCAATCTATCCCTATGGACCAAAAAGCTGTGGTTGGGGCAAGGTACCTCAGGCCGGAAGGTCGGGGGTTCAAATCCCACTAGAGGACAGCAACCTTGGGCCGGAAGGACTGGGGTTTCTAGTCCCACAGGTGTTCCTTGTGGTCTTGGGCAAGCCACTTAACCCTCCATTACCCATGTTCCCTGTAAAATAGTTATCTCCAAGTTATAATGCCCTGTTCAATGTACAGAGCCTCATATAGGGCAAAGCACTCAGAGCTTTAGTCTCTGTTTCTATCCACTAGTTGACAGACACAGCCCTTGCATTCTGAACTGGTTGGTTGGATTCTAGGAAAGAAAATTAGCAGGTAGGACCAATTTCTCCCTTTTCATTTGCCCAGAGGGGTTCACAAAATTACATACATACTAAAAAAAAAAGCACAATACAATTACAAACAATAATTACAAAAGCAACATGCATAAGTTAGTCAGGAAATGCAAGATTTTAAAAACAATCCTTAACTTTTTTCCGAAAGGAAAGAAAATCTCCCTCCATCTGAATATTCTCAAGTAAAGTGTTCCAAAGCTGGGGGCCCAGCTCCAGGGCCCTGACTTTGGAATTTGTCATAACCAAATGAACTTTCTCTTGTCTTCTTTCTTTCTTCCTCTCTATCTCTTTGCCTTTTTGTTTCCATTTCCCACCTGCTCTCTCTTACCATCTTCCCTTCTGGCTTTGCCACTCTCTCTGTCTTAAAAACTCCATTGTTCCAACTATAGATGTATTTACTTCCAACTATAAAGAGCTAGAGTACGTGTCTCATACTATGTAAAATTGTATATATGTATATACACCTATCCCGCAATCAAAATGTAAATATTACTGATTCCTATCATTTATAACCAATTTTGTTGTGTAAAGTAAACCGCTGCTGATCACTGGAAGTAGCGGTATAAAAATGAAAACAAATAAATATATAAATGTCTAATTCTGTCCATTTTCCCCACTCCATCCCTCTTCCTCACTTTGTTTCTCTCCTGTTCTTTTCTTTGCCTCGCCCTCTTTTTTCATGAATATGTCACCTTTTGCTTTCTGCCTCCGGGAGCCACAGGGGATTGCTTGAATTCCTCTTCCATCTTGATGATATCTACACTTTTTGAAACAGTTGTTTGTGGGAATACAAAATAGATTAAGCATAGTTTTGCAAGTAGAGGATGGCCTGTTTCCTTCTTTGCAATAACAAATTATAATGTTTTATTTCCAACTCATTCTGCTAGATCAGTCCACAAAAGCGGGTTATGTTCCCCTACCAGTAGATGTTGAAGACAGAGAAGTTACCAAAGGCTTCAGTGAGCGTGCCCTGGCACTAACCACAGGACCCCTAGGGTCGCCTTCAGTATTTCTCTGTCTCCAGCAGATGTGGGATGTCTTTTTCCTTGCTCCTGACAGGGAGTTTTCTGTCAGTAGTATTAGCAAGCTTCCTTTTGGTAGATGTCTCCAGGGCACACAGGTGTTGTTCCCTGGAGTTTCCTACACCTCTCTAGAGTTCAGCTCCTGATCAGGAGGATCAATGGAGTTGCCCGTGGCTGCGGGGGAGGGGGGTTGGAGGGGGGAAAGGCTCCTGGTCAGGTGCACCAGTTGAGCGTTTCCAGCCCAGCAAGGGAGCCTTCAGCATTCCTACATAACAGGACTGCTGGACCGCTTGTCTTCCATGTTTGGGGACAATCAAGAATGCAACATTAAAGCAGGGAACTGCTTCAGTGCCTTACAGGTATGCTGACTGGCGTTTGGCTAGCTCTCCTATTGCAGCGGACATCGCAGTGAATTCCGAAATTCCACCCCCTCCGGATCCCCCTTCCCCGGACTTCCTTCGGCAAGTGGTGTTTCTTCGATGAGTGGTGTCCCTCTTGGTAATCTCAGGGGGGGTCTGCTTAACCACCAACACCGCTGCTCCTTCCCATCATGTCGAGGCTCCCACCCTCGCTGTTGCAAATTGTGGCGGCCATTTTGTTTGCAGCATGCTACACATGTCCCTGCCTGAGGCTTCATACACACCTCATTCACGCTTATTCCTTCTTCAGCGGATCAGTTTCCTTGTCGGTGCCAGCCTAGGGAGCAGTCCAGGGAGCGATGCCTTCAACCTTGCTGCATTGTCTGGCCTGCGGCCCAAACGCCAATACCTTGTGGACTGGCTTTGTGCCACCTGTGCAGAGGACCCCAGAGAGTCTTTCCATGTCAGCCCGGAAGCACAAGTCACCATTTCTTCTTCTCCGGGGGAGCCTTTGTCACAGTCTTTGCCTCCTTTATCTTCGGGCTCTGCAATGGACGGAGTAGACATTTCTGAACCTTTAGAACTCTCTCCTCCACCTCTCTTGCTGCCACAACACACAGCATAGGTGCAGGATGGTGCTGTTCATGACTTGGATCAGTTTATGCATCTTTTACGGCAAACATGGACTCTCAGGATGTCAGAGCCTGTGCCAAGTTCCTCGGCACCTGGTTCCTCTGGGAAGCTTCCTGCTGATACAGAGCCCCCAACTAGGAAGTGCTCCAGGACTACTACTGCAGCTTTAGATAGACCTCACACACCTTGGGCAGTGTCATGGCCCTCAGGGGAAGGAGACCTTGAGCCCCTTGAGGAAGGAAGGCAGGCAGCCCTCCATGGAAGAGACGGATAGTGCGTCTAATAGAGAGGAGGGGGAATGGTCTCCTTCAGAAGATCTGCCTAACGAATCCGAGGAGGTTCACAACGTCCGTCTTTTTTGGAAAGAGGAACTCCCCACACTCATCACACAGGTTATGGAGGCTTTCCACATACCAGACCCTTGTGAACACCCAGAGTCTACATCTCCAAGGTGCAGGTGGATCCCATCATTGTGGGAATTCACAAGCCCTCTAGAGCATTTCCTTTCCCGTTGGAGCTTCAACAAATGGTTTCCCTGGAGTAGGATTCCCCAGATCCATTCTTGCATACAGCCCAGCGCTTGGGCCAGTACTATGGAGTGGAGGAGTGGCCTAGTGGTTGGGGCAAGGTACTTCAGGCCGGAAGGTCGGGGGTTCAAATCCCACTAGAGGACAGCAACCTTGGGCCGGAAGGACTGGGGTTTCTAGTCCCACAGGTGCTCCTTGTAGTCTTGGGCAAGCCACTTAACCCTCCATAGCCCATGTTCCCTGTAAAATAGTTATCTCCAAGTTATAATGCCCTGTTCAATGTAATTTCAGTTTGTTCAATGTAAAACGCACTGATGCAGAATAGCGCGGTATATAAGAGAATGTAACTAACTAACTAACTAAATAAATAAAAATAAATAAATAAAATACTATACCTGGCCTCCAGTGTACATGGATAAATGCTGCACTACCCAAAGGTGGATGCCATCATCACGGCTTTGACTAAGCATACTACCATTCCGGTGGAGGGGGGTGCTGCCCTGTGTGATCAACAGGATTGCAAGGTTGAGGCTCTCTTGAAGACGGCCTTTTCAGCTTCTTCCCTAGCCCTATAGGCCGCCTCTTGTGGCGGTCTGGCAGCATGTGCGCTCCTGCGCTAGAGCCAATGGTTGCTGGAAGATCCTGCTGCGGCATGTTTGGAATCAGTGGCGGCCTTTTTGGCGGATGCCTTTTATGACCTGCTGCATTTGGTGGTGCGCTCTGTGGCAGTCGTCACACTGGGCCGTCGTTGATTGTGGCTCTGGCATTGGTTGGCTGACACCTCCTCTAAAGCTTGTCTGGCAAGGCTCCCCTTTAAGGGCAAGCTCCTTTTTGATGAGGACCTTAAGAAGCTTGTTAAGGACTTGGGGGAGGTGAAGCCGCAGCGTCTACCTGAAGACAAGCCTAAAGCGTCCTTTTATTGCTCCGGGCCCACATCATCTTTCTCTCCCCGTTCATGCTTTTGAGACTCTCGGAGATATTGCCCAAGGAAAACCTTTTAGTCTGTGACCTCGGCCAGCTCTGGCCCTAGGTTGCTGCCCTTTTGTGGTCTCCGCCAGAACAAGGATTCTTTCTTCTCCACCTCTAAGTTCTCTGGAGCCACCCGCTCCTCCCGCTGATGGCCTCCTGGCCCACTCCGGGACGCCCCCAGTTGGAGGTCGGCTGTCCCTTTATTACCAGGAGCGGGCCAGGATCACCACAGACCAGTGGGTGCTCAGTGTTGTATGCTTTGGCTATGCGCTTGAGTGTACAAGACCCATTATAGATGCCTTCATCATCTCCCCTTGCGGCTCTGCCACCAAGCAGTTAGCCATACAGGCCACTCTTCAACGCCTCTTGCATCTTCAACCCATCTCTCCGGTGCCCGAGCTGGAAATAGGGCAGGGCCGCTATTCAATCTATTTTGTGTTCCCAAAGAAAGATGGTTCTCGGAGGCCCATTCTGGACTTAAAAGAGGTCAATCACTCATTAAGAGTGCCCCATTTTCACATGGAGACGCTCTGATCCATCATTCAGGCGGTGCGCCCGGGAGAGTTCCTTGCCTCCCTGGATCTCGCAGAGGCTTACTTTCACATTCCTATCTGCGACAATCAGCAAAGCTTTCTCCATTTTGGCATTATGGGCTGCCACTATCAGTTTTGAGTGCTGCCCTTTGGATTGGCGACAGCGCCTCACACCTTCTCCAAGGTCATGGTAGTGGTCGCAGCGGCTCTTCGGAAGTACGGAATTCGGGTACACCTCTACTTGGACAACTGGCTCATCCAGGTGAAGTCTCACGAGGAAGCCTTAGATGCCATCTCCTATGTCGTCCACTTTCTCAAATCCCTCGGCTGGGTAGTCAATCATGCCAAAAGCTTCCTGCATCTCTCAGTCCCTCAACTTCCTGGGGGCAAGGTTCGACACTCAACAAGGACGGGTCTACCTGATTCACGACCTTTGCAAAACGTTCTCATGGCAGTTTCGACTCTTCCTGATGCAGGTCTGCCCCCGACTCTGGGACTACTTGCAACTTCTGGGAGCCATGGCGGTGACATCAATGCGGTCCCCTAGGCACGGGCCCACAAGCGACAACTGCAATGCTCTCTGTTGAGCCGCTGGTCTCCGGTGTCTCAGGATTACAGCATTCGCCTGCAGCTACCATGAGCAGGTGAATCTCTCCAATGTTGGCTGGCCCCAGCCCACATGCTCCATGGGATGCCATTGGACACTCCACACTGCGTGGTGGTAATGACCAATGCCAGTCTGACCAGTTGGGGGGCTCACTGCTGCGACAAGATGGCACAGGGTTCTTGGAGCTGTCGGGAGGCGACATGGACCATCAACCATCTCGAAGCTCAAGCAGTTCGACTCGCACTATTCGCCTTTCTTCCACTTCTCCGAAGACAGGCAGTCCGGGTTCTCTCTGAAAATGCTACCACAGTGGCCTATATCAACAGACAGGGGGGCACCAAATGTCCCCGGAGCAGCCAGAGAGATGGGTCTCCTCTTTCCTTGGGCGGAGATCAACCTGTAAGCCTTGTCAGCCCAACACATTGCAGGTATAGAAAATGTTCAAGTGGACTTCCTCAGTTGTTGCCCCCTGGACACCGGAGAATGGGAACTCGCTGCATGGGTGTTTCACAAGCTTGTTCACCTCTAGGGCATGCCATCACTTGACCTGATGGCCATGGCAGTGAATGCCAGAGTTCCTCAATTCTTCAGCCGGCGGAACAGCATGGGTCCAGAGGTCTGGATGCGCTGGTTCTCCCCTGGCCGGAGTCGACCCTCCTTTACATCTTTCCCCCATGGATCATGATCAGGAGGGTTCTCTGTTGTATAGAGTTTCACAGGGGAATGGTCATTCTGATAGCGCCTGATTGGCTGTGGAGACCGTGGTACGCTGACCTTGTGCGTCTTCTAGCAGCGGCGCCCCTACTTCCTGGCATCAGCAAAGAAGTCTTGCACCAGGGCCCCATACTCATGGACGATCCAGTGCCCTACTTGCTTATGGCCTGGTTCTTGAAAGGCGCCGCCTAAAGCGCAAAGGGTATTCGTGACAGGTAGTGAGCACTCTACTCAGGGCACGTCGTCCTTCCATCTCCCTTGCGTATGCTCGAGTTTGGCTTCTTTTGAGGCCTGGTGTGCTCAACTGTCTGTTTCACCGTGGCACGTACAAATCCTAGATTTGCAAGCCTTTCTGCAAGAAGGCTTTGAAAAAGGGCTGGCGCTCAACTCCTTAGGGGTGCAAGTAGCTGCCCTCACTTGCTTTGGGGGACTCATCTTGGGCCCTTTCATTAGCTTCCCACACAGATGTTGGTTGCTTCTTCCACGGGGTACGGGCATTGCGCCCTCTACATCCAGTCATTCCCTCTTGGGATATTTCCCTAGTGCTTTCCAGCCTTAAGAAGCCACTCTTTGAACCGCTGAAGGATACTACTCTGTGTGACTTGTCCTTCAAAACAGCGTTCCTAGTCACTATCACTTTGACCCGCAGAGTCTTTGAACTCCAAGCCCTTTCATGTCGGGACTAGTTCCTGACCTTCTATCCTGGAGGGGTTTCGCTTCACGCGGTCCCATCCTTCTTACCGAAGATCTTAACACTCTTCCATCTCAACCAGACCATTTTGCTGCCTTCCTTTTCCAAGGAACAGGATGTCGGCGGTATTCTTGGGCTTCACTCGGTTGATGTACGCTGGATTCTCTAGCACTATCTCAAGATGACAAAGCCCTTTCGCAAGTCGGATCGTTTATTCCTCCTCTTTGAAGGCCCTCAGAAAGGGCTCCCAGTTTCCAAAACCATGATTGGTCAATGGATCAAGCACACTATTGAGGCAGCTTATATTTTGCATAGTCAACCCGTACTTGTTGGTCTTTGGGCTCATTCCACATGGGCTCAAGCAGCCTCTTGGGCAGAACGCTCTCAAGTTGCGTTTCAAGACATTTGTCGGGCAGCAACCTGGTCCTGCCTGTCTACCTTTGTCATTATCGCCTTGATCTCCATGCCCATGAGGCGGCGCAGTTTGGAGCAAAGGTGGTGATGGCGGCTGTTTCTTCCCACCCTACGGTGCAGTAGCTTAGGTCCTTCCCACTTGTGTGGACTGGTCTAGCAGGATGAATTGGAAGGAGAAATTTCACTTATCGTTAATTTTCTTTCCTGGAATCCTGCTAGACCAGTCCAGGACCCTCCCTGTGGACCGCCATTGCCAAGCAGAGCCAAATGCTTAGCGTGCGGGCTCATTCCTAACCTACATGATTCAAGCGTTGTGCCCTCTGGCACCTGTATGTAGTTGTGCACTCCGGCACCTCTAATATAGTTCTGGGCGAGTTGCCTTGTTGCATGCAATAATGCGTTTTTTTGCTTCTCCAGGGATATACTGAAGGCAACCCCTATGGGGTCCTGTGGTTAGTGCCAGGGCACGCTCCCTGAAGCTTTTGGTAACTTCTCTGTCTCCAACATCTGCTGGTAAGGGAACATAACCCGCTTGTGTGGACTGGTCTAGCAGAATTCCAGGAAAGAAAATTAATGGTAAGTGAAATTTCACCTTATTTAAAACCGCTTTGACCTGAGAAAAGCAGTATATAAACCCAGCTAAATAAATAAAAATGTTTACAACCCACCCATTTCCTAACATGTATATCTAGTTGCTTATTTCCATCTTGCAGTTTTATAGTTTTAAGTTCTGAAAATCTGAACACACTAAAACCCCTTTCTCTGGATGTGACAAGGAATAATAAAGGTGGTAGAGTCCAGTCCTCGAACATTCGAAGGGAGTTAGATGGTTTGGGGTTAGGTTTTTCATTATGATCATCTTCTTTTCATGTGAAAACTGGTGGATGGCTAAAAATGATTCCCCCTACATCTCCATTGTCTTCCCCTTTGTGTTTCTGTTCACTGAAGCTCTTAATATGTCTGTGCTTCCTTCCCAGAGTTCAGAGGTCATTGAGCAAGTGCTGCACACAGTCAGCAAGTCCAGCAACCTAGAGGAACTGATACTGGAGAACAGCGGACTCAGGACGTAAGGACAAGTGGTTTGATGGCATGGGTGGATGACTTGGGAGGGTATCATATGTATGTACATCATAACAAACTTGTGCAAAATGAGCAGTTGTCAGACTCGCACCTCTTTAGATACCACTCATGGTCCAGGCATTTTCTCCTTGCACTGTCCCCATGCTCCGTACTTTTCACAAGAGCGCCACTTTTTCAAATTTTTTTTCCTTTTTGTCTTGGTGTCCTTTTTCTAATTCTACCATTCTTTTTCTTTTTTTTTCTTTCTTTGCATGCTTCTTTCCCTCTGTCTTATTTTTTGTTTGCCTCTTTCTTTTTCAGAATTGTTTTTTTTCTGCTTTTTCTTTCTGTTGCTCTTTTCTCTTGTTTTCATTTTTCTCTTTCTGCCTGTCCTTTTGCTCTTTGTTATGTAGTCCTCTTTCTTGCTCTCCCTCTAGCTCCATCCTTTCAATATTTTCCATCCCTATTTTTTTTGTCTTACAGTGACTTTGCAGTAAAGCTGGCCTTGGTCTTTGCTGAGAATCCTGGTACTGCTCTCCATGCAATCAACCTGTCGCACAATCAGCTGGAGGACAAAGGTAGAAAGCAGCCATGACTTCATCTGTTTATGCCAATATGCATAAAGCAGCAGCACTTGTCATTGACTCTTTGCCAACCATCTTTCATTTCCTTCCTCTTTTTTACTTCTGTTCAAATTCATATAATGATAGCTTTTTGTTTTCACGCTCCTCTCTGACCAGATCTCTCCTGTCTCACACTCCTCCCTCCCTCTGAAATCTCCAGTTTAGTCATAGTTGTTGTGTCTCACACTTTTCCCTCCCTCAAAGCTCTCTGTCTGGTCACTGATATCTTCTCTCACAGGAGTCCACAGTCTTAGCCAGCAGTTATTGTACTTCCACAAGGGACTGAAGCAGCTGTGCCTCTCTAAGACTTCCATCACTAGCAAAGGTATCCAGATATGTGCATGGTCATGCTCTCCTTTCTAGGGCTCTTCCTTATATTCTAGCTTATGAGACAACAGTTTGTGTATTAGTGTATTATAGTGGTATATTTCAGCAAGCTGTCACACCACATACTATATATATTACAGGATTCACTGGTTTTGCATACAGATATTTGAGGCAATCAGCTAGAGATGCATTATATGAAGATTAAGATGAACAAGCACAAAACTTATGCTGGTTACTCTATTTTAGATTTGGACAGAAATTGTTTTGACTGTGCTGAAAATCTGAATGTGGATGTGGGGTGACATTTTCACCTTTCCTTAGATTACTATGCACAGGAAGCATTGAGCAATTAAAAGTTTGCATTTGATGAGCCTCTGGTTTTCTTTCAACCAGCCTGCTTTCTAATGTAATATATTATACTATTCGTGGAAAACAAAACCATGTTGCTTGTCATTCTGATGCATACTATAAACTTTGCTCTATGAGTAGGTCTGGTAACTCTGTGTCAGACTTTGGGAGGGAATCCTGCCTTCTCCAGCACCCTTCTGCACCTGGATCTCAGTAAAAACCCAGGACTTCTCTCCTCTGATGATGCAAATGTAAGTTCTGCAGTCAGTAACTAACCAGAACAATTTGCTCGCTTTCCCATCTGTAAAACGTTTCTCTATTCTTTTTCTGCCCTGCAGGCACTCTATATGTTCCTGGCTCAGCCCAATGCACTAGAGCACCTGGACCTCTCGGGTACAGACTGTGCTGTGGACACCGTAAGATTCTCTCAACCTTGTGGCATACTTAATAGTATAAATGTTCAGAAACATCTAAAAAGAGATGAGTAGATTTCTCTGAGTGAACTGGAGTGTATTGATATCCTGACATCCTTTGATTTGATTATTCATTTTCCATTTCAAACAAAATCACAAAGGGGGTTATTCATAGTGGCTGCTGCCCCCCAATGAACTTCCCCACCGGTTGTGCAGGGACGTTAGTCGGGGGTGGGGAAGAGGTGGCCAGGGGGCAGAGAGTGGACGGTCAGTGGGCGGTCGTTGGCCCTGGACGTTCAGGGCCAATTCAAATGTCAGCCCTGTATGTCCAGGGCCGGCAAAATGTCCGAGGAAGTTATAACTTCCCTGGACGTTTCTTTTTAGTGATGCTGGGTCGCAGATGGGGCTGGGGGGGGGCCCAGGGATTATCCCCTCAGCCCGACCCTGGCCTTATGAGGCTGGATCAGGGGTCAGGCTGCAGGGAATAATCACTTTAACCCAGCGGCCGGCATCAAGGCTTTTAAATGGAGCCATGGCACCGTGGCTCCATTTAACAGCCCTGTGAGTTAGCTGGGCTGTGCCTGTATGTGCAGGCTGAGACTGAATCGCAATCCGGCCTGCACATACATGCTTAGTCGTGATTCTGATCCCACGGAGCTAGACGTGACCCGCGGGATCAGAATCGCAATCCCCTTTGTACATCCAGCTCAGCCGGACATACAAAGAGGATCTATGTGCAGGACAGAATCGGGCCATATGTGAACAATAAAATAATTAAAACAATAATTTTGCATATGACATAACATAGCTTAACACATAATGAAATGATAAAACTACTACCTCCCCCATCTTAAATCATTATATCCCTTAAAAGTGAATAATATCTACAACTTTAACCTTGAGTAATAAATAACTGAGTTTTTAATTTCTTCCTAAAATCAGTTATTTACTTCATCATGAAGAGGATATTAGTTGACAATTATGATGATAGAGGATGCTGCTGCTAGATGATAGAGAGGGAATTGAGGATAAAAGCGAGAGAGGATGATAATGATAACAATGGAAGAGAAGTGTGAACATGATAGAGGATGTGACAGAGAAGAAATTTAAGGTTCTCCAGGACCAAGCAGGAAGTCAGTCCTCACTTATGGGTGACGTCGGCGCCGACGGAGCCCTCGCGGAGCAATTTTCCCCAGCTTTCAAAGAAAGCCTTTGGGAATTGCAGCGCGCATGCGCGGTCCCCTTCCCGCCTAAGGGTGCCATCTTAGCCAGTCTTCTTTTTTCCGCGGAGCCCTACAGACGTCCCCGTCTTGTCCCCGCGAAAAAGTCGATATTTCTTCATTATTTTATTCTTTTTCCTTCGGTTCGATGCCGGTCTTTTTCCCGCCCGGACTCGCGACGCCGGTCACGAGTCCTCTTTCTTTTTTTCGGTTTTTCTGACTTAGTCAGCTTTCGTTTTCGATTTTTCCCTGGCAGCCCGGTCCTTTGACCTCGCAGGGGCCCTTTTTCCCCCGATGGCTGCCAGTGGGTTTAAGCGGTGTGGTCAGTGTGACCAAAATATGTCACTAACTGACACACACGACTTTTGCCTCCGCTGCCTGGGCCCGGATCATGAGGAACTGATCTGTGGGCCCTGCGGCAAAATGTCCTCAAAAGCGTTGAGAAGTCGGCGGCATCAGCGTGATAGAATCTTCGCTGACCCCAGCCGTACCCGGACCTCGTCGGAGGCCTCCGCGTCCAAAGGCTCCAGCTCGGACCGTCGCCGGAGTTCCTCCGACCGGGGTTCTCCCTCCGGGGACCATCGTCGGACGGTGAAACCCGCGAGGGCGGCGTCGGTGGACGCTCCTGGTTCCGCGAGGGCCAGGTCGCATAGCCCCGACAGCCGCCCCGGGTCCTTGGAGAAGGAACACCTCACGAAGCGACCTCGCCTGGAGTCGGAGATGCCTGCTCGGGTAAGTCCTGTGGTCCTTCTGGACTCGCCTCCGCGACAGCCGACGTCGGGCCCGACGCCGTCGGGGCCCGAGTCGGGGGCTGCTGGGTCACCTGAGCTCGGACTCAGGTTGACGGCCTTGGAGAGCAGACTGTCTGCCTTCATGGACCAGCAGCGGGCACTGCTCGCTGGCCTCGCTGGCGCCGCTGCCCCGACCGCCGGGACGTCGACGTCCAAGTCGACCCCGGAGACCGAGCCGATCCTCGAGTCGATGCGAACTCGAGTCGATCCTCGGTCGAGGTCACCCTCGGCCTCCCGTTCGGGACCGAGGTCGCCGACGCCGACTCCCTCGGCGTCGGGGCGGCAGGCGCCGCGCCCTGCCCGGGCCGACCCCACCGAGTCCTCGTCGGAGTCGGTCTGGGAGTCTGATGAGGAAGAGTCGCCTGATTCTTTCCGGACTCGGTGTCCCCTCGGACTCACCGGAGTCAGAGCCTCGGAAGCAGTCACCCCCGGAGGATGCCCGGTTCTCGGACTTCGTTAGGGATATGGCCAAGGCTTTGGCCTTCCCTGCGGACCCCAAGGAGGAGCCTCGAGCCGAAGAGCTCGACGCCCTCCAGTATGACTCTCCCGCAAGGGAACACTTTACTGTACCGGTTCCTCCTATGCTGGAACGACTACTCTTCCGCATGTGGGAGAGTCCGGCCTCCTCGCCGGTCCTGAGCAAGCGGGTCGATTCTATCTATCGAGTCCGCAAGAGCCCTGGCTTTCAAAAGGCACAGCTACCACACCATTCCATGGTAGTGGAATCGGCCATGCATCGTCTTAAGAGCCAGAAGATGCACCCCTCGGTGCCTCCTGGCAGGGAGGCCCGTAACCTGGATGGCCTTAGTAAGAAGTGTTTCCAGGGCTCTATGCTCGCATGTCGTGTCCAGACTTACCAGCTATACATGGGCATGTATCTCCGAGATCTGTCTAAAGAGCTAGAAGGATTCTACGCTGGTTTGTCCGAGGAACCATTGCGGAGTTTCCTTGCCTATTCCAATTGAATTCGTGAATTATCTAAGTTAATGTCCCGAGCAGCCTATGATGGCTTTGAAGCATCGGCTCGAGTGGCCGCAGCCGGCATCGGTGCCCGCCGACAGGCTTGGCTTCAGTCGTCGTCAGACCTTGAGCCCTGGGTGCAGGACAAGTTGGTCGATGTCCCCTGCCGAGGCGAAAACCTCTTTGGCAAGCCCATGGCGGAAAAGGCTGCACAAATTGAGACTGAGACTCTCACCAGGACCAGGCTTTCTAGGAAGACCTCCGCCCCTTCCCAGAAAAAGAAGGGCTCGGGGAAAAAGTCCTTTTACCCGAGGAAGGCGGCTGCCTACAAACAATACCCCCATTATCAGGCCCCTGCAGCTCCCCAACAGGGCCAGCAGGCCAAGGGACGGGGTAACGGGTCCCGTAGGCAGCAAGCCCCCAAGCCTGCACCACCAGCCCCTGCTCAGCAGGGTGGGGGTTTTTGACTCACTAAGCATAGCCTCTCCCCCCCCGCTGGTTCCTCCCAGCACCGGAGGCCGGCTGGTTCACTTCGCCCACAGGTGGTCCAGCATCACCGCAGATGCCTGGGTGCTTCAAGTCGTGCGAGAAGGCTATCTTCTCCACTTCCACCAGGTCCCTCCCTCCTATTTTCCGGGAGAACCTCCACGACCCCCTCTGCACAGGGAATTACTCCTTCAGGAGTTAGCAGGTCTTCTGCAGGAACAGGCGGTGGAACCGGTGCCACACCACCTGAGAGGTCAAGGCTTTTATTCCAGGTATTTTCTAATACCAAAGAGAACAGGGGCCTCAGACCCATCCTGGACTTGCGCAACCTCAACAAGTTTCTTGTGCGGGAGAAGTTCAAAATGCTTACCCTTGGAATCCTTCTGCCCTACCTCCAGCAGGGAGATTGGCTATGCTCCTTGGATCTAAAGGATGCCTACACGCACATCCTCATCCACCCAAGCCACCGCCAATACCTAAGGTTTGTGGTGACAGGAACTCATTACCAGTACAGAGTACTGCCCTTTGGCCTGTCCTCCGCACCGCGAGTCTTCACAAAATGTCTCGCGGTGGTGGCGGCCCATCTCCGGCTTCACGGCCTCTATGTCTTTCCGTACCTCGACGACTGGCTCATCAGAGCAGCGTCCGCTCGGGAGGTCACCAACGCCACACGCCGCACGGTGACTCTTCTGCAGCACTTGGGCTTTGTTATAAACTTCACAAAGTCCACTTTGCTCCCCTCGCAGGATCTCGAGTTCATCGGCTTCGCGACGGCCTTCTACCCGCAAATGCTACGCCCTTAAATGGCGTCGCTTTGCAGTCTGGTGTACCCAACAGTCTCAGGATCCCTTCTCCTGCCCGGTGTCGGTGATCTTGCAGTACTTGCTACACCTCTCTAATCTGGGACTTAAGTCCAACTCCGTCAAAGTTCACCTCAGTGCTCTTTCGGCACATCATGTGCCGGTGGACGGTAGACCTCTCTCCAGCGACCCTCTCGTAGCGAGGTTTCTCCGAGGTCTCCTTCTACTTAAACCACCTCTGCGCCCGCCAGCGCCTGACTGGGACCTGAATGTGGTTTTGCAGCGGATCACCTGTCCGCCTTTTGAACCTATGGCTACCTGTTCTCTCCGTTTTCTGTCTTGGAAAACACTGTTCTTGATAGCCCTCACTTCCGCTAGACGCGTAAGTGAATTGCAGGCCCTCGTGTCTGATCCCCCTTACACTCGGTTCTACAAAAATAGGGTAGTCCTACGGACTCACCCAAAATTTCTTCCTAAAGTGGTCTCCCCTTTTCACATCAATCAGGAGGTGGTACTTCCAACCTTCTTTCCCAGACCACACTCCAGCCGAGCTGAAACGGTCCTCCATACCCTGGACTGTAGAAGGGCTTTGAACTTCTACCTTGACCGTACGCGGGAGCACCGTAAAGCTGCTCAGCTTTTTGTGTCTTTTGACCCCAATAAATTGGGGCTCCCGGTCTCCAAGCGTACTCTGTCCGTCTGGGTTGCGGACTGTATCTCTTGGGCTTATGGGGCAGCCGGACTCTCCTTAGAAAGCCGAGTCACGGCTCATTGCGTTCGGGCAAAGGCTACGTCAGTGGCTTACCTCCGCTCTGTTCCGCTGGCAGACATCTGCCGGGCCGCTACTTGGTCTTCGAGCCAGACTTTTGCAGTCCATTACTGTCTCGAGAGGGAGTCCCGCAGGGACAGTGCTTTCGGACAGGCAGTCCTCCGTAATCTCTTTGAGGTCTGAGCAACTCCTACCCTCCATCCCGGATGTGGGCTACCGGTGGGTGACAATTCAGCGAAGATTCTTTCCTTCTGTGCTGCTGAGCTAGAGGGAGCTCATTTTTGTGCTTAGGGTCTCCGGTAGCCTTGAGCTTGGGAGTCCCATAAGTGAGGACTGACTTCCTGCTTGGTCCTGGAGAAAGCGTAGTTACTCACCTGTAACAGGTGTTCTCCAGGAGCAGCAGGAATCAGTCCTCACTACCCTCCCTCCTCCCCTTGGAGTTGCAATCATCTGCTTTAGTTTTTTTGCAAACTTTTATGCTGTCTTTTTTAGCTATGTCATCTGACTGGCTAAGATGGCACCCTTGGGCGGGAAGGGGACCGCGCATGCGCGCTGCAATTCCCAAAGGCTTTCTTTGAAAGCTGGGGAAAATTGCTCCGCGAGGGCTCCGTCGGCGCCGACGTCACCCATAAGTGAGGACTGATTCCTGCTGCTCCTGGAGAACACCTGTTACAGGTGAGTAACTACGCTATACAAGACAATAAGGATGATGGAGAAGGTGATAATAGAGGTTCCTTATCTTCCCTCCAGTCCAGTCCATTCCAGACGAGCAGGTTATCTCCTCCCATCAGCAGCTGAAGACTGAGCATGCCTAAACTTTGGTGATATCAGCACACATATACTTCCTGTACTACCCACCAAAGCCAGTATCTCAATCTTCAGCAGCTGGAGGGAGTCTGCCCAGTTCTGGACTGGACTGGATAGAGAGAGCTTGTGACTTTGGTTAGTTTCTTTGGCTTAGTGGTTTTGATTGATTTTTGGGAGGTGACGGAGCTAATCCGCCAAAGAGAAAAACCCCCCAGAGTAACTACATGAATAAAGGACCAAGGTTTCATCCCGGGCTGAACTCTTGAGTTGGATGCTTTTGGGGAGGCAGTGCTGAGAGCAGGCCAAGAGAGCTGGGGTCAGGCTTCCTGAGGGACAGGGATCATTAAGTCGGTCTGGTCCTACTTCTGGGGATATACCTTCGAGGGCGCCCAGGTTCCTTCCCCAAGAAATGGTAGAGCCAGCACTAACCTGGGAAGTCAGTTTGCTTTGTGCTGCTTGGTGTTTGCTGTGTAGTGTCAAGCAGCGTCGGGTCAGCAAGCACAGTGAGTGCAGCATGTTAGGCTGACAGTCAGATAATGCGGCACAAGTACTGAAGGGATTGGCCTCTCCGGGGGAGGGTGGACGATGTGGTGACCTATAGCATCCACGCCTAGCGGTGATCAAGGACACGGTAAGTTCAAGCCATTCTGAGGGCTCTCCTTTGAGTGTAGGGGCCATTTGTTAAGTGCCTTTTTTCTCCACGGCCGCTCCATTCTTCTTTTATTTTGGCATTAACATGCCACTGGTGAAGACCACGTGCGTGGCTTGTGGTGTACGCCATTCCAGCCTCTCGGCAGCGGGCATTTGTAAGGCTTGTGAGAGGGAGACCAGCTCTGCCAAGGAGGCTTTGGTAGATGGAGCTACGGTGTCGGGCGAGGAGGCTGTGGAGAAATGGCAGCACAGACCACAACATCCGATGCTTCTCCTGTGGTATTGGTAGGAGCGGAGGCCATTTTGGGGGCAGTGAGCCAGACACAGGCTGAAATGACTGACAAAACTGAAAAAACCTCATTCAACTATTCACCAATACAATCATGTGCAGTATGTTTGTCACAACATAGCCTCAGAATTAACCATTGGCACTAACACTTCTGGATATTATTTGATATTGCCAGACATGTGCTGGTATAACATCAATGGCTTATGTTAGATAGACCATGCCACATATCACTAGTTTTAAACAAAATCCAATTATAGAAAAATACTTAACTTGCGTGAAAACGTGATATGGCATGAGTCTCTTGAATGATTTTTTTGAAACGTTTTGAAACTTTTTCTTCGTGTTCTTCTTCAAAAAATAAAGCGTGTCCCAACGCCAACTCTTTATGAGGTGCCCGTGCGTTTCTCCATTCAGGGTTTCTCAAGGGACAATCACAAATGTGTTTCCTGAAAAAATCACATCGTGCGTGACTACAATATGTACTGACAGTTGTAAATATCTACCACATTGTTTAAAATATATGCATATAAATATGGCTCAAGTGGAAGAGATTTCTTATAACCTGAACACAGCGCAGCCCACAGTTCAATTCAGCTTTTCACCCTCCAGTCATCTGGATGATCTAATCACGCCGCGCATGCGGACTCGAAATCAAAGAACCATTTTTAAATGTCCCAATGGTGTTCTGCAATTGGCCAGAGGCTAAACACAAGCTGCCCAGTCAATGCTTAGATTTAGACCCCCTGGTTGTACTGTGGCCAGAGTATGAATCCACCATTGTTCTCTATAAATCAACAGTTGCTCACGTGTTTTTCCCAACGCAGCCCCCGTTACCATTTCAATACACCAACATCGTAGGTGGGTAAACGTGTGATGGAATGACAAACAGTGTTGAACAAGAGGAGCCTCTTTTCGGCAGCAGCGAAGCCGACTGGCATGTTCCTGCATGCGAACCCTAAAGGAACGGATAGTTTTTCCAATGTACAGTAAAGCACAAGGGCATTGGATAGCATAAACTACATAAGTGGATTCACAAGTGGTGGCATTCTTTAATTTATATGTAATGCCCTTGTGAGTAAACTGTATTCGTTCCAATGTAACATTGCAAATTGCACAATGTCCACATTTTTTGTGTCCCACTTCACAGTTTTCCAAAGGTAACCGTATAGCTGCCCGTAACTTCGTAGGGCTCAGATGTTCCTTTAAATTTCGACTGCGTTTCCATACGCAGTGGATCGACCTATCCTGTACCCCCGGCACTGCCTGAAGAATTGCACCGTGTCTTTTGAAAATGCGTTGTATGCCAGAACTAATAGGAGAGTAGGAAGCAATGAAGTTAATATTTAGATTCTCCCTGGACTGTGTTGTATGCATCTTCGGTGACAACAGTAAATCCCCATTGATATATAACACTCGCTGGTACGCTTGCTGTACTATAGGGCGGGGATACCCTCTGTCCATAAAATCCGTCTTCAAATTTTTTGACAGACGTTTATATACCTGTAGACTGGCACAATTTTGGCGATATCGTAAAAATTGAGACAGCGGGAGACTGTTCTTTAACTGGGGGGGATGGGCGCTGTCATAATGAAGAAAGGTGTTCCGGTCTATCGATTTCCGATAGAGGTACCCCAACCATTCTTTTCTCTTGTGATCTGTAGATCCAAATAGTGGATGCTGTGTTGTTGTACCTCACTAGTGAATCTAATGTGGACGTCTTGAAGATTTAACCACTGGAGAAAGGAACTTAAAGAGGATTCAGTGCCCCGCCACAGCATAAATACATCATCGATGTATCGATGCCAGGCCTTAATGTTAGTCAAATAGGGTGAGGAGGGAAAACAACGTTTCTCAAAAACCCCCATATAAAGATTGGCTATGGACGGGGCGCATGTGGCACCCATCGCCACCCCTGAAATTTGATGGTATATAACCCCTTGGAATTCAAAATAATTTCTGAAAAGAACTAAAGTTGTGAGGGCTTGTAAAAATTGCAACTTATGTGGTTTATGCTATCCAATGCCCTTGTGCTTTACTGTACATTGGAAAAACGATCCGTTCCTTTAGGGTTCGCATGCAGGAACATGCCAGTCGGCTTCGCTGCTGCCGAAAAGAGGCTCCTCTTGTTCAACACTGTTTGTCATTCCATCACACGTTTGCCCACCTACGATGTTGGTGTATTGAAATGGTAACGGGGGCTGCGTTGGGAAAAACACGTGAGCAACTGTTGATTTGTAGTGAACAATGGTGGATTCATACTCTGGCCACAGTACAACCAGGGGGTCTAAATCTAAGCATTGATTGGGCAGCTTGTGTTTAGCCTCTGGCCAATTGCAGAACGCCATTGGGACATTTAAAAATGGTTCTTTGGGGGGCGCTAGTGAGCCCGCTATCGAATGGCCGCATTTTAGTGGTGCTCCTTCCTAGGCCTCCTTTACCTTTCACTACCATCAGCATTTTATCTGTGATGTCCCCCAGTCTTACCCGATCTGATATGCTGTGAGCCGGGTGTCTCATACTGTGCCCTCTCGCGCTGCTCGGATCCCGGTGGAGTGATTTGCAGCCCGGTGCCGGAATCTCCCACGGCTGGCCTTACTGCCCCGTTCCCAGCTGCCGACGCTGCCCCGACTGCTCTCCTCGCACAGAGCTCTCTGTGCTGAGTCTATTGCACACCGCAGCTGGGCACATTGCTGCTTGGCGAAAGTGGGAGCGATCTGTGGCTGGGAGCCGAAGAGGAGAGGAGGATTGATGCCCCGGTGCCGATGCTATTTGGCTGACCTGCACTCCCTCTTGGAGATAGCGCTGATTGCATACGGAGGTGAGAGTGCCTGGGGCCTGACGTGGAGGAGCTTGGCGGCTGTCTGAGGTGGGTCTGACTGCACCGGCAGCCATTACCGCGTGGTCCTGGAACGCATGGTCATCTTTGCGTTCCAACTATAACAGCCGGGTCCCGACCACGGGGCCGATCTCTAGCGAATCAGCTGTTGCCTCCACAATCTGCTACATCCCCGGATCATACCACTGTACTCCGAGATCCACTTCTCAGCAGAGGGCTTGTTCCTGGCCCACTGACTTTTATGCATTGCTTCTTTGCTCTTGGGGACCTTCCAATGGCTGCAATCTCCCCTCACCTTTGCTAGCCTGGCCGTTGCAGCACAGATTCCATCGGGCTCACCCCCACTCGACACCTTGTGGACTCTGCTGCCTTGCAAAGACCTGGAGCTCCCTCTACTGACCAAGAGTGGAACTGAGTGGTTTCTTTATCCTTTTTTGTGATTTTGAGCTTTTGTGGTCCCATCACTCATACCCTCCGCCTGCTTCTCTGTCGCGGGCCACTGCTCACCCTTGGACTGCTGGACTGTTAAATCACCCCATGGCGGCTAAGGCTAGAAATCCCGAGGCCCGGGAGGGAATGCGATCCTCCCAACGGTTGCAGGGCAAGAGTGGCGCACCGACCAGCCCATCCAGTAAACAGCCCTCAGAAGGTTCTGATGATGAGACTACGAGTGAAATTGATTTGTGACCGGGTGCGCTGTCCTCGCATGCCCTACTTCAGCGAGAACTCCGAAGGGGCTTCGAGGATCTGGCAGGTGAATTTCGTTCCATGCGCGAGGAAGTGATGAGCACGATCGCGGATCTCCGGAGTGACATAAAAGACCTGGGCACACAAGTGGAAGAGGTCGAGACAAAAGTTGAGGACCACGATGGTGCCCTGGTGGATTTACAGTGTGCTATTGATAGGCAGCGTGCGCAAGCAATGGAGCTGACTTACAAAATTGATGACATTGAAAACCGCTCCCGACGCAATAATGTGCATTTTCGAGGAATCCCGGAAGCTGTGGGGGGCGGTGAAGACCTGCCGGTGGTGCTAAAAAATTTGATAGTAGAACTGCTACCGGCAGAGGAACTGGCTGCCCATGGATCTGGTATGGAAATTGAGCGAGTACATCGTGCCTTGGGAAAACCTCCTAATAATCAGCCTCGAGATGTCATCGCGAGATTTTTGCACTATACTGATGCTGAGCTCCTCATCCGACGGGGCCGGGAGAAAAAAACGGTCCGATTTCAGGATGCAGCGTGTCAGACGGCTGCCTGGGTGAGAATCTTCACACTCTTGGCAAGTGCATATATCTATATGATTTGCAAGGTATTGTGGGCAATGTAGTTCATTCACACCAGACACAGCTGCTGACAATAATTTAGTTGTGCTCTTGGGTAAAGCCAATAAGATATTTATTTATGGGGTTATTTCTCCCAACACAGATATGCTTGGTAGCACATAAATTAGGTTACTTGCTTTCAGTGTTAACTTGGAAAAACAAAGTCAAAATCAGGAAAACAACAAATGAAAAGCCACAAAGCAAGAAACAAACTGTTCTTTTCAGGTTAACTTCTGATTACTTCCCACATAGATACAGAAGTGATTCTCTCCTAGCTCACAAGCAATTAGGTAAGGCTTAATTGCTAGCAGTTACCAGCTGAAACCCCTTAGCTGGCTTGCTTTGTACTGTGTGGGTCAAATCCTGCTTCAGGAGCTTTTCTGAGTAGATTAAAGAACAAATTTGTATTTCTTTGTGATGGTTGCTGTACTTTATAACAGAAAGTTACCAACGGAGTTTAGATAGAGAAC
Organism: Ichthyophis bannanicus; assembly: GCA_033557465.1. Lineage (NCBI taxonomy): Eukaryota > Metazoa > Chordata > Amphibia > Gymnophiona > Ichthyophiidae > Ichthyophis > Ichthyophis bannanicus. Next base: position 130,817,048 of record CM066048.1, on the reverse strand, counting down.
AGTCCATATAAACAGGATCCTCATCTGCTATTATTCCCCCTTGTTCAACAAGCATGGGTTCAATATCATGGATTGGCACAGATGAATCTCTCAATGGAACATTTTCAGGAGAATACTTGTTTCCCTGCTGTCTTTCAAGGTTATAGCTAGGGCATAGATCAGTGTTCATACCTGAGCTTCCATTGCTGCTAGAGTTCCTCTCTATATAGCCTGGCCAGTATGTAGTCCAGTTCTTATGTCCAGCCTTCCAATCCAGATCCCTGGACACTGGATCTCTCTTCACATACCTTCTGGCATAGGTCTTAGGGTCCCTTCCACGTGCAGCCGTCTCCCTCACAGGTAGTGTCTGGTGATTCCTAGCTCTGCAGCACCATTCCTCTGGCTTTCTCCAGTCCAATGGTGTATGCTGGCCCTTGAAATGCCTCCCAGTATACGTACTGCTTTGGACTCTTCTAGACCTCTCAAAGGCTTTTCTCCTCTTTCTTCCAGAGGGTCTCTTTCCCTCTCTGTCCGTCCGGTTTGGCTTCTGCTTCTGATGATCCTTCAGATGAAACTGATGATCAAACTCAAGCTGATTCTCAGGATACTGAGGACAATTCTCTGGATATCCAAGGTGATCATGAAGATGGTCATCTGTAGAATAAACTCTACTCTTATTCTGCTTAGATGAGTGCTCCTCCCTAACACAGCACAGCTGTGCTGAATCAGGCCCTGCCCTTTGAGATGAGTGCTTAGGGATTACCTCATAGCCCTCCTGATTGAACACACGTTTCCCTACTTCAGCTCCTCTAATGGCTGTTGGAAACCTGGTGCATTCTGGGACTGGTAGTCTTTTATGGGAAAATTCTGTTTTCTTATTTCTACCAGAACTGACAGGTTGCTTGTTCAGAGTCACTTCACCTTTTCTATAGCTCCTTCCTGAGCTATGATAAGCTTCCTTATCACAAGCGGTAACAGTCTATCAGGACCTATCGGCGTTCACGCTAGCCCGTCGGAGGGAGATGAAACCAGTCACGACGGTCCTGAATAACAAAGGGATTCGCTATTCCTGGTCCTTTCCGTTCCAGATGAACTTCCTTTTGGGCAATAAAAAGATCTCCGTGAAAGACCATACCGAGGCTTGGAGAGCTCTGCGTCAGGCGGGCCTTGTAGAGGACAATGCGCTACCTCAACCCCCGCCCCCTAAGCCTCAACATTCAAAGTGGACTCAGGTGGGAAGGCCTGCCTGACTATCTCTGGAGCAGGAGTGATTGCCTTCCGGTCCAGGGGGGTTCTGTGCAAGGGTTGCTTGCCCAATCAAGTTTGATTGCCCAGTTTTTCCAGCTTTGCTGTTTTCCACCTCTGTTCTTGTTGAACTCTAGGTTCTTGATCTGGAAGGGATTTGAGTATTTGCTCAGTGCTGTAAGGGGAGGGGGGGGGAGGGGGTGTGATGCTGATATGTTAATGGGGCATTAATGGAATGTTATTTACTGGTGAGTGAATAATGGGGAAATGATATTACACCTTATGCTTGCATTTATGCTATCTGGGGGCCAGGACGCGGTTTAGTCTGGGGTCAGTTTAACCGTGTCCTGTTTTTTCCTTAACAGGCGGGTGGTACTGACGGGAGGGGGGGTGGGAATGGGTGGGCAATTTGCACAGCTAGGGGAGGGTAGGGGTTTGGGAGTGGGGAGGGGGGCCATGGTAGATCTTTTTGGGATAAGGAGTATGGGGGTAGGGGGGGCATATCTTCACAGACAGCCTGGTGGTTTAAGGGTGGTGGGATGTTCTTCTGGTTAGCCACACGGGTCTTGCTGGCGCTGCGGGGGTTGCCGGGCATGGACCAGAGGGGAGACAAAGGGCAGGGGGGGCCTGATGGTTGAATGTCAATGTTGCGACTGATCTCTTTGAATGTTAAGGGTCTCAATTCCCCTAGAAAACGATCTTTGCTGTTCTCGGAATTGAGAACCTTGAAAGGGGACATTGTGTTTCTATAGGAGACCCATCTCCGCGCTAGCAACCAGGGGTGGTTAAAACGTCATCCCTATAATGAGGTGTGGGTAGCTTCGGATGCGAATGGGCGGAAGAAGCGCGGTGTGGACCTGTTATTCCATCAGAGCCTATCTCTCTGGGTGGAGGAGGTTAAGAACGATACCCTGGGAAGGTGGCTTTTTGCGAACATCCGCTTGGAGGGTCATATATTAACTTTAGCTAACATTTATGCGCCTAATGAAGGACAGGGATCCTTCTTTACGCGGCTGAAGGCCTTGCTAGCTGACTTCGCGAAAGGCCCCATTATACTCGGCGGGGATTGTAATGCCCATCTGGTGCCTCATTTAGATTCCACGGGTAGTACTGGGAGGATGGGGGGTGGGCCCGGTAAGGCATTGCAGAAACTTTTGTTGGACCTCGGCCTGCGCGATATTTGGAGGGAGACTCATGCAGGGGAGAGAAGTTACACATATTATTCGCCTGTTCATCAGGTGCACGCACGCATAGATTACTTTTTGTTGGATCAGCGCCTGATGGATGAGAGGGTGGAGGCTGGCCATGGGGCCTTGACGTGGTCGGATCATGCCCCGTGCTGGTTTACCCTTCCGACGGACTTGTGCAGTGTGCACCAATGGCTTTGGCGACTTGATGTACGCTTCCTGCGGCGAAAGTGCGCTGTACAGGAACATGGCCGTTTCATAACTGAGTTTTTCGAGTTAAACGATTCTAGGGAAGACTCGTTCCCCATGGTCTGGGATGCCTTCAAGGCCACGGCTCGGGGTCAGCTTATTGTGGAAGCGGCTCGCACGCGGAAGGCTTGGAGACGGGAATACTGCCAACTACTGGGAAATTCTTCCCGGCTACGTTTAGAGCATGCCCGGACTGGCTCAAAACGGGTCTTGCGCCAGTGGCGGGTTGTCCGGGCTAATTTGGATGCATGTTTACAAAGAGAATTAGACAATAAACGGCGGAAATTGCGACAAACTTTTTATGAGCAGGGGAATAAGACAGGCTGCTTCCTTGCCTTATGTCTCCGGCAGCAGCAATCTATGAGGGTGGTTCGCGAGCTTCGAGATTCTGGGGGGCAGAAGAGGGTGCTTTCTCGGGAGATCCGTGATGTCTTTGCTTCGTTTCTGGAACAGTTGTATGAAGCTGAACCTTTTGATTTGACATGGGTGCAGGACTTCTTGCGAACGATTACTCTGCCATGGTTGACTGAATTAGATCGGGCTCAATTAGATACTGAACTCACAGTGGAGGAGGTGGATGTTGCCATCCGACGGCTGAAAACCGGGGGAGCGCCGGGTAATGATGGCCTTCCCGCGGAGTATTACAAAAAATTCCGTGTACAATTAATACCGACACTGGTAGTACTCTTTAATGAGGTTCTCCGGGGGGCACCTCTCCCCCCATCTCAACGTGAGGCTGTGATAGTAATGCTCCCTAAGCCAGGCAAGCCTCTGCAGGACGCGGCTTCGTACTGTCCCATTTCCCTACTAAATACAGACATCAAAATACTCGCTTCCGCATTGGCTGCGCGATTGAACCGGGCTCTCCCAACATTGGTACATCCGGACCAGGTTGGGTTTGTGCCGGGCCGCCAGGCGGCAGATAATATTCGGCGAATGTTGCAGGTTATTTACGCAGCGCAGCAAGACTCGCAATCGACCCTTGTGGTGGGGGTTGACGCCGAGAAGGCCTTCGACTGCGTTAGCTGGGGTTACCTTTGGTGCGTGTTAGATATGATGGGCTTTGGACCTAATTTCATCTGCTAGGTTCATAGCTTATATCAAGACCCTAAGGCGTGTGTCCGGGCAAATGGGGGCCAATCGAAAACTTTCTCACTGGAAAGAGGCACTCGACAGGGATGCCCTCTGTCGCCACTGCTGTTTGCCCTGGTGATGGAACCCTTGGCGCAAAGCTTTCGAGAACATCCGGGTATATGGGGCGTTCGCATGGGCCCCATGGATTACCAGATTGTGCTATTTGCGGATGATATCATATTATCTCTGGTGAAACCCGCTTCGTCCCTCTCTGCTGCTATGCAGCTCTTTGAGACCTTCTCCCGGGTATCTGGATTCAAAATCAATTACACTAAATCCGAAGTTCTTAATGTTGGGGTTTCAGAAGAGGTTTGTGAAGCGCTCAGACTCGCCTACCCCTTTCGCTGGGTGGCGGGTGCTCTACGCTATCTAGGTGTGAATATGACGGTGGAGTGGGCGGCGCTTTTTAAGGCCAACTATGAACCGCTCCTTCGGCAGGTTCGGCGAGATTTGGAGACCTGGAATAGCCTGACACTATCCTGGTTTGGGTGCATTGCGGTGGTTAAGATGGTGGTCGTTCCCAATTTCTTGTACCTCTTCCAGGTTCTTCCTATACCGTTGGCTCAGGGAATACTGACCACTTGGCAAACCATGCTCATGAAGTTTATATGGCAGTACCGTCGGCCGCATTCTCTATACCCGTACGTGCTCTGGGGGCATGGGGGCCCCTAATCTTCATTGGTACTATGCGGCGGCGCAGTGTCGTGCCGGGGTGGAGTGGATGATCGCGGATAGCTCCAAACGATGGGTGCAATTGGAAATGAATATTGCGGGGGGAGTGGGATTAGGGGATCGGTTGTGGCTTGGTCCCAAACTACGTAGTGGAAAGCGTTTAAGTAATCCCTACTCCTTCATACCCTCCGCTGCTGGGACCAATTCTTTTTGCCTCGCGGGATGGACCTGACCCCTCTGGCACCTATAGTGGACAATGCCTCGTTTCCCCCAGGGATGGCTGATCCGGTTTTCCGAACTTGGGGACATAAGGGCCTTAGTCGTGCTGGACAACTGTTTGATGAGGGTACGCTGCTACCATTTCGTACACTTCAGGAAGAATTTGACCTTCCAAATAATCACATCTTCCAATATACACAAGTGGCTCACTGGGTTCAGACTAGAACCGTTCGGCCTCATGTGGCCCGAGATTTGACAGATCTGGAGCGTTACTGCGAGGGATGCACTACCACAGAAGATCTTATAGCTACCTTGTATGCTCAGCTGCGGGAGCAGCAGCCGCGTTGTGGCAAGCATAGGGAACATTGGAACTCTGATCTGAACCTTCCTTATTCTGAGCAGCAGTGGGAACGGGTGGAGGGTAGACTGTGGAAGAGTTTGGTGGCAATTAATGTCCGTGAAACTAACTATAAACTACTATAATCGCTGGTACATGACTCCAGCGCGGATAGATCACGCTTATCCAGGGGTTTCGGGCTTGTGCTGGAGGAGATGTGGGCAGGAGGGTGCTTTGGAGCACATCTGGTGGTCTTGTCCTCGCGTCCGAACCTTTTGGAGGGGGATTCAAGCTCGTTTACAGCAACTTATTGGGGTGAGCATTCCATGGGATCCGGGTATTTTTCTTTTTGGGGTTGCGGTACCAGGGGCACGTAGCCCCCAGCTGGCTTTGCTACGCCATGGTCTGAACGCAGCTCGGATATCTATAGCCTTTGCCTGGAAACAGGTTCTCCCACTGTCTTTTTCTGTCTGGTTAGAATGGATGTGGGACACATACACAATGGAGCGCGGGGTGGCTGCCGGTAGGATGCGTTTGACATGCTTTGAGCAGGTGTGGGAACCCTTTGTCCTACATTACGGTTCCGGATTGCTTTAGTGCGCTGTACGTCCTGGAAGCATGCGGGTCACATGCTGTGCCACGCGATGCTCTTCTGGAGAACTGCCTTTTGCTCTATGGGTGCTGAATGGCTGCCTTGCTTTCCTTAGTATTGGGTGGTAGTGGGTGGGGGGGGAGGAAGCGATAGGTTTGGTTAGGGTGTTTGGGGGATGGGAGGGGGTGCTAGAAGGTGCGGGGTTGATGTTCCATTTGGGGGTGCTTTTTGTGGTTTAACGATGGGTGGGGGGGTGGGAGAAGAGGGGAGGGGGAAGAGTAGCACTTCATAACACAAAAACAAAAGAAGGCGTTTCGTTGGCTTGCCTTGTGTTTCTTGTTTGTTTGTGACTTTGGCTTTATTGCCTTTTGAAGCTGTACTATGCTTATGGTTTATGTTTTTCTGTACTCCATGGCTGCCTTTCAATAAAAAAGAAATTAAAAAAATGGTTCTTTGATTTCGAGTCCGCATGCGCGGCGTGGTTAGATCATCCAGATGACTGGAGGGTGAAAAGCTGAATTGAACTGTGGGCTGCACTGTGTTCAGGTTATAAGAAATCTCTTCCACTTGAGCCATATTTATATGCATATATTTTAAACAATGTGGTAGATATTTACAACTGTCAGTACATATTGTAGTCACGCATGATGTGATTTTTTCAGGAAACACATTTGTGATTGTCCCTTGAGAAACCCTGAATGGAGACACGCACGGGCGCCTCATAAAGAGTTGGCGTTGGGACACGCTTTATTTTTTGAAGAAGAACACGAAGAAAAAGTTTCAAAAAGTTTCAAAAAAATCGTTCAAGAGACTCATGCCATATCACGTTTTCACGCAAGTTAAGTATTTTTCTATAATTGGATTTTGTTTAAAACTAGTGATATGTGACATGGTCTAACATAAGCCATTGATGTTATACCGGCACATGTCTGGCAATATCAAATAATATCCAGAAGTGTTAGTGCCAATGGTTAATTCTGAGGCTATGTTGTGACAAACATACTGCACACGATTGTATTGGTGAATAGTTGAATGAGTTTTTTTCAGTTTTGATACAGCATTCATTCACATAAATTGACCTAGTTTGGATTTAGTAACTTTATGAAATGACTGACAGGCAAGATCTGTTTTTTCAGTCCCTGCTTATGGGTGATTCATTGGAGGAAAGAGAGGCTTCTGGCTCCTTAGAGCCATTTTCCCCAGAATTTGAGCTGCTCCTGCACTGGGCCTATTGCCTAGAGCAGGGAACAGGGGGGCCAGCAGCAGGAGCCGAAGCATCACGCCAGAAGGTGGGGTTGGAGGCATTGGCCTCCCTTCAAAGGCTGAGGGACACGGTGGAGTTGGAACTCTGGGAGGACCCCCAGGCTGGGCTCTCCAACACTTTGGAAGATCTCTTGGAGGGCACTTTGGACTTACTGGTGGAGGGTTCTCCTGAGAATCCGGAGGAAGGGGTGGTCCCATCTGGGGAGGACCTAAATGTGTTCTGCGTCTTCTACAGGGAAGAGTTGCCTGCTTTCATCATGCATTTGTGGCGGTTTTGAATATCGTCCCTACGGCACAGGCCAACAAGGAGCCCTTGGAGAATCCCTTGTTGCAGAGCCTCCATAAGCCTCAGATGGCCTTCCCAGTGCACAGGGTCATCAGACGCATGATGAAGGCCAAGTGGGAAATGACAGAGGCGGGGCTGTGGGGGAGCAGAGCAATGGCCCAACTGTACCCACTGCCAGATCAGGATAAAGAGCAGCTGAGATCTCCAAAGGTGGATATGGCGGTGTCTGCGGTCACAAAGAAGATGACTATTCCTGTTGAGGGGGGCCACCCTGAAGGACCCTAGGACAAGAAACTTGAGGCGTTGTTTAATCAGGCGTTAGAGGTCTGTAAAGTCAAGGCATTGATATCAGTCTGTGGGGGCCTACGTCTCCCGAGGGTGTCTGCGTTGGGCACATCTCCTTCCAGAGCTGGAGGGGCATTCGCAGCAAGCCGGTTCAGAGGCGACTCGCCTGGAGTCGGGGACAGCCTTCTTAGCATATGCCTTCTACGACTTGATCAGGGCTTTGTCTAAGGCCATGACCTCAGTCATTGTGGCGTGGCGTCTCTTGTGGCTGCACAATTGGGCAGCAGATGTTTCTTCTAAGACTTCCCTTTAAGGGCAAGCTCCTCTTTGGGGAAGCTTTGGAAAATTTTGTGAAGGAATTAGGGGAATCCAAGGGTTCCAAGCTCCCAGAAGATAAGCCGAAGGTGACCAAGGGACAAGCACCGGCTAGGGACCAGCCACGGGATTTTCAGTGTTTCCAGGTGGTTTGTTTTTCCCCCTTTCAGAGAGTACAATATCCAGGCAGGAGCCAATTCTTTTGAGGTGGTTGGAGGGGGGTTGGCAAGGGCTACTACGCTGCCAGTTTAAGTTTAAAACCCAGCAGAGAGCTTTCAGTTTAAATTCAGAGAGCTTTCAGTTTAAATTTAAAACTCAGCAGAGAGCTGCTAGTTTAAATTTAATACTCAGTCAGGGTCTAGTATCAGCAAAGAGCTTTAATTTAAATTAAATCAGAGTATAACTTAGCATAAAAGGAAAAACAGGGTCAGTATTCTTTGAGAAATAAATTGTTTCTAGAGACCTTTACAAAGAGGCCTTCTAGATAGGGGGCAAGAGACCTGTGAAATTGTTTTAAATAGGTGTTAAAGCCAAGTGACAGATCAAAGGGGCATTTTGAAAGACTCCCTCTATCAAAGCAAGGGCTGTGTGAATCACCCAGGAAACTGGTCATAGATTACCTTAGAAACACAGGACAGGGTAATGTATAGCAGCCAGCTTTTAATAAATTTCCCTCCCACCCACCCTTGGGATAATCATAGCTTTATAGGTACTTAAACCTCTTAAAGGGAAGGAGGTGCCATATTTACTCTCAGATGCAGCTGTTTATCCTCATCAGGCATACATTAAGGACCTGAGATTAATTAATATTGAGGTGAACAAAGTCCATTAAACATATTAGGTATAGTTTTATTAGTATAAGTATCCCCAGCAAACCTAAGTAAACAAATACCTAAACAAAACCTTAAAACTAAGTTGCAGACAGCAGTCCAGCAGCGAGATGGGGGCTTTCCATTCTTTTGAATTGCATGTCACATGTATGATTTTCTCCCAGTTGGTGAGGGGTCTTACGTGTGCACTAGGTGCATGGAGCTCTGATCTCTTAGAGAACGAGTCCAATCTCTGGAGGCTAGAGTAGCAGACCTGGAGGACATAAGGAAGACAGGGACGTAGTACTGAAGTCCCACCTCCAGTCTGGTACCCTCCCTGTTGCCATGGAGGAGAGAGGTCATGTGACAGAAGATTATCAACCTAGAGTGATAGGAAGTGATCCTGAAGCTAGGACCTGTCCTCCAGGTGATGTAAAACCCTCACACCGAAGAGATTTCTCAAGGGCAATGTGCCCATGAGCGAAGGGTTAGGACTGCTGTTATAGTTGGTGATTATTAGGCATGTAGATAGCTGAGTGGCTGGTGGATGTGAGTATCACCTAGTAACATGCCTGCCTGGTACAAAGGTAGCAGACCTCATGCGCCACCTAGGCAAGGTCTTAGACTGTGCTCGGGAGGAGTCTGCTGTTTGGAACATGCCAGTACCAATGATATAGGAAAGTGTGGTAGGGAGGATCTGGAGGCCAGATTTAGGCTTTTAGGTAGGAAGTTGAAATCCAGAACTTCCAGGGTAGCATGCACTGAAATGCCTCCTGTTCTAAGTGCAGGATCCAAAAGGCAGGCAGAGCTCCGGAGTCTCAATGTGTAGATGAGACGATGGTGCAAGGATGAGGGTTTTGAATTTGTTAGGAACTGGGAAACATTCTGGGGAAAGGAGGGGCTTTCCCGAAGGGATGGGCTGCACCTTTACTGGGATGGAACCAGGCTGCTGGCATTAAACTTTAAAAAGGAGAAAGAGCAGCTTTTAAACTAAATAATAGGGGAAAGTCGACAATTGCCCACGAGCACATGGTTTGGAACAATGGGGCTTGTTTACAAAGCCGCGGTAGCGGTTTGCGATCGTAATCGGAGCCGCGGCCCCATTGATTTCAATGGGGCCGCGGCTGCGATCGCGATCGCGAACCACTACCGCGGCTTTGTAAACAAGCCCCAATGTGTCCTTGAAGAATACTAGCAAAAGACTGAAGCTAGTAGGGCATATCAACAGATAGGTTCCAATAAATACAAAAGTAACCTAAATGCCCTTGAGTACAGAGCAGCCAGAGCTTAAAGATTCCAAATTACCCTTACTTACCGATCACCAGATTAATGTGAATAAAATACAGCCTCTAAAATGCTTGTATGCAAATGCTACAAGTCTAAAAAAATAAAATGCCAGAGTTAGACTATATAGCACTAAATAAGAGGTTAGATATGATTGGTATCTCAGAGACATTGTGGAAGGAGGACAACCAGTGGGAAACTATGATATCTGGGTTCAAGCTGTATCGTAATGATAGAGCAGATCAAATTGGTGGAGGGGTTGCACTCTATGTTAGAGAGGGCATTGAGACACAAAGGATTAAAAGGTTTTGCAGGAAACAAAATTTGCTGTAGAATCTCTATAGATTGAAATTCCATGTAAAAAGGGGAAGGGGAAGGCGATCACTGTGGGGGTGTACTATTGATCGCCTGGCCAGAATGAACAAATGGATGTTGAAATGCTCAAAGAATTCAGGGAAGCTAACAAAAATTACAACACAGTAATAATAATGGGTGATTTCAATTATCTCGGTATCAACTGGGTCAGTGTCATGGCAGGACATGCTAGGGAGGTAAAGTTTCTAGATGAAATAAATGACTGCTTCTTGGAGCAGCTAGTTCATGAACCGACCAGAGGGAAAACCATTTTGGACCTAGTCCTTAGTGGATCACAAGAGATAAGAGTGTTGGGGCCACTTGGCATTAATGATCATAGCATGATCGTGTTTGATTTAATAAATGGAGGAAGGATGTCAAGGAAATCCACAGTACTACCTTTTAACTTTCAAAAGGGAGACTATGATAAAATGAGGAAAATTGTTAAGAATAAACTAAAAGGAACAGTTGCAAAGATTAAAGATTTACATCAAGCATGGGTATTGTTTACAAATACTATCTTGGAAGCTTAGACCTGCTGTATTCCACGCTTTGAAAAGTGGAAGGAAGTCCAAAAAACTGCCAGCATTCTTTAACGGTGAAGTCAGATAGGCTGTTGTTGCCAAATAAAAAGCATCTTTTATGAAATGGAAAAAGGAGCCAAATGATGAAAACTGGAAACAACATAAGCACTGGCAAGTTAGAAGCAAGGCATTGATAAGGCAGGCAAAGAAACAGAATTTGGGAAGAAGCTTGTTGTGGAAGCAAAAACACATAAGACTATTTCAAGTACATTCATAGCAAAACACCTGTGAGAGAGTCAGTTGGACTATTAGGTGATAGAGGGATATAAGGGGCACTAAGAGGGAACAAGGCCATAGCAAAGAGACTGAATGAATTCTTTGCTTCACTCTTTACTGAGGAAGATGTAGGGATGTTACTCATAACTGAAAAGGTATTTAAAGGTGATGCCGCTGAAGAATTGAAAGAAATATTAATGCACCGGGAAGATGTATTACAACTATTTGATAAACTGAACAGCAGCAAATCACCTGGACTGGATGGTATACATCCAAGGTTGTTGAAAGAACTGAAATATGAGATTGCAGACCTACTATTAGTAATCTGTGAACTATCATTAAAATAATCTGTAATACCTGAAGATTGAAGGATGGCCAATATAACACCAATTTTTAAAAAGGGTTCCAGGGTTGATCCGGGAAACTACAGACCGGTGAGCCTGATGTCAGTACCAGGAAAAATAATAGAAACCATTATAAAAAGAATAAAATTACTAAACATGTACATAAGAACATAAGATATGCCATACTGGGTCAGACCAAGGTCCATCAAGCCCAGTATCCTGTTTCCAACAGTGGCCAATCTAGGTCATACGTACCTAGCAGTTCCCCCAAAAGACACAGGTTCCACAATGCTTGTACTGGGTCAAGCATTGATATCCTGGGTCCCTTCTTAATAATGGTTTATGGACTTTTCCTCCAGGAACTTGTCCAAACCTTTTTTAAACCCAGCTACACTAACAGCCTTCACTACATCCTCCGGTAACAAATTCCAGAGTTTGATTACACGTTGAGTGAAAAAATATTTTCTTTTATTAGTCTTAAATAGTTTACCCTGTAGCTTCATTGCATGTCCCCTAGTCTGTCTATATTCTGATAACGTAAACAATCGATCTACGTTTACCCGTTCCACTCCGTTCATTAATTTATAGACGTCTATCATATCTCCCCTCAGCCTTCTCTCTTTTCCAGGTTAAAGAGCCCTAACCTTATTAGCCTTTCTTCATAGGAGTATCCTTCCATCCCCTTTACCATTTTGGTGGCTCTTCTCTGAACCTTTTCTAATAACGCTATATCCTTTTTAAGATACGGCGACCAGAATTGCACACAATATTCAAGGTGCGGTCTCACCATGGAATGATATAGAGGCATTATAATATCTTTTGTTTTATTTTCCATTCCTTTCCTTATCATACCTAGCATTCTATTTGCTCTCTTGGCTGCCGTTGCACACTGGGCCAAGGGTTTTAACATGTTATCCACAATGACGCCTAAATCTTTTTCCTGTGTGGTGGTTCCTAAAGTGGAACTTTGCATCGTGTAACCATAGTTTGGGTTGTTCTTCCCTTGGTGCATAACTTTGCACTTGTCCACATTAAATTTCATCTGCCATTTTAATGCCCAGTCTTCCAATTTATCAAGATCCTCTTGCAATTTTCCACAATCCTCTTGGGTTTTAACAACTTTAAATAGTTTTGTGTCATCTGCAAATTTGATAACCTCACTCGTTATTCCACTTTCCAGGTCATTTATGAATATGTCAAAAAGCAGAGGACCCAGCACAGATCCCTGGGGTATACCACTATTCACCTTTCTCCGTTGGGAAAATTGGCCATTTAGCCCTACCCTCTGCTTTCTATCTTTTAACCAGTTCCTGATCCACAGTAGTACACTGCCTCCTATCCCATGACTCTTTAGTTTTGCCAAAAGTCTCTGATGAGGGACCTTGTCAAAGGCTTTCTGAAAGTCCAGATACACTATATCAACCGACTCACCTTTGTCCACCTGTTTATTCACACCTTCAAAAAAACATAACAGATTAGTAAGGCAAGATCTTCCTTGTCGAAAGCCATGTTGGCTGTCTCCCATTAGGCCATGACTATCTAAATGCTGAATAATTTTATTCTTTATGATGGTTTCTACCATTTTTCCCGGTACTGACGTCAAGCTCACCGGTCTGTAGTTTCCCGGATCACCCCTGGAACCCTTTTTAAAAATTGGTGTTACATTGGCTATCCTCCAATCTTCAGGAATTAGAGATGATTTTAATGATAGTTCAGAGATTACTAATAGCAGGTCTGCAATCTCATATTTCAGTTCTTTCAACACCCTTGGATGTATACCATCCGGCCCAGGTGATTTGCTACTCTTCAGTTTATCTAATAGTTGTAATACATCTTCCCGATGTATCGATATTTCCTTCAACTCTTCTGCACATTTAAATACCACTTCAGTCATGGGTAACATCCCTATATCTTCATCAGTAAAGACCGAAGCAAAGAATTCATTCAGTCTCTCTGCTATCGCCTTGTCACCTCTTAGTGCCCCTTTAACGTCTCTATCATCTAATGGACCAACTGACTCTCTCACAGGTTTTTTGCTGCGAATGTACTTGAAAAAATCTTTATTTCGCGTTTTTGCTAACGCAGCAAGCTTCTTCTCAAATTCTTCCTTTGCCTGCTTTATTAATGCCTTGCATTTGACTTGCCAGTGCTTGTGCTGTTTCCAGGTTTCGTCGTTTGGCTCTTTTTTCCATTTCCTGAAAGATGCTTTTTTGGCAACAACAGCCTCTCTGACCTCACCTTTAAACCATGCTGGCAGTTTTTTTGACTTCCTTCCACTTTTCTTAAAGCATGGAATAAAGCTGGCTTGGGCTTCCAAGATAGTATTTTTAAACAACACCCAAGCTTGATGTAAGTCTTTAACCTTTGCAACTGCTCCTTTTAGTTTTTTCTTAACTGTTTTCCTCATTTTATCATAGTCTCCCTTTCGAAAGTTAAAAGGTAGTACTGTGGATTTCCTTACTATCCCTCCTCCACTAATTAAATCAAAGGCGATCATGTTATGATCACTATTGCCAAGTGGCCCCAACACCATTATCTCTTGCACTACATCTGGTGTTCCACTAAGGACTAGGTCTAATATTGCTTCCCCTCTGGTTGGTTCATGAACCAGCTGCTCCAAGAAGCAGTCATTTATTTCATCTAGGAACTTTATCTCCCTAGCATGTCCTGCCGTGACACTGACCCAGTCGATACCGGGGTAATTGAAATCACCCATTATTATTACTGCACTGTAACGTTTGCTAGCTTCCTTGATTTCTTTGAGCATTTCATCATCCATTTGTTCATTCTGGCCAGGCGGACGATAGTACACCCCCACTGCCATCGCCTTCCCCTTTTTACATGGAATTTCAATCCATAGAGATTTTACAGCAAATTTTGTTTCCTGCAAAACTTTAATCCTTTCTGACTCAATGCCCTCTCTAACATAGAGTGCAACCCCTCCACCAATTTGATCAGCTCTATCATTACGATACAGTTTGTACCCAGGTATCACAGTGTCCCACTGGTTGTCCTCCTTCCACCATGTCTCTGATATTTCCAATCATATCTAACCTCTCGTTTAGTGCTATATATTCTAACTCTCCCATCTTGTTTTGTAGACTTCTAGCATTTGCATACAAGCATTTTAGAGACTGTATTTTATTCATATTAATTTGGTTATTGGTAGAAATGGGTAATTTGGGATCTTTAAGCTCTGTCTGCTCCATACTTGAGGGCATTTGGGCTACTTTACTCTTTTTTGGAACCTCTCTGCTTTTTGTAGTATCTTTCAAGGATACATTCTTCTGAACCATGCGCTCTTGGGCAACTGTCGGCTTTCCCCTATCATCTAGTTTAAAAGCTGCTCTATCTCCTTTTTAAAGGTTAATGCCAGCAGCCTGGTTCCATCCCGGTTAAGGTGAAGCCCATCCCTTCGGAAGAGCCCCTCCTTTCCCCAGAATGTTCCCCAGTTCCTAACAAATCCAAACCCCTCATCTCTGCACCATTGTCTCATCCACGCATTGAGACTCCGGAGCTCTGCCTGCCTTTTGGGTCCTGCGCGTGGAACGGGAAGCATTTCGGAGAACGCTACCCTGGAAGTTCTGGATTTCAACTTCCTACCTAAAAGCCTAAATTTAGCTTCCAGAACCTCCCTACCACATTTTCCTATGTCATTGGTACCGACATGTACCAAGACAGCAGACTCCTCCCCAGCACTATCTAAGACCTTATCTAGGTGGCGCGTGAGGTCCGCTACCTTCGCACCAGACAGGCATGTTACCAGGCGATCCTCACGTCCACCAGCCACCCAGCTATCTACATGCCTAATGATCGAATCACCAACTATAACTGCTGTCCCAACCCTTCCCTCATGGGCACATGGCCCTGGAGAAACTTCCTCGGTGCGAGAGGGGTTTACATCACCTGGAGGACAGGTCCTAGTTACAGGATCACTTCCTGCCACACCAGGGTGATGCTCTCCTGTCATGTGACCTCTCTCCTCCATGGCAACAGGGATGCTGCCAGACTGGAGGTGGGATTTCAGGACTATATCCCTGTAGGTCTCGTCTATGTACCTCTCTGTCTGTCTTATGTTTTCCAAGTCTGCTTCTCTAGCCTCTAGAGAATGGACTTGTTCCCTGAGAGCAAAGAGCTCCTTGCACCTAGTGCACACGTAAGACCTCTCACCAACTGGGAGAAAATCATACATGTGACACTCAATGCAAAAGACTGGAAATCCCACATCCCGCTGCTGGACTGCTGTCTGCATCTTAGTTTTAAGTTTGTGTTTAGATCTTTAAGTTCTTTATGTACTAAAGGGTGCTATGGATATTTATACCAATAAAACTGTACCTAATAAGTTTAATATACCTTGTTCACCTGAAGCTTAATTAATCTCAGGTCCTTAGTGTATGACTGATTTGGGTAACGAGCTTCACCTGAGAGCACCTCCTGTCTTTTAAGATGTGCAAGTACCTATAAAGCTGTGATTACCCCAGGGGTGGGTGGGCGTGGGGAGGGAGGGAGGGATATAACACTTATTAAAAGAGGGCTGCTACACAGTACCCTGTCCTGTGCTGCTGAGGTAAGCTATATTCTGATTTGATTTAAATTATAGCTCTTTGCTGCTGCTAGGCTCTAACCTATTATGAAATGTAAACTACAAGCTCTCTGCTGGATTCTAAATTTAACCAGAAAGCTCTCTTCTGTGTTTTAAATTGAATCTAAAAGTACTTTGCTGATGCTAGGCCCTGAGTGACTATGAAATTTAAACTACAGCTCTCTACTGGGTATGAAAGGTAACTAGAAAGTTCTCTTCTGTGTTTTAAATTGAATCTTAAACTGCTGCTACTAGGCCCTGACTGATTTAACAAAAAACAGTGGGTTCACAGATTAAAGAAAAAAAAAATTCCTTTCAGAAAAATTCCCAGAAGTATATACTCACAATTGCAGATTTCTCTCCAGAAGTAACAGCCCCCCTTTCTAGTCCTTCAAGATAGATTGTAGATAGTCATGGCTTAATGGGAGACAGCCAACATGGCTTTAGCCAAGGAAGGTCTTGTCTTACTAATCTGTTATGTTTTTTTCAAGGTGTGAATAAACAGGTAGTCAAAGGTGAGTCAGTTGATATAGTGTATCTGGGTTTTCAGAAATTCTGCCTTTGACAAGGTCCCTTATCAGAGACTCTTGGCGAAATTAAAACGTCATGGAATAGGAGACAGTGTACTATTGTGGATCAGGAACTGGTTAAAAGATAGAAAGCAGAGAGTAGAGCTAAATGGCCAATTTCCCAATGGAGAAAGGTGAATAGTGGAGCACCACAGGGATCTGTGCTGGGTCCACTTTTTCTTAACATATTTGTAAATGACCTGGAAATGGGAATAACGAGTGAGGTAATCAAATTTGCAGATGAGACAAAATTATTCAAAGTTGTTAAAACCCAAGAGGATTGTGAAAAATTGCAAGAGGACCTTGATAAATTGGAAGACTGGGCATCCAAATGGCAGATGAAATTTAATGTGGACAAGTGCAAAGTTATGCACCTAGGAAAGAAAAACCCAAACCTGATTACATGATACAAGGTTCCACATTAGAAACCACCACCCAGGAAAAAGATTTAGGTATCATAGTGGATAACATATTAAAACCCTTTGCCCAGTGTGCAGCAGCAGCCAAGAAAGCAAATAGAATGCTAGGGATCACAAGGAAAGGAATGGAGAATAAAACAAAGGATATTATTATGCCTCTGTATCGTTCCATGGTGTGACCGCACCTTGAATATTGTGTGCATTTCTGGTCACCGTATCTTAAAAAGGATATAGCGTTATTAGAAAAGGTACAGAGAAGAGCCACCAAAATGGTAAAGGGAATGGAAGGATACCCCTATGAATAGAGGCTAAAAAGGTTAGGGCTCTTCAACCTGGAAAAGAGATGGCTGAGGGGAGATAGAAGTCTATAAATTAATAAATGGAGTGGAACGGGTAAACCAAGATCAATTATTTATGCCATCAAAATATAGAAAGCCTAGGGGACATGCAATGAAGCTACAGTGTAACCTATTTAAGACTATTAAGAGAAAATATTTTTTCACTCAAAGTGTAATCAATTTATTGATGGAGGATGTAGTAAAAGCTGTTAGTATAGCCGGGTTTAAAAAAGTTTTGGACAACTTCATAAGAACATAGCAAATGCCATACTGGGTCAGACCAAGGTCCATCAAGCCCAGTATCCTGTTTCCAACAGTGGCCAATCTAGGTCATACTTACCTAGCAGTTTCCCCAAAAGACACACGTTCCACAATGCTTGTATTGGGTCAAGCATTGATATCCTGGGTCCCTTTTTAATAATGGTTTATGGACCTTTCCTCCAGGAACTTGTCCAAACCTTTTTTAAACCCAGCTACACTAACAGCCTTTACTACATCCTCCGGTAACATATTCCAGAGTTTGATTACACGTTGAGTGAAAAAATATTTTCTCTTATTTGTCTTAAATAGTTTACCCTGTAGCTTTATTGCATGTCCCCTAGTCTTTCTATATTCTGATAACATAAACAATCGATCTACGTTTACCCGTTCCACTCCGTTCATTAATTTATAAACCTCTATCATATCTCCCCTCAGCCATCTCTTTTCCAGGTTAAAGAGCCCTAACCTTTTTAGCCTTTCTTCATAGGGGTATCCTTCCATCCCCTTTACCATTTTGCTTGCTCTTCTCTGAACCTTTTCAAATAACGCTATAGCCTTTTTAAGATACGGCGACTAGAATTGCACAAAGTATTCAAGGTTAGGAGGAAAGGTCCATAAACCATTATTAAAGAGGATCTGGGAAATCCATTGCTTGCCCCAATACAAGCATTGTGGAATCTGTGTCTTTTGGGGAAACTGCTTAGTACTTATGACCTAGATTGGCCACTATTGGAAAAAAGATACTGAGCTTGATGAACCTTGGTCTGACCCAGTATGGCATATCTTATGTTCTTATGTTCACTCTCGTGGCCACAAAAAGCCCCAATCAAGTGAGGGGGCCCCAGAGCAGGGTGGAGGCATTGGTCGGGGCATCTCCAACGGTTTCTGCGTACTTCGGCCCATATTGCCTCTGACCAGTGGGTGCTGGAGATGAGAAGAGAGGGATACGCATTGGAGTTCATGTGCTTGCTATCAGACACTTTCATGTTATCCCCTTGCAGGGCCCTGGAGAAGTCCTAGATGGTCCGGGAGACACTTCAGTGGCTGTTGCAATTAGAAGCCATGGTCCCAGTGCCTGGAGATCAATACAGCGCAGATTGATACTCGATCTACTTTGTGATTACCAAAACGGAGGGCTCTTTCTGGCCTATCCTGGATCTGAAGCATGTGAACATGTTTCTATGGGTCCTGCATTTCCGCATGGAAATTGTGCCTTTATGTGAGGGAAAATTCCTCACATCAATGGATCTAGTGGAGGCCTACCTGCACATTCCAATATGGATGGAACATCAATGGTTTCTCCGGTTTGCTTTGCCATGGGGCATTTTCAGTTTCTGGTGTTGCCATTTGGACTTGCCATGGTGCCTTGGACGTTTACCAAGGTGATGATTGTCATGGTGATGGCTTTTCTTTGGGAAGGGGTGACGGTGCATTCATATCTTGATGACTGGCTGACCGAGGAGATCTAGAAAGCCACCCAGCTTGTGGTATCATGCTTACAGTGGCTGGGTTGGGTGATCAACTTTGCCAAGAACCACCTACAGCCCTCACAGAATTTGGTGCACCTGAGGGCATGGTTCCAGATGGCTCAATGCTGCGCCACATTGCCCAAGGAAAGGATAAAGTTGCAGCTCCAGGTTCACCAATTTTTGTTGTTGACAGGTCTCACGGCGTGGTATTACTTTCAGCTGTTGGGGTGGATGGCAGCAACGTTGGAACTGGTTCCTTGGGCGCATCCACACATGCAGCCACTGCAGAGAGCTTTGCTGGCACACTGGTCGCCGCAAAGTCAGGAGTTGTTGACTGTGCTGGAGTGTCCGAAGGTCACCCAAGTGGCTCTCAACTGGTGGCTGAATCAGAGGAACAAGGAGAGAGATTGGTCCATAAATCATTTGGAGAGGAGAGCGGATTTCCTGGCACTACAATACTCTCGCCTCCCCCAACATTTCCTGTCAGAGAGGGCAGGATGCAGTTGGCCTAGAGTATGCACAGATATTTATTTTTTTTTTTTACTGCTTTATCATTTTGCCAAAGTAGTTTACATTGTAACTTAAACATAGTAATATACATTAAACAGGGACATTAAGAACTTGGATTCTTCTGAAGTAATGGGAGGGTTAAGTGGCCACAAGGAGTGCTAGTGGGAATTGAACCCTGGTTGCTTGGTTCCCAAGCCAGTGCTCTAACCATTAGGCTACTCCTCCACTCCAAAACAGACTGAAGGCAGGTCCCTTCAGAGACCCAAGGGCCCCAGTGTCACACACCCCCAATCCGACCCCTCTTGTCAGGCCTGGAACAGAGCAGAAAACAGTCCTCTTAATCCAGCTCCTCATTTCCTGTTGTTCCTACCTATGGCCTATCTCCTTCCCTGGATCCCCATTTCCATGTCCTTTTTATCTACAAATTAAGCCCTGCATATATATAGCACCTTACCAAGCAAATCTTGTCCAAAGAAATAACCACAGAAATCCAATCATCTCTGTCAACCTTAATGTATTGCAAGGTGCCACTGGTTAAGGGAACTTAATAAATGCACTAATGAAAATAGGCGGATCATAATAATGATAGAGGAAGCAGAGGTTTCTAGTCATAGAGGAAAGAGATTCTGATGATACAAAATGGCAATAGAAAGACAAAAGAGGAAGACAATAACAACATTAGAAAATGATATTTGTGAAGGTCTCCCTAGTAATAGGTACGGATATTGATAGTGGAAAAAAAGGAAGATGATGATGAGGAGAAGGATGATCAGAGCACAATGATGGAGACAGAGTTTAATGAAGAAGATAGGAGTGACAAAAAACAAAAAATAATATTCTGTATCCTTTTTCTTGCAGTTATTTGGAGCTTTGCTTCATGGTTGTTGCACACACTTGACCTACCTCAACCTCACCCGAAATGCCTTTTCTCATAAGTAGGTAGCCATGAATCCCCAAGTCCCATATTTTGTAGTATTTGTATGTGTTTTTCATTTTATATAATCCTCTTGTGGGCTTTTCTTTCTTTTTCACTTTGTTTCTCGATCTGTATGTAATTACTTTCATTTCTTGACCTTTGAGGATAATATGGACTGCCATGCTTATATGGCTTAATGAGTCCTGAAGACAACCAGTTCACTGTAGCCACAAGTGAGGTAATATCTGACAGCACGAACCATGGAACACATTTTCAGAGGGTTTCTATGAAAAACCCAAAGGGTCCTCTAAGCATGTGCAACAATTCCCACAGCAGCTATGTGTCTCGGGCCATCATTTTCCACATGGACCAACAGATGTGATTTTTCTGCTATTAGCTTTCACTCTATTTGCTGCTTTTGCCCATCAAAGCTGTGTTTTGACCCTTCCATTTCATAGTGTGCCATAGTTATGCTTTACATTTTCATTTAATTATTTGAATTCGTTTTTTTTCTCTCAGTTTGAGGCTCTCTCTTTTTCTTTTTTTTTATTTTCTATTTATGCAATTTTACAAATTTAAACATCAATCAATAATGTTTATAGAAAAGATGAATTCTTGTGAATAAATACAAAAGAAACATTCACATTGGCTGAAAATAGATAACAAGAGACATCATTAGTCCCCAAAATGGGGGGAGTGGTTACAGAATATATAACTGAAGGCAGGAAAAAACCCACAATTTAAAAAAGAAAACAATTCAATAATTAAGATGGTAACGAGAGATTAGGATCAGTACTTATCAACAGATGGTAAGCCCTTAAGAAGACACAGACGTTGTAACATGCAAACTGATAAATGACGACAGATCTCCAGGCTGAAAAAAGACATATTTCTGAGACCTAAAGAGTATTATACATTTACATGGAAACCTGAGCGTGAATGAAGCCCCCAACTGAGTAACCCCAGATTTTAACAAAAGAAAGGCTTTACGACGTTTCTGGGTTTCCTTTGAAACATCCGTGAAAACAGATATCTTTTCCCCCATAAACAAATTGACTCTCTTCTTGTAAAACCATTTAAGGAGCCAATCCCTATCTGACGAAAGGGCAAGAGATACCAACAATGTGGAAGTTCTAATTTCACTCTCCCCAGGAGAACTAAGCATGGCGGAGACATTGAGAAAATCAAAATCCACAATTCCTTGTACAGTCTGGCCCTCTTTTCTACCCAAAGGTAAATAGAAAACTCTCTGCACAGGAGGAATTAAATCTGTAGGGACCATTAAGGTTTCATGAAGATACTTCTTGAATAATTCCAATGGTGCTACATCCGGAACCATGGGAAAATTCAATAACCTAAGGTTAGAAGCCCTAGTAGCATTCTCCAAAGTCTCCAACTTCGTTTTCAATAGTAAATTGTCCTTCATTAGGGAAAAGGTTAGGTCAGAAACCTGTGAGAGCTTCTAATTAGTAGCAACAGCATTATTCTTGACTTCAACAAGATCATTAGACAGAAGAAGCACATCCCCCTCAAGTTTAGAAACGGTGGAAGACGACAAAGTCAATTGTTGAGACACAGCCTGTGAGAGCTGACTAATCGCTTCCCAAATGTTGTCCAAAGTCACCACAGTCGGTCGAACAAGTACAAAGGGAAATGGAAGCCCAGTTGGGGTGGAACTTTCATGCGATGATACAGCGTCGTTTACCAGACCAGCTTCCTTGCTCACCTCGGTAGAAGTTGTGGCTCTAGGTACACAAACAGCCGCCTCAGAAGCCGACAGCTGCACTTCGGAACTTCTACTCAGCGCACCCCGCTTCTGGTCCTTCACCACATCCAACACCGGGAGAGGAGAAGGGCCACGCACTAGAGGGATCCCCGAAGATCCAGGAGCCAGGTGAACGACCATCTGGGGAGAGAGACAAATCAAGGGCGGAAGACGCCGTACTTTCCTCATGCGGCGAAACCAAGCCCGCTCTGATCTCCCTATCTGATCCGCACTGAGCTTAACAAATTTGTCCATTGGACCCACAGCAACAGCCGTTGACTCTGCGGGGCGAGCTTTAGGCTTTCCCTTGCGTTTCGGCATGAGCTCAGATCCTCTCGAACACCATCTTGGAATTAGACCACTCCCCCCGAGGCTCTCTCTTTTTCAATTTCTTTTTTTAACTCTTTATTTTTAAGATTTTATTGAATATACAATTCAAAAAGAAGTAAAGAAAAACCAAAGATATAAAATTTACCATATTCAAGCAATAAGAAAAACAATTGTATAAGTCCACATCAAGGAAGAAGGTGCTGAAAGTAACCATAAACTTAAAAAGAAAAAAAAAAAAGAGTGTAAACACACTAAATCAGGGAAGCAATCTTACTGATCCATCCCTACCCCATTATTAACCCTTAACCTCTCTGTCAACCAGAAATTTCTGTAACTATAGACATAGGTCTGACCCTCTAACACAATAATACGTTTACAAGGAAATTTCAAGAAATACATATCTACAAGTCCCAACACTCGTGTTTTTAACTCCAGAAACGGCCGCTTCCGGATCTGGGTGGTTTGGCCGACATCCGGAAATATAGCGTTATTACTCACCTGTAAAAGGTGTTCTCCAGGAACAGCAGGAATCAGTCCATACTTATGGGGTGATGTCAGCACCGATGGAGCCCGCACAGAGCAATTACCCAGCTTTCAAAGAAAGCTGTTGGGATTGCTGCCACGCATTCATGGTCCTCTTCCCGCCCAAAGGTGCCATCTTGCTCAGTCAGGTCCCCTAGCTAGAGCCCTATTAAGCAGATGGCAAGGGAAGGAGAAAAATAGCAACTCTGCAGGGGAGGTGGGAGGGTAGTGAGAACTGATTCCTGCTGTCCCTGAAGAACACCTGTTACAGGTAAGTAACTATGCTTTCTCCAGGAACAAGCAGGAAGTCAGTCCTCATGGGACTCCCCAGCTACAGGCTATCGAACCAGTAAACAAAAACACCTCTGCGAGGCCATGAGCAGAAGTCGATGCCCAAAGGAACCCAAGTCCTCGGGTCCCCAGGTGGAGCTCTCGGTAGCAGTCGAGAAGGGTCAGAGGGCAGGAGTTGCTTATACCCCAAACAGATTACAGAGAACAGCCTGGCCAAAGGCGCTGTCCCAGCAGGACTCCCTCTCCAGTCAGTAGTGCACAGCGAAAGTGTTCGCTGAAGACCAGGTCACAGCCCGGCAGATGTCTGTCAGGGGCACTGAGCGCAGCGAAGCCACCGAAGCCGCCTTGGCTCAGATGCTGTATGCTGTGACTTGCTGATCCAGCGGGGCACCCGCCTTTGCTTGGGCGAAGGCGATGCAGTCCACCACCCAGATGGAGAGGGTGCGTTTGACTGCCTGCCCCAGGCAATTGGGATCGTAGGCAACAAAGAGCTGACCAGACTTGCGATGAGCCTGAGTGCGCTGGAAATAGAAGGCAAGAACCCTCTTGCAGTCAAGTGTATGTAATACTGCCAATGCCTGATTGGTATGAGCTCTTGGGAAGAAGGTCAGTAAGATTTAGATGGAAATCCGAGACAACTTTCAGTAGGAACTTGGGGTGGATGCAGAGGTTCCCATAGAACCTGGTGTAGGGAGCCTCAGCCATGAGGGCCTGAAGTTCGCTGACTCGGCGAGCCGAAGTCAAAGCCACCAGGAAGACCATCTTCCAGGAGAAGTGCCGAAGCGAGCACGTCGCCATCGACTCGAAGGGTGATCGTGTAAGCTGCATGAGCACCATGTTGAGGTCCCACTCTGCCAGAGGAGGCCGGATGGGAGGCTGGAAAGTAAGAGGCATCACATGAAGCGGGAGACAAAGGGCTACCCCGAGAGGGGTTTCGCCGAAATGGCGCTCAGGTGTACCCTGACCGAGTTGGATTTCAGCCCTGCTTTCAAGAGGTGGAGGAGGTACTAGAGAACCCACCGGATAGAGCAGGAGAACGGGTTGATCTGGAGCTCGGAGCACCAGACTGAGAAGCGTCGCCACTTAAAGGCATATGCCCGTCTCGTCGAGTCCTTCCTCGACACAAGGAGGACCTCCTCCAGGAGGTGCAGTGTGGCTAAGGAGATATGTTCAGCCACCAGGCTGTAAGGGACAGCAAGGCCAAGTTCGGGTGGAGCACCTGACCCTCCTCCTGCGTTAACAGGTCCGGGGCACAGCTCAGGGGGACTGGAGGCTCAGACAAGAGCTGGAGCAGAAGCGGGAACCAAGGCTGTCAAGGCCATGAAGGAGCCACAAGGATCACTAAAGCTTGTTCCCGCTGAACATTGTGAAGGGTCCTCGTAATGAGAGTAGTGGGGAGGGAAGGTGTAAAGAAGCCCAGAGGTCCAGTTTAAGAGGAACACATCCGGGGCCACCCTGCTCAGGTATGGGACCGGGCCGCAGAAGTGGGGAAGCTGTGCGTTCACTGGGTTGGCGAACTGGTCCATGGATGGGGTCCCCCACCGATGGAACAAGAGTTTGTCCGTGAGGACATTCTCCTGGCCCGAGAGATAGACCGCTCGTAGGGTCAGTCATCTCCCATCGAAACGCAAAGGATCAAAGGAGGATTGCCTCCCGGCAGAGGAGGCAGGATCCTGTTCCCCCATCCTTGTTTATGTAGAACATGGCTACTCGGTTGTCGGTCTGCACAAGCACCGACTTCCCTCTCAGATGTCCCTGGAAGGCCCTCAGGGCCCACCGGACCGCCCGGAGCTTAAGCAGGTTGATCTGCTGCTGAGACTCTTCGGGCGACCACTGCCTCTGGGTACATAATTCACTGCAGTGGGCTCCCCAACCCAACAGGGAGACATCCGTCGTCAGGACAAGCTCGTGTTGTGGGGTTTGGAAGGGCATTCCCCGGAAGGAGGCTTCAGGGGTCCCGCCACCAGTCCAGGGAGTTGTGGAGACTGCGGGAGACCCGGATAAGGTCTCTGAGGTGGCTGGAGGCCTGGCTCCATTGTGCCCTGAGGCACCACTGGGCTGTCTGCATGTGCATGCAGGCATGGGGAACCACATGACGGTGGAGGCCATGTGTCCTAGGAGGCACAGCATGACCCATGCCATAATCAGAGCCCTGTTCTGGACCTGTGCTGCCATGGCTCGGAGGCGGTCTGCATGGTCCGCAGGCAGGAAGGCAGTCTCTCACTCTGTGTCGAGGTGTGCATCGATGAACTCCAAGGTACGCACCAGTTCGAGGTGGGACTTGGGGTAGTTGACCAAGAAGCGGAGATGTTCGAGGAGAAGGATTGTGCGCGATTCCGCCAGGTGGGGTTCACTGGCTGATGTCCCTGTGACGAGCCAGTCATTGAGGTAGGGAAGACGGGTATGCCCTGATGCCTGAAGAAGGCGGCGGCTACAGAGAGACACTTTGTGAAAACCCACGGCGCAGACATGAGCCTGAAGGGGAGCTCCCTGTATTGGTAGTGCTCCCCTGCACCCTGAAGCACAGGTATTGCTTGTGTTGGGGGTGAACTAGGATGTGGGCGTAAGCATCCCTGAGATCCGCGAATATAATGAAGCTCTCCTTCACTACAGGATATTTTCCCACAACACTCAAGCAGACTTCCATTAGGCCACTATTGAAAAACCCCAAACTTGACCCCCAAAGAGTTGATTCTTACTGGCCAATAGCCAGTATCCCTCTCTTAGCCAAAATAATTGAGAAAGAGGCACAACGGCAAATTCAAGATCACATAGATGCCGCTGCTCCCTTAGACAGCTGCCAACATGGGTTCAGAGAACATCATGGGGTCGAGACACTTCTCACTAGTCTATTCAACGATATCATCGCAGGAATTGACAACATCCAACAAGGTTTTGTGCTCATCTTCCTAGACATCGCCGCGGTCTTCGACTCCGTGAGTCACGAAATTCTCCTCAGAAGACTGAAAGAGAAGGGCATCTGCAACAGTGCACTAGGATGGTGTAAATCTTATCTGGATGGTAGATGGCAATATGTGAAGTCTGGATCAGAAGAGTCAAAACATTTCCATCAAAAGCAAGGGGTACCTCAAGGCTCCTCGTTATCCTCCTTACTTTTCAATATTTACATGCAGCCCATCTGCAGCATCATAAGATCATTCAAGGTGAAATGTTTGATATATGCAGACGACATTCTCTTATACATGCCGTTCTCCACAGCTCACATGGATCTGGCCCCGATTATAGACTGCTTCAATGCGGTTTCAACGTGGCTTCAATCACAGAACCTACGCATTCAACATAAAAAAACAGAGGTGCTTTTCATCACCAGAGACCCCAACTTTACTCCCCCATCCCACGTCAGTGTCAAGGAAGCTGACTTACAAACTAAAGAAGCAATAAAATACCTTGGAGTTACGTTGGACCAACGTCTAGATATGAAACACCACATAAGCAACATAGTCAAAGCCGTTTATTTTAAAATCCGTTCACTCAAGCACCTACGCTCCCTGTTGGACCCAGACGATTTCCGGACCATATATCAAGCGCTAATCCTGCCACACTTTGACTTTGCAAATGCCATCTTACAAGGTCTCCCCCAATCCACACTAACCCCCTTACAGTTGGCCATGAATGCCGCAGCTAGGGTCCTTTACGGAGCATCCAGAAGCGACCACGTGACTCCAATTCTCAAACAGCTTCACTGGCTACCTATCCATGGGAGGATCACCTTCAAAACCCTACTCTTAGCATTCAAGGCAATCAAAGGTATCTCATCCTCCTCACTCACACATCTTATCCACATTGTACCCCCCAACAGATCCAGAAGAGCAACAGCCGTAAACTTGCTAGTAACCCCAAAGGCATCGACAAAGTGCAACAAGACAACCACAAACAGGGCATTCAGTTTCTATGTCCCTAAATGCTGGAATGCTCTACCCCCTGACATTAGGGCCATCGCCAACCTATATCAGTTCAGGAAGGCACTCAAATCCCACCTTTTCCTCCAATACTACCCAACCAGCAATTGAACCTAGATATCCCTCAAGAAATGACCCACTCTAGAAAGGCCCTTACATTCAGAATCTGATTTTTACCTATCCTTGCAGTGTAAATAGCTTATGTATATAGTTAACCCTGTTGTCCAAGTTTTTACTCCTGTTCGATGTAAAACCAGACAGCTTGTTGTTATGGTCATTATGTTGTGATGTAAACCGCGCTGATACCGAATAGCGCGGTATATAAGAAACTATAATAAATAAAAAATAAAATAAATAAATAAATCCAAGGAGCATAGCCAATCGCCCTGCTGGAGGAAGGGCAGCAGGACGCCATGCGATAACATTTTGAACTTCTCCCGCATCAGAAACTTGTTTAGCTTCCCGAGGTCGAGGATGGGGCGTTGGCCCCCTGTCTTTTTCAGAACGAGGAAGTAGTGGGAGTAGAATCCATGGCCTCGAAGGTGCAGCGGTACCTTCGACCGCCCGCCCGCTGGGCGAGGAGGTTGGACAGCTCCCGCTGCAAGTAAATCTGGTGCGAGGGAAGCCGAGTAGGCTCTGCTGGGGAGAAGGGAGGAGGGAGCCTGTCCAGGTGAAGACAATATCTGTCTCGCACTACTCGGAGGACCCAGGTGTCTGACGTGATCGACGCCCACTGCAGGGCGAAAAGGGACAGACGTCCCCCCACCGGCAGAAGTGCTGCCGGGGGGCGATAGGCTATGCCATCGGTGTCAAAAACCCCGAGCGGGTTGAGGTGGTGCCAGGAGTTAGGCTTTAGGCCCCTTAGGCTTGTGGTGGCCATGTGTTCCTCCCTTCCCCTGCATGCCGGAGGCCAGCGCAGGGGTGGGCGGGAAGGGTGGGTATCCCCGATAGGGGAGCTGCTTTCTTTGGAATAACGACTTCTTGGTTTGCTGCTTCTTCCAAGGGAGAGAAGAGGACTTATGCGAGAAGCGAGTCCGAGTCATGAACTCCGTTTCAATCTCAGCGGCCTTAACCTCCATGGGCTTACCAAAGAGTTGTTCGCTGAGGCAGGGGACATCCAGGAGCTTCTCCTGAACCCATTGCTCCAAGTCCGAGGACTGGAGTCACACCTGGCGGAAGACTCAAATCCATCATACCCTGACACTTTGATGTAAATAGTTGTCTTGTATATAGTTACTCCTGTTATCCTGTTATCCAAGTTGATTTTCCTGTTAACTGTAATAACCAGATATTTGTATCTTGGCTGAGGTTCTTTGTTCCATGTAAACCGCGCTGATAACGAATAGTGCGGTATATAAAAAATGTTAATAAATAAATAAATTAAATAAATCATATGCGGCACAGGAGAGGTACTTCGAGCACTCCGCGATGGACCTCAGGAGGGTTTGGAACCTGAAAAAGGGGTTCACCCCCCAAGACCTGCAGAGAACTCATCGAGCTACTTGGCGAAGTCGTGCAGGAACATGCCCATATTTATTTATTTATTTAACAATTTTTCTATACCGCCTTCTCATTTAATCAAGGCAGTTTACATTGAAACTCAAAAAACTGTTACATAGAACTTGCATAAGGAAGAACATGATTCAAACCATTACAAGGAACTCTAAGGAGAACAAGGGGAGGGGGGACATGCAGGAGGTGCAGAATAGCACAACATATATAGAGTGGGACAGCTGAATGAATTTGCTTGTGATGTGAGTACATATACAATTGGTATGCCTGAATACGGCATGTGAGCATGGATCCCTGATAGGCCTTGTGCCCCAAGGCATCAAGGGCTCTAGACTCCCTGCCCGGTGGGACCGAAAAGTGTGACTTCGGGCTCTTTTGCTTCCACATCGTCGATTCCACTACCATAGAGGTGTGTGGAAGCTGGGTCTTCCGGAAACCCGGGCCGCGCTGGACCCTGTACATGGCGTCGAGGCGTTTGCCCACAATGGGGACCAAAACAGGTGTCTCCCACGTGTGGAGGAACAGCCTGGACAAAATGGGGGGAACTGGGACAGTAAGAGACTCCCGAGGTGGGGACTCAACTGGGACATGTAAGATGTCGAGCTCCTCAGCTCGTGGTTCCTCTTCAGCCTGCGTAGCCAGGTTGAGAGCCCATGCCATGTCCCGCACGAACACTAGAAAGGATGTGTCCTTGGGCAGCGAACGCCTCTGAGAGGCAGGCGGGGATAGATCCGAAGGGAGGTCCCTGTGGGCACGGGTCTCTGGGGAGGTATCCCCATCTGACTCCCAGCCCGAGAGATCCAAGAAGGAGTCCACCTCGGGTTGGTCGTCCCGTCCAGAGGCCAAGGCCCGCTTGGAGACAGAGGCCTTGGAAGATCTCGCTCCCGAGGAATGGGAAGGCGAGCAAGACTGATGCCAAAGACTCTCACGAGGCTCAAGGCTCTTGGGGGTCTCCAGGGTGGGCTTGGGTGTCCGAGGGAACTTCGGTCTCGAGGCAATGGCCAGCCGTGCTGGGCATGACTGCCTGCTGGGCAGCTAAGAAGGCAGAAACGCTGCACTCTAGTGCCAGCACTCGGGACTTCCACATGGATGTGGGTCCCTGCGACGTCAACCCCGGGGTTACCGGGTCTGGCGTGGAGGAGGAGAGAGGGTCCTCACTGGGACAGCCCTCAGGAGACCGGGCACCATCGCTGGAAGCCTCCGTGTCTGTATGGGGTACCTTTCGAGACCGCTCCTTGTCAGACTTTCGGGAACGCCGGGGCGGGGGGTCTGAGTGACCGAGCGTGGGAGGAGCGCAAGCGCTTGTCTGGAGCCCCTGACAGCAACTTGGAGGTATTCTTCTTCTTCTGCCTCTCCACTTCAAGGGACCGCTGATCGGAGTGCCGCCATGAATGCAGGGCCAAAGTGGGGGATCCCACCAGCGGAGGGACGACCGAGGATGCCGCCGGGGATTCCGGGGCTACCTTCTGGAAAATGTCATTTGACTTCTGCTTACGACTTAGCAGGGCTTTGGAGGACATTTTCTTGTAAAGAGAGCAGAGCTCCAAGTCATGATCGGTCCCAAGACATCGAAGACAGCAGTTTGTTTATTGTTTATTAGGATGCTTAATATACCGCTCATCACAACAGCGTCTGAGCGGTTTACAACAAAAAAAAGCTGCTAAAGGTAGAAAAGAACGCCATTATTTGATAGGATAGGAAAGAATTAAAAAGAGATTAAGGAAAAAAGAAAGTAGGAGAGGCAACAGGAGAAGATGGACTAGCGAGCATCACCGGTGGGAGGGGAGAGAGGGGAGATTGGAGGAGGAAGGTCAAAAGCTAGACAGAATAGGTGGGTTTTTAAGTTTGCTTTGAAGGTTTTGAGGGAGGGCTCTAGGCGGAGGTCTGGGGGGAGCGAGTTCCAGAGATGGGGGCCAAGGAAATAGAAAGCAGAGGAACGGATGGATTCTAGACGTGTCTGGGAGGGGGAAGGGAGGACCATACGATTTGCATGAATGGAGCGAAGGGAACGATGGGGGGTGTGAAGATGGATCAAATCGGCAAGATAAAGGGGGGTGCCGGTGTGAATAGACTTATGAACAAAAAGAAGAAGTTTATAGTGGATCCGAAAGGGGATTGGGAGCCAGTGCAAATGAATGAGAATGGGGGTGATATGATCAAAATGAGAGGAGCAGGTAAGAATACGTGCGGCAGTGTTATGGACTCATTGTAGACAATGGAACTGAGATTTGGGGAGACTGGCCAGAGAAGCATTGCAATAGTCTAAGCGGGAAACAACAAGAGAAAGAAGAAGGGTAGTCATCGATGAGGGAGAGAGAAAGGGGCAGACAGAGCGAAGTTGTTTTAAAGCAAAAAAACTGTGTTGGACTACAGAAGAGATATGGGCCTTGAAAGACAGGGAGGAATCGAGGGTTACACCAAGGTAGCGCAGAGAGGATACGAGAGGAATGGGGGTGGATGAAAGTAGGGGGGTGAGAGAGGGAATAGGACTATTAGCAGTAAACCAAATAGCTGAGGTCTTGGAGAGGTTAATATGTAAGAAATTAGAGGAGAGCCAGGATTCCACAGAGGAAAGACAGTTATTAAGGGGAGTAATATCGGGAGTGTCTGAGTCAGTGTGATAAAGGAGAAAGATGTCATCGGCATAGTAGTGGGCAGAAACACTGTGTTCCTGAACCAAGAGAGTGAGGGGAGCTAGGAAAATGTTAAACAGGAGGGGTGCAAGGACAGAGCCTTGGGGGACGCCACAGGGGAGGGGGGCGGGAGGTGAGGAAATGGACCCAGAAGAAACGGAAAAGGAACGGCTAGAGAGGAAGGAGTGAAACCAGTGAAGAACCGTGCCGGCAAGGCCGGCATCGCGTAAGCGTGAGATGAGGGTGCGGTGGTCGACAAGGTCAAATGCGGCAGAAAGATCAAGGGAGACAGCAAGGGTGAAACAGCCGTGATCGTGGGCAGTGTGCAGTTCATTCAGGAGGGAAAGAAGGACAGACTCTGTGCTAAGACCGGGGCAAAAACCTGATTGCCGGGGGTGCAGGGTGAGGGAGGCTTCAAGGTGGGAGGACAATTGGGTGAAGATGAGTATTTTTCCAGAAGCTTGGAAAGAAAAGGAAGATTAGAAATAGGTCGCCAGCTGGAAAGGAAGGAGTGATCTAGGGATCCATTTTTTAGAATAGGGCGGATAGTGGCATGCTTCCAGGGGGTGGGGAAGATCCCAGAAGAAAGACTAGTGTTTATGATGGAAAGAATGTAAGGAGAGAGAGCCAGAGAGGGATCTAAGAGCCAGTGGGAAGGAATGGGGTCGGAGAGACAGAAGGTTTTGCGGACTGAGCTGAAAGTCTTAGAAAGAACGGAGGCAGAAATAGGCTCAAAGGAGGACCAAAGGTGGGAAAGGGGAGGAAAAGAGGGGGAAAGGGAGGGAGGGGGAAGAGGAAGGAAGGGCAAGGACTGAGGCTGTAGGGGGAGGAGAGGGGGGGAGGGCAGGTGGGGAAAGAGGTGGAGAGAAAGAACTTTGGAGGAGAAGTGCGTTGCCAAGGAGGCAGGATCAGGGGTAATGGGGGGGGGGAAAGAAGAGGAAGAGTGCAGAGCAGAGAACAGAATACAACCGATGGGAAGAATTGGTTGAAGAGGAGATGAAGGTGGAGAAATAGTCATTTTTGGCAGCATGGAGGAGAACACGGTATTGATGGCAGGCTCGGAAGCGGTCAAGGAGGGAGGGCGAGGGGTGCTTACGCCAGAGCCTCTCGGCGCGACGGAGATATCTATGATGGAGGGAAAGGCCAGAATGAAACCAGGGATGGTGACGGGGATGACGAGGTTGAAGAGGGGCAAGAGCATCGAGGGCGGCTGAAAGTGCAGTGTTCCAGGTGCATACCTGGCTGTCTACAGGGAGAAGGTGGAAATCAGAGGGGAGAAGGGTATGAGAGGAGGGAAACTGAAGAAGAGTGTTTGTGTTGATGCGACGAGAAAGGGGAGGGGGAATAGGGCAGGGGGGGGTGATAGAATGGGGGGGTGGGATGGGAGGAGAGAGGAAATGAAAGGGATGAAAAGAGGCAAAAGTGATCAGACCAGGGAAGGGGTAGGGAAGAGAGGGAGGAAAGGACAAGGGGGAAGCTTGGGGAGAGATGAAGAGGTCAAGGGTGTGTCCAGCGGAATGGGTAGGAAAGGGAACAAGCTGAAGGAGAGAAAGATCAGTCAGAAGAGAAACGAAAGCATGATTGCGAGGGGTAGAGGGGGAGTTAACATGAACATTGAAATCACCAAGGATCAGAAGCTGAGGAAAGAGGAGGGAGGTCTCAGATATGGTGGAGAGAAGAGAATCCCACAAGGGGGCTGACAATGAGGGAGGGGCATAGATGAGAAGGAAGTGGAGAGGAGGGGAGAAGGCTAGGCGGAGAAGCAGGGATTCAGGGTAGTGGAGTGCGGGAGAAGCTTGTTCCTGAAGAGGAAGGGAGGATCGGTAGAGGACGGCAACTCCCCCACCGCTCCTACCCCGACGAGAGGTGGATAGAGCAAAGTAGCCCGGGGGCAGGCAGCGGTTGAGGAGAGGCTCTTCGCCGTCCCTCAACCACATCTCTGTTAGAAAGAAGAGGTCAAGAGCGAGTTGGGAGGTGAGATCATGGATAAGGATGGACTTTGAACGAAGAGAGCAACAGTTAAGGAGCGCAAGCTGAAGAAGTAGAAAAGATTGGGGGGATGGGGATACTGGGCAAAGAGAGAAGCAATGGATCAAGTTAGGGAGGGATCGAGCATGGTGGCCAGAAAGGGGAGGAGCAGGGGCAGGAGGCCGCCAGCCCCAGTGAACTGGAATAGCTGACATAGTGAAGGGAATAAGGTACAGCAGCAGAAGAGATAGGAAAAAGGGAGGGAAGAACTTACCGTAAGATTGCGAAAAGGAGGCTTGAAAAGGCCGGACACCAAGAAGATGGGAATGGGCGTGGAGAGATAAACAACCGGTGGAGGTAGAACACTGAGGTTGCTCTGGAGACTCGCCCCCGACCTTGCCCCAAGGAACTCGCCCAAGGAGCAGTGCCTGCTCCTTGGGCGCGCTCCTGCAGCGCAGAGGACCGCACCAAAGATGTTTAAATGCAGTTTGAGGACCACGGGGGAAGAAGCACCGGAGCACGTTACTTCCTGTTCTTCCGGGCACAGGAGCAGGCAGCCAATAGGAGAGAGGCAAGGAGGTACCTGGAGAGGCGGGAGAAAGAACACAGAGAGACCAGTGAGGCACAGCTAGTACAGAGCACAACGATGAGTACAGCATGGGTGTCCGTGAGCGACGTGTTTTTGAAGCATCTGTTGCATTTTTTGAAACCGGTGGCCACTGGGGCAAAAAGGGCCCCCACTAGGTCGAAGACCTTTGTGGCCAGCGATTGAGAAAAAAAGGGCGCGAAACCCGCGAAAGAAAATTTTTACATGAAAGGACGTCCCCTCACTCAAGGGAAAAGGAGAGCAGGGGAAGGATGGGTAGCGGACCGGTGCTACCGGAAAAAAACACAGGCCAGATGCCGAAAAAGAAACACTTTTTCTGAGGGACGAGGATGTGCATCCGAAGGGCTCCACAGAAAAAGAGAGACTGAGCAAGATGGCACCTTTGGGCGGGAAGAGGACCACACCTGCATAGCAGCAATCCCAAAGGCTTTCTTTGAAAGCTGGGGAATTGCTCTGCGCAGGCTCCATCGGTGCCGACATCACCCCATAAGTGAGGACTGACTTCCTGCTTGTTCCTGGAGAAATGAAGTTTCTGTCCATAAAATTTATTTATTTTTTATTTTATTTAGTATACCTTTGTATACCGCTACTTCCAGCGATCAGCAGCGGTTTTTGATTACAGATTGGAAATTGTCAAATCATGACAGGAAATTTTTGAGGTATAAACACATTGATTAGACAGGAAAGCACAGCACATAGAGAACTATTTTACAGGGAACATGGGCTATGGAGGGTTAAGTGGCTTGCCCAAGACCACAAGGAGCACCTGTGGGACTAGAAACCCCAGTCCTTCCAGCCCAAGGTTGCTGTCCTCTAGTGGGATTTGAACCCCCGACCTTCCGGACCGAAGTACCTTGCCCCAACCACTAGGCTACTCCTCCAAATTTACTCTCTTTGCTTAATAAAAGAGTGCAAAACCTTCAACTTAATAGATTCAGAACCAAATGCCACTACTAAAGTAGTTAACCACTAAAATAGTTAACCATTCACTCACACCTTTTGGCACTAAAACATGCTATGATAAGGACAATACTAAAACATATAATTCTAGATAAACAGAACCCTAACTCATATAGACCAATTTCTAGTCTCCCGTTCATGGCTAAAGTAATGGAAAAAACTGTTCAGATCCTATTACAAGATTATATTGACCAGAATGCCCCTTTAGACGATCAGCAATATGGCTTCAGACCATATCATGGTGTAGAGACCCTTCTATTAGCCCTTTTTGATAGCCTAATTCGAGGGCTGGATAAATCAAGACTAGCCTTTATGTTTTTATTCCTTGACATTGCCTTGGCGTTTAATTTACTGTGGCTAATATTATCACTCACAAAACTACACCAAATAGGGATACATGGAAATGTTTTTAAGTGGTTTCCATCCTACCTTACCGATCATATACAACAGGTACAGATTGCCCACCATACCTCCCGATCATATAATCAGGAACAAGGTATCCCTCAGGGATCTGCCCTCTCAGTATTATTACTTAATATTTACTTAAAGCCTATATGCACATCTTCAAAAAGTTTAAATCGGGCTATCACATCTGTACGGATGATATAATGTTGTATCTACCAATAGACATTATGAATCACAATTATCATCAACTGCTAACAGATATCAG
Organism: Ichthyophis bannanicus; assembly: GCA_033557465.1. NCBI lineage: Eukaryota > Metazoa > Chordata > Amphibia > Gymnophiona > Ichthyophiidae > Ichthyophis > Ichthyophis bannanicus. Next base: position 130,781,452 of record CM066048.1, on the reverse strand, counting down.
CGAAGCAATAAAGTAGCTAAACCTACATAACTTAAACATCAATTATAATAAAACCGAGGTCCTATTCGTTACAAGGAACCTAAACATTAGCCCCTCCCCCCAAAGCTACAACTTCACGATGATGAATTACAAATAAAAAACGAAGTAAAATACCTTGGGGTTACCATGCACCAGACACTTTCAATGCCATCCCATATAAAGCTAATGACTAAAACTATCTTCTTTAAATTGCGAATGCTTCAGCAGCTTAGACTATTCCTGGTTAGTCATGACTTCCGGTCGGGTCCTCCAGGCCATGATCATTCCTCATTTCGACTTTGCAAATGCTATTTTACAAGGTCTACCAAAGCAGACCATTAATCACCTTCAAATGGCCCAAAATATTGCTGCCCGTATCATCTACAGTGTTAATAGCACAGAACACATCACACCAATACTTTACAAGTTGCATTGGTTACCAATTTTGAGCCGTATTAAATACAAAATACTCGTGATCACGTTCAAACTGCTGAGGAAAATAGCCCCTTCATACTTAACCTCCCCTCTTACGACAGAACTAGAAGAAGTCGCAACATTAATACCATGGCAATCCCCACTAACTACCACAGCACAAACCGATCAACAAGTAACAGAGCATTCACCTATTTCTCACCCATACGCTGGAATTCCCTAGTATGAGAGCTAGTATGGATCTAAAAGACTTTAGAAAGAAAATTAAAACACATTTGTTCATAGAACACTATGGTGATTTAACACTAGAAGCCCTAAAAGGAATTTTACCTAGAAACCTCAAAGTGCGTCAATTGACGCATTATCACGACGACTGCCTTTAGCATGAAATGCAGATGTGAATTAATGTGAAGTTACTTATTTGTTAAATACGTGCAGGATGTGACATCATTACATGATACCATCGTATGTTTATTGTTTGTAATGTCGGAGTAAAACTGTAAACAGTGATTGAGATGCGCCACCTAGTGGGAACATGAATTTATACCCAGAAGCCCCAAAGTATGTCAATTGACGCATCCAAGACAATTGAGTGCGTCAATTGACGTACTTTGGGGTTTCTAGGTATAAATTTATTTTCCCTGGTAGGTGGTGCATCTGTCATTAATTTTCGATGCACATATAGAGTGGAGTGGAGGAGTGGCCTAGTGGTTGGGGCAAGGTACTTCAGGCCGGAAGGTCGGGGGTTCAAATACTACTAGAGGACAGCAACCTTGGGCTGGAAGGACTGGGGTTTCTAGTCCCACAGGTGCTCCTTGTGGTCTTGGGCAAGCCACTTAACCCTCCATAGCCCATGTTCCCTGTAAAATAGTTATCTCCAAGTTATAATGCCCTGTTCAATGTAATTTCAGTTTGTTCAATGTAAACCGCACTGATGCAGAATAGCGCGGTATATAAGAGAATGTAAATAAATAAATATTTGAACATCTTGATCTTGCTAACAAAGTCATGAAACATGACTGACATGGTTCTAGCAGTGGCGCTGGTATACAACTTTGAAGATGCATTTGCGTCAATTGACGCACTTTGGGGCTTCTAGTGTTAACTGATGGATGCAAAATATACCCAACGTAACAGTCATCCTCTTGAAAATATCCTCCCCCACAGTCTTCCGATGATCATATAACTCGTAAATAAGTTGATTGCAATATATGTTATTTGTAAATACTGTTTGATCTAATCTGTACATACTCTATGATTTATTTCATTGAAATCACTGTACCATACCCAAGTTCTATGTTTTTTTGTAAGTTTAATGTACTAGTTTAATATAATTGTTTGTTAATTGTAAACTGCCCTTGATCTCTGGAAGGGGCGGTATAGAAAATCCTATAAATAAATAATTTTACTCCGTCTGGTTATGATACTTGCAGTATCTTCAAGGAAAGCAATCAAATTATGGTCGTCCATATGGTGGCTGATTGTTATGTTGGGTATATTTTGCATTCATCAGTTAAATCACCATAGTGTTCTATGAACAGATGTGTTTTAATATCCCTTCTAGTCTTTTAGATCCATAATAACTCTTAGCTTATCCGGTAGGGAATTTCAGAGTATGGGTGAGAAATAGGTGAATGCTCTGTTACTTGTTTGATTGGTAAGGGCAGCTCAACACGAGAAGGCATATAATACAAATGAGAGATTTCCACATCTTCCACCAGCTTCAGTACTTCACAAAAATATTAAAAATATTTCTTTAAAAGAATTTCAGGTGAAAGCAAATGGGTAATAGGGAAATTTAGAAAATGTAAATTCTTTGCCCAGTTTGGTTCTCAAGTGCCTCCATTCTATAAGATGTACTTAAAGAATCTTTCATTACGACTTCACTATTTCCAAGACATGGTTTAACTTGAGAATCTATCAAAGCAAAAGCATTATCTAAAGAAACCAACTTATTATCCATAACTTGCATTTTATCTACAACTTCATATGTAAATTTGCACAAGGAGGTAACAGTAGAGGAAAGACGAACATCTATATTTTGTATTGCACCCTATAAGTCATTAAGAGTTACTTCCCTCAATGAAGGAGCAACTGCAGTTACACCAGTCTACCGGATGGGATATTCAGAGCAGAGGGAACAGACCCATCATCAAGAAATGTTGAAGACAGAGCAGGCAAGAGGAAGGAGGGGACTGGGAATCGGGGCTCAAAGAGACTCCTTTTGGTGACATGATACTAGGCAGCTGAGCAGTCAAATGTCTATCCATGGGGCCCACAACCTTACCTAGCTGCACTTCCACATCTTTAGTGCTGCCCTTGTTCGTTTTTCCCATGAGCGTCTATACGACGACACTGACGCCCCTGGTATGCTCAGGAATGCTGAAGAAGCGCCAGCCCCTTGCATCATGCCCCTTCAGTCGTGACATGCAGGCCATGACACGCGGCCGTGTGTAGCAGCTGCAATGCTTTTTAGTGCTGAAGAGGGGGTCCTCACCAGTCCAAGCTGTCCTCCTAGTGCCTGCTCGCTGGAACCTGCAGGGAGACCACTCCTTAGCCACACAGCCAGAGCGCTGATCCGGCAGCCGATGACAAGCCGCAAACAAGGCTTCCCACGCTGCCAACAACTCCTCCCTTTCTTTTTCAATTTCTAGTTTTTTCATTCATTCCTGATTATGTTTTGTGTTTTTGTACAGATTGGATTGTTGTAATAAATTTTGCATTTTTGATCCAGTTCCCATTGTAGTATTGATTTTAATTATTTTTCATTTTACTGTGTTATTTTTTTACTTATGGTTTCTCTTTTTTATAGTTGTTACTGGGTTCTTATACAATTATTTCTTGTACCCATCTTGAGCATCTCAATGAAAAGGTGCATTATAAATGCCAAATAAATTTAAAAATCTTCACTTAGAGCAGTGGTTCCCAACCCAGTCCTCAGGTACCCCCAGGCCAGTCAGGTTTTCAGGGTATCCACAATGAATATGCATGAGCTCTATCTGCATGAACTGCTTCCATTATATGCAGATCTATCTCATGCGGAGTGTTCTTTCTGCAAATCTGGAAAGAAGTAAAAAAAATTGTGGATGCCTTCCAAGATACGTTACTTAAACAAATGGTGATGGAGCCGACCAGGAAGGGCTCCGTGCTGGATTTAGTGCTCACCAACAGAGATAGCGTATCGAATATCCAGGTGGGTGCCCATGTGAGCAGCAGCGATCATCACACGGTGTGGTTTGAGATAAAAGCAAAGGCGGAATCCAATCCCAGCAAACTTAAAAGTCCTAGACTTCAAAAACGCTGACTTCAGTAAAATGGCCAAGTACCTGAAGGAGGAGTTGGTAGGGTGGGAGGGGATAAGGGAAGTGGAATTGCAATGAGCTAAACTAAAAGAGGCAATACAAGGTGCAACAGATACATACGTAAGGAAAGTAAATAAAAACAAGAGGAAAAGGAAATCTATTTGGTTCTCCAAAGAAGTGGCTGCACAAATAAAGGCAAAAACCACAGCTTTCACAAAATTCAGAAGCTCGCAAACAGAGGAACACAGAAAAGAATACAAGAACAAACTAAAAAAGACAAAAAGAGAAATAAGGATAGCAAAACAAAGGCAGAAGAAAAGATGGCTAAAGATGTGAAGTGTGGCAACAAAACTTTTTTCAGCTATATTCGGGAGGAGGAAAATCAGAGGTGGAATTGCAGGACTTAAAAGTGCTGGGAACGGATTCATGGAAAGTAACATTGAAAAAGCGAAAATGCTAAACAAATACTTCTGCTCTGTTTTCACTACAGAAAATCCTGGAGAAGGACCACCTGTGATTGACAAATATACAAATGGGATGGAAGTAGATATCACACCATTCACAAAAGATGATGTGTTAGAACAGCTTGCAAAACTGAATGTGGACAAGTCTATGGGACCAGATGGGATACATCCCGGGATACTGAAAGCTCAGAGAGGTTCTTGCAGGGCCATTAAAGGATGTTTTTAATAGATCCTTGGAGACAGGAGAAGTTCCACAGGACTGGAGAAGGGCTGATGTGGTACCTCTCCACAAAAGAGTTAATAGGGAAGAAGTGTCAAACTACAGGCCGGTAAGGCCTTACCTTGGTGGCGGGAAAAGTAATGGAGGCATCCTGAAAGAGCGAATAGTGGACTTCCTCAAAACCAATAGGTTGCATGATCCGAGGCAACATGGTTTTACCAATGGATGATCTTGCCAAACAACTCTCATTGAGTTCTTTGACTGGGTGACCAGAGAACTAGATCAAGGGCATGCAATGGATGTGAAATCTACCTAGATTTCAGCAAAGTCTTTGATACTATTCCTCATAGGAGGCTTATCAATAAACTCAACAGCTTGGAGATGGGTCCGAAGATGGTGAACTGGATCAGAAATTGGTTGACTGACAGATGACAGAAGGTGACGGTAAACGGAAGTCACTCAGATGAAAGAAAGATAATTAGTGGTGTGCCCCAGGATTCGGTCCTGGGACCGGTACTTTTCAGTATATTTGTGAGTGATATTGCCAAAGGGCTGAATGGAAAAGTCTGTCCTTTTGCAGATGACACGAAAATTTGCAACAGAGTGGACTCCCCTGAGGGAGTGGAGAACATGAAGAAAGATCTACAAAAGCTGGAAGAATGGTCTAATGCTTGGCAGCTAAGATTTAATGTGAAGAAGTGCAGTGTCATGCACTTGGGAAGCAGAAATCCAAGGGAATTGTATGCGACAGGGGGCAAGAGATTGTTGTGCACGGACCAAGAGAAGGATCTTGGAGTGTTTGTTTCTGATGATCTCAAGGTGGCAAAACAGTGCGACAAGGCAGTGGCAAAAGCGAGGAGGATGTTGGGTTGCATACAAAGAGGAATTACCAGCAGAAAGGAAGAGGTACTAATGCCACTGTACAAGTCGCTGGTGAGGCCTCACTTGGAATATTGTTTTCAGTTTTGTTGACTGTATCTCGCAAAGAATATAAAAAGGCTGGAAGCGGTTCAGAGGAAGGCGACCAAAATGATTTGGAGCCTGCGTCAGAAGACTTATGGGAAGAAACTTGAAGACCTAAATATGTACACTGTGGAGGAGAGGAGAGAAAGGGGAGATACGATTCAGTATTAATGGACAAACAAACCTCTTCCAAAGACGGGGAAACTGTAAAACTAGAGGGCATAACATAAAGCTGCAAGGGGGTAAACTGAAAGGCAATGTCAGGAATACTTTTTCACTGAAAGGGTGGTGGATGCTTGGAATGCCCTCCCGATGGAAGTGGTGGGGTCAAACACAGTGACAGAATTCAAAATGGCATGGGACAGACACAGTGGATTTTATTTATTTATTTTATTTAAATTGATTTCTATCCCGCCTTATCCTTCAATCAAGGCGGCCTTATAGCAACAGGATAAAATCAAAATAAGCATAACTATCTCTTACATCTGAACAAATAGAGGTGACCTACACAGAGCAGTGAGTACACCCCTAAAGAAAGGCATGGGGAGGGGTGACCTGCACGGAGTGGCATGCACCTACTCTTGCCGCCTTGCTGGGCAGACTAGATGGACCATACTGGTCTTTATCTGTCATCATAAGGAAAAAGGAATAGTTGGTGCCGCACTTGACTGGTGTATATCCTATCTAACTAACCGTTGGCAACAAGTACGAATTGACGAAACTACTTCTGAACCATTTCTTCAAGATCAAGGGGTACCACAAGGATCTTCTCTGTCAGCGTTGATGTTTAATATATACATGCAACCCATTTGTGACCTCATTCGTTCCTTTAATGTCACCTGTTTAGCATATGCAGATGACATTCTACTATTCATGCCATTCTCCATCAATCACCCCGATTATACATCATTGATAACATGCCTCGAAGCAGTAGAAGATTGGCTCATCTCCCAAAATCTAAGAATCAACCACAGCAAGACTGATGTGATGTTTATAACAAGAAACCAAAACTTCACACCTCCTACCTCCGTGAAGATAAAGGACAAGGAATTAACAGTAAAACCTACACTACGCTACCTAGGTATAACCCTTGACCAGCGCCTCAATATGAAAGCCCACATAAAAAACATAACAAAACTAATATATCACAAGATACGTACATTACGCCACCTGCGACCTCTACTGGAACCCTCAGATTTCAGAACCGTCTACCAAGCCCTGATAATGCCTCACATTGACTTTGCAAATGCAATTCTATACGGACTCCCTCAAGCAACATTAAATCCTCTCCAACTAGCAATGAACACTGCTGCCAGAGTACTTGAAGGAATATCAAAGACAGATCACATAACCCCAGTTCTAAAAAGACTCCACTGGCTACCAACCAACGCAAGAATCCACTACAAGATACTGATCACTACATTCAAAGCCATAAACAACCAAGCACCATCAACCATTACCAACCTTGTACACTCACAGACCCCTAATAGATCCAGAAGGTCAATTGCAATGAATACATTAATAATCCCGAAACAAACAGTCAGATACACTAAGGAAACAACCAAAAGAGCCTTCAGTATCCACGCCCCAATAACCTGGAATGCCCTCCCACTAGAACTGAGAGTTATAACCAGCCTAACACAATTCAGAAAGAGTCTCAAACACCACCTCTTCCTAAGCTATTTCCCAATCTAACCTTCGCACATGAAAATATTACAGACACTTTTCTGACCAGGACATTTCCCAACTGATATCCAAATGTGACTAATGTATTTCAATATTCTGTAAATAGTTAGCTAGCCTATGTAGTTGTACCTTGTTATTCCCAAGTTTTCAAAAACCCTGTTACTTGTAAAATGCATTACAGTTCCTTGTATGTATATGTTTGTTCCATGTAAACCGCGCTGGTGACAATAGTGCGGTATATAAAAGATGTTAAATAAATAAATAAATATACTATGTTACTATGTATGCTACTATATTCATTGTGGATATTCTGAAAACCTGACTGACCTGGGGGTACCCAAGGACTGGGTTGGGAACCACTGACTTAGAGTGTCCAGTGGTTCACAAACTGGTGCCTCCCTTTTGTGTTGAGTGTGTTGGAATAAAGGTCAGTCAATCTTTAGATATTAATTTAGGCGTCAAGTGAATTGAGTCAAAGCTAGATGGTCTCTGATAGGGAAGTTTCCTCAGACCATTGGCAGGCTCAATCCCAAAGTTGACCTTGATCGACTCACGGATTGGCAGACTCAGATATCATCTGCATTGTACACAAAGTGATTGCAGGTTGTTTTTCTGTTAGAAAATGGAGTTCTAACTCATTAAAAGTATTTTGTTACACTGCTGGCAGATTATTTTCTTCTTGTTTCACGCTTTTATAGAGGACAGCCCTTAACCAGAGAGTCCCATATATGCTACTATGGTGAACTGCTCATCTTCAAAGAAATCAAAGTGGGTTATCTGTGTTCTCTGAAGACAGCAGTTCACTAGTTACACAAACCCTTTCTGCGCCTTTTCTAGATTTCATCTTATTAGCTTAATCATAGAGCACACTGTGCAGGCACAAGAATACAGAAATTGTTGCCTAGGTTCAGAAGGACCTTTGGATTTTTCCTAGAAACCTCTGGAAATGTGTTCTGTAGTCAATGCTGTCAGATGATGTCATCTCACATATGTAACTGGTGTCTTCCGAGAACATATTTCGCTTTTAAGCCACTTCATTGTATCCACACAAACAGTGCCTTGGAATTTAGCTTGGTTGCAGTTGCTATGTCTGTCTTTATGAAATGTCTGTTGCTATGAGGACAGCCTAAGGATGAAGGTCAACTATAGATTCTCTGTCTGTGCTGGTTTATTTTTGTGGTTGGCAAAAGAGAGGGAGAGAATCACAGTACTTTTGTTTCTTTTTCTTTGCAGGAAAATCAAGGATGCTTTGCCATCTTTTAAGCAGTTCTTCAGCAGTACATTTTCTCTAAATCACATAAATTTATCTGGGATCAAACTACCTATGGATGCCTTGAGGTAAGATTGTATGTTTATCTGCAGAAATGCAGAAAGTATAGAATGAAATATTTTATGTATTATTTCAAACTTATAAATCACTCTTCTTTGAAACAGACTGATGAAAAACATTGTAAAATTCATACAGTTGGCCATATCTTAACTGACGACGACACCACTAAGAGTTTATCTTGAGATTACTTAAAAAGTTCTAGATGGCATGTAAGAAAGAATGGGAGAAGGAGGATGAGTATGTATAGTGACCAAGAACCACCTCAAGTTAGATACCATTAACTCAGCTCCACAAGCAATATGACCTCCTGATTATATCAAACAAGTCATTATCCATATGCCTGGTCTACAGAGCCCCAAATGGCAATGCCAATGAGTTGTCCACGCTACTGGAAGCAGTTTGTGAGTTCCCCTCCAAGTACCAATACCTCATCCTCTTTGGAGACCTGAACCCTGCATCTTCACCCATTAACCAAGCTTTGTCCTTCCTTGAAGCAAAGGAAACTTTGCACTATAGACAGCTAATCACCAACCCAAAACGCAAGAGAGGAGGAAAACTCAACCTTATCTTCATCCCAGATGGTATCACACTTGGACCCGAACACATCTCTGTCTCACTAGTTCACTGATCAGACCACAAAGCAATACACTTCTCTCTGCCACAATCTGTCCTGCTAGGCCAATCAGTTAGCACACCTACTACGAATCGCAGATTCCACCAGTTCAATGCCCAAGAATTCATCACTGAAGTGCTCCCCCAACTCAATACTAGTCCTCAAGACACTAGTCTGGACAGCCTGTTTACCAGATGGAACACCACCTTAGCATCAGCTGCCCTTGTACCACCAAGAGCAACCTCTTCCAAGCGACACCACATGGCACCCTGGTACTCGCCATCCCTGAAAGACCAAATGCATAACCTACGGTTTCCAGAACGCAAATGGAGAAATACCAGAAACCCACTCCTATAAAATATATACAGGGAGAAACAAAAGGAATATTGCATTGCCACGAACAAATGCAAGAGGGAGTACAATACCAAAATCACCGTGAGCTCCATTAACAAACTGGGGAGCTCTTTGATATAGCCAAAACCTTTCTAAAGGAACCCAGTAACCAAGGGTCCCAAGCCCCCATATGCCCCCATGTGATGGAATGCCACTTTCAATCCAAATACAAACCAAGCAACCACATAGTGAGTACCACCTCCTTCTCTACCCCACAAGATAGCCACACAAGCACATGATTCACATTCGAAACAGTAACCTCAGAAACATGTTGAAAACTTAATAGCAAGCTTCAGCACAACCACCTTCCCTCTGGACCCCTGCCAGTTTCTTGGATAAAGATCACAAGCACTCAACTTAGCTCACATATCTTAAATATAGTCCAGTCCTCTCTAACCCATAGGTACATGCCTCCACAAACAAAGCTCAATCAGATCTCTATTGAAAATGAATGACTGCAGTATATTGATGAAAACGTACAACGCTGCGAGTTAAGTAGAAATTCAAAAGTATTTCAACTGTCTCCAGTATTTTCAAATATTTCCATTGGATGGTCTGCAGCATTTATCTATTTTTTAACAGTGGTAGCTAAACAGTACACTTTAAGAAACATTTGACACTCTGTTGCTGGTCATATAAAGAATGTAAAGAAGATGTGAAGGGTCGTTGATGCGAACAGGCATGTTATCAAGGGCAAAAATAAACCCAGAAATTCATGCCATTGTAAGTCTGAGACCCGCTAACTAGAAAATCTTCTTATCTGATTCAGCACCATAGGATTATTGCACATGAATAAAGTGATAGAGCGTAGGGACACATTATTTCATAGTTGGTGATCGCTCTGAAACAAGACCATTTTGATTTGTTAAGATACATTTGCGTCTGGCACCTCTTCGAACACTGGTGTGAAGAGCGGGGCACTCAGGCCTTGCGGGCCTCAGTGCCGGAGATCTTGTCATTCTTACAGGCTAGTGTGGATAAGGATCTTGCCTTGACTTCCCTTAAGGTCAGGTGGTGGCCTTGGCATGCTACAGGGGTCATGTCCATGGTCGCTCCTTGGTGGATCTGCCGGATATCGTTCGCCTTCTCAGGGCTGTTCTTTGGATCCGTCCTCTTCTCCGTTCTCCCATGCCTAGCTGGGATCTTAACCTGGTCCTGTCGGCCCTAGTGGCTCTGCTTTTTGAGCCCCTGGGAAAGGCTATGTTGAAGGACCTCAGTCTTAAGATCGTCTTTTTGGTGGCTATCTGTTCCACTCGGCACATCTCTGCGCTTCAGGCTCTGTTGTGCAGGGAGCCTTTTCTGAACCTGTCAAAGGATCGGGTGGTGTTGAGGCCGGTCCCTTCCTTTCTGCCCAAGGTTGTCTCACCCCTTCATCTAAATCAGTCTGTGGTCCTGTCGGGGTTTCCGGATTCTATGGATCCGCAGCTCCACAGTCTGGATATGAGATGCATGCTCACGCATTACCTGAAGCACATGCAGGCTTTCCGCAGCTCGGAACGCCTATTCATGCTATTCAGCGGTACTCATAAAGGGGAGGCAGCTTTGAAGGCAACTATTGCTTGGTGGCTTAGGGAAGCTATTGCCTCTGCTTACCTCTTGAAGGGTAAACCCTTGCCATCGGGTCTTTGGGCACATTCAACTTGGTTCCTCCAGTAGAGATTATATCAGGCAGTGATTTGGGCATTGCTGCATTCCTTTGTGAAGCATCAAGTGAGATCAGATGCTAGGTTTGGAGCATGGGTCTTGCAGGCTGGGCTTGCGGGTCTTCCCCTGGGGTGAGTACTACTCAGGTACATCCTGGTAGTCTGGACCAAACTGGAGGGTCGTTATGGAAGGGGAAATTAGATCTTACCTGCTAATTTGCTTTCCTTTAGTCCCTCCAGCACCCTCCCTTTTTGGTGATTCTGGTTGCTAATAGGGAGCAAGCCCGGATAAGAAGGACATCTTGTCAGCTGTCTTTCGTTGGTGTTCGAAGGTCACTGCTCCCTCTGGGACCTTTTACTTCCGCTGGTTGGATGCTGCTTGTGGGGCCACATGCTGAGGTTCTGCCTGTGAGCTAGTTTCTTTCGGTTCATCATTGTAAATAGTTGGTTTGTGTGTCTGCTCTGTGCATCTGCTTTGTCATTCATATACTGACTTGGTGGGAAGAGTTCTATTTAAGATGACATCACCAAAAACCTGGAATTATCAATCTCCATCTGCTGGAATGGAGTGAACACCTGGTAGTCTGGACCAGACTGGAGGGACTAAAGGAAAGCAAATTATCAGGTAAGATCTAATTTCCCCTTTACCCTCGAGCAAGGTGTACCCGAAGGCTCCTCCCTTTCAGCCCTCTTATTCAATATCTTCCTGCAGCGTCTATGCTCAATAATATGATCCCATAAAATAAGCTATGAATATGTTGATAATGATTTATACACCATTCAAGACATCTAAACTGAACTCTACCAAACTAGCCAAATGCTTCATGGCAGTAGGAAGATGATTAAACCACCATAACCTTACTATCAACCATAAGAAAACAGAGGTATTTCATGTGACCAAGGACATTGACTGCAAATTAACACAATCCCTCAAAATTGCAGATAATGAGCTCCAAGATAAAACTAGAGTCAAGTACCTTGGAATAGTCCTTGATCAAGGACTAACTTTCCAAGCTCAAATCAAGAGAACAACTAGTTTATTATAGTACAAATTAAGAACATTAAAGAACATGATATGAGAAGGGGGCGCAAGTCTCTTCTGCACTGTATGCCAGGCAATAATAACCTCCATCCTTGACTACTCCAACATAACCTACCAAGGCCTACCAAAACACACCCTTTACCTGCTCCAAATGGCTCAAAACACAGCTGCAAGGATCATTCACGGTGCACCATGATACTCCCATATCATCCCCATCCTGAAACAGCTGCATTGGCCAGAATCAAATACAAGGTATAACTTAGCACATTCAAAATCCTACACAACAGATCAGCAACTTGCCTGCAATCACTAATATCAAAACCAAGCAACGAAAGACTAGGAATGCACAGAATCTTCTTACTATACCACTCTCAAAAAAAAGAGCAGTCAAATGGCATGTAACCGTGCATTCAGTCTATATGCCCCAACAACCTGGAACTCCCTACCCCCTGACTTAAGAGACAACGCTGACCTAGCAGACTTCCGTAAGAAGCTGAAGACTTACCTCTTCCATGAGTTTTATGACCCAGATTCATAACAAGAACAGATCCCTTTTCACGTCAGTCGGACACGATTGCCACCAGCCTACAGAGACCAAATATGTAGATACTGTGGTGCTGCGCCCCGATTAGGCGGTCGCCTGTAGGTTGCAGCATGCCACCTCATAACATTTATTTTGCTCTATCTTAAGAGCTAGGACTTCTGACGATGTAGTTGTGGGTCAAGAAGACAGTCCGAGTAGGTTTTGGCAAACACAGGAAATTTATTTATTTATTTTTTTTTGACAAGACTTTGCAAACAACTTTCGTTGTGTAGCATTTGAACAGGACAACTTAAAGAGGATATTTTCTCCAATCAGAATTATCGTACAAAACAATGTCCTGGTAGTGCTCAAGAATAAACTTCTTTCATGTATAACAAACAGTATTTGCTTCTTCAAATGCCAGGGTTAAAACTTAGTGCTCACTGGTTCCTAGTGCCTTCAGTAAAGATATCAGCTTCTTTTAAACTGTGCAAGCTTAAACAAGGTTCCTTCTTCCTGTTTCTATTATCCACAGAATAACAGCTTCTTAAGACATTCAGTTTACACTTAGGCACTTCAGTTAGCTCTAACAATGGCAAATCCCTTTTCTTTCCAGTTTTTAGCTCCCAGAACAACAAGGCTTTTTCTAAGCTAAACCGGTTCCGGTTTTCTCTGAGCTTAAAACTCTTGGTCTTCTTTTACTCTGATGCTAGACAAAGAGAGCAATCCATTAAACTATCAACCGAATCCTGTTCCATCTCACAGGGCTTGTGATAAGGAAGCTTATCATAGTTCAGGAAGGAGCTATAATAGAGGTGAATTGGCTCTGAACAAGCAACCTGTCTTTGCTGGTAGAAATAATAAAACAGAATGTTTTCATAAAAGACTACCAGTCCCAGAATGCACCAGGTTTCAAACAGCCACTAGAAGAGCTGAAGTGGGGAAACGTGTGTTCAATCAGGAGAGCTATGAGGTAATCCCCAATCACTCATCTCCAAGGGCAGGGCTTGATTCAGCACAGCTGAGCTGTGCTAGGGTGGAGTATCCCTCTAAACAAGTTAAAAGTAAAACAGATTCTACACAGAATCAGATGGAGTTGAGGAACTCAGAGCTCAAGGACAGAGAGAGGAAGCAGCAGCATCAACGTGGAAGGAAGAAGAGGAAAACATCTTGGAGGTCTAAAGGAGCCCATAGCAGTACGTGTGTTGGGAGTCATTCCAGAGGCAAGCATACTCCATTGGACTGGAGGAAGCCAGAGGAGTGGGGTTACAGAGCCAGGAATTCCCGGACGGCACCTGTGAAGGAGACGGCTGCATTTGGAAGGGGCCCTAAGACCAGTGCAAGAAGGTATGTGAAGAGAGACCCAGTGTCCAGGGATCTTGATTGGAAGGCTGGACATAAAAGCTGGATTACTTACTGGCCAGGATATCTGGAGAGAAAACCTAACAACAAAGGAAGCTCAGGTATGAACACTGATCTATGCCCTAGCTCTTCACTTGGAAGACAGCAGGGAAACAAGTATTGTCCTGAGAGTGATCCATTAAGGAATTCCTCTGAGCCAGACCATGATATTGATTCTATGATAGTTGAAGAAGAAGGAGATATTTTAAATGATCAGAATGAATACATGGATTGCTCTCTGAATAAGCTGCTGTGGTAAAATACTTTCACAAATACAACAACCATCAAAAGGGAACTCTAACTTGTTCTTTTATCTACCCAGAAAAGTTTACAAGAAAGCTTTAGGGTAGGATTTGAGCCACGTAGAGAAAGTGAACCAGCAAAGGGGTTTGCAGCTGGCTAATTATTGGTAATTAAGCCATGCACAGTTGCACGTGAGCTCTGAAAGGAAACTACTGTTTGTGTGTGAAAATACAAGAAAGTTATCCTTGAAAAAGAACAGTTTTTGGTTACTTTTTGGGTTTTGTTTTTGCTTTTGGAACACTGCTAAAAGGTATTAGCAGGAGTCCTCAGAAAGACCTTTTCTGTTTCCCATCAAGGTCTTTATTGTTTGATTGATTGCTTAAGAAGTTCAGTTGCTGATATCATGATTTGTTTTTCCTAAGTACAATACTGAAAGCAAGTACAGTCATCCCTCGCTACTTCGCGGTTCATTTATCGCGGCCTCAGTACATCGCGGATTGTTCAAAAATTCAAAATTGAGGAATTATGCCGTATTGACGGTGTAATGGCGTTATACAAGGGCATCTTTGCTCAGAAGAAAAAACAACGGTCACAACTCCCCATCACGATGTTCCTTGTGCACCGAAAACGTTCTGCAGAAGCTCCTCCTGCTGCCTCTACACCGCCTCCTGCTGCATCTATGCCGTCTACTGCAGCTACCCCAGCTCTATCCGAAGCTGCCCGCGACGATCCAGCGCCCCTAGCACCTGACGATGAGGCGTCATCTGAGGAGCAGTAAAGCTCTCATTAACCGTACTGCACAGGTGTTTCATCGACATTTATGCACTTATATGGTTTCATATACAGTACACTTATTGATACTATACATACACAAAAAATGTACGTGTTAAAAATGAGACACTACTTCGCGGTTTTTCACTTATCGCGGCTGGTTCTGGTCCCTATTAACTGCGATAACTGAGGGATGACTGTATCCTTTTGTGTTACCAAGTAAATCTGTGTGGGAGAAATAACCCCATAAATAAAATATATTTTCTTTGCTTACACTCGAGCAACACAACTCATTATTTTGTGAACGGCTGATTCTGGTATGAATGGACTACATTCCCCACAATCCTTTGCAAGTCATAATAGTATTTGCCTTTGCCAAGACTGTGGACATTCTCACCCAGCGCCCCCGTTTACAGGCTCCATATCCATACTTTCACAAACAGAGTTACATTCCTCTGTGCTTGGAACTTGCTCTGTGTATGCAGGCTTGACTTCTTTTAAAAGCTTAAACAGTTTGTTCCACTGAGACTTCTGTCTCCCCTCTGGATTCCTAGGGTGACTGCAAGGCTTCCTGTCTCTGAATAAAATATCCAAAGGCTCTGACTGTCTGACCTTGCTTGTGGTAACACTCTGCCTTACAGGTTTTAAAAGGGGAAAAAAACTTTTCTCTTGGAATCTTCTAGTGCTGCTCCTCTAACAGGGCTATAACCTTCAGTTTCCCCAGGAGTATCCCTCCTACCTTCAAACCGGGCTGTAGACCTCTCACGGCAGGGGCTCCTCTCTGGAGTGCAGTCTTCTGAACAAAAGCTGCTCTGAGAGCTTCTCCGGTGTCTGTTCCTAGACACTCTCTGCCTTTGATGCCTGAAGTTTGAGTTCTCCTTAGTCTGCTGTGTATATTCCCTTTTCACATTGCCTGTAAACTGCTTCCTCAGCCCCTCTCTCCTGGACGGCTCGAGACTGGCTCTGTCTCCAGTCCTGTGCCTGCTACGGTGGCTGGCTCTGTTCCCGTCTCTGAGACTCTGGCTGGTTCTGTTCCCTTCTCCTCCACTCTGGCCTTGGCCCCACTAGCTCTGGCCGTGGCTTTCTCTGAGACTGTGTCTCCTGCTCTCCGTGAGCCTGTATCTGGAACTGGAACTGGAACTAGAACAAGAGCTGGAACTGGAACTCCTCCGCCTGCTTCTTTTTCCTTTCCTCCTCTCCCTGCTCCCTCTTCCTGAGAGCTTAAATGTGTTTGAGTGTCTTCCTTTTCCTTGCTCCTCCCCTAGGTGCCTCCCATCTCCACCCTGTGTTGCCATGGAGCCTGGGTGTGGCCTGCACTCAATAGTTCTGAATGTGTGGTTTTTTCCTCTACCTGCATTCTGATACATGTGCTTAGCTGAGGGATTCCTCTGCCTAGAAGAAAAAGTTCTTTTTCCAGGTATTTTCCTAGGCTCTAGTGCAGCCTCATCACCACAATACCTAACAACACCAATTGCTAGTTGACACAAATGCCTGTACCACTGAAAGAAACTACACTTGTTTTAGTTGTAACTGTTAAGATAATTTGTACCTTATGTCATCCCACATGTCAATCCATGCTAAGCATGCACAGTATAAGATCTGTAGTTCTCTCCAAACATTCCCAGTAAACAGGCCTTGTCAACCGCTATGTTAATACAACCTTGTGTTAAATTACACTTTATGTTATCTTGTTTCCTTTTAGTTCTGAACCATTCTTTGTAAACCATTTTGGCTAATAGAAAAATGCTAAGTAAGTATAATAATAATAATCTTCCATCAGCAACAGAGGTACATGATCACACTTTTAGCCAAATAAAGTAGTTTGACTGCAATGTTCTGAACCAACAGAAGTCTTTTAGCACTAGTAAAAGTGACGCCCAATACATGAACTGAAGGTTTATCAAGAAATAACCATATAGCCCAAATTGACCAAAGATAAAACATAGCTTTCTAAATGTATCTAAAACAAAAGGTGGGGGGTGTCAAGATGGGGACACAAGACTGCACTATGAGACCTTTCCATGCCATAATGGTTAAGCGGAAGGTCCGGCCCCGGTGGAAGCCTCCTAAACCCATTGCTGATGCATTGCAATGGCTACCTGACTGATGGACATCTGTATACACTAGGGTACCCTGCAAACCTGGTGGATCTCTGGACCTGGCAAATGAAGGTGAAGGGCTAGAGACCTCTTCTTTGCCTATGAGGAAGGTTTCTCTGTCTTCCAGGGCCCAGTGCCTCCTGCGCAGCTGGCATGCGAGAGAGTGTGCTCACAGCAAATTCCAGCCCTGTCTAATTATATGCTAAGAGTTGGTATGACCCAAAGGGAGGAGGGAGTTGTGACATACAAAATGCTGAAGCTGGTTCCTAGAGCCTTAGCCTCAGATGGAAGGAGCCTATTGGAATATCAGTGTTGGTAGTAGAGCAGACCTGGACTCTATGGTCTTGATGTCAGCAACAGTGAGTCATTTATTTTATTTTATTTATTTATTTAATTTATTTATTTAACAGTTTCTTCTATACCGCCCCTTCCAGAGATCAGGGGCGGTTTACATTAAACAAAAATTAGTATATTTCCGTATACTTTACATGGAACAATATTTTAACTATATACATGTTTAGTTACATATAACATATTTTTGAAACTATGTACAGGTTATAAAACATGGAACATAACATAGTTAATTACCAGTAGTTATTTTCAATAGTGATATAGTCGTCTGTTTGGGTGAGTAGCTTTCTTGTGTTAGTCATTTGTTCTGTCTTGAGTACTGTGGATGTGTTTCTGTGATTGCATTGGAGAGGTTTTTTGTTGGTAGGGGATCTCAAAGTGTTTTGTAAAGAGGTATGTTTTTAGTTCCTTTTTGAATTGGTGAAGGTCCTTTATCATGCGGAGAGTTAATGGAATTTCATTCCAGAGGGTTGGGGCAGCAAAGGAGAAGGCTCTATCACTTGTTGTTGCTTTAGTTTTTCTGAAATTTGTTTTTATGTTGAGGGAATGGGTTGCGTTCTGTCTGCGCATTCTAGTTTCTGATGGGGGGTGTATTAGAGTAGATAATTGTGAGGGAGAGATGTTATTAATGAGTTTAAAAGTAGTTAGGAGGATTTTATATTTTATTCGGCTGCTTATGGGGAGCCAATGCAGGTCTAATAGTTATTGGGGTCACATGGTCTGTTAGTTTGGCTTTTGTGATCATCTTGGCGCATATGTTTTGGGCCCCTTGGAGGAGGTATATGTTCTTTAGTGGTAAGCCGTTTAGGAGACTATTACAGTAGTCGAAGTGGGGGGTGATGAGGGAGTTGACTACTGATCTAAAGTCATGTGTGTTGAGTAGGGGTCTCAGATGTTGTATTGTCTTGCGTTTATAGAATATGGTTTTTACTGTATGTTTTATGTGTGGGAGCATGGTGAGTGAGTGGTCCAGAATTATTCCACCATTTTCTACCATGAGTATTGCATCTTGGATCCAGGAACTAAGTTATCCCCCAGTGGTTGATTTAAATATGCTTTGTAAAGCAATCCAGTATATGCAGTAGTCACTGACTTTTTAAATTAACACAAGTCCTGACAGACTCATCTTAACAAACACAGAATTTAGTTCTTTTGGATGACAAGGTTACTCATATAGATGAGAGTCCATAAATTGGGAAACTAATGAATCTTTACTGGTGCGAGACAATCTGGCTATTCTTAGGAAGATAAAAGTCTTTGGAAAATATAACACATAATTAGGAACCTATGGGTCATTAATTTTCCTAAATTGTTTCCTGTGACTCCTTATGATACATCATTACAAGACAGCCTACAAAGAGACCAATAAAATCCTATCAACATCATTAAAACATAAAATGAACATTAAAGGCGATGTATAAATAAAAATAAAACATAGCCAAATACCCACAGAAATAACAAAGACGTTTCATGGGTTCTCTTTACTTGTGGTTCTGCACCAGATTTCAAAGTAAAAAAACAAGCATGCTTTTGCTTTAAAAATTGCTCCATGAGCCAAGTACTCAAATATATTCTTTCTTGCAGATACTTTTCACATGAAAAATATGTGCAGATTTGAACATGCAATATATGGATGTTATTTTCCTCTCTGACTGAACGTTCCCTCTAAAGTGTCTTGGTGTCCTCCACTCACATCCACCTTTCTACCATGAGGGGTGGTGCAGCAGTATCATGCTTAAGATCATGAAGGTGCGCATCTGAGGCATCGGAGAGGGAGAGACCTGCCAAGGTCCCTCGGAAGGACCCAGCCGCGGACCAGCCTCGTTCCCCAGACACTATCCTCGTCGAGGATTCCCCCTTGGGGGAGCCGGAGCTGGGCCCGAGTCCCTCGGGGCCCGCGCCGCAGGCTGCAGAGCCTTCTGGGCTGGAGTTCAGGATGGCGGCCTTGGAGTGCAGTTTATCTGCCTTCATCAGCCAGCAGCGGGCGCTGTTGTCCGGCACGTCCAGTTCATCTGCCCTGACTACCGGACACTCGACGTCTAAGACATCCCCAGAGGCCGAGTCGATCCTTGAGGTCTTGTGGCCTCTAGACCAGGGGTGTCAAACTCCAGTCCTGGAGGGCCGCAAACCAGTCAGGTTTTCAGGGTATCCCTAATGAATATGCATGATATATATGTGCATGCCTGCCACATTGTATGCAAAAATATCTAATGAATATTCATTAGGGGCATCCTGAAAACCAGACTGGTTTGTGGCCCTCCAGGACTGATGTTTGACACCCCTGCTCTAGATGATCCTCAGCCGAGGTCACGCACGGCATACCATTCGACGGGAGCTCGGTCACCCCCGACCAGTTTGCCAGGTGTCGACCGCAGGACCTCGAAGCCTGCAGAGCCCTATGAGTCATCCTCGTAGTACTCTGATTGGGAGACGGAGGATGAGGAGTCTCCCAATACCCATCGCCACAGCGACATCTCAGAACCTCAGACGATCCCCGCCAGAAGATATGGGCTTCTTGGACTTTGTCAGGGACATGCCAAGGCCTTGGCGTTCCCAACAGAGACAGAGGAGGACCCTCGGGCTGATGAACTGGAGATCCTCCAGTATGAGGCCCCTCCCCGGGAATCACTCACGGTGCCTATTCCCCCTATCCTGGAACGGTTCATGCTTCGCATGTGGGAGACACTGCATCGGTGCTGGTGGTGAGCAAATGGCTCGACTCGATGTATCGGGTCCGTCGGAGTCCAGGCTTCCAGAAGTCACAACTGCCACATAATTCTATGGTGGTGAAGTCAGCCATGCGTCGGCTGAAAAGCCAGAAGACGTACTCCTCGGTGCCCCCAGGTAGGGAGGCCTGCACTTTGGATGCCCTCGGCAGGAAGTGCTACCAGGGCTCGATGCTCATCTGCTGGGTACAGGCCTACCAGCTGTACATGGGCATGTACTTGAGAGACCTGGCAAAGGAACTCGCCAGGTTCTTGGCTGGTCTCTCCGAGGAACCTTTGCAACAGTTCAAGAGTCTGTCCAAGACCATCCGTGAGTACTCCAAATTTATATCTTGAGCAGCCTATGATGGGTTCGAGTCGGTGACACGGGTAGCCGCAGTGGGCATTGGTGCACACCGCCAGGCTTGGCTCCAGTCATCCGATCTTGAGCAGTGGGTTCAGGACAAATTGGTTGACGTCCCATGCCAAGGGGAGAACCTCTTCGGCAAACCCATGACCGACAAGGCCACCGAGCTGGAGACCGAGTTCATGATGAGAACTAGGCTCTCCAAGAAGACCACTGCCTATCCCCGACAGAAGGGCTTGGGTAAAAAGCCCTTTTACCTGAGTAAGGGAGCTGCTTACCGAAACTACCCGTCTTACCAGGCCTCCCCGGCTCCCCAACAGGGTCAGCAGTATAAGAGACACAGGCATGGCCCACATAAGCAGAAGGCTCCCAAACCCCAGGCACCGGCACCGGCTCCGGCCCAGCCAGGGGGAAGTTTTGGACTCACAGAGCATGGCCTCTCTACCCCACGGAGATCAGCAGCCCACAGGGGGACGTCTATGCCCAGAGGTGGGTAGCCATCACTAGCGACTCCTGGGCACTAAGGTAGTGGGGGAGGGTTACCTCCTCCACCTGACTCAGACCCCCCCCCCCCTTATTTCCCGGGAGAGCCCCTCAGATCTCCCTTCCACCGGGACCTTCTCCTGAAGGAGTTTGCAGGTCTTCAAGGACAGAGCGGGAGAAGTTCAGGATGCTCATCCCTTGGAACATATACCCACATCCTTATCCACCCCAACCACAGGCAGTACCTGCGGTTTGTGGTAGGAGGCAAACATTTCCAATACCTTCCTCAGGCTCCAGGGGGTCTTTGTGTTTCCCTACCTGGACTGGCTCATAAGGGGAGGCACAACCTCCGAGGTCCAGCAGGCCACGGCACGTACCATCCAGGTTCTGCAGCACTTGGGCTTTGTCATAAAGTATCCCAAGTCCCACCTCCTCCCAGCACAATGCCTGGAGTTCATTGGGATAAAGCTTGATACCCTCCAGGCCAAAGCCTTTTTGCCCAAGGTCCGGGCCGCCCGTCTCAGGACTCTGGCTCGAGACATACAGCACTGCCCCTCGGTGCCTGCCCGGCACCTCCTGCGCCTCCTCGGCCACATGGCCTCCACAGTTCATGTCACCCCAGACACTCGCCTCCACATGTGGGCGGCGCAGTGGTGCCTTCGGGACCAATGGTCTCAGATCACAGGCTGCCTCCAAGACAGGGTTGCGGTGACCCGCCAGTTGGAAGATTCTCTGATCTGCTGGCAGTCGCCCCAATACCTAGAAGCGGGCATGCCCTTCCAAACTCCCAGCCATTCGAGAGTCCTAACCACAGATGCCTTCCTGCTCGGCTGGGGAGCCCACTGCAGAGCCCTCTGTTCTCAGGGCACCTGGTTGCAAGATGAGAGCGCCCAACAGATCAACCTCCTAGAGCTCCAAGCGATACACCTTGCTCTGAGGGTTTTCTCTCACCACCTGTGCCACCAGCCAGTCCTAGTCCAAATGGACAATCAGGTGGTGTTCTATGTGAACAAACAAGGGGGTACGGGGGCCTGTGCCCTTTGCCAGGAGGCACTGAGTCTCTGCTCATTCGTAATCCAACAGGGTATCCTCCTGAGGGTAGTGTACCTGCTAGGCCAGGACATCCTACTGGTCGACAGACTCAGCAGGGTTTTCCAGCTACACGAGTGGCGGCTGGACCCCAGGATAGCCGGGCAACATTTCCAGCTCTGGGGGGAACCCGTGATGGACCTGTTCGCCAGTCTGGACAACTTTCAGTTGCCCCACTTCTGCTCCCGGCAAGCCCACCCCTCCCGGATGTCAGCGGATATGTTTCTAGTCTCGTGGTCGGAGGGCCTCATGTATGCCTTCCCTCTAACGCCGCTGATTGCCAAGACGTTGTTCAGGACCCTCCGTGACAGGGCCTAGCTCATCCTGATAGCTCCCAGGTGGCCCAGGCAGCCGTGGTTCCCGCTGCTTCTGCAGTTTGTAGCAGAGGCCCCCATCCCCTTGGGCACCCCCCCCCCCCCAGGACTCCTATCTCAGGAGGGGGGCTCTCTCCTGCACCCCAAACTGGGCTCCCTCTTGCTGACAGCATGGCTGCTGAGAGGGTAACTCTCACCTCCCTTAACCTTCTGGTTGAGGTTGAGGACATTCTGCCGGCCTCCCGCAAGGCCTCTACTAGGAAAGCATACGCCCTCAAGTGGCGCAGGTTCTCTGTTTGGTATGCCATACATGGGGTGGATCCCTTCTCCTGCCTGGTGGCATTGGTGTTGCAATACCTCCTCCACCTCTCCCAAGCCGGACTCGAGTCTAACTCCGTCCAAGTGCACCTTAGTGCCCTGGCGGTGCACCACCACCCGGTAGATGGTAAGCCTCTCTCGGCCCATCCCCTGGTAACCCGCTTCCTTCAAGGCTTGCCCCTGTCGAAACCTTCGATTCACCGTCCGGTGTCCGGATGGGACCTCAACGTAGTGCTAGGACAGCTGACTTGCCGCCCTTCGAGCCTCTGGCGACCTGCCACCTTTGCTACCTCTCTTGGAAGGTTGTATTCCTGGTGGCGCTCACATCCACTCGCAGAGTTAAAAAGCTCCAGACCCTCGTGGCGGAGGCACCTTACACCAGGTTCTACAAGAACATAGTGGTGCTTCACATGCACCCCAAGTACCTGCTGAAGGTAATGTCACCCTTCCACCTTAATCATAGAAAAATGACGACAGAAAAAGACCACGTGGCCTATCTAGTCTGTCCTTCCATATCAACTACAACAGTTCCCTTTTTTCCTTTAGAAGTCCCATTTTTTCCTTTAGGAGGTGGTGCTTCCTACTTTCTTCCCAAGGCCTCATTCTAGTCGGGTGGAGATGGTCCTTCACTCATTGGACTGTAAGAGGACCTTATCCTTCTACATCCAGTGCACCCAAGGACACCGCAAAGCTTCTCAGCTTATCTCCTATGACCCTAGTAGGCTAAGGGAGGCGGTGACCAAGCATACGCTATCCACTTGGGTGGCGGACTGTATTGCCTTTGCTTATGAGCAGGTTAGGCTCCCGATGGAAGGCGGCATCACGGCACACCATGTCTGTGCCATGGCAGCTTCAGTGGCAAACTTGCGCTCTGTCCATTTGGTGGACATCTGCTGAGCCACCACCTGGTCTTCAGTCCATACTTTTGCAGCTCATTACTGCCTGGAGAGAGAGTCCCAATGGGACAGTGCCTTCAGCTAGGCTGTGCTCCATAACCTTTTCAGGGTCTAGGCAACTCCTACCCTCCAACCCTTCTGTATTCAGGCTACTAGAGTGCTGTTCCACCGAACACAGGGGTCCTACTGGGGTCTGTGTATACGGCCCAAATTGCTGCTGCTAGTGGCTCCCTTGCGGGGCCCTATTTTGCTATGTGTTTTTGGTAGTCTGTAGCTGGGGAGTCCCATATGTGAGGACTGACTTCCTGCTTGTTCCTGGAGAAAGCGTAGTTATTCACCTGTAACAGGTGTTCTCCGAGAACAGCAGGAATCAGTCCTCACAACCCTCCCTTCTCCCTTTGGAGTTGCTGCTGTACCCTCTTTTATTTTTGCCATCGTTTAGCTATGTCATCTGACTGAGCAACATGGCACCCTTGGGCGGGAAGAGGACCATGCTTGTGTGGTGGCATCTCCCAAAGGCTTTCTTTGAAAGCTGGGGGGATGCATCCACGAGGGCTCTGTCAGTGCCGACGTCACCTATATGTGAGGACTGATTCCTGCTGTTCCCGGAGAACACCTGTTACAGGTGAGTAACTATGCTTGTCCTGTGATTGAAATCCCATTATTGATGCATTACCCTCAATGATAGGAATGCAGATGGAGGACTCCCACGTTTCTACTATTGGGTGTAGAGAAGTAGCTTAAGGTGAAATTAGATCTTGCCTGCTAATTTGCTTTCCTTGAGTCCCTCCGGTCCAGTCCAGACACATGGATTATCTCCTCTCACCAGCAGCTGGAGACTGAGCATACCAGGTCTTGATGATGTCACATTACATAGGCACTTTGCCGCCCACTAAGACCAGTATCCTATGTTCAGAGTAGACTCCAAGAGCAACATTTTAAAAAAGTCATCAGCAACAACCAGAACATTTAAAACAGGAACCTATTACCCCCACTTATCATAATCTATCCCCTTTCTTTTTTTTTTTTCTTTTTTTTAAAACGGTCCTCTACGTGACCCATCCTCATGAGTGACATCCTCGAAAGGCCCAAGAGCCCAGAGAAACTGGCACTGCATCGAAAATGACCTGGTACTGACCAGCACAAACTATTCTTTTTTTTTTATTCGGGCTCAAAGTGCAAAATGCTGAAACAGAAGGGAGGATTCTGGACTGGACTGGAGGGACTAAAGGAAAGCAAATTAGCAGGTAAGGTCTAAGTTCACCTTCCATATCGTCCCTCCAGTCCGGTCCAGATGCGTGGGATGTAATATAGAAGTACTAAATACAGGAGGGTCCTGCAAGTCTGGCTAGCAGCACCGCGGAAACCAAACTGTACGTCACCCGTGGCTTGAAGTCCAAGCAGTAGTGGTGCACAAACATATGCAGTGAAGACCACGTCGCTCCTCTACAGATGTCTCCTGGACGTACAAATGTACACTTCACCCAAGAAGCCACGTGCCCTTGTGGAATGGGCACGCAAACCGCTAGGCGGGGGCTTGCAGCAGAGCAAGTAAGCTGAGGCAGTGTTCCCCTGGAGCCATTGAGCCACTGAAGCCTTGGATGCTGCCTCCCCTTTTCAAGGCCCACCAAAATGTTCAAACAAATGATACGATTTACAGAAGGAATTTGTTCTCTTTAGATACTTGCGGAGCACCCTATAGACGTCCAGTAAGTCTAGCTGACATTCCTCAGTCGTACTACTGCAATTCGGAAAAACCAGGAGAGTGACTGACTGATTAAGATGGAATATTGAAACCACCTTTGGTAGAAAGGAAGGAACAGGCCTTAAAACCACTTTTTCCCATGGCAATATCAAAAAAGGCTCCCAAAAGGATAAGCTTCTGAAGTTTTGAAATCTGTCTAACTGAACAGATAGCCACCAGAAACACTATCTTTAGCGTCATATCCTTCAGAGTAGAAGTGCCCAATGGCTCAAAGGGCAGCTCCATCAGAGCCGAGAGCAAGAGGATGAGGTCCCACAGCAGAACCAGAGCACCTATTAGCAACCTAAACCTGTTTGACTGCACAGATGGGCAGCCAGCAACACACCGCTCACATGCCCTCGATAGTAGGTGAGAGATGCTACGTGAACTGTAAGCTAGGCCCTTCTCCAGCCCAGCTTGCAAAAAGGTAAGAATCTCTGGGAAAGATGCCAACAAAGGCCGGCTGTCCCTCTCTGAGCACCAATCTTCAAAAATTCTCTAGATTCATACAAAAGACAGCAAAGTGGAGTGTCTACAAGCCTTCAACAGCGTTGCGATCATTGAAGGTAAATAACCCTTCTTCTTCAGCCATGCCTGTTCAAGAGTAGCTGGGTTTAAAAAACGTTTGGACAAGTTCCTGGAGGAAAGGTCCATAAACCATTATTAAAAAGGGACCCAGGATATCAATGCTTGACCCAATACAAGCATTGTGGAACCTGTGTCTCTTGGGGATACTGCTAGGTACGTATGACCTAGATTGGCCACTGTTGGAAACAGGATACTGGGCTTGATGGACCTTGGTCTGACCCAGTATGGCATATCTTATGTTCTTATAAGAGCCAATCCATAAGTGAGAATCGATCTACCTGAGGCATGAGGATTGGCACTTGGGCCAGGATATTTGCCCGCGCCGGCAAGCACCAAGGAGTGTCTGCTGTTAGCTGGATCAGATCTGCATACCATGGTCTGTGCGGCCAGTCTGGCGCAATCAGAATGACCCGACTGGGATGAGATTCTATCCTCTGGAGGAGATGACTGATGAGGGCCCAAAGTGGAAAAACAGAGGATCCAGTCTGCTGGCCAAGCTTGGACCAGGGCATCCAGCCCCTAAGACATTCATTTTCTCCTCCTGCTGAAGAAGCGGGATGACCTGGCATTGTGGGTGGTCACCATCAGGTTCAAGATTGTCTTCCCCAATGCCGGACTATGCTGTCGAACATCACCAGATCGAGGGACCACTCCCCCAAATCCAGCCAATTGTGACTGAGAAAGTCAACCTGCACGTTTTCTTTTCTGGCCACGTGAGCCACTGAGAGGATCAGAAGGTTTGCATTCACCCAGAAGAAAATGGCTCAGGTCTCATCCTCCAGTATGACACTGCCGGTGCCACCCTGGTGATTTATGTACACCAGCATCGTGGTGTTGTCCGAGAACATTTGCACAGCTTTTCCATGCAGATGGGAATGAAAATATCGCAGGGCTAGAAATACCGCCCTCATTTCCAAGCGGTTGATGGACCACATGCTCTCATAAGAACATAAGAACTGCCATACTGGGTCAGACCAAGGTCTATCAAGCCCAGTATCCTGTTTCCAACAGTGGCCAATCTAGGTCATACGTACCTAGCAGTTTCCCCAAAAGACACAGGTTCCACAATGCTTGTACTGGGTCAAGCATTGATATCCTGGGTCCCTTCTTAATAATGGTTTATGGACCTTTCCTCAAGGAACTTGTCCAAACCTTTTTTAAACCCAGCTACACTACCAGCCTTTACTATATCCTCCGGTAAATTCCAGAGTCTGATTACACGTTGAGTGAAAAAATATTTTCTTTTATTAGTCTTAAATAGTTTACCCTGTAGCTTCTTTGCATGTCCCCTAGTCTTTCTATAGTCTGATAACGTAAACAATCGATCTACGTTTACCCGTTCCACTCCGTTCATTAATTTATAGACTTCTATCATATCTCCCCTCAGCCGTCTCTTTTCCAGGTTAAAGAGCCCTAACCTTTTTAGCCTTTCTTCATAGGAGTATCCTTCCATCCCCTTTACCATTTTGGTGGCTCTTCTCTGAACCTTTTCTAATAACGCTATATCCTTTTTAAGATACGGCGACCAGAACTGCACACAATATTCAAGGTGCGGTCTCACCATGGAATGATACAGAGGCATTATAATATCTTTTGTTTTATTTTCCATTCCTTTCCTTATCATACCTAGCATTCTATTTGCTCTCTTGGCCGCCGCTGCACACTGGGCCGATGGTTTTAACATGTTATCCACAATGACGCCTAAATCTTTTTCCTGGGTGGTGGTTCCTAATGTGGAACCTTGCATTGTGTAATCGTAGTTTGGGTTGTTCTTCCCTAGGTGCATTACTTTGCACATGTCCACATTAAATTTCATCTGCCATTTTGATGCCCAGTCTTCCAATTTATCAAGATCCTCTTGCAATTTTCCACAATCCTCGGGTTTTAACAACTTTAAATAGTTTTGTCTCATCTGCAAATTTGATAACCTCACTCGTTATTCCCTTTTCCAGGTCATTTATGAATATGTCAGAAAGCAGCAGACCCAGCACAGATCCCTGGGGTACACCACTATTCACCTTTCTCCATTGGAAAAATTGGCCATTTAGCCCTATCCTCTGCTTTCTATCTTTTAACCAGTTCCTGATCCACAATAGTACACTGCCTCCTATCCCATGATTCTTTAGTTTTGCCAAACGTCTCTCCTCCTGGGTCCACCAACCTTGTGTGACCTGAGCTTCACAATGTGCTCCCCATCCCGTGAGGCTGGCATCTGTGGTCAATGGCATCCACATGGGTGGTTCCAGCAGCATGCCCACTGAGAGGTTCTACAATACTAACCATCACTTGAGCACCACCCTGGTAATCAAAAGGCAGTAGCTGCTTCGACAGTTTGTGTCTCTGAGGAGACCAACATGCTAGAAGCACTCTCTGCAAGAACCAGCTCGACCGTGGCCGCCATCGACCCCCAAGAGCTGAAGGTAGTGTCAGGCCATGGGGACCATCATCTGTAGAAAGTGATGTACCTGGCTCTGCAACTTCTGCACCGGGTCACAGGGCAAGGAGACCAGCCCCTTGTCCATTTGAAACCGAGCCCCCAGATATACCAGATCTTGTGATGGATTTAAACTGCTTTTGCCAAAATTAACTACCCAACCCAGGTGTTTAAGGCAGTCGACCACTCGCTGAGTCACTCCATGGCTTTCCTCAGCCAGCTTTGTCTGCACCAACCAGTCGTCCAGATAGGGATGCACCAGAGCGCCTTCGTGTCATAGGGCCGCCACCACTACCACCGTGACTTTGGTGAATGTTTGTGGGGCCATGGCCAACCTGAAGGGCAATGCCCTGAACTGAAAATGGCCCGCAGGGACTGCGAAGCACAGGAACCTTTGATGTTTCCTGGACCATGGGATGATGTTCCAAGGGCTACAGAGCAGAGATGGCATCCATCTGTCCTAGAAGGGTAAACGTGTCTTCAGAAGCAGACTGGCTAACCTACTGAAGAGGGCTTTAAACTAGATTCATTGGGGATGGGTGAAGAAAGCCCCCAGGAAAGTGAAAGCTGCCAGATATCCCTCTGAGCGTATCAAAAGTAAGGACGATCTGGCATCTTAGATCCCCTGCTCGAGCCGGAGGATTTCTGAACAGTCTATCAAGCTTTAGTAATCCCCCACTTCGATTACGTCAACTCGATTTTACAGGGACTCCCAAAAAGTACACTGAATCCATTGCAGCTTGCAATGAATTCAGCTGCCAGAATATTACACGGAGCTGCCAGGAGGGACCACATAACCCCTATCCTGAAACATCTACATTGGCTGCCGGTCCATTGCAGGACCACATTCAAAATCCTATTAACGACGTTCAAGGCCATCAACGGGCTCACCTCCACCGCTATCATGGACCTCATCCTCACCACCCACCCCCAAACAGAACCAGATGGTCAGCCACTGCCAACACTCTGAACATCCCGAGCAAGATTACAAAGTGCTCGCAAGCAACACGAAACAGGGCTTTCATGTTCTATGCACCCACATGCTGGAATGCCCTCCCGCCCAACATCCGCTCCATAACTGACCTCACCCAGTTCAGAAAGGCTCTGAACCACTACCTCTTTCTCCAGCACTACTCCCACAATGAAGACACACAACATGCATTCTCACGCACCCATCATTACAGCACCCTTGACACAACATCAACAAGCAGTCCCAGCCCTGCCCATTAACGCTTCCAGACACCTGTTATACAACTGTATATGGCACACAATTTGTAAATAGCTCACAATCTTGTATGTAGCACACAAATGGTTGTAAATAGCCACCTAGCAGTCATGTGGCCGCCCGCTCCCACTGGCCAGACTGTTGCGCCTGTATATAGTTACTTAACTGAGTGACCTGTTACTGAGTAGCCTGTACATAGTTTCCCCAGTTAGCCAAGTTGTAATACCTGTTCTTTGTATGTACGGTGCGGACGCCGCTGCACCGCACTATACAAATCTGTTTTAACTGTAGACCGAGCTGATTTTAAAGAGCATGGTATAAAAAAACCCTCAAATAAATAAATAAAAGTGACTACATGGCTCTGGGACAGAGGGTGAAGCAGATAGGTGCACAGGTGGTGTTCTCTTCAATCCTCCCTGTTGAGGGTAAAGGCCAAGGCAGGGAGGCTTGCATCCTGGAGATGAATGCATGGCTGCGTTGATGGTGTCATCGAGAGCGTTTTGGTTTCCTGGACCATGGGATGCTGTTCCAAGGGTTGCAGAGCAGAGATGGCATCCATCTGTCCAAGAAAGGTTGACGCGTCTTCAGTAGTAGACTGGCTAATCTACTGAAGAGGGCTTTAAATTAGATTTGTTGGGGATGGATGAAGAAAGCCCCCAGGTAAGTGAACCATTAAATACCTTTACGGAAATGGGTAAAAGGGGTAACATGTGGAAAGCAGTGTATATCAATGCCCGTAGCATGGGAAATAAGATCCCTGATGTTAAAGCTTTGGTGGGAGTGGCTGACTTGGATTTAGTGGCAGTTACAGAAACATGGTTCACTGAAAACCATGAACGGGATGTAACTATACCAGGCTATACTTTATTCAGAAAAGACAGGTTAGGAAGAAGGGGAGAAGGAGTGGCACTATATGTAAAAAATAATATTAAAGCTTTGGAATTACAAAGCTTAAAAGGGAGAGAGGAGGCACTGTGGGTTAAACTAGAAAGAGGGAAAGAGAAATCTATTTGCATTGGCATGATTTACAGAACTCCTTCATAAGAGGAAGAGGTGGACAGATTTAATTGAAGACATACGCAGCATTGCTAAGAATGGGGAAGTGCCACTGATAGGAGAATTCAATATGCCAGATGTTGATTGGCACATTCCTGCTCAGTATCATCTAGAAGTAAGGAGATCCTGAATTCTCTACAGGGAGAACTATTCATGCAATAGGTAACAGACCCGACACATGAAGGGGCCATACTGGACTCGGTGCTTACCAATGGTGAAAGTGTTTATGTTATAGTGGGAGATCATTTTGCGTCCAGTGATCACCAGATGGTGTGGTTCAGTATTAAGGATAGGGCTGTTAGAATCCATTCAAAAGCAAGGGTCTTAGACTTTAGGAAAACTAACTTTGCCAAGATGGGCCAATACCTTAGGGAGTCGTCAGCGGGATGGGAACAACTGGGGGATGTAGAAAAACAGTGGGCAAAACTGAAAGGGGATATTTTAAGGGCAACCAACCTTTTTTGTTAAAATGGTAAATAAAGGTAAAAGGAAAAGGAGACCGATATGGCTTTCGAAAGAAGTAGCTGAAAGGTGAAGAAAAAGAGGGAGGCCTTCATGAAATACAAGAGATCACAGAGAGAGGAAGACAGGCATCTATATTTGGAAAAAACTTAGAGAAGCTAGTAAAATAATCAGGAAAGCAAAGATTCAAAAAGAGGAGGAAATAGCCAATGCAGTTAATGGGGGGATAAGACATTTTTCAGATATGTTAGTGAGAAGAGGAAGGGCAAAAGTGGTATTGTCAGACTCAAGGGTGAAGGGGAGGAATATGTAGACGTTGATGAGGATAAAGCGGAATTGCTTAACAAATATTTCTGTTCTGTGTTCACAGATGAAGAACCAGGAACAGGACCTCAGAAAACACCCACAAACAGGAACAGAAGCGAGGGGCATCTTGAACAATTTTCAGAAGACTGTGTTCATGAGAAACTAGCTAAACGTAAAGTAGACAAAGCAATGGGACCAGATTGGATACATCCTAGAATACTGAGGGAACTTGGGGACGTTCTAGCACTCCACTGACTGACCTTTTCAATGCCTCATTGGAGTCGGGAGTGGTGCCAAAGGACTGGAGAGAGGCTCATGTGGTGCCTTTACACCAAAGCGGAAGTAAGGATGTGGTTGAAAACTACAGGCCGGTTAGTTTAACTTCGGTGGTGAGTAAATTATTGGAAACGCTGCTGAAAAAGAAAATAATGAGGTTTCTAGAGTCCAATGGATTACAGGATCCAAGGGAGCAGAATTCACTAGTGGCAGGTCTTGTCAGACAAATCTGATTTATTTCTTTGACTGGGTGACCAGGGAGTTGGACCGAGGGAGAGTCCTAGATGTGGTGTATTTAGATTTCAGTAAAGCCTTTGACACCGTTCCTCATAGGCGACTTATAAACCAACAGAGCACCCTAGGGATGGACCCTAAAGTTACTGCTTGGGTCAGAAATTGGTTGAGTGGGAGGCGACAAAGTGTACAGGTAAATGGAGCTCACTCTGAAGGAGGTTATCAGTTGTGGGCCCCAGGGATCTGTCCTTGTTCTGATTCTTCTTAACATCTTTGTTAGTGATATAGCGGAAGAGCTGTTGGGTAAGGTTTGCCTCTTTGCGGATGATACCAAAATCTGCACTAGAGTAGATACCCAGGAAGGTGTAGAAAACATGAGGAGGGATCTAGCTAAGCTTGAAGAATGGTCTAGAATTTGGCAGCTGGGATTTAATGTTAAACAATGCAAGGTCATGCATTTGGGCTGCAGCAATCCAAGGGAGCAATATAGTATAGGGGGTGAAGTACTTTTGTCCATTAAAGAAGAGCAGGACCTAGGTGCGATTGTGTCGGATAATCTTAAAATAGCTAAAACAGGTAGAAAAGGCGACAGCAAAACCTAGAAGGATGCTTGGGTGCATACGGAGAGGAATGGCTAGCAGAAGAAAGGAGGTGATAGTGCCTCTGTATAAGTCTTTGGTGTGGCCTCATTTGGAGTATAGTGTGCAATTCTGGAGACCACACCTTCAAAAGGATATAAACAGGATTGAGTCAGTACAGAGGGTGGCTACTAAAATGATTAGTGGTCTTCATTATAAAGCATATGAGGACAGACTTAATATGTACATCTTAGAGGAAAGGCCGGATAGAGGTGATATGATTGAGATGTTTAAATACCTCCATGGCATAAATGTTCAGGGGGAGAGCCTCTTTCAATTGAAAGCAAGTTCTGCTATGAGAGGACATGGGATGAGGGTGATGGGGGATAGATTCAGGAGTGATATGCAGAAATATTTCTTTATGGAAAGAGTGGTGGATCTGTGGAATAGTCTCCCAGTGGAGGTGGTAGAGATGAAGACAGTAACTGAATTCAAAAAAGCATGGAACAAACACAGAGGATCTCTAAAGGAAAAAAGGGGACTGTTGTAGTTGTTGATATGGAAGGACAGACTAGATAGGCCATATGGTGTTTTTCTGTTTTCATTTTTCTATGTTTCTATGTAAGTGAAACATTAAATACTTTTATAGAAATGGGTAAAAGGGGCAACATTTGGATAGCGGTGTGTAGAAGTGCTCGTTGCATGGAAACTAAGATCTCAGATGTTGAGGCTTTAATGGGAGAGACATGGTTCACAGACAACCATGACTGGAATGTAATTATACCAGGTACTTTATTCAAAAAGGACAGGGGAGAAAGAAGGGGAGGAGGAGTGGCACTATATGTAAAAAATAATATTCAAGCTATGGAAATAAAGGGCTTAAAAGGGAAAGAGGAGGCACTGTGGGTTAAACTAGAAAGAGGGAACGAGAAATCCATTTGCATTGGCGTGATATACAGACCTCCCTCACAGGGAAAAATGGATGGAGATTTAATAGAAGATATACAAAGCATTGCCAGGAAAGGGGAAGTGCTACTAATAAGGTATTTCAATATGTTGGATGTTGATTGGCGCATCCCTGCTGTGATGTCATCAAGAAATAAGAGGATCCTGGATTCCTTACAGGAAGAAGTATTCAGGCAACTGGTAACAGAACCCACACGTGAAGGGGCCATACTGGACTTGGTGCTTATCAATAGTGAAAGTGTTTCTCATGTTATAGTGGGAGATCATCTCATATCCAATGATCACCAGATGGTGAGATTCAGTATTAGGACTAGGACTGATAAAATCCATTCAAAAGCGAGGGTCTAGACTTTAGGAAAACTAACTTTGCCAAGTTGGGCCAATACTTTAAGGAGTCGTTAGTGGGATGGGAACAGCTTGGGGATGTAGAAAAACAGTGGACAAAATTGAAAGGGGATATTTTAAGGGCAGCCAACCTTTTTGTTAGAATGATAAATAAAGATAAAAGGAAAAGGAGGCTGCTATGGATCTCCAGGAACAAGCAGGAATGTAGTCTTCACATATGGGTGACGTTGGTACCGACGGAGCCCACGCAGGAACGCTACCCAGCGTCCAATAGGAAAGCTTTTGGGAGCATCCCACTGTGCCTGCGTAGCTGCTTTCCCGCCTTTCCAGCTCTCCCTCCTCAGTTCTTCATTTTCTGCGGAGTTGACAAGAAACAATTCATGTCACCGCAGAAAATTTGATTTTTTTTCTTATGTTTTTTGTGCTTTCTTTCTTTATTTCTTTAATAAAAAGAGGTTCTTTAGTGAAGAAAAACTTTCTTCCTTCGGGCGCATCAACGCCATCTTAGGCTTAGGCCTTTTCTTTTTCTCAGAATGGAAAAACCAGCAAGTGGTTTTAAGAAGTGTTCAAAATGTGGCAGTACTATTTCGGCCACCGATACCCAATGTTCCCTCTAATTTTCTGTAGACTGTGTGCGCATAAAATATCAGCTGTGTGCAGCTTTTGAAGGAAGGTTAATTTTTTGTGCGCCACATAACGACACTCGGAGTTATATACTTAAAAATTTGACTACACGTCAGAATACAGTATGAACACCACATTGATTTTAATCAAATTAAATGAAAATAGACGATTACTAAATGAAGTGGGAAATTTCTAGTAATTACAATCATAACTTTTAAATTAAGATGTCTGTGTTGTTTTCTATCCGAATCAGAGCTGTAATTTTTGTGCGCTCTGTTGTAAAGTATGTGCGCTCGCTCGGCAAGATGTGTGCGCGCGCGCACGCGCACAGCTTAGAGGGAACAGTGCCGATACCCATGACTGGTGTCTGAAGTGCTTAGGACCAGATCACCAACCATCAGAATGTCCTCTTTGTAGGAAGATGACAAAGAGAGGCCTACAGAACCAAGCTGCTAAACTTGGCACTCTCTTTGGCACCGATGCAATGTCTGTAGCATCGACGTCATCGAGAGCTTCATCTTCCTTTCATGGATCTCAGGTATCGAAACCTAGGTGTTCATCGAAGACTAGCTGGCACTCCAAGGGTAGATCACCTTCTAAGCATCGAGATGCCTTGGGCGTTGCCCTGGAGGGGGATACACTGGCCAAACAACCCCAGCAGGAGATCCTTGCCTCCAAAGCCTTAGTGGGGTCCCAGGATGCTCCCGAGGCCTCTACCTCTGAAGAGCTCCTGGTGCCATGCTCAGGAAATCATGGCCCACAACTCCGGTACCGATACCCCAGCATCGGCAAGCTCAATGGATCTGTGTATCCTAGCTATCGAGCGGAGCTTAGTGGCCTTACTGGCAGCCTCCGTACTGGTAAAGCCTTTACAGTCGATTCCTCAGGCATTGGTACCAACTACGGTACCGAAAGAGCCTGCATTGGCTTTTTTACCTCTTACCATGTTATCGCCCATGCCGGCCCTTGAGTCCATTTCCGGTACTGAGGTTCCAGCACCGCAGCCTTCAGCTACCAGCTTTGACTGGTATCAAGTACGTGCAGAGCACGAACACCCTGCCCATCGATACTTTGAGTCTTAGATTCGGACGACGAATTGGCTGGTACTTGAGAAATAAGAACTCTCCCGGAGGACCCTTCTTCGTCTCCACAACGTCGTATGTCCCCTCCGGAGGACATGTCTTTTCAAGACTTTTATTTATTTATTTATTTATTTAACAATTATTTCTATACCGCTCTTTCCCAAGTATCAAGTGCGGTTTACAAGGAACAGTAAGTTATATGGTATGTGAAAGAGCATACCTAGTCGTTTTACATAGAACAGGTGGAACTATTTACAAGTAACAATATAACATTTGAACAGTAAAATGTTAGAACGTATTTACATTCACAATGTGGCTCGGGGTCTGTCCATAACGGTGACTTCAGAGAAGGAACCTAGGGCTAAAGAGCTTGAAATCCTTCAATACCCTGCAGCCCCAAAGGAGGCTGCTACTCTCCCTATTCATCGAATACTTCACGACCTTATGCTTCGTATGTGGGAGACACCCCTAACTATCTCTCCACATACTCAACGTTTCGATACTATGTACCGGGTACCGGACTGTCCTGGTTTCCAGAAGACGCAATTACCACACCATTCCATGGTGGTGGAATCCGCAATGCGTCGAATAAAAAGTGCTAAGACACATTCCTCGAAATCTCCAGGCAGATAATCGAGAACCCTTGACACTTTTGGTCGTCGATGTTTTCAGGCCTCCATGTTATCGACCAGAATCAGTTCCTACATACTCTATATGGGTATGTTCCTTAGGGAGGTGGCTAAGGATTTGGAGTTGATGACTCTTCTCCCTGATGACAAGAGAGCTGATTATCTCACCCTTGTTAAACATGCCCAAAATGTTTCAAAATTTGTTAACAGGGCAACTTTTGACTGTTTTGAATGCATCAGCAGAACTTCAGCTATATGCATTGGTGCACGCAGGATTGCTTGGCTCCAAGCATCTGAGCTTGAACAGTTTTCTCAAGATAAGTTGGGTAATATGCCTTGCACGGGTGAAAACCTTTTTGGCAAGGACTGGCAGGATAAAGCTTCTCAGCTAGAATCTGAGAACACCACTCTTAATAGACTTTCTATATCTACTGCCAGCCCAGCTAAGAAAAAGACAAAGAAACCTTTTTTCAATAAGAAAAAGAAGTACTACCCTTCTTACACCCCTGCGGTGCACAGTCCCATCCATGCTCCCCAGAAGGGGCAGCAGCAACCAAAACAGCAGAGAAAGGCTCAGACTCCCAGGTCTCAGTCACCCCAGCAGACCTAACCTCCTCAGGGTCTTTGACTCCTTTCTGGAGAACATAGCTGTCCTGCCTCTGGAGATTCCAGATTCCGTCCGCATTCTCGGCAGACTGTCACTTTGCCCACAGGCATCTTGTAACATCAGAGCACTGGACTCTCTCCATGGTATAGGAAGGGTACAAACTTCACTTCCGAAGTCTACCCCCCCCCCCCCCCACAGTCTCCTCCAAGAGAGTTCTGTTCTCAACCCCCTCTCACCACTCTGTTGTTGCAGGAGGTCACCTCCTTCTCTCACAGGGTGCAATAGAGGTGCCACTCTCCCAGCAAGGTCTGGACTTCTATTCTCCTTACTTCTCATTCCAAAGAAGACAAGAGGATACAAGCCCATTCTGGACCTCAGAGAACTGAACAAGTATCTATTTCGGGAGAAATTCAAGATGATCTCCCTAGATACTCTTCTCCCCTATCTCCAGAGTCAGGATTGGCTCTGTTCTCTAGATCTAAAGGATGCATATACTCACATTCTTATTCACACAGAACACAGAAGGTTCCTGCATTTCCTGTTCCAGGGGAAACATTATAGGAACATAGTAAATGACGGCAGATAAAGACCAGTATGGTCCATCTAGTCTGCCCAGTAAGAAGGCCGGAGTAAGATGGCAGGAGTAGGTGCCACTCTGTTCAGGCCGCCCCTCAGGCCACCCCTCCCCATGTCTTTGTTTAGGGGTGAACCCACCGCTCCATGCAGGACACCCCTATTTGTTGAGAAGTTAGATGGTTCAGTTTATTTTGATTTTATTCTGTTGCTATAAATGGATCCATTGTGTCTGTCCCATGCCATTTTAAATTCTGTCACCATATTTGCCCCCACCACCTCCATCGGGAGGGCATTCCAAGCATCCACCACCCTCTCAGTGAAAAAGTATTTCCCGATATTGCCTTTCAATTTTCCACCTTGCAGCTTCATGTTATGCCCTCTCGTTTTACAGCTTCCCCATCTTTGGAAGAGCTTTGTTTGTTCATTATTTTTCCTTAAGTATTTAAAGGTCTGAATCATATCTCCCCTATCCCTCCTCTCCTCCAAAGTGTACAGATTTAGGTCTTCAAGTCTCTTCTCATAAGGCTTCTGACGTAGGCTTCAAATCATTTTGGTCGCCTTCCTCTGAACAGATTCCATTCTTTTTACATCCTTTGCAAGATACGGTCTCCAAAACTGAACACAGTTCCAAGTGAGGCCTCACCAGTGACTTATACAGTGGTATTAGAACCTCTTTCTTTCTGCTGGTAATTCTTCTTCGTATGCAGCCCAGCATCCTCCTGCCTTTTGCCACCGCCTTGTCGCACTGTTTTGCCACCTTGAGATCTACAGAAATAATCACACCAAGGTCTTTCTCCTGATCCGTGCACACCAACCTCTCGCTCCCTATCATGTACATTTCTCTTGGGTTTCTGCTACCCAAGTGCATGACTCTGCACGTCTTTGCATTAAATCTTAATTCCCAAGCATTTGACCATTCTTCCAGCTTTTGTAGATCTTTTCTCATGTTAAAGGACTCCCTCAGGGGAGTCCACTCTGTTGCAAATTTTCGTGTCATCTGCAAAAAGACAGACCTTTCCATTCAGTCTTTCAGCAATATCACTCACAAATACATTGAACAGTGCCGGGCCCAGGACCGAACCCTGGGGCACCCCGCTAATCACCTTCCTTTCCTCCGAGTGAGCTCCATTTACTATCACCTTCTGTCGTCTATCAGTCAACCAATTTCTGATCCAGTTTGTCACCTTGGGACCCATCCCCAAACTACTAAGTTTACTGATAAGCCTCCTATGAGGAACAGTATCAAAGGCTTTGCTGAAATCCAGGTAGATGATATCCATCGCATGCCCCTGATCTAGTTCTCTGGTCACCCAGTCAAAGAACTCAATCAGATTTGTTTGGCAAGATCATCCTTCGGTAAAACCATGTTGCCTCGGATCTTGCAACCTGTTGGTTTTGAGAAAGTTCACTATTTGCTCCTTCAGAAGTGCCTCCATTACTTTTCCCGCTACTGAGGTAAGGCTCACAGGCCTGTAGTTTGACACTTCTTCCCTGTCACCACTTTTGTGTAGAGGTACAACATCAGCCATTCTCCAGTCCTGAGGAACTACTCCTGTTTCCAAGGAAATGTTGAAAACATCCTTTAATGGCCCTGCAAGAACCTCTCTGAGCTCTTTCAGTATCCTGGGATGTATCCCATCCGGTCCCATGGCCTTGTCCACTTTCAGTTTCGCAAGTTGTTCTAACACATCATCTTCTGTGACTGGTGTGGTATCTACATCATTCCCATCTTTATATTTGGAAGTCACAGTTGGTCCTTCTCCAGGATTTTCTTTAGTAAAAACAGAGCAGAAGTATTTGTTTAGCAATTCTGCTTTTTCAATGTCGCTTTCCACGAGTCCATTTCCAGCACTTCTGAGTCCTGCGAGTCCACCTCTGATCTTCTTCCTTTCCCGAATATACCTGAAGAAGGTTTTGTCGCCACACTTCACATCTTTAGCCATCTTTTCCTCTGCCTTTGATTTTGCTATCCTTATTTCTCTTTTTGTCTCTTTGAGTTTGATCATGTATTCATTTCTGTGTCCTCTGTTTGCAAGCTTTTGAATTTTGCAAAAACTGTGTTTTTTGCCTTTATTTGAGCAGCCACTTCTTTGGAAAACCAAATAGGTTTCCTTCTCCTTTTGTTTTTATTTACTTTTCTTACATATTTATCTGTTGCGCCTTTTATTGCCACCTTTAGTTTAGCCCATTGCAATTCCACTCCCTTATCTCCTTCCACCCTGTCAACTCCTCCTTTAGGTACATGGCCATTTTATTGAAGTCAGTGTTTTTGAAGTTTAGGACTTTGAGCTTGCTATAGGTGGACTGCACCTTGGTTTTTATCTCAAACCACACCATGTGATGATCGCTGCTGCTCACAGGTGCACCCACCCAGACATTCGACACGCTATCACCGTTGGTGAGGACTAAATCCAGCGTTGAGTTTTCCCTTGTTGGTTCCGTCACCATTCGTCTAAGTAACGCATCTTGGAGAGCATACACAATTTTTTTGCTTCTTTCCAGATTTGCAGAAGGAGTAATCCAGTCCACATTGGGTAGATTAAAGTCACCCAATATGATCGCTTCCTCCTTTGTGGCTATTTGACAATGTCTATAATCAATTCGTTATCTAGCTCTTCGATTTGTCGGAGGTCTGTAGACTACAGCAGTATGGATAACAGTGCCATCTCCTCTTTCCAACACAACCCAGAGCGCTTCTTCTTTTCCCCATGCATTTCAGTAGCTTTAATATTGCTTTTGACATACAAGGCTACTCCTCCTACTCTTTCATTTTCTCTTTCTCTTCTGAATAGATTATAGCCAGCTATGGCTATATCCCAATCATGTGATTCATTAAACCATGTTTCTGTAATGGCCACAGTGTCCAAGTCCATTTCCACCATTAGGGCTTCCAGGTCTGGAACTTTATTGGATAAGCTTCGAGCATTTGTGCTGATTGCTTTCCAGCATTTAACTGGCTTGCTTGTGTTTTGCATTGATTTTGTTCTGTCTACTTCTTCCCACTTGTTTTTGATGTGTGGTTTAAAAGCGTGTCTGTTTCTGATGTTGTTCTGCTTTTGCAGGGAGTGACGTCCAGAACTTGACCTTCCCCATCCATCACCCCCTTTTTCTAGTTTAAATACGTATCCACATACTGGCTGAATTTTTCACTTAGGATTCTTCTCCCTGCGACAGAGAGTAGTCCATCAGCACAGTATAGTCTCTTGTTGGTCCATCTGTTTCCCCAGTTGCCTATAAATCTGAATCCTTCCTCTGTGCACCAGGTTTGGAGCCATGCGTTAAAGCTGTTTATGCGATTTAGCCATTCTGCCCCCTTACCAAGAACAGGTAGAACTTCTGAGAATGCTACAGTGTTAACAATGGGCTTTAGTTTCTTCCCCAGAGTTTGAAAGTCCCTTTGAACTGTAGTGGCATTGTTTCTAGCCAGGTCATTTTACCCAAGTGGATGATAACATCAATTTTGGTGTGCTCACTTTCAGCACTAAGTACATCAACAATTTGGTTTGTATTCTTGCTAGATGAAAAGCCTGGGAGGCATTTGACTAACTTCCCTCCTTTGAACTGTGTTTCCAAGTTGGTGCTTCTGATGATGGAATCACCAAGTAGTAGTAGTTTTCTCTTCCTTGAGTCCTTCTTCATAATTGGTGCTTTATCAGAAGATTGGGCATTGACTATCTTATTTAAGGGCCCTTGAGCTTCCCTGGCTTGGGCATCCTCATTAACCAAAGCAGAGAAGGCACTATGCAGTGATCTCTTGATGTACAGGGTGTTTCTGCATTACCAGATGTATTCTACCAGAGCCCACTATGATCCATTTCTTCCTGGGATGTTTGAGTCTCTGTAGGAGTGGCGGGGGACTGTGTTTGGTTTGTATCCTAGAAGAGGTGTATTTCATTGCAGCTACTTATCAGTACAGAGTCCTACCTTTTGGCCTCGCCTCTGCCCCAAGAGTCTTTAAAAAGTACATGGCAGTGGTAGTTGCATTCTTAAGGACTCTAGGGATATTTGTCTTCCCCTACTTAGACGACTGGCTCATTCGAGCAATCACATCTCTAGAGGCCAATTTTTCCCTCTCGCGCACCATGCAGGTGCTGCAACACTTGGGATTTGTAATAAATCTTCCAAAGTCCCAACTCGTTCCCTCTCAAACTAGAGTCCATAGGGGCTCTCCTAGACACTCAAGGGCTTTCCTGCCCCAAGTCTGCTGTGCTCGACTATTTCAACTTGCATCTCAAGCATGCCTCAAGACCTTTCTCACTGCTCGAGAAATGCTGCAACTCTTGGGCTATATGGCATCTACTGTACATGTTGTTCCATGCGCTCATCTGTATATGCGTGCAGCTCAATGGACCCTGGCTTTCCAGTGGTCTCAGGCATTCGGTCGCCCGGGAGACAGAATAATGCTCTCTACACGTCTCATCTTGTCTGTCCAGTGGTGGCAATCCCCAGAAGACCCCCACATCAATGTACCCTGATGACGGATGCGTCCAAATTGGGCTGGGGAGCTCATCTGGACAAGCTCTCCACTTAGGGGCTTTGGTCTCATCAGGAGTCACAACTCCACATAAATCTGCTGGAACTCAGCCATCCACAATGCTCTCAAGGTGTTCCACAACCACCTTTACTTCTACACAGTTCTAGTCCAGATGGACAATCAGGTAGCCATGTTCTACTTGAACAAGCAGGGTGGAACAGGCTCTTGGATGCTTTGCAACAAAGCCCTACACCTGTGGTCCTTTGCCATACAACATTAGATTTACCTACTTGTGGTGTATCTTCCAGGCAAACAGAATCTCTTGGCGGACAAACTCAGTCTAGTCCTGCTACCCCACGAGTGGTCTCTCCATGCAGACAAGGTTGCTCACATTTTTCAGATCTGGTGAACCCCAGACATAGACCTGTTTGCAAGTCCTCAGAATGCCAAATTTCCCCACTTCTGCTCCAGAACGCCTGCTCAGAAGAACCAGGGGGTAGATGCCTTTCACCTTCACTGGGGTCAAGGCTTCCTATATGCCTTCCCTCCCATTCCCCTCATCCCCAAAACTCTTTTCAAACTCCAGAGAGACAGAAGCTACATGATTCTTATAGCCCCATGTTGGCCACAACAACTGTGGTATCCTCTGCTTCTACGTCTCTCTCAAGTTCAACCAGTAGATTTGGGGTCTGCTCCAGATCTCCTCTCACAGGAGGACAGGACACTGCTGCATCCCAATCCGCAGTCCCTACATCTAACAGCATGGCTGATGAAGGCATAGCCTTCCAGGACATCAGCCTCTCTCAACAGGTGAAAGCTATCCTTTTAGCTTCTAGGAAACCTTCCACAAGGCGCTCCTAGGCTTCAACTGGTGTAGATTCTCTCTCTGGGGTCCAGGAAGGGATCTTAACCTCTTCTCAGCTCCACTGGATGAATTACTTGAATATCTTCTCCACCTTCTGGACTCACAGCCAATTCTGTAAGAGTCCACCTAAGTGCCATTACAGCTTCTCACATGCCCTTAGATGGTCAACCCATCTCTTCTCAGCCGCTTCTAGCACACTTCATGAGAGGTCTTCTATTAACTAAGCCTTCCATT
Source organism: Ichthyophis bannanicus (assembly GCA_033557465.1). Taxonomy (NCBI): domain Eukaryota; kingdom Metazoa; phylum Chordata; class Amphibia; order Gymnophiona; family Ichthyophiidae; genus Ichthyophis; species Ichthyophis bannanicus. Next base: position 130,738,481 of record CM066048.1, on the reverse strand, counting down.
AAGCCACCCCCAGTGGCATGGGATCTCAGTGCTATTTTAGGACAGCTTATGAAGCTGCCCTTTGAACCTCTAGCCACTACTTTTCTGAAGTTTCTCACCTGGAAGGTCACCTTCCTTATTTCCCTCACGTCACCAAGACGCATCAGTGAGCTTCAGGCTTTGATGGCTGACCCTCCTTATACATGATTCCACCATGATAAGGTAGTCCTTAGGACTCATCCTGAATTTATGCCAAAGGTGGTCTTGCCCTTCTATTTAAACCAGTTGGTTTACCTCCCTGTTTTTTTCCCTAGACCTCATTCCTCTAGGGCAGAAGTAACCCTTCATACTTTGGATTGCAAACGTGCTTTGGCCTTTTATCTCCAGAGAACTCGGGAGCACAGAAAAGCTTCCCAACTTTTCATTGCTTTTGACTCGAGTCACCTAGGACTACCAGTATCCAAGCGAACTCTCTCCAGATGGATAGCAGATTATTTATTTATTTATTTACATTCTCTTATATACCACGCTATTCCACATCAGTGCGGTTTACATGGAACAACAAACTTACACATTTCAATTGGTTGATCTGTGTTTACAGTTAACAGGTACTCGAACTTGGATCCAAACTTGGGTAACTATTTACATCTGTATAATCTAGTACTGCTACATCATTTGTACTGCATTGGTTAACTAGTTGATGCGGCTAATATGGTACTGTCTTCCGGGTAATGCAAAAGGAAAAGGTGATGTTTTAAAGCTTTCCTATACTGGGCTAGGTCAGTGATTGCCCGGATGCTGGGTGGGAGGGTGTTCCAGCATCTAGGCGTACAGAATTTGAAAGCCCTGTTTACTGTTGCCTGGGTGCACTTAGTTATCGCTTTTGGGACTATTAGAGTGTTGATCGCTAGTGATCTTCTAGATCTGTTAGGGGGGTTGCTCTGTATGAGTTCTGTTAAGGATGAGGAGAGCCCATTGATAGCTTTGAAAGTAAGTAGTAAGGTTTTGAATGTAAGCCTGCCTTGTATGGGGAGCCAGTGGAGCCATTTCAGGATGGGCGTGATGTGATCTATGCTGGATGCACCCTGGAGAACTCTTGCTGTGGCGTTCATCGCAAGCTGTAGCGGGTGCAGAGTGGATTGAGGGAGTCCCTGAAGTATGGCTTTTGCATAGTCAAAGTGTGGTATGAGCAACGCCTGATAGATTGTCTGGAAGTCATCCGGGTCCAGCAGGAAGCAAAGATTGTATCTATTTTGCTTACGAGAGTGCAGGACTCTCTCTTGAGGGTCATGTCACTGCACATAATGTTCGGGTAATGGCTACCTCCATGGCAATTCTACACTCTGTAGCGATTGATGAGATATGCAAGGCAGCAACCTGGTCCTCTGTCCATGCTTTTGCTGCTCACTATTGCCTGGACAAGGACTCCCGCCGAGATGCCTCGTTTGGCCAAGCTATTCTCCAGCATCTCTTTCAGACTTAGATCAACTCCTGCCTCCCATCCTGGGTTTTGATACCAGACATTCTTGAAGGATATATGACCTACTACTTAGGCCTGTGTTCCACAGCTCACTCTAAGGTCATCTCTCTGGCATCTCCAAGCTAGGGAGTCCCATATGTGAAGACTGAATTCTTGCTTGTTCCTGGAGATAGCGTAGTTACTCACCTGTAACAGGTGATCTCTGGAAACAGCAGGAATGTAGTCTTCACAACCCACCCTCCTTCCCTAGGAGTTGTACTTTTCCTCTTCTTCTCCTTCTCTCCTTTTATCTCAGCTACAAACTCAATTGAGGAGGGAGAGCTGGAAAGGCAGGAAGGCAGCTATGCAGGCGCCGTGGGATGCTCCTAAAAGCTTTTCTATTTGACACTGGGGAGCATTCCCGCATGGGCTCCTTTGGTACCGATGTCACCCTTATGTGAAGACTAAATTCCTGCTGTTTCCGGAGATCACCTGTTACAGGTGAGTAATTACGCTTTCTCAAAAGAAGTAGCTGAAAAGGTGAAGAAAAAGGGAAGCCTTCATGAAATACAAGAAATCACAGAAAGAGGAAGATAGGCATCTATATTTGGAAAAACTTAGACAGGCTGGCAAAATAATTAAGAAAGCAAAAATACAAAAAGAAGAAGAAATAGCCAATGTAATAAAATGCGGGGATAAAACATTTTTCAGATATGTTAGTGAGAGGAGGAAGGGCAAAAGTGATATTGTCAGACTCAAAGGTGAAAGGGAGGAATATGTAGAAGCTGATGAGCATAAAACAGAATTGCTTAACAAATATTTCTGTTCTGTGTTTACAGATGAAGGACTAGGAGCAGGATCTCAGGAAACACCCACAAACAGGAACAGAAGTGAGGGGCATCTCGAATAATTTTCAGAAGACTGTGTTCGTGAGGAGCTAGCTAAAGTAAAAGTAGACAAAGCAATGGGACCTGATGGGATACATCCGAGAATACTGAAGAAACTTGGGGACGTTCTAGAAGCTTCTCTGACTGACCTTTGCAACGCCTCTTTGGAGTCGTAGAGGTTCCAGAGGACTGGAGAGAGGCACATGTGGTCCCTTTACACAAAAGTGGAAGTAATGATGTGATTGAAAACTACAGGCCGGTTAGTTTAACCTCGGTGGTGAGTAAATTATTGGAAACGCTGCTAAAAGAGAAAATAGTGAGGTTTCTGCAGTCCAATGGATTACCGGATCCGAGGCAGCATGGATTTACCAGAGGTAGGTCTTGTCAGACAAATCTGATCGATTTCTTTGACTGGGTAACCAGGGAGTTGGACCGAGAGAGAGCCCTGGATGTGGTGTATTTAGATTTCAGTAAAGCTTTTGACATCCTTCCACTTAGGTGACTTAAACAAACTGAGCACCTTAGGGATGGACCCTAAAGTTACTGCTTGGGTTAGAAATTGGTTGAGTGGGAGGTGACAAAGTGTACAGGTAAATGGAGCTCACTCTGAGGAGAAGTAGGTTACCAGTGGAGTGCCACAGGGATCTGTCCTTTGTCCGATTCTTTTTAACATCTTTGTTAGTGATATTGCGGAAGGGTTGTCGGGTAAGGTTTGCCTCTTTGCGGATGATACCAAAATCTGCAATAGAGTACTCACCCATGAAGGTGTAGATAACATGAGGATGGATCTTGCTAAGTTTGAAGAATGTTCGAGAATTTGGCAGCTGAGATTTAATGCTAAAAAATACAGGGTCATGCATTTGGGCTGCAAAAATCTAAGGGAACACTACAGTGTAGAGGGTGAGGTACTTCTGTCCACAAAAAAAGAGCGGGACCTGGGCGTGATTGTGTCTGATGATCTTAAAGTAGCTAAACAGGTAGAAAACGGCAACGGCAAAAGCTAGAAGGATGCTTGGGTGCATAGGGAGAGGAATGGCCAGCAGAAAAAAGGAAGTGATAGTGCCTCTGTATAAGTCTTTGGTGCAACCTCATTTGGAGTATTGTGTACAAGTCTGGAAACCGCACTTTCAAAAAGATATAAACAGCTTGGAGTCGGCACAGAGCGTGGCTACTAAAATGGTTAGTGGTCTTCGTTATAAAGCATATGAGAACTGACTTAAGGATCTTAATATGTATATTTTAGAGGAAAGGTGGAATAGAGGAGATATGATTAAGACATTTACATACCTCCGTAGCAAAAATGCACAGGAGAACCTCTTTCAATTGAAAGCAAGTTCTGCTACGAGGAGACATCAGATGAGGGTGAAAGGGGATAGACTCAAGAGTAATATGCGGAAATATTTCTTTATGGAAAGAGTGGTGAATGCATGGAATAGTCTCCGAATGGAGCTGGTAGAGATGAGGACAGTATCTGAATTCAAAAAAGCATTGGACAAACACAGAGGGTCTCTAAAGAAAAAGATGGGACTGTTGTAGTGATTGTTATGGAAGGGCAGACTAGATAGGCCATGTGGTCTTTTTCTGTTGTCATGTTTCTATGTTCTGGTCAGATCAAGATATGCAGATATGCTTCCATGAGATTGAGAGCTGTGAGGAACCGCCACTTCCTGACTGCCACCACCACGGAGCGAAAAATCTCCATATGGAAGCACGGAACTCACAATGCTCTGTTTATGTTTTTTAGATCCAAGATGGGGCAAAATATACCCTTCTTTTTAAGGACCATGAAGTAGATGGAGTATCGACTGTACCTGATTTGGTCAGATGGTATCTCTACCATGGCTTCGAGCTGCTGAAGTTGCTGTAGTGTCTCGTGCACAGCCCTTACCTTGGCTGGAGCCTTGCAAGGGGACAACAGAAACACATCCGCCAGAGGCTGTGCCAACTCTAGGGTGTAGCCATCGTGAATTTATTTATTTAACATTTCTTATATACCGCCTTTCATGCTATCAAGGCGGTTTACATTGAACAAACTGAAATTATATTGAACAGGGCATTATAACTTGGAGATAACTATTTACAAGGAACATGGGCAATGGAGGGTTAAGTGGATTGCCCAAGACCACAAGGAGCACGTGTGGGACTAGAAACCCCAGTCCTTCTGGCCCAAGGTTGCTGTCCTCTAGTGGGATTTGAATCCCCGACCTTCCGGCCTGAGGTACCTTGCCCCAACCACTTCCTCTTTCTGCATACGTGCACTCATTCAGTTTTTTTTTCTTTTTTTAATGTTTTATCTTTATTAGAATATTTTACATACATTCCAAGAATAAACTCTTGTCCAGCAAACAGAGGAACTCCTCTTCTCTACCTCCAGAGTCAGGACTGGCTCAGTTCTCTAGATCTAAAAGAAGAGTACACACATATACTCATTCACCCAGGACACAGGAAATATCTACGCTCCACCTTTCAAGGAAAACATTATCAATACAGAGTCTTTCCTTTCGGACTCACCTCTGCACCAAGAATCTTCACAAAGTGCATGGCAGTCGTAGCCGCATATTTAAGATCTCTGGGGATATTAGTTTTCCCTTACTTAGACGACTAGCTAATAAAAGCAGACACCTCCCAAGAGGCACTGCTTTCCTTGCATCGTACCATCACAGTACAACAATACTTGGGATTTGTGATAAATTTCCCACAATCCCAACTCACTCCAAATCAAAAACTAGAGTTCATAGGGGGTCTTACTTTGACACCCAACAGTCCAGGGCATTTCGGCCCCAGTTCCGTTGTGCCTGTCCAGTCGAACTAGCATCTCAGACTCCTACGAGAACATCTGACTGCCCAAGAGATGTTGCAGCTCCTTGGGCACATGGCCTCTACAGTACATGTCGTTCCATATGTCCGACTACATATGCGGACAGCCCAGTGGACTCTTGCTTCCCAGGGGAAGCAGGCCTCAGGCCATCTCCGGGACAGGATCCAAGTCACTGCCCGTCTAACCACATCCCTTCAGTGGTGGTGTTCTCCAGAAAATCTGCTCATAGGGTCACTTTTTCAGATGCCTCCACTTCAATGCACCCTGACGATGGATGCCTCCAAACTGGGTTGGGAAGCCCATCTGGGAAACCTGACTACACAGGGATTCTGGACAACGCAAGAGTCACAACGCCAGATCAATCTCCTGGAACTTTGTGCTATCTCGAATGCCCTCCGGGTGTTTCAACACGACCTCAGGGCACAAATCCTAGTCAGGACAGACAATAAAGTTGCCATTTTCTATGTGAACAAGCAGGGAGGAACAGGCTCTTGGGCCCTCTGCGAGGAGGCACTACACCTGTGGTCCTTTGCCATTGCTCATCAAATACATCGCCAACCGGTGTACCTCCTGGGGAAGTTCAATGTCTTGGCAGACAGATTGAGTCAAATCCTTCTTCCCTACGAATGGTCTCTCCATCTGGACATAACATCCTACATCTTCCAGACCTGGGGAACCCCAGACATAGATCTGTTTGCGACTCTCCAAAATGCCAAGCTTCCTCCCTTCTGCACAAGAACTCTGACATCCACCAACCAAATAGTGGATGCCTTCCACCTATACTGGGGTCAGAGTCTGCTTTATGCTTTCCCTCCTATACCCCTTATTCCCAAGATGCTTTTCAAGCTTCAGTCAGACAAGGGCTCCATGATACTCATAGCACCTCAATGGCCGCAGCAACCATGGTTTCCACTGCTACTGCATCTGACTCAGACTCATCCTCTGTGATTGGAAGCTGCAGCTCATCTCCTCTCCCAGGACAATGGCTCAGTACGCCATCCCAATCTACAGTCTGTCCACCTCACAGCTTGGTTGCTAAGAGCATAGCTTTACGAGGCTTTGGCCTTACTCAAGAGGTTAAGGAGATCTTTTTGGCTTCTAGAAAGCCCTCCACCAGATGTTCATATGCTTTTAAGTGGTGTAGATTCTCTGTCTGGTGTTCCCAGAAGAATCTCAATCCCTTTTCTGCTCCAGTGGAGTCACTCCTCCAGTATCTCCTCCACCTGTCCTCGACTCGTCTGAAGACAAACTCTATGAGGGTTCACCTCAGTGCCATTGCAGCCTCTCACCATCTACTCGATGGACAGCCCATCTCCACGCAACCGCTAGTAGCGCATTTTATGAGAGGTCCAAACCGCCCATTAAGCCACCTCCGATAGCTTGGGACCTCAAAGTCGTTCTAGCACAGCTTCTCAAGCCGCCCTTTGAACCATTAACCACGATTTCACTTAAGTTCCTCTCTTGGAAGGTAATCTTCTCCAGGACCAAGCAGGAAGTCAGTCCTCACATATGGGTGACGTCGGCGCCAACAGAGCCCCCTTGCGGAGCATTTCCCCAGCTTTCAAAGAAAGCCTTTGGGAATTGCAGCGCGCATGCACGGTCCCCTTCCCGCCCATGGGTGCCATCTTGCTCAGTCTTCTTTTTTCCGCGGAGCCCGACGGACGTAGTTCGTTTTTCGCCGAGGAAAAAGTTGATTTCCCTGTTTTTTGTTCTTCTTCGGTTCGACGCCGGATCCTTTTCCCGCCTGGGCCCGATACGCCGGTATCGAGCCCATTCTCTATTTTTCGGTTTTTGTCCTTCGTGACTAGCGTTTGCGCCATTTTTTCTCTTTTCACTGGCAGCCCTGTCTTTTGACCTCGCAGGGGCCCTTTTTCCCCCGATGGCTGCCAGCGGGTTTAAGAAGTGTGATTGGTGTACGAAACTTATGTCTCTTACCGAAACACATGACTGCTGCCTCCGCTGCCTCGGACCTGATCATGACCTGATGATCTGTGGTCCGTGTGGCAAAATGTCCTCGAAGGCGTTGAGGAGTCGGCAGCACCAAAAGGATAGAATCTTCTCTGATTCCGCGTCCAGACGGGCCCGGACCTCGTCAGAGGCCTCGACGTCTTGGGACTCTGGCCCCGAGCAGCGTCGGAGTTCCTCTGAGCGGGGGTCTCCTTCGCGGGAGCAGCGCAGGAAGAAAAAACCCATGAGGGCGGCATCGGTGGACGCTCCTGGTTCCTCGAGGGCCAGGTCGCATAGCCCCGATAGCCGTCCCGGGTCTTCGGAGTCGGAGAGGCCTGCCAAGTGTCATGAGGTAGACAGCACTGAGCCTGAGATAATAAAGGGAAATGTAAAAGAAGAGCTTACCTCACAGCCACATGTGCAGTTGATACATTCACGTTGCAGGGGAGCAAGGAATGGGGAAACAAACTTTCCTCATGGCATTAGTGACGCAGTAAAAATTTAGAGTTCCAATCAGGCTCACCTGAGGGAAGAGTCACGTTCTACGTCTAACAAGCAGGGAAATAAAACCAGGTGGGAAATCCCACAAGAGGAGATCAGTGAGATCAGGGGAGATCGGAGAAAGAAGGAGACAAGGACTCAGGAGCAAACACAGAGACACGCTGTCTTGGAGAAACAGGGCTGAATGGAAGCAGGCTGCTGAACCCAAGAGGGCTGGGAAGAACAGTGCAAAAGACTTCCAAGCCAGAGGGGTCCTCGTGCAGAGGAAAGCAACCAAGCAGGCAGAGAGAAAAAGTCACTCCCAGGAAGGCTCACTGAAACCAGGAAGTGATTTCAGCTCAGCTAAGCCCAGTGTCTGGTGCTCACGGAGAAAGGCAGTTTGCACCCCGTAGAAAAAGCCTTGGCTAGAGGAGGAAGGGCTGGAAACAATCTTCACCCAGAAGATAGATAAGTACCCTGTCTTCTATAAAGGAAAAGAAGTGGGTCCTTGTATAAAAAGCCAAGTTTACAGGGTGGTAGAAAACCCCTATTGGAATAGGTGGTGGGAAGAAACCCCAAGCACAGCTCCTTGTATCTCTGACTGCACAAAGCAGTCTCCTCTCCCAGAAGCTGAGGTCTCTCGAGGGCAAGGTTATGAAAGCAGTGATACAGAAACATGGTGCCCATATACAGGACCCGGTCCTGAGGTTATGCAGTGGGAAAGTTCAAACCCAGAGGTCATTCCAGAACCGATGGAGTGTGCTTTATGCATTTCAGATGAGATAGAATCTCTTTGTTGAAAAGCAGCAAGAAGAAGCATTAGTATTTTTGGAGAAAACTTTTATTTATCTGTGAAGCAACAGTTTATTTGTGTTATTCTCGTTTGATGTATTCAGAAGGCAATCCTCAAGGGAAGGGGAATAAAGCCCAGCTTTAATTTACACTTTGGACACGACTACTGAATTTTCCTTTAACAACCTAGGCTATACCCCATGTCTAGGCGGGCGCCTAAGGCGGGTATAGTCTCACACAAGCAACCTCGTCTCGAGATGGAGTCTCCTGGACACGTGAGTGCTGTAGTCCTCGTGGACTCTCCTCCAGAGGAGCCGCCATCGGGGCCTGCTGGGTCTCCTGAGCTCAGACTCAGGTTGACAGCCTTGGAGAGCAGCCTCGCTGCCTTCATGGAACAGCAGCGGCCATTGATCACCGGTCTCACCGGTGCATCTGCCCCGACCACCGGGACATCGACATCCAAGTCGACCCCGGAGGCTGAACCAATCCTCGAGTCCATGCGGGCTCGAGTCGATCCTCGGCCACGGTCTCCCTCGGCCTCCCGTTTGGGACCGAGGTCGTCGACGCCGGTACCCTCGGCATCGGGGCGGATGGCATCGGTGCCCGCCCGACCGGAGCCGCTCGATTCCTCCTCCGAGGAGTCGGGCTGGGAGACGGAGGATGAAGAGTCACGCGACACCTTTCGGACTCGGTGTGTCCCGTCGGACTCACCAGAGTCCGAACCTCGGAGACGATCCCCACCGGAGGATACCCAGTTCTCGGACTTCGTGCGGGATATGGCCAAGGCTTTGGCATTCCCCGCGGATCCCGAGGAGGAGCCTCGAGCCGAGGAGCTCGAGGCCCTCCAGTATGACTCTCCCCCGAAGGAGGCCTTTACTGTTCCAGTTCCTCCGATGCTGGAGCGGCTGCTCTTCCGCATGTGGGAGACCCCGGCCTCGATGCCGGTGTTAAGCAAGCGGGTCGATTCTATCTATTGAGTCCGCAAGAGCCCCGGGTTCCAAAAGGCACAATTACCGCACCACTCCATGGTTGTGGAATCGGCCATGCATCGACTGAAAAGTCAGAAGATGCACTCCTCGGTGCCTCCTGGCAGGGAGGCCCGGAACCTGGATGCCCTCGGTAAGAAGTGCTTCCAGGGCTCTATGCTTGCTTGCCGTGTCCAGACATACCAGCTCTATATAGGCATGTACCTCCGGGACCTGGCAAAAGAGATTGCCAGGTTCTCTGCTGGTCTCTCCGAGGAACCTTTGCAGAGGTTCCAGGCCTTGTCCACTGGTATTCGACAGTGCTTGAAGTTTATCTCTCGAGCAGCCTACGATGGCTTCGAGGCTTTGGCCTGAGTAGCCGGGGCCGGCATCGGTGCCTGCCGACAGGCTTGGCTACAGTCATCCGACCTCGAGCCATGGGTTCAGGACAAGTTGGTCGATGTCCCCTGCCGAGGTGAAAACCTCTTTGGCAAGCCCATGGCTGAAAAGGCTGCAGAACCCGATACCGAGACTCTGACCAGGACTAGGCTGTCCAGAAAGACCTCTGCCCCTTCTCAGAAGAAGAAGGGCTCGGGAAAAAAGACCTTTTACCCAAGGAAGTCATCTGCCTATAAACAATACCCTCATTATCAGGCCTCTGCAGCTCCCCAGCAGGGTCAGCAGGCCAAGGGGCAGGGTCATGGGCCCCGTAGGCAGAAGGCCCCCAAGCCACCAACACCGGCCCCTGCTCAGCAGGGTAGGGGTTTTTGACTCAGAAAGCATAGTCTCTTCTCCTCAGCTGGCTCATCTCAGCACAGGAGGCCGGCTGGCCCACTTTGCCCACAGGTGGTCAGCCGTCACCTCAGATACCTGGGTGCTCCATATAGTCCAAAAAGGCTATCTTCTCCATTTTCACCAGGTACCTCCCTATTTTCCAGGGGAGTCTCCAAGACCCCTTCTGCACAGGGACCTACTCCTTCAGGAGTTAGCAAATCTGCTAAAGGAACAGGCTGTGGAACCGGTGCCCCACCACCTGAGAGGTCTCGGCTTTTATTCCAGGTACTTTCTGGTACCAAAAAGAACAGGAGGCCTCAGACCCATCCTAGACTTGCGCAACCTCAACAAGTTCCTGGAGAGGGAAAAGTTCAAGATGCTTACCCTTGGAATCCTGCTGCCCTACCTCCAGCAGGGAGAATGGCTATGCTCCTTGGATCTAAAGGATGCTTATACTCACATCCTTATTCATCCAGACCACAGACAATATCTCAGATTTGTTGTGGGAGGAAACCACTACCAGTACAGAGTACTACCCTTTGGCCTAACCTCCGCCCCCAGGGTGTTCACCAAGTGCCTGGCGGTGGTGGCGGCCTACCTGAGGCTTCAAGGCCTTTTTGTGTTCCCATACCTGGACGACTGGCTCATAAGGGGCCAGTCTTCCCAGGAGGCCAGTCAGGCCACCCTTCGCACTGTGGCTCTGCTTCAGCACTTGGGGTTTGTCATAAACTTCGCAAAGTCCACTTTGCTCCCGTCCCAGAACTTGGAATTCATAGGAGCACGACTGGACACTCTTCAGGCGAAGGCTTTTCTGCCCGTGGACAGAGCCCACAGATTGATGGATCTGGCCGGGCAGTTTCACAGCAATTCCCTGGTCTCCGCCAGACAATTCCTGAGACTTCTCGGCCATATGGCTTCCACAGTTCATGTCACCCCCAATGCCCGCCTGCATATGCGACCTGCTCAGTGGAGCCTTCGCTCTCAGTGGCATCAGGCCACGGGGAGCCTTGCAGACTCAGTGAGAATATCCACACTGCTTGTCTCCTCTCTACAGTGGTGGCTTCATCTTCCGAATCTGGTGCTCGGAGTGGTTTTTCAATCCCCTCCGCATTCTCAAGTGCTGACGACGGATGCTTCTCTTCAAGGTTGGCGAGCACATTGCCAAGGGGCGTGTACTCAGGGTCTCTGGACCCCTTGGGAGGCTGCTCAGCAGATAAACTTCCTGGAGCTCTGGGCGATACGCCTAGCTCTGAGGGCCTTCTCCCACCTCACGTCTCACCAGTCTGTACTGGTCCAGATGGACAATCAAGTTGCCATGTTTTACGTGAACAAGCAAGGAGGCACAGGCTCCTTCCTTCTCTGTCAGGAAGCACAGCGGCTCTGCTCCTGGGCCATCAATCACGGAATCCTTCTCAGGGCAGTCTACCTCCCAGGTCAGGAAAATTACCTGGCGGACAGACTGAGCAGGATCCTGCAACCACACGAATGGAGATTGAACCCATTGGTGGTTCAGCAGATCTTTCTCAGGTGGGGCCTCCCCACCATGGATCTTTTCGCCAGCCCTCTGAACCGGCAACTCCTGAGATTCTGTTCCAGACAACCGTATCCTCTCAGAGTAGCAGTGGATGCGTTTCTGATCCCGTGGTCCACAGGCCTACTGTATGCGTTTCCTCCCACGCCACTAGTGTCCAGAACACTGTTCAAAGTCCTCAAGGATGGCGCCTCAATGATTCTGATAGCCCCCAGGTGGCCGAGGCAACCGTGGTTCCCACTTCTGCTACAACTGGCGGTGGACACTCCTATTCCTCTGGGGCTTCAACATGATCTCCTGTCTCAGGAACAGGGATCTCCCTTGCACCGCAACCTCCAGTCCCTTCATCTGATGGCCTGGCTGCTGAAAGGGTAGTCCTGGCTCCCCTACTACTGCCTAGAGAGGTGGAAGATGTAGTCTTAGCCTCTAGACGGCAATCCACCCGGAAATCCTACGCTCTTAAGTGGCGTAGATTCTCCGCATGGTGTGCTCAGCACCGCGAGAATCCCTTCTCTTGCTTGGTAGCGGTAGTGTTGCAATATTTGCTTTACCTCTCCAATGTAGGCCTTAAGTCCAATTCTGTCAGGGTTCACCTCAGTGCTCTCTCAGCGCACCACTCGATGGTGGACGGGAGGCCTCTTTCCAACCACCCTTTGGTGGCTCGTTTCCTCAGAGGCCTCCTCCTTCTTAAGCCTCCTTTACGTCCACCAGCCCCTGAGTGGGATTTGAATGTGGTCTTGCAGCGGATTACTTGTCCGCCATTTGAACCTAGGGCTACCTGCCCTCTCCGTTTTCTCTCCTGGAAAACCTTGTTTCTGGTAGCTCTTACCTCTGCTAGGCGAGTAAGTGAACTTCAGGCGCTAGTTTCTGATCCCCCTTACACTAGGTTCTACAGGAATAGGGTAGTCCTACGGACTCACCCTAAGTTTCTCCCTAAGGTTGTCTCCTCTTTCCACCTCAATCAGGAGGTGGTTCTTCCGACCTTCTTTCCCAGGCCGCATGCCAACCTGGCTGAGATGGTCCTGCATACCCTGGACTGTAGGAGGGTGTTATCCTTCTACCTTGACCGTACGCGGGAGCATCGAAGGGCTGTTCAGCTCTTTGTCTCTTTTGACCCCAATAAGTTGGGGTTACCTGTCTCCAAGTGTACTTTGTCCATCTGGGTCGCTGACTGTATCGCCTGGGCTTATGGGGCAGCCGGCCTCTCGTTGGAGGGTCGAGTCACGGCTCATCGTGTCAGGGCGAAGGCTGCGTCAGTGGCTCATCTCCGCTCTGTTCCGTTGGCAGACATCTGCCGGGCCGCTACTTGGTCTTCAAGCCAGACTTTTGCGGCCCATTACTGCCTTGAGAGGGAGTCCCACAGGGACAGTGCTTTCGGACAGGCAGTACTCCATAATCTCTTTGGGGTCTAGGCAACTCCTTCCCTCCAGCCCTGATGTTGGGCTACCGGTCAGGGGCGTTATCAGAGAAGATTCCTTCCTTCAGTACTGCCGCGCTCGAGGGAGCTCATTTTTTCTGCTTGGGGTCTCCGGTAGCCTTAAGCTGGGGAGTCCCATATGTGAGGACTGACTTCCTGCTTGGTCCTGGAGAAAGAGTAGTTACTCACCTGTAACAGGTGTTCTCCAGGAGCAGCAGGAATCAGTCCTCACAACCCTCCCTCCTCCCCTTGGTGTTGCAGTCATATGATTTATTTTGCTATTTTTTTGCTGTCTTTTAGCTATGTCATCAGACTGAGCAAGATGGCACCCTTGGGCGGGAAGGCGACCGCGCATGCTCGCTGCAATTCCCAAAGGCTTTCTTTGAAAGCTGGGGAAATGCTCCGCACGGGGGCTCCGTCGGCGCCGACATCACCCATATGTGAGGGCTGATTCCTGTTGCTCCTGGAGAACACCTGTTACAGGTGAGTAACTACTCTTTCCCAATTGCCCTCACTTCAGCTAGACACATTAGTGAGCTTCAAGCGTTGGTGGCAGATACACCCTATACCCGCTTCCACCATGACAAAGTAGTCTTTCGGACTCACCCACACTTTATGCCAAAGGTGGTGTCTCCTATTTAAACCAGTCAATTTATCTTCGTTTTCTTTCCCAAACCGCATGCATCTCGAGTAGAAGCCACCCTGCACACTCTTGACTTCAAACGTGCCTTGGCTTTCTATCTCCAAAGAACTTGAGATCATCATAAAGCCTCGCAGTTATTTATCTCATTTGAACCCAGTCACCTGGGAATTACCTGTGTCTCTAAGAGTACGCTCTCCAGATGGATTGCAGACTGCATTTCATTTGCCTATGACAAAGCAGAATTCTCCCTAGAAGGACATGTCACTGTTCACAACGTTCGCGCCATGGCCACCTCGATGGCAAACCTATGCTCAGTAGCCATTGCCAAATTTTGCAAGACATTAACTTGGTCTTCCGTCCATACCTTCACTGCCTATTACTCTCTGGACAAGGACTCCTGCTGTGATGCCACGTTTGGTCAGGCTGTATTCCAGCGCCTCTTTCAGACTTAGATGCATCTCCTACCCTCCATCCCGGACTTTGACAATAGCAGAAATCCATGTGGGATCCATGATCTCATCATGCCTACTCCAAGGCGAACCTCCACCGGTTCTGAGTCACTTCATCTGGCATCTGGGAGCTAAGGAGTCCCATATGTGAATACTACATTCCTGCTTGTTCCTGGAGATAGCGTAGTTACTCACCTGTAACAGGTGATCTCCAGGAACAACAGGAATTTAGTCTTCACAACCCACCCTCCTCCCCTAGGAGCTATAGGGTTTCATTTACTCTTTCTCAGCTACAAACTCAACCGAAGAGAGGGAGTTCAGAAGGTGGGAAGGCAGTTGTTCAGGTGCAGTGGAGTGAACCCAAAAGCTTTCCAGAGCGTTTCTGCACAGGCTCCGTCGGTACCGACATCACCATTGTCAGCTGTAAAGCATGTGAATGCCACAGAGAACTACATCTCCCAACTGTGCTATGGAAAACTGAGATCTTGGACATTTAAAACCCTGCTTACTGCTTATCTGCCAATCTTAATATCGTAAATCTCACAGATAAACTTTGTTTCCTAGATAAGCAGGGGTGAGAGAAGTCTGATCTTGTGGCTGGCTTTGTCCCCACCCAGTTGTTGCGGGGTCAGCTCAGCTGATTGGTTCGGGTTTCGACCTTCAGTACTAGTAGAAAGTTCGTGTCCTGGACAGCACATTGCTGAACCTGGGTAGTGGCGAGGCCGAATGGGCTGGTCCTCCTCCTCATGAAGACTAAATTCCTACTGTTCCCGGAGATCACCTGTTACAGGTGAGTACGCTTTCATTAACCGGCTAAGTTCTCTTTTATTTTATTTTTTTTCCAATAGCTGTGCCTGAAGTTAAACTTTTGGTCTTATTCTTCCTTTATTATTTATTTATTTTCTCAAAAGCCCTTCGGTGGAGTCTAGACTACACAGGCAAGCTCACTAGCTGCTGGAGACTGAGTATACTGGTCTTAATGGGCAGACAGAGTGCCTATGTAGTGTGACATCATCAAGACCTGGAATGCTCAGTTTCCAGCTGCTGGTGAATGGAGATAATTCACACCTCTGGACTGGACTAGAGGGATGATATGGAATGGTTAGAGCAGCAGGCTGAGAACCAGAGAACCCCTATCAGGAAATCCTGTATCTTCCAAAAATTCCTTTTATGAACTCACTACAACATTAGGATACTTCAAAATGAGGGAGGAAGAGGGAAAAAAAAAAATCAGAGACTATCATTCAGCCAACTTAGGCCACTTATGTCTCGAACATCTTAGGTCAGAAAAAAACTTCCAATTTCTTTTTAATTCTTTTAAACATTTTACATTTATTTATTTATTTATTTATCTAACAAGTTTTTTATACCGCCTTTTCCTTCCTTGGATATTATATGTTATTTTGTACTCTTTATTCATCCATCACTAAATAAATAATTCACATCTCCCTCACCAGTACTTCCCTTGTTACATTATGTAACTGCACTGTATACAAGCTCTGATGCTGTCAGCATTTGCCAGTTGATGTATCAGGGACATTTAATTTCAAAAACCATTTAACTGCTGTCACCACGCCTTGCAAGTGGCCGCCCAGCCAGGAAAGCCAAGTTCAAATCCCATTACTGCTTTCTGTGGTCTTGGCAAGTAACTTAACCCTCTATGTCCTCAGATACAAAATTAGATTGTAAGCCCCTGGGCTTAGGAAACTCTTATTGTAACTGAATATAACTCACCTTGAACTTTTGAGAAAAGGTATGAGCTAAATCCAGTTTCCCTTTAGAGAGAATGGGGTTTCAAACTAAACATGCCCCAGGGACCATCTACCAATACAACTAAAAGTATGTCTACTGTGGAGAAGGCAATTTTCAGATAATCCTTTTCCCCAGGTAAATTGTTATTGACCCAAGCAAATGATTTAGGAAAATTGCTTTCAGTTTCCAGTTCATCCTGCTAGACTAAACAAGTGGGTTATGCCTCCCTCACAGCAGATGTTGGAGACAGAGAAAAATTAGAACGTTCCAGTGACATCAGCAATGGCATTAGGACCGGTGCAGCTAGGGGCACCTTTCCGTATTTCTCTGTCACTAGCGGATTGTGGTTACTGGATAGGTGCAGCTAGTGTTTGTTTGCCATTGTACTCCTGGGACCCGAGCCTGAGGGTTGAATTTCCCAGTTGAGTGGTGAGATTTGATCTCTGTGGCTTCAAGAGAATTCATGTGGGTCCCCTGTGGTAGAGCTGCCCCAGTTAAAAAAGGGATTCTTCAGGCTCTGTGTCACAGCTGGGACAGGTTGAGCCTGAGTAGGGGGTCAGGGTGGCAAGCAAGGTCTTAGATCCAGTGACTGTCCTTTTTTCTTTCCACGGCTCCACCAGAAAGGCTGATGTCAGTGCCCAGAGGCTGTGGTTCGGTCACAGGTATCTTAATATCGAGCCCACAGCTTCATTCAGCCTACCATAACTTACCTGGCTGCTGCCAGTGCCTGGAGGACATGGTTCGTTCCCATAAGGTGCAAAAATAGCGCCTGAGGCTCCGTAAGGCCTTCCTGCTCTGGAGCTTTCCACTGGAGAGGGGGGATCCTGCTCATCACCAAGGGACAAGGCAACACAGATGCCACATGCTGGGTTGTAGCTGACACTACTTGGTTTGTTTGGCCCATCTGCCCTGAGACATCTGCCCTGAGGCATTTATCCTGAACTTGTGCGGCTGATCCGGGGAGGGCCCTCCTCCGAGAAGTGTGAGGGGGATCCTGCTATCTCACTGATGCGTTGCAGCCTCCCAACAGGAACAGTCACCATTTTGGTAGACTTCACTGAACCCTCAACTTGGCTTGCAGACTCTGGCAGCCTTGGGGGCCAAATAGGAGGCCCTCCGTTATTGCTCCCAGAGGACGTAGGTGCCTGGGGAGGCCTTTGGGGACCCCAGTTCCTCCTGGCTTCTCAGTGGGGGCACCTAAAGATTTTTGGAGCTTTATGCAGCAGGCCTTCTCTGTCTGGAAGCATGCTGCCTGGGGATAGCTGGCAGTGGCAGAGTCTCCTGTGGCCCCTGCTTGTGTTCTTGAGTCACCATAGAAGTGCATTTGCCTTTATGTGGGGGTGAAGGACAGGAGCCGTAGGGCTCCAAACATTTGCTCTGGATCTCCCTCCCTAGAGGCTGACAAGATGGAGGTGGAGCCCCATTCCCTTCTCAGTGACACTAGTTTGGAGGAAGTGGGGGGAGGGGACAGTGGAAGGGGATCCTATTTTAGAAGGAATGCATGGCCCTTCCAGGGTCTTTCCTCTCCCTTCAGCGGTTAAGCTCATGCTGCAGGCAGAGTGCCCTCCCACAGACTGAAATGGATGAATGGCTCTGTTTTCCTAAGGTGGACGCCTTGGTGATGGCAATCACGAAGCGTACCATTATCCCAGAGGAGGGAGGTGCTGCCCTCCTGTAGGGATTATTAGGAGCATAAAAATAAGTTAGACTCTCTGTTGTCCAGGGGGAATGTCTACTAATACCCAGCCCAAAGTTTGGTGAGTTATTCTGGCAATGAGTCACGAAAGAAGTCTGGTCTGCAGATATATATTAGACTTTATTATGGACAGCCGAGTAGAAAAATATAGAAACATACATATAGCTAATTAGAAACATGAGGTAGAAATTTGTTATAGTACAGATGTACAATTGGACAACGTAATAAATCACTAGTTAGTAACCAGATGTCACTGATTCGCTCTGCACTGAGGAAAGGTATAATATATATATATTGCTAACCCCTTGCCCATCCGGGGGAGGAGAGACAAGACAGTACCTTAGCTTCGTCGGGCACTCAGGAACAGCACAGTCCAAGGAGGCGGCTGCTGGCTAATGCAGGCTCCAGCCCCGTCAGAGGTGAGCCGCAGTACGTCCGAACCGGAGGTATCTGTGAAAGTCTTATCTCAGACCTTTGGAGGATGGCCTAGCCCACACGTAGTGGCCGTCTTGCGGAAGGCTTAGGTCGCAGGAATCAGGTACGCAGTGCACAGCAGGAAGGAACCGGTGCAGAAGTCTGTATGTACAGGTGGCAAAGGCCCCCCAACTCTTACTAAAGTTCCAGCGCAGATTGCATTATTCTCTGTAAGAATACTCCGTCATAGGTCCGATGATTGGTTGGCACCAGGCAGTCTGAGGTGTTCTCAGCGAATCAGGAGGTAGATGATGGGCATCTTCTTGCAAAGGATCCATAGTAAGAAGTCATGCAAAGGCAACAGTATGTGACTTCTGGGCATGTACAAGTGTCCAAGGCCAGTAGAACTAGCTACAGATAAGCACCAGAGGAGCAGATGTTCTTGCATGTGGGCAGTAAATTAGCCACGGACAATAGCTTCTGTATGCACACTTAGAAACGCTGCGCAAGCAGTTGCTTGGAGGTCAGGTTTGTAGCTGAACACAGCAAAAGTGTAGTGAAGAATCCATCTTGTCTGTTCAGTTTGGTTCAGGCCTGAGTTGCTAAGCAGGCCGGAGATTTGCATGTAGAAGTGCAGGGGTACCAGCCCTACACTCCAGGATCAACAATACCGTGAAGTCAAGATGCTCTTAAAAACCATCTTTTTTACTTCAGCACTGAGCTTACAGGCCTCCATTTGCGGAGGTCTGGGTTATTAGGGCTCTTTTGCACTTTGATATAGTCAGGGACAGCCTTTTTGGCTGACTCCATGTATGACCTGATTTTCCAGTTGTCAAGGTCTATGTTAGTAACTAATGGCAGCATGCTGATGGCTCTGGCTGCAGACATTGCCTCAAAGTCCTGCCTGGTGAAGTTGCCCTTTAAGGCAACTCTTCTTTGGAGAGAACTTTGAAAAGCTCATCAAGGATTTGGGTGAGACTAAGCTGCAGCATCTGACTGAGAATAGGCCTAAGGCTTCTGTGCAGCACCAGTTTTCTTGGTCACTGCCAAGAGAGTTTAGGTGTTTTTGTCCCAGGAAACAGGCAGTTTGGTGGGGGGAGGAAGTATTTAAGTCTCAGCCCTTTCACAGGGTGAGGAAGCACAAGGACTCCTCCTCTTCCTCTGGAACCACTGCAGCCCACCCCAACCAGTGACAGTCAGGGAGCCCCATTCTTAGGTGTATTGGTGGGCAGTTGCATCTGCCCTTTTTTTTTTAACCAGGAATGGGCCAAAGTCACCCAGGATTGTTGGATTCTAGACATTGTGCAACACGGCTATGCCATGCCTATCTCTAAGGTGTTTGTGGTGTCTGTGTGGGTCTCTGCTCAAGAGGCAACAGTCAAGGCCACTCTGGAGAAGCTGCTTCTGCTGTGAGCCATTGTACCTGGACCTTCTTTCAGCCAATTCTCAACCTTAAGGTGGTCATTGCCTATCTGAGGGTTTCTCACTTTCACTTGGAAACTGTGAACTGTTATTTGCTTAGTCAGAATGGTAGAATTTCTGACGTCCCTGGACCTGACAGAGGCATACTTCCACTATTCGCGAGGACCATCAGAGGTTTCTGCGTTTTGTCCTCTTGGGCAAACACTTCCATTTTTGGGCCCTGGTCTTTGGTCTCGCCATGGTTCCTTGGACATTCTCCAAGGTCTTTTTTGCCATTGTGGTGGTGCTGCGTAGTGAGGAGATATGAGTTTATCCCTACTTGGACAATGGGCTAATCTGAGCCAAGTCAGTACCAGACAATCGGGTGGTAACAGTTCAGATTCTGCAGCTTTTACAAAACTTGGGCTGGATGGTAAAACAGACCATGTGTCATCTGGTTCCTGACTCAGTAGCTCAAGTACCTTGGGGCACAATTCGATATTCGCCTGGTCAGGCTTTTCCTATCTGAGGAGAGCAGATGCATTTCTTGGGACAGCTCGAGACATTCTGGCACCAGAGAGCACCCAGGACCTGGGATTACTTGCAGCTCCTGGAGTTGATGGCAGCAATGCTGGAGCTTGTCCCCTGGGTGCTCCTGTCCTGCTAGCCCCTAATGTCACAGGACTACGAGTTTCATCTTTCCTTGCTCCCTTGGTGCTGAAGAGTCTCCAGTGGTGGGCCCATCACCTCATTCTGTTCCAGGGGATGGACCTGGAGGTTCTGCAGTGCGTGATTCTAACAATGGATGTCAGTCTTGCAGACTGGGGAGCTCACTGTCTAAATCAGTCAGTGCATGGGTGGTGGAGGCCCCGCAAAGTGACTTGGTCCATCAACAGGCTGGAGGCTCATGCCATTCACCTGGCCTTGCTCCATTGTAAGCCGCTAGTGCAGGACTGAGCAGTCCGGGTGTACTCTGTCACCCTCACGGTGGCCAGCCCAACGCCTAGGGCACTGAGACTTGGTCTGCCTGTGGTGTTCCTGACTCAGAGAACGTGGGCTTGCTTTTAACTCTGCAAGGCCTTCTGGGAATGTAAGTCCCTTTACTCCTTGAGCACAGATGAGTTGCAGTCGAGTGGTTTCAGGCAATGACAAGAATTTATTTTCCCCTTCCCAGCGTATTAAATGCAAGTGAATAACTCAGGACAAAAACATGCCATACAATTGGCTTGAGGAAATTATACATGAACTCAGGTGAGTTAGCCTTGTCAGCTTCAGGCTTTAAACGTGCAGTGCTTGATACAAAACAAATCACAACAGCTTCAATTAGCAAAGAAAATGTTCCCTTTTCTTCTGCTGCTTTAACCGTCTCTCACAGACACTGTTCAGCATAGGGAATTCACATGGTCAGCCAAAGATAATGTACAGTCCATCCGATCATCCACTATTTCATTATGGTCAGAGTGTATCTGCATTTCTTCAGCATCAGGAATAGCAGGGTGTGTCAGTAAACTGCTATCCTGATCTTTGAAGCAAACGGTTTCTCTGACCTCACGTGGTTTCTCTCTGTAACACTCTCCTGAGCAGGGTTGTAAACTACCATATATGCTGTAGTTTTTGTCCAGGGAGTTTGCTACTTTCTGGCAACTATAGGGAACAGCTTTATAGCTAGGTTCAAACTTGTATGAATTATTAAGCCTACCTTTTGGCTTTGAAAGGGAAGGAACTCTCCACTCTGCAGGGTTAGACTGGTTCTCAAACACAGCTGGTGTTTGCTTGCCTCTCAGCCTATTAACTTTCCCCTCAGATGTACCGGTATTCTCCAACCAGCCTGTCTCTCTCCTCGGAGCATGTGAGCTTTGCCAAGCCTGCTTCTCGGGAAGATTCTTCTCTCTCCTGCCTTTACCAGACAATCCCTGTCCTGGGTTGCTTCCTTCTGGCCTCAGGAATATGGCTCCCTTGGTTCTCACTCCTCCTTGACTCCTTCTAGTCAGTGTGCTCCTTTGCTGGCTTCCTTTCTGGCTCTGCATCTGCTTCTGCATCCAGTTCCCCCTCTGGCTCTGCTTACTCCAAGCTAATGACCAGTTTTTATCATTGTAACTCTCAGAGCTTAACTGTGCCCTGCCCTGAAACAGGTGAACCTCATTACCTCCTGAGCTAGGGAATACGTCACTGCAGGGGCGTGTCTTTCTAGCTCGTGACTCTCTTTGTTTACTTCTTCTTTGCAAACACTGAGCCATGTGCTCAGACTGCCTGTCAGTTTCTGAAAGCAAATCCTCATCTTTCCCTATCTTTATAGGCTCTGAAGGGACTTCTTCATGACATCTGCCATAGTGGTGTCATATTAGACAGGAAAATACCAAGTGTAGGTGACTCAAGAGATAAGCCACTTGTTTCCTCTGGGCAGAACAGCACTTGCTGGGATCATGGTGCAGCACATTGCAGGGCATCGACAATGCCAAGGCAGATTTCCTCAACCATCACACCCTCAATCCAGGGGAGTGGGAGCTGGATCCTAAGGTGTTTCTTTCATCACAAATCACTGGGGCAGACCGGCACTGGACTTGATGGCACCATGAGCGAATGCCAAGGTACCAGCCTTTTTCAGCAGGCCAAAGGAGGTTGGCTCTGGTAGCATGAATGGATAATTTCAGCCGAGATCACCAGAGTCTCTTCTATATATGTTCCCACCATGGCTGTTGATAAAGAGAATGCTGAGGAAGATAGAGGATCACCCAGGGTTGGTGATCTTGGTGGCACCAGATAGCCTTAAAAGCACTGGTATGCAGACTTGTCCAATTGATGATAAGGTGACTTCCTCACCAGGAGCTTGTCCTAATGGACAACTCTGCTCCATTCTTGCTTATGGCTTGGCCCTTGAAAGACACTACTTAAAGTACAAGGGGTATTTGGCGGCTGTAATAGCCACATTGCTAAAGTCGCAATGCACTTCTATTTGTCTGCCCTATGTTCGGGTCTGCCATCCATTCGAGGACTGGTGTCAAGAGTGTTCTCCAGGACCAAGCAGGAAGTCAGTCCTCACTTATGGGTGACGTCGGCGCCGACGGAGCCCTCGCGGAGCAATTTTCCCCCAGCTTTCAAAGAAAGCCTTTGGGAATTGCAGCGCGCATGCGCGGTCCTCTTCCCGCCCAAGGGTGCCATCTTAGCCAGTCTTCTTTTTTCCGCGGAGCCCTACAGAGGTCCCCGTCGTGTCCCCGCGAAAAAGTTGATATTTCTTCATAATTTTATTCTTTTTACTTCGGTTCGACGCCGGTCTTTTTCCCGCCCGGACTCGCGACGCCGGTCACGAGTCCTCTTCTTCTTTTCGGTTTTTCTGACTTAGTCAGTTTTCGTTTTCGGTTTTTCCCTGGCAGCCCGGTCCTTTGACCTCGCCGGGGCCCTTTTTCCCCCGATGGCTGCCAGTGGTTTCAAGCGGTGTGGTCAGTGTGACCGAAATATGTCACTAACTGACACACACGACTTTTGCCTCCGCTGCCTGGGCCCGGATCATGAAGAAATGATCTGTGGGCCCTGCGGCAAAATGTCCTCCAAAGCGTTGAGAAGTCGGCGGCATCAGCGGGATAGGATCTTCGCTGACCCCAGCCGTACCCGGACCTCGTCGGAGGCCTCCGCGTCCAAAGGTTCCAGCTCGGACCGTCGCCGGAGTTCCTCCGACAGGGGTTCTCCCTCCGGGGACCATCGACGTAAGGTGAAACCCGCGAGGGCGGCGTCGGTGGACGCTCCTGGCTCCGCGAGGGCCAGGTCGCATAGCCCCGATAGCCGCCCCGGGTCCTTGGAGAAGGAGCACCTCACGAAGCGACCTCGCCTGGAGTCGGAGCTGCCTGCTCGGGTAAGTCCTGTGGTCCTCCTGGACTCGCCTCCGCGACAGCCGACGTCGGGGCCCGAGTCGGGGGCTGCTGGGTCACCTGAGCTCGGACTCAGGTTGACGGCCTTGGAGAGCAGACTGTCTGCCTTCATGGACCAGCAGCGGGCACTGCTCGCTGGCTTCGCTGGCGTCGCTGCCCCGACCGCCGGGACGTCGACGTCCAAGTCGACCCCGGAGACCGAGCCGATCCTCGAGTCGATGCGAACTCGAGTCGATCCTCGGTCGAGGTCACCCTCGGCCTCCCGTTCGGGACCGAGGTCGCCGACGCCGACTCCCTCGGCGTCGGGGCGGCAGGCGCCGCGCCCTGCCCGGGCCGACCCCACCGAGTCCTCGTCGGAGTCGGTCTGGGAGTCTGAAGAGGAAGAGTCGCCTGATTCTTTCCGGACTCGGTGTGTCCCCTCGGACTCACCGGAGTCCGAACCTCGGAAGCAGTCCCCCCCGGAGGATGCCCGGTTCTCGGACTTCGTCAGGGATATGGCCAAGGCTTTGGCCTTCCCTGCGGACCCCGAGGAGGAGCCTCGAGCCGAAGAGCTCGACGCCCTCCAGTATGACTCTCCCGCAAGGGAACACTTTACTGTACCGGTTCCTCCTATGCTGGAACGACTACTCTTCCGCATGTGGGAGAGTCCGGCCACCTCGCCGGTCCTGAGCAAGCGAGTCGATTCTATCTATCGAGTCCGCAAGAGCCCTGGCTTCCAAAAAGCACAGCTACCACACCATTCCATGGTAGTGGAATCGGCCATGCATCGTTTTAAGAGCCAGAAGATGCACTCCTCGGTGCCTCCTGGCAGGGAGGCCCGTAACCTGGATGGCCTTGGTAAGAAGTGTTTCCAGGGCTCTATGCTTGCGTGTCGTGTCCAGACCTACCAGCTATACATGGGCATGTATCTCCGAGACCTGGCTAAAGAGCTAGCCGGATTCTCCGCTGGTTTGTCCAAGGAACCCTTGCGGAGGTTCCTGGCCTTGTCCACTGGCATTCGGGAATGCTCAAAGTTCATGTCCCGAGCAGCCTATGATGGCTTTGAAGCATCGGCTCGAGTGGCCGCAGCCAGCATCGGTGCCCGCCGACAGGCTTGGCTTCAGTCGTCTGACCTTGAGCCCTGGGTGCAGGACAAGTTGGTCGATGTCCCCTGCCGAGGCGAGAACCTCTTTGGCAAGCCCATGGCTGAAAAGGCTGCACAAATTGAGACGGAGACTCTCACCAGGACCAGGCTTTCTAGGAAGACCTCTGCCCCTTCCCAGAAAAAGAAGGGCTCGGGAAAAAAGTCCTTTTACCCGAGGAAGGCGGCTGCCTACAAACAATACCCCCATTATCAGGCCCCTGCAGCTCCCCAACAGGGCCAGCAGGCCAAGGGACGGGGTAACGGGTCCCTTAGGCAGCAAGCCCCCAAGCCTGCACCACCAGCCCCTGCTCAGCAGGGTGGGGGTTTTTGACTCCTTAAGCATAGCCTCTCCCCCTCCGCTGGTTCCTCCCAGCACCGGAGGCCGGCTGGTTCACTTCGCCCACAGGTGGTCCAGCATCACCTCAGATGCCTGGGTGCTTCAAGTCGTGCGAGAAGGCTATCTTCTCCACTTCCACCAGGTCCCTCCCTCCTATTTTCCGGGAGAACCTCCACGACCCCCTCTGCACAGGGACTTACTCCTTCAGGAGTTAGCAGGTCTTCTACAGGAACAGGCGGTGGAACCGGTGCCCCACCACCTGAAAGGTCAAGGCTTTTATTCCAGGTATTTTCTCATACCAAAGAGAACAGGAGGCCTCAGACCCATCCTGGACTTGCGCAACCTCAACAAGTTCCTCGTGCGGGAGAAGTTCAAGATGCTTACCCTTGGAATCCTTCTGCCCTACCTCCAGCAGGGAGATTGGCTATGCTCCTTAGATCTAAAGGATGCCTACACGCACATCCTCATCCACCCAAGCCACCGCCAATACCTAAGGTTTGTGGTGGCAGGGAATCATTACCAGTACAGAGTACTGCCCTTTGGCCTGTCCTCCGCACCGCGAGTCTTCACAAAATGTCTCGCGGTGGTGGCGGCCCATCTCAGGCTTCACGGCCTCTATGTCTTTCCGTACCTCGACGACTGGCTCATCAGAGCAGCGTCCGCTCTGGAGGTCACCAACGCCACGCGCCGCACGGTGACTCTTCTGCAGTACTTGGGCTTTGTTATAAACTTCGCAAAGTCCACTTTGCTCCCCTCACAGGATCTCGAGTTCATCGGCGCAAGGCTGCACACTCCTCAGGCACGAGCGTACCTACCGCTCGACAGGGCTCAACGGCTCATGGACCTAGCCGACCGTTTTCGCAGCCAGCCCCTGGTCTCCGCCAGGCGCTTCCTGAGACTACTCGGCCATATGGCTTCCACCGTCCATGTGACCCCCAATGCCCGCCTGAATATGCGGCCTGCTCAATGGTGTCTCCGCCAGCAGTGGCGACAAGCCACAGGCGGCCTAGCAGACCTAGTGCGCGTCTCCGAGCCACTGATCTCGTCTCTCCGGTGGTGGCTTCAGCAGCCGAACCTGATATTCGGAATGCCTTTCCAGTCACCTCAGCCGGCCCGGGTGCTGACAACAGATGCATCCCTCCTGGGCTGGGGAGCGCATTGCCAAGGGGCACGTACTCAGGGCCTCTGGACCACGTGGGAGTCTGCTCAGCAGATCAACTTCCTGGAGCTCAGGGCGATCCGCCTGGCTCTCAAGGCCTTCTCCCACCTGACTTCTCACCAGTCCGTCCTTGTCCAGACGGACAATCAAGTTGCCATGTTCTACGTGAACAAGCAGGGGGGCACGGGCTCCTTCCTCCTCTGCCGGGAGGCACAGAAGCTCTGCTCTTGGGCCGTTGGTCACGGCATTCTCCTCAAGGCAGTTTATCTCCCAGGCCAAGAGAATTACCTGGCGGACAAACTCAGCAGGATCCTCCAGCCGCACGAGTGGCGTCTGGATCCCTTGGTAGTTCAGAAGCTCTTTCTAAAGTGGGGCCTCCCCACGATGGATCTCTTTGCCAGTCCTCACAACCGGCAACTTCCTCGCTTCTGCTCTCGTCAGCCACACCCCCTTCGGGTTGCGGCGGACGCTTTCCTGCTCTCATGGTCGGGGAGCCTTCTGTACGCTTTCCCTCCCATCCCGCTAGTCTCCCGGACTCTTTTCAAGGTTCTCCGAGACAAAGCCTTCATGATCCTGGTGGCCCCTCGCTGGCCCAGACAGCCGTGGTTTCCACTCCTGCTGCAATTAGCGGTGGAGGATCCATTCCCTCTGGGGTTTCAACCGGATCTCCTCACTCAGGATCAGGGGTCTCTGCTACACCCCAACCTCAGGTCTCTCAACCTAATGGCCTGGCTGCTGAGAGGGTAGTCCTTGCTCCCCTTCTCCTGACGACAGAGGTGGAGGAGGTCGTCCTAGCTTCGCGACGACCTTCTACCCGAAAATGCTACGCCCTTAAATGGCGTCGTTTCTCCGTTTGGTGTACCCAACAGTCTCAGGATCCCTTCTCCTGCCCGGTGTCGGTGGTCTTGCAGTACTTGCTCTACCTCTCTAATCTGGGACTTAAGTCCAACTCCGTCAAAGTTCACCTCAGTGCTCTTTCAGCACATCATGTGCCGGTGGACGGCAGACCTCTTTCCAGCGACCCTCTCGTGGCGAGGTTTCTCCGAGGTCTCCTCCTACTTAAACCACCTCTGCGCCCGCCAGCGCCTGACTGGGACCTGAATGTGGTTTTACAGCGGATCACCTGTCCGCCTTTTGAACCTATGGCTACCTGTTCTCTCCGTTTTCTTTCTTGGAAAACATTGTTCTTGATAGCCCTCACTTCCGCTAGACACGTTAGTGAATTTCAGGCCCTCGTGTCTGATCCCCCTTACACTCGGTTCTACAAAAATAGGGTAGTCCTACGGACTCAACCAAAATTTCTTCCAA
Organism: Ichthyophis bannanicus; assembly: GCA_033557465.1. Lineage (NCBI taxonomy): Eukaryota > Metazoa > Chordata > Amphibia > Gymnophiona > Ichthyophiidae > Ichthyophis > Ichthyophis bannanicus. The sequence goes on along the minus strand of CM066048.1, from coordinate 130,711,287 downwards.
AAGTGGTCTCCCCTTTTCATATCAATCAGGAGGTGGTACTTCCAACCTTCTTTCCCAGACCACACTCCAGCCGAGCTGAAACGGTCCTCCATACCCTGGACTGTAGAAGGGCATTGAACTTCTACCTTGACCGTACGCGGGAGCACCGTAAAGCTGCTCAGCTTTTTGTGTCTTTTGACCCCAATAAATTGGGGCTCCCGGTCTCCAAGCGTACTCTGTCCATCTGGGTTGCGGACTGTATCTCTTGGGCTTATGGGGCAGCCGGACTCTCCTTGGACGGTCGAGTCACGGCTCATTGCGTTCGGGCAAAGGCCACGTCAGTGGCTTACCTCCGCTCTGTTCCGCTGGCAGACATCTGCCGGGCCGCTACTTGGTCTTCGAGCCAGACTTTTGCGGTCCATTACTGTCTCGAGAGGGAGTCCCGCAGGGACAGTGCTTTCGGACAGGCAGTCCTCCGTAATCTCTTTGAGGTCTGAGCAAGTCCTACCCTCCATCCCGGATGTGGGCTACCGGTGGGTAATAATTCAGCGAAGATTCTTTCCTTCTGTGCTGCTGAGCTAGAGGGAGCTCATTTTTGTGCTTAGGGTCTCCGGTAGCCTTAAGCTTGGGAGTCCCATAAGTGAGGACTGACTTCCTGCTTGGTCCTGGAGAAAGCGTAGTTACTCACCTGTAACAGGTGTTCTCCAGGAGCAGCAGGAATCAGTCCTCACAACCCTCCCTCCTCCCCTTGGAGTTGCAATCGTCTGCTTTACTTTTTTGCAAATTTTTATGCTGTCTTTTTTAGCTATGTCATCTGACTGGCTAAGATGGCACCCTTGGGCGGGAAGAGGACCGCGGATGCGCGCTGCAATTCCCAAAGGCTTTCTTTGAAAGCTGGGGGAAAATTGCTCCGCGAGTGCTCCGTCGGCGCCGACGTCACCCATAAGTGAGGACTGATTCCTGCTGCTCCTGGAGAACACCTGTTACAGGTGAGTAACTACGCTTTCTGAGCTAGCAACCCACACTGACCTCCCCTGTCTTTTGGCCTTCCTTCAGGTTGGCCTTCAAAAGGGCCTTTCACTGGGTACACTGCATGTGCAGGCAAGGCCGGCCCAAGGGTTTCTAATGGCCTAGACAGAAACCCCAGCCTCACTGCCCCTCCCCCCCCAGCTGCCACTGATTCCATCTCAGGAAGGGGAGGCAGGCAGGCAGGCAGTGGCAGCATGTCAAAAATCAGCGGCTTTCTGCCACCACTTTCTTGCTCTGTGGGCAAGAAAATGGCGGCACAAAGCAGCTGCTTCTTGAAGTACCACTGCTGCCGCTGCCTACCTTCCCCCTCAAATGGAATTGACAGCAGCTGGGGGAAGAGGGCAGCATGGTCAGTCATGTGTACTGCTGCTGCCGCCTAGCTCGCCTAGTGGATGGGCCAGTCCTGCATACAGGTGGTGGCACTGTTTTAGTTTTGGGGACCAGTAGTAGGTTAGGTATTAACTTTCCATCCTGACATCTCCCAATTCCTGTGGAGGGTTCTGCATTTGCATCTGCCAATTCGGGTGGTTGTTCCTCTCTGGAATCTTGGGGTAGTACTGTGAGTTCTCATGGGTCCTCCCTTTGAGCTGCTGAGGGACACTACCTTAAAAGGACTTATAGCTGAAGATGGTATTCTTGGTGGCAATTTGTTCGGTCTGCTGGATTTCAGAGTTGTAGGCCCTGTCTTGCTGGGATCCATATTTGTCCATCTCCCTAGCTCTTCAACACGTTCCAGTCTTTTTCTCTAAGTGGTCTTGTCTTTTTATGTCAACCAAGTGGTTTCCCTTCCAAGTTTTTCTTTTGACTAATGTTGGGGAAGAGACAAGGACTTGCACCTCATCGATGTGCTTCTCTGCTACTTGAATGTGTCTAATCCATTCTGTAAGACAGACTGTTTTATTTGGTGGTCTCCGCAAAGGAGAGGCAGCCTCCAAGTCCACTCTGGGCTGTTTGATCAGGGAAGACATCACTTCCGCCTATATCTTGAAGGGGCAGCCAGTACTGTTAGGGTTGCATACTCATTCCACTTGGGTGTGAGCGTCCTCTCGGGTGGAGACTAGCACCATCACGTCACATGACATTTGTCAGGCATCAACTTGATTTTCTCTGGGCACCTTTGCTAAGCATTATTGGTTAGATGTCCAGGCCAGAGCAGGTTCTCAGAGCAGGTGTTTCTTCCTCCTGCCCAAAGGAGTCATAGCTTTGGTATTTCCCACTTGTCTGAGCTAGTTTAGCAGAATGAACTGGAGGATGAAATTTTACTTATATGATAATTTCCTTTCCTGGAATCTTGCTAGACCAGTCCAGGACCAGCCCTCGGAAAGTTTCTGCTGCTCCATTTTCTGAGTCCTTTCAGATCCCTCAAACTCTGCATGTCTGTGTTTTTTTTCTCTCTAAGACAGTATTGTTCTTGATTTGTTGTGATCAGGTGAGTTGGATCTTTGACCTCCCAGGGAAGTTGATTTTCTTGCAGGTTGATGTTTTAGTTGGTGTTCAAGTTGGTTTTATGTCATCGGGGGTTTGTTATTGCAATACTGAAGGGTGCTCCTAGCTGCACCAGTCCTAATGTCAGTGATGTTGTCATTGGAACTTTTTAATTTTTCTCTGTCTCCAGCATCTGCTGGCAGGGGGGCATAATTCCTTTATCTGGACCGGTCTAGCAGGATTCTAGGAAAGGAAATTATCAGGTAAGTAAAATTTTCAAAATTTCACCACATAGTATATTCAAAACCATTTAGTATAAAATATTCTAAACTGCTGAAATGAAAACCTTCTAAACTAAAAGCCTCTTGGCAGAGTCTTCACTACCTGTTTGAACTTCAAGTAATCTATTGACAGAAAAGCTTCTCCAGAAATGGGAAAGGCATGGAACCGAGATCAAGAAAGATTTCTCCCACGTCCCTATTAACTCAACTATCCAGGTTTTGAAAAGGATGAGTAAAGTGTTGGCAGGCAGCTTGATTCACAGGTTATATAAGGATGAGTTAGACTGGGACTAATAAATAGGGAGGTTTTATGTTTGCTGTCCTCCCCAGAGAGAACCACCTTCTCCTTGCAGACTTAAGTTACCATTCAAGTGACACCCTCACCATTGCAGTGCTCTGCAATTTCTGGCAAATTGGAGGGTCTCCTTTGTGCCTGGACCAAACAGATAAAACTTGCCCCTTGACTCTAAATAGAGGTATGTCTTGTCTTTCCCTAGGAAGTAGTAATTTTACAATACAGTGCCATTCATTAGGAAGTTAATGTCTGGGTTAGATTTGGTTATGTAATACCAGTTTTAGAGAGATCTAACACACAATTTACCAGAAAACTCAGTCTTCACAGAGGAGCACAGCCAACCAGACCAGTGTCAAGACCCTGCCCCATCTCTGAAGAGTATCCTGTGGATAGATTGTTACTACAGCTTCCCCGGGCACTGGCTAGTTGAAGTAAATTTTATTATATAGTACTTGTTGTATAATCCATTCCCTTTTTGCTGTTTGCTGTCTATAATCTTTACAGTTCACTGTAATATGTTTCTTATTTGTCCTTTGTCTGCAACTGATCAGTAATTCAAGCATTTTTATATTTGGTCTGTGGGTGCATTTCTGGGACTATTATGGCCCTTGGGTTTTGTGTGGTCTCAGTATCCCTAGAAATACCAGGAATAGTTTATAGGATGTGGTACAGCAGGTGGGTAGGAGATTGCCTGTGTAAGAGCTTATGCAGAGGTATAGGTGGAGCAGTGATTAGTGGAACCCTTCAAGCTTCAACAGAGTTAACCCAGAGTGGGTAATAGAGGTAGCGCTAAGGCATTATGTGACAGATTGTGATGATAGGATGGATTGCAAATGAGTAGCTAATGGAATTATGGGATAAACAGAATAAAAGTTGACTGATGGATAGCTAATGGAAGGATGGGATAGACAATGACAGTTGACTTATGGATAGCTAGTGGAAGGATGTGATTAGATGAATGAATAGTTGGATTTGGGGTAGGCAATGGAAGGATGAGATAAACTGATCTTGGGGTGGAATGGAAAGAAGATGGATTGGGTAGATAGTTAAAATGTTATCTGTAAACCGCTCTGATTACCAAGACAAGCGTTATATAAAAAATAATAATAAATAAATAATAATAAATGTAAGGGTGGGATAACTTGGTTTTTGGAAAGGTGAAATGATAGGTTGATTGATTGATTGATGGGTAGGTAATGGAAGGATGGGATAGCCTAGTCTTGGATGAACTGAGCTATTATTGGGGATGGTTTATAGAGAGACTGAGAATTGGGAAGGATAGACAGAGGGTCAAAGAAACTAGCATGTGCACTGTCCTGCTGATGTGTCTTCATTCTTGTCCTGCAGAGCACTGTTCCAGGGCTTGGCCTCCAATACTCATATCACTGATGTACATTTGGACCTAAGTGGCTGTGAAGTAAGTAAAGGGAGGGAAGAAGGGAACAGAGGTTGGAGTTTGAGGGTAGAATGAAATCGTTAATGTGTGCATCACATCTCTGGAGAAGGATGAGCAAGAAGAAAAAGGGAAGATTGTTTAGACCAGTGATTCTCAACCCAGTCCTCAGGACACACCTAGCCAGTCAGGATATCAGGATAATTACAATAAATATTCATGAGATAGATTTGCATGCACTGCCTCCATTATCTACAAATCTCTCTCACGCATATTCATTATGTCTGTCCTGAAATCTGACTGGCTAGGCGTGTCCCGAGGACTGGGTTGAGAATACCTGGTTTAGGCCATGCATAGCTTTCCCCAGGGTGTTGGAGTGAAAAAGAGTTTATCCAGATTGAGAACTGGCTTTCAGAGAAATGAGAGAAAAGGTAGTAAGCCCACTTGCATCGGAAGGAATATATTTTGTCTTTGATTTCAGCAGAAAGAAAATGTCTTCACAGGAAGTATTTTATTCTAGTCCATGAGCTTTTTATTTGCAGCTTATTTGATTCAGAGTAGTTATATAGTTTAGCAGTTCCAAACAAGTCCTTCCACAGAGGCTTATGTCATTTTGTCTCCTCTTTCTCTCTGACCTCTGTGGTTCTGTCCTTCATCACTCATGTCCTCCTTCCCTCTTTTTTCTGCTTCTGTTCCTATCTTCTCTCTATATATATTTTTTCTGTCTTCTAGTTGCGCTCAGCTGGTGCCCAGGTCCTGCAGGAGCAGTTTTTTGCTGTTAGTACAGTTGGAAGCCTGGATGTGTCCGAGAATGGTAATGTCATTAAGGGTTGTTGTGTGGGAGGGTGGTAAAGGTATGAGAGGATAAACGTTTCATAATCGTGCTGGGTATTTCTATCCCAGTGATGAGCTAGAGACAAGTAACTGTAGAGACTGGGAAAGAGAATCCAGGGTGGGTTGCACTAATTGTGCCTTTAAATGGAAAGCCTTTTTTTCCAGAGAACATTCTGACATCTACACGGTAGTATCTGTATCTGATGCTTACAGCATAGATTTCAGTCCTTATTTTTAAGGCTTTCTTTCTGAAAATTCCATGTAAGAAATCAAAGTCAATTTTGTACATGATGGAGAAAAGAATAGAAGGAAGCAGAAGAGTAAGCAAGAGACCCAGAGCATAAGAGAGCAAATAGGCAAAGCCCTTGGACAGCAATTTCAAAGCTATTTCCATGCATGAAACAGAGCTTGATGTGCAGAAATGCAATTTTTGAAAAGGTAAACATATTCACTTGGGGCCAATAGGTGCTAAAGTTGCCCTGTAGAATGAGGAGGCATTCATGGGGCAGGAAGTAAGTTTACACTCATACTTTGGATTTCCAAAAGTATGCACATAAATTTTCACAGGAAATATGTCTACGTAAATAGTAGGTGTGAATCTGTGCACATGCTTTTCCTCGAGTCAGTTTTCCCAAATAAATTGTTCCATTTTAAAATTGCTTTAAAGTCTGTGAGTAAAAAGTACATGCAGACTTTATGTATAGGTGCACCTTTTGAAAGTTGTGCCCCCCCCCCCTCCCATGGAGGATGGTAGGAGCAGGAAGCCTGAATGTATGGGATAGCAGGAGCATCAGAAGTTGCAGGAGAAGCAAGAGGCACAGGAGGTATGGAGGAGTAAGATATCTGGTAGTTATAGGCAAGTGAGATATAGGAAGCAGAGGGAAGCAACAGATCTGAGGGAGTATAGGGAAGATAGGAGACTGGGAATGAAAGAAAGACACATAGTACAGTATCATAGCCTAGGAATCAGTAAACACATTTCATTGTTTCATTCTTAATCTCTTCCCAGGTTTTGACTCTGATCTGATCACACTGGTTCCAGTATTGGGGAAAAACAAATCCCTGAATCACCTTTTCCTCGGCAAAAACTTCAATGTGAAATCGAGGTAGGTAGGCCTTGTCCCTACTCAGTGTTTATGACATGATTCAGGTTCTCTGCTGTTCTTCCTGTTTTCTGATTAGGGTTGCCAACCGGCCGGTTTTCAGCCGGCCTGGCCGGTTTTTCCATGGCCAGGCCGGCTGCCGGCACAGATGTAAAACCGGCCATTGAAAAGCCAGTTTTTTGCTCTGGCCGCAAGATCGGGAGCGGCCAGAGCAAAAAAACGGCTTTTGTCCCGAAGTCCGCAGCGCGAACGCAATTCCCCATAGCAGTGCAGCCGCAGCTTCTGCTTTGTACAGAGCAGCGGCTGCAATACACTTACATTGAAAACTAAAAATAAACTGTGTGAGGAGCCCTCCGGTCATCGCAGAGCCCGAGGAAGTGATGTCATGGGGGCGGGCTCCTCACAGGTTGTCTTTCCTTTTCAAATTAACTTTAGCTGCAATAAAGTTAATTTGAAAAGGAAAGACAATCTGTGAGGAGCCCGCCCCCATGACATCACTTCTTTGGGCGCTGCGATGACCGGAGGGCTCCTCACACAGTTTGTCTTTACTTTTCAAAGTAAGTGTATTGCATCCGCTGTTCTGTACAAAGCAGAAGCAGCGGCATGGGCAGGGGGGGGGGGTGGTGGTGGTGTGAGTGAACCAGCGGGGGGGGGGGGTGATGGTGTGAGTGAACCAGCAAAGGGGGGGGGGGGGTGTGAGTGAACCAGCAGTGGAGGGGGGGGTGGTGTGAGTGAACCAGCAGGAGGGGGGGTTGGTGTGAGTGAACCAGCAGGGGAGGGGGGGTGAGTGATAGACCCAGCAGGAGGGGTGAGTAATTGACATGGGGGTGGGTGAGTGAACCAGCAGTGGAGGGGCGGGGTGGTGTGAGTGAACCAGCAGTGGAGGGGGGTTGGTGTGAGTGAACCAGCAGGGGAGGGGGGTTGGTGTGAACCAGCAGGGGAGGGGGGTTGGTGTGAGTGAACCAGCAGGGGAGGGGGTGAGTGAGTGACAGGGGGGTGGGTGAGTGAACCAGCAGGGAGGGGAGGGGAGGGGTGGTGTGAGTTAACCAGCAGGGGAGGGGGGGTGAGTGAGTGAACCAGCAGGGGAGGGGGGTGAGTGAGTCAGCGGGGGGGGGGGTGAGTGAGTGAACCAGCACTGAGGGGGGTGTGAGTGAATCCTCGGTAATTTTTGTGGGTGGGGCTGGGGGCAGGGCAGGGCTGGGGCTGGGGGCGGAGAATGGGTGGAGCATGGCGAGCCACAGGTGTCGGGTTTTTCTCGGTGAAAAAGTTGGCAACCCTATTTCTGATGGTGACCACGTTTCTGCTGCTGTCATTGCAGGACCCTGGAAGAAATTTTACAGAGGCTAGTGCAAGTCATTCAGGAAGACGACTGTGTGAGTTCTACTATCTGTGGACTTTCAGACCGTATTCTGTAAATGTGTACTTGAAACATATCTGTAATCCATGAAAATTTAGATATAGAGGGTCATTTTAAAAGGTCTAGTCGTGATTTGGACATCTGAAGACGTGCACATGGACGTCAAAATCATGGACACATCTCCATAGTCAATCCACAATTGACATTCGCAGATGTCTTCGGTGCAGGAATGTCCAAGTAGGCACAAGGGTGTGGCAGAGGTGTGTCTGGGGAGGAGCAATGTACATCTCCAGGAACAAGCAGGAATGCAGTCTTCACATATGGGTATTGTCAGTACCGACAGAGCCCGCGCGGGAACGCTCCCCAGTGTCCAAATAGGAAAACCTTTGGGAGCACTGCACTGTGCCTGTGCATCTGCCTTCCCAATTCCTCAGTTCTTCATTTTCCATAGAGCCAGCGGGTTGTTTTCTTCCTGTCACTGCTGAAAAACGTTATTTTTTTGGCTTAAAATCTATGCTCTGCCTTTCCATTGACGCCGATACCTCCCTGATACCGGCCTAGATATATTTTATTTTATTTTATTTTAGTATATTTCTTCCTTTCTTTTACCACCAAATTAGGCCTCTGCCTGTCTCTTATTTCATCACGATGGAAAAACATGTCAGTGGCTTTAAAAACTATACCAAAGTGTTCTGGTACAATTTCAGTTACTGACAAGCATGACTGGTGTTTAAAATGTTTGGGCCCAGACCATTTACCAACTGATTGCCCTTGGCACTAACAAATGACAAAAAGAGGCCTAAAGAACATAGCCAGACAGTATGGGTCTCTGTTTGCTTCGGACTCAATTTCAGTGGCTTCAGCATCATCGAGGACATCGGCCTCCTTTTGGTTCTCAGGTCTCCTCAAAGTCCAAGCATAAAACTAAGTCTAAGTCATCAGCATTGAAGACCGATGCCGATTCTAGAGATGAGTCCCTTCATCGTCATCGGGATTCACCGAAAGGTGCATCCAATGCAGATCGGTCTGCTAAATAGCCCTGGTGGGAGGAGCAGTCCTCCAAAGCAACACAGGGCTCTAGGATTCTCCCAAGGCCTTGACCTCAGGAGAGCTACTGGTTCCATGCTCTGGGACGGTAACTCAAAACTCTGTATGGGAATTCACCCAGGCATCGGCCTCCTCCATTGACCAGCACATCCTGGCTATCGAGAGAAGCTTTGCAGCTCTTCTGGTGGCCTCGGTAGAGAGGGTATCAACAGCCCCAGCAGTGCAGGCATCGACCTCCGGCTTGATACTGATATCTCCTGGGCCTATGCCAGTCCTCGAGCCCATACTGATGGCTCTTCTTCCTTTGATGCCTGCTTTGGAACCAACAGGCATCATCAGTACCCAACAGGTTCCCGATGCCATGCCGTCTCAACACTGATATCGACATCAACATCGACACTGACACGAGACCGTCGATACTTTGATTTCCTATCTGAATCACACTCTTCATTATCCAGTTCTGATGAGGTATTGGAGGATTCCAGGAGAACCCAAGATCTCCCTTCCGATACCTCCCCTCCTCTTGAGCAGTGTCGGTCCCCGCCAGAGAACATGGCAACAGGCCTGCAGAATTCCATGACACTGAAGACGGAAACAAGGGCAGAGGAATTAGAAATCCTCCAATACCCCTCGGTGCCCAAAGAGACTGCCACGTTACCGGTGCATCACATCCTGCAGGATCTAACGCTATGTATGTGGGAGGCCCTGCTAACGTTTCCGCCTATCAGCAAATGCCTCATTACCATGTACCGAGTCCCACCATGCCCTGGCTTTCAATTATAACACCATTCCATGGTAGTGGAATCGGCAATGCATCGCATCAAGAGTTCCAAGAATCATTTGTCAATCCCTCTGGGCAAGGACTCCAGAACTCTTGATGCCTTTAGGCGTTGTTGCTTTCAGGCATGTATGCTCACTTCAAGAATTACCTCTTACATGCTCTACATGGACATATATCTCAGTGATATATGTCCATGTAGAGCCCATGTTCCCTGTAAAATAGTTATCTCCAAGTTATAATGCCCTGTTCAATGTAATTTCAGTTTGTTCGATGTAAACCGCACTGATGCAGAATAGCGCGGTATATAAGAGAATGTAAATAAATAAATAAAATAAATATCTCCAGAGATCTAGAGAACCTTGCTCCCATCATTCCTGATGACAAATGTGATGCACTTCTGGCCTTAATTAGACAAAACCAGAATACAGCACAATTCCTTACCAGAACATCTTTCAATGCTTTTGAGTCATCCAACAGAGCTGCAGCAGTCTGCAACAGTGCTCATAGAATGGCCTGGGGCTCCAGGCTTTGGACCTTGAGCAGTGAGTCCAAAATAAATTGGCCAATATCCCCTGCTCTGGAGAGAACCTCTTTAGTAAAGGTTGGAGGGAGAAGGCAGGAGATACTGAGACAGATGATCTCACCCTCAAACGTCTTTCTAGGAAAATGTCAGACCCTTCTAGAGAAAGACCAATCCAAAGAAAGCTTTCTGTCCTAAGAGGAAGAAATATATTCCTTCTGATCCACCTGCAGTGGCTTATCAACTTCAGCAGCAACAGAAGAGACAACAGGGTCCTCGTCAGGCTAAGAAGCCTAAGACCCCTAAGCCACAGCTAGCGGCACAGTCAGTGTCGGCACCTGCTTTTTGACTCATTCCTAGCTACTCTGCCTCTGCAGGGTCCACAGCCCCTCCCCATACCAGGCAGACTTTCTTTCTATGCCCACAGGAGGCACCTTATCACTTCAGAACATTGGACTCTCAACATCATCCAAAGGGGCTATATGCTTCATTTCCAAAGCTTACCTCCCCATTAACTTTGCAAGAGATTATTCTGCAAATCCCTTGCAGGTCAATTTCCTGTCATAAGAACATATGCCATACTGGGTCAGACCAAGGTCCATCAAGCTCAGTATCCTGTTTCCAACAGTGGCCAATCTAGGTCATAAGTACCTAGCAGTTTCCCCAAAAGACACAGGTTCCAAAATGCTTGTATTGGGTCAAGCAGCGATATCCTTGGTCCCTTTTAATAATGGTTTATGGACCTTTCCTCCAGGAACCTGTCCAAACCTTTTTTAAACTCAGCTACACTAACAGCTTTTACTACATCCTCGGGTAACAAAGTCCAGAGTTTGATTACACGTTGAGTGAAAAAAATATTTTCTCTTATTAGTCTTAAATAGTTTACCTTGTAGCTTCATTGCATGTCCCCTAGTCTTTTTATATTCTGATGATGTAAACAAATCGATCTATGTTTACCCGTTCCACTCCATTCATTAATTTATAGACCTCTATCATATCTCCCCTCAGCCGTCTCTTTTCCAGGTTAAAGAGCCCTAACCTTTTCAGTCTGTCTTCATAGGGGTATCCTTCCATCTACCATTTTGATGGCTCTTCTCTGTACCTTTTCTAATAACGCTATATCCTTCTTAAAATATGGCGATCAGAATTGCACACAATATTCAAGGTGCGGTCGCATCTTGGAATGATACAGAGGCATTATAATATCCTTTGTTTTATTTTCCATTCCTTTCCTTATCATACCTAGCATTCTATTTGCTCTCTTGGTCACCGCTGCACACTGGGTGGAGGGTTTTAACATGTTATCCACGATCACGCCTAAACCTTTTTCCTGGCTGGTTGTTCTTAATGTGGAACCTTGCATCATGTAACCATAGTTTGGGTTTTTCTTTCCTAAGTGCATAACTTTGCACTTGTCCACATTAAATTTCATCTGCCATTTGGATGCCCAGTCTTCCAAGTTATCAAGATCATCTTGCAATTTTCCACAATACTCATGGGTTTTAACAACTTTAAATAGTTTCGTGTCATCTGCAAATTTCATAAAATCACTCGTTATTCCCTTTTCCAGGTCATTTATGTATATGTCAAAAAGCAGCGGATCCAGCACAGATCCCTGGGGTACTCCACTATTCACCTTTCTCCATTAGGAAAATTGGTCATTTAGCCCTACCCTCTTGCTTTCTATCTTTTAACCACTTCCTAATCCACAATCCACTGCCTCCTATCCCATGACTTTTTAGTTTTGCCAAAAGTCTCTGATGAGGGACCTTATCAAAGGCTTTCTGAAAATCCAGATATACTATAATCAACTGACTCACCTTTGTCTACCTGTTTACTCACACCTTCAAAAAAACATAACAGATTAGTAAGGCAAAATCTTCCTTGTCTAAAGCCATGTTGGCTGTCTCACATTAAGCCATGACTATCTACATGTTCAGTAATTTTGTTCTTTATTATGGTTTCTACCATTTTTCCCGGTAATGACATCAGGCTCACCGGTCTGTAGTTTCCGGGATCACCCCTGGAACCCTTTTTAAAAATTGGCGTTACATTGGCCATCCTCCAATCTTCAGGTATTACAGATGATTTTAATGATAGTTCACAGATTACTAATAGCAGGTCTACAAGCTCATATTTCAGTTCTTTCAACACCCTTGGATGTATACTGTCACAGGGTGGACATAGGGCAGCCTGAGAAGGTGCAGAGCAGTGTGAATGATCACGGTGAAAATGACAGAAAGGAGAATGTTTATTGGTTGCCAGGGACAACCTAAGCACACGTGCACAGAGCCCAGAAAGACACACCCAGAGAACAAAGCAAGGGAGTCTGCTTTACCAAATAGAATGCACCTGAGGGAAGGTGGAGTCAGGAAATACACAGATAAAACAGATTACCAAACATTTGGAGATAGGGAATCCTGGAGAGAGGAGTCAAGGAGGGAATCCTGGAGAGAGGAGTCAAGGAGGGAATCCTGGAGAGAGGAGTCAAGGAGGGAATCCTGGAGAGATGAGCCGAGGAGAGAATCCCTGAGAGAGGAATTAAAGCAGCAGAGGTCACAAGCTGAAAGGCAGCAGGGGAGCTGGTGTGAATGCTGGAAAGAGTCCAGAGACCTGTGTGGTTCTGGGAGAAGGCAACACCCTGACAGCGTGAATGTGTTTGGAAAACAAGAAGAATACAGGAAGACTGCAACAGCAGGTACAGGGGAAAAGAGTAGATACAAGGGCTATTTGCCATTTGAAAGGGAAGGGCCCTGGAGGCTTAGAAATAGCCATATAAAGCCCAGATATTCAGAGGCTAATAATAGCTTTTCTCCTGATTATAGAAGTGTTAAAAGAAGAGGGCTTCACTTACTTAGAAAAGCTGAAGAAATCCCTTCTCACGGTGAGTTCCCAGCTCCTAGGGAAACACCGTTACACCGGTTGCAATCAGGCACAGTTGGGCCTGGAAAGCTAGGGCAGACCCGGCAGGGACCCTATCAAAATTACCCAGCTAGCAGGTCAAACCAGGACCTGAGCTATGCATTGAGGCACCAGCGGGGGCAGGGCTCTGAAAGACATCACTCAGAGTTTGCTGATACTCCCCAGAGAGGCAGTGCTGCTCACAGGAAGAGAAACTTCTTGACTGACGAGGCAAGCCTTCCATATTTTTATTCCACGTTGGAAGTGGATAGTGGAGATACCAATGAGCAAGAAATAATGGAATATGAGAATTCTGAAGTATTAACAAATACAGAATTGATGGACTGTTCTTTCTCTGTGATAGAGCCAGAGATATCATTAAGGTAAATGTGATTTGTGTAACCTTAAATTCCAATATACAAGTGGCAGAGCTGCAACTCTCTCCCTCTCTCCAAGCCAAGCAGTCAGTTAGGCTGTTTATTATTTACTTTTGGTGTAAAGTTATCAGCTGAAGGAAGCTACTTTTGTTACATAGTTATCTTTTGTTTGAAGCCAAGTGAGCTGTTAATTTCTGTTTTGAAAAGAAGAAACCTCAAGGGACGGGGAATAAAACCCTAAAAGAAAAGAAAGTTCTTCTGTGTGATTTATATATAGAAGCAAGGCACAACTACCACCCTCATAATAGCCCAACAATACCAGCAGTCACGGCTGGGGCGGATGAGGTGTGACAATACCATCCAGTCCAGGTGATTTGCTACTCTTCAGTTTATCAAATAGTTGTAAGACATCCTCCCAGTGTATCGATATTTCTTTCAATTCATCCGCAGTATCACATTTAAATACCACTTCAGTCATGGGTGACATCCCTACATCTTCCTCAGTAAAGACCGAAGCAAAGAATTCAGTCAGTCTCTCCGCTATGGCCTTGTCCCCTCTTAGTGTCCCTTTTACACCTCTATCATCTAATGGTCCAACTGACCCTCTCACAGGGTTTTTGCTACAAATGTACTTGAAAAAGTCTTTGTAATGTGTTTTGCTTCCATAGCAAGCTTCTTCTCAAATTTTCTCTTTGCCTGCCTTATCAATGCCTTGCATTTAACTTGCCAGTGCTTGTGCCGTTTTCAGTTTTTCGTCATTTGGATCTTTTTTTCCATTTCCTGAAAGATGCTTTTTTGGCAACAGCCTCTCTGACATCACCTTTAAACCATGCTGGCAGTTTTTTGGACTTCCTTTCACTTTTCTGAAAGCATGGCATACAGCTGGTCTGGGCTTCCAAGATAGTATTTTTAAACAATACCCAAGCTTGATGTAAGTCTTTAACCTTTGCAATTGCTCCTTTCAGTTTTTTTTTAAACTAGTTTCCTCATTTTATCATAGTCTCCCTTTTGAAAGTTAAAAGGTAGTACTGTGGATTTCCTTACCATCCCTCCTCCATTAATTAAATCAAACGTGATCATGCTATGATCACTACTGCCAAGTGGCTCCAACACCCTTATCTCTTGCACCAGATCTGGTGTTCCACTAAGGACTAGGTCCAAAATGGCTTCTCCTCTGTTTGGTTCATGAACCAGCTGCTCCAAGAAGCAGTCATTTATTTCATCTAGAAACTTTATCTCCCTAGCATGTCCTGCCATGACACTGACCCAGTCAATACCGAGGCAATTGAAATCACCCATTATTATTATTGTGCTGTAACTTTTGTTAGCTTCCCTGATTTCTTTGAGCATTTCATCATCCATTTGTTCATTTTGGCCAGGCGGTCGATAGTACACCCCCACTGCCATCGCCTTCCCCTTTTTACATGGAGTTTCAATCCATAGAGATTCTACAGCAAATTTTGTTTGCTGCAAAACTTTAATCCTTTGTGACCTAAAGCCCTCTCTAACATAGAGCGCAACCCCTCCACCAATTCTGTCATTGCGATATAGTTTGTACCCATGTATCACAGTGTCCCACTGGTTGTCCTCCTTCTACCATGTCTCTGAGATATCAATCATATCTAACCTCTCATTTAGTGCTATATATTCTAACTCTCCCATCTTATTTTTTAGACTTCTGGCATTTGCATACAAACATTTTAGAGACTGTATTTTATTCATATTAATCTGGCTATCAGTAGACAGGGGTTATTTGGAATCTTTAAGCTCTGTCTGTTCCAAACTCAAGGGCATTTGGGCTACTTTTGTCTTTATTGGAACCTCTCTGCTGATATGCCCTAACTTCATTGTTTTGGTAGTATCCTTCAAGAATACATTGTTCCGAACCATGCGTTCTTGGGCGACTGTTGGCTCTCTCCTATTATTTTATTTATTTATTTACATTCTCTTATATACCGCGCTATTCTGCATCAGTGCGGTTTACATAGAACAAACTGAAATTACATTGAACAGGGCATTATAACTTGGAGATAGCTATTTTACAGGGAACATGGGCTATGGAGGGTTAACTGGCTTGCCCAAGACCACAAGGAGCACCTGTGGGACTAGAAACCCCAGTCCTTCCGGCCCAAGGTTGCTGTCCTCTAGTGGGATTTGAACCCCCGACCTTCTGGCCTGAAGTACCTTGCCCCAACCACTAGGCCACTCCTCCACTCCACTTATCTAGTTTAAAAGCTGCTCTATCTCCATTTTAAAGGTTAATGCCAGCAGCCTGGTTCCATCCCGGTTAAGGTGAAGCTCATTCCTTCGGAAGAGCCCCTCCTTTCCCCAGAATGTTCCCCAGATCCTAACAAACCCCAAACCCTCATCCTTGCACCATCATCTCATCCACGCATTGAGACTCCTGAGCTCTGCCTGCCTTTTGGGTCCTGCATGTGGAATGGGAAGCATTTTGGAGAATGCTACCCTGGAAGTTCTGGATTTCAACTTCCTACCTAAAAGCCTAAATTTAGCCTCCAGAACCTCCCTACCACATTTTTCTATATCATTGGTACTGACATGTAACAAGACAGCAGACTCCTCCCTAGGACTATCTAAGACCTTGTCTAGGTGGCGCATGAGGTCCGCTACCTTCGCACCAGGCAGGCATGTTACCCAGCGATCCTCACGTCCACCAGCCACCCAGCTACCTACATGCCTAATGATCGAATCACCAACTGTAACGGCTGTCCTAACCCTTCCCTCATGGGCACATGGCCCTGGAGAAACTTCCTCGGTGCGAGAGCATTTTACATCACCTGGAGGACAGGTCCGAGCAACAGGATCACTTCCTGTCACACCAGGGTGATGCTATCCTGTCACGTGACCTCTCTCCTCCATGGCAACAGGGATGCTGTCAGACTGGAGGTGGGACTTTAGGACTCTATCCCTGTAGGTCTCGTCTATGTGCCTCTCTGTCTTCCTTATGTCCTCTAAGTCTGCTACTCTAGCCTCCAGAGATCGGACTCATTCCCTGAGAGCAAAGAGTTCCTTGCATCTAGTGCACACGTAAGACCCCTCACCAACTGGAAGAAAATCATACATGTGATGCTCAGTGCAAAAGACTGGAAAGCCCCCATCTCGCTGCTGGACTGCTGTCTGCATTTTAGTTTAGGTTGTGTTTAGATATTTAAGTTCTTTATTTACTAAGGGTTGCTGGGGATACTTATACAAATAAAACTATACCTAATATGTTTAATGTACTTTGTTCATCTGAAGCTTAATTAATCTCAGGTCCTTAATGTATGCCTGATGAGGAAAAACAGCTGCATCTGAGAGTGAATTTGGCACCTCCTTTCCTTTAAGAGGTTTAAGCACCTATAAACTATGATTATCTCAGGGGTGCATTGGTGTCGGGGAGGGAGGGAGAGAAAGAAGACTTATTAAAAGCTGGCTACTACACAGTACCCTGTCCTGTGCTTCTAAGGTAATCTGTGACCAATTTCCAGGAAGAATCCCACAGCCCTTGCTTGGATAGAGGGAGTTTTGGGGTCTAAATTTAACCAGAAAGCTCTCTGCTGTGTTTTAAATTTAAACTGAAAGCTACTAGGCCCTGGCTGATTTAACACATACACTGGGTTCACAGATTAATCAGTTTAAGTCTAAAGAATTCCTTTTTCCCCAAGATTTAGAAAAATTCCCAGAAGTAAATACTCACAATCGCAGATCTGTCCTTCAAGGATAGACTCAACCACATCTTGCGTCCACATGAGTGGACTCTGAATCAGGATACGGTGTCTTGGATCATTCACCTGTGGGGGACCCCCTCAATAAATCTGTTCGCCACTCAGGAGAATGGATGACTGCCGATGTTTTGCTCAAGGCTTCCCTCCCTCAACCATCAGGCAATGGACGCCTTTCTTCTCCACTGGGGAAGGGGACTGTTTTATGCATTCCCTCCTGCCCCCTTAATACCCAAGACCCTGTTCAAACTGCAGGCCGACAGGGGTTCCATGATTCTAATAGTCCCTTACTAGCCCTGCCAGCCATGGTTTCCCCTGCTGCTTCGACTAGCACAGACTCCACTCCTCAACTTCCTCAACATGCGCCCAACTTCCTCTCCCAGGATCATGGGACTCTTTTCCATCCCAATCCACAAGCCTTCTGTCTCACAGGGTGGCTTCTGAGGGCATAGTATTTGCTGGCCTTGACTTTCCTCAGCAGGTCAAGGACATTTTACTTGCATCACGATAGCCGTCTACTAGACGTTCTTAGCCTTCAAATGGCGAGGGTTCACCCTCTAGCGTACCCCCGAAACATATTGACCCTTCTGCCTGTCCAGTGGAAATTCTTTTACAATATCTCCTCCACTTGTCATCGACAGGTCTCAAGACTAACTCAGTCAGAGTTCATTTTAGGCTAAGGTGGCACTATTATAGGCCGGTGGACAGGCATCCTATTTCTTTGCACCCCTTGGTGCAATGATTTATCTGGGGTCTCCTGCTGTCCAAGCTACCAATCAAACCACCACCTGGGACCTCAACATAGTCCTAGTGCAACTCCCTTTGAGCCTTTAGCCACCACTTCTTTAAAATTCTTGTCTTGAAAGGTAATCTTCCTCATCGCCCTCACCTCAGTTCACTGCATCAGCGAACTGCAGGCTTTAGTGTTGGATACTCTGTACACCCGGTTCCACCATGACAAGGTGGTTTTCTGTACTTATCCACACTTCCTTCTAAAGGTGGTCTCACCATTCCACCTCAATCAATTGGTGATATTACCGGTCTTCTTCCCCAGACCGCATGCCTCTAGGGCTGAAGCAGCACTACACACATTAGACTGCAAGCGCGCACTGGCTTTCTATTTGGATAGAACCAAGAATCAAAGGAAATCCTCATAATTTTTCCTTTCTTTTGAACCAAGTCATCTTGGGCTTCCAATGTCAAAATGCACTCTTTCCAACTGGATTGTGGACTGCATTTCCTTTGCCTATGCTCAAGCAGTATTCTCCCTTAAGGGTCACATCACTGCTCATTACATGCAGGCCACGGCAAACTCAGTTGTCAACTTTCGTTCTGTCTCCATTAATGAGATCTGTCGAGCAGCTACCTGGTCCTCCATTCATACTTTCGCTGCTCACTACCACCTTGCATGGACTTCCTTCAGGATGCTGTCTTTGGCCAGGCTGTTCTCCAGCACCTTTTTGGGATTTAACAGCAACTGCTACCCTCTGTCCTGGACTTCTTTCTGGCACCAGACTTCACTGTCGATGTCTTTGCCAACTAACATTGAGTCCAATGGGGCTACTTTGTATCCACACCCTCTGGCTCCATCCTTTAGCCTTGGGGATACTGCTACTAACCCAGTCTGGTACCTGGGAGCTAGTAAGTCCCATATGTGAAGACTGCATTCCTGCTTGTTCCTAGAGATAGCATAGTTACTCACCTGTAACAGATGATCTTCGGGAACAGAAGGAATCAGTCTTCACAACCTGCCCTCCACCCCTAGGAGTTGTAGGGTATTCTTTTTTCCTCTATTGCTCAGCTACAAACTGAACTAAGGAGAGGACTTAGGAAGGCAGATGCACAGGCGCAGTGGAGTGCTCCCGAAAGCTTTCCTATTGGACGCTCGGGAGCGTTCCCATGCGGGTTCCGTCAGTACTGATGATACTCATTTGTGAAGACTGATTCCTGCTGTTCCCGGAGATCACCTGTTACAGGTGAGTAGCTACGCTTTACACATCCCCATTTGATCTGAGAAATGTTGGAGACGTCTGCAGGCGCATCCATGTTTATACCAGCAGCAGGAAAGTACTTATTTTCACCTAATAACATCCAGAGAATGTAGAGAAGATGGAGCATTAAGTGACTAGCCTTAGATCACAAAGGCCCACTTGGGATAGGAACAGGTCTGTGCATCTTGTTATCCTTTTCTTTCACTTTGTGTCTCTGACTGTCTTTTTCTCATGCCTTCTAGTCTCTACAGTCTCTTTCTATAGCAGACTCCCGACTGAAGTCTCGGACCAGTGTTCTTATTAATGCCCTGGGGAGCAACACCTGCCTGACAAAAGTGGACATCAGTGGCAACTCCATGGAAGATATTGGAGCGAAGATGCTAGCTAAAGCTCTGCAGATCAATAGCACCCTGAGGTAAGGGTAATGCCTGTAAAAAGGCATTGTGTGACTCCTCTAAAACCGCTCTGATGCGGAAGCATGGAGTGTCCTTCTAAAACTCTTCTGATGTGGAAGCAAGTAGTTCCCTGGTATCATTCCTTATAACTCCTTTGATGTGTTCCCTTCATAACTTTTCTGAGGTGGAAGTGCATGGCTCCTCTGTAAATTCTTTGTATGCTTTTTCTATATCCCCTCTATAATTCTTCTGACATGGAAGTGCATGTTTCCCTTGTAACTCCTCTGATCTGAAAGTATATTATTCCCCTATTAATCCTCTGTGTGGTTCCTTTCTAACTCCTCTAATGTGGAAGTATGTGGTTCCCCTGTAAATCCTCTGCATGATCTCCCTCTAACCTCTATGATTTAGAAGGCATGTTTCCCTGGTAAATCCTCTAATGTGAAAAAATATGATTCCTCCATAAATCCTCTGTATGGTTCCTCTTTCTCCATGGACAAGCAGGAAGGAAGTCCTCACATATGGGTGACGTCTCCGACAGAGCCCCATGCAGGAACGCTCCCCAGCTTCTATTGGCAACTTTTGGAAAGCTCCACCGCACCTGCACGCCTGCCTTCTCAGCACTGTCTTCTCCAGTCTTTGTTTTTCCATGGAGCCCCATGGATGTTGTTTGAGTCTTCTGCCAGTAAACATTGTTTTTCCCCTTTGGGGGCTTTCCTGGCAAGTATTGTGTTAGTACCTGACTTTGTTGTGTCGATTCTGTCAGTTGCAGTTTCTTCATCGGTTCCGATTCTGTTGGTAAATTTTCATTTTCTCAGTTGCTTTCCCTGTGGCCCGACTGGGCCCATGGTTATCTTCAAGCCATTTGATTTAGTGATGGCCATCTTCCAGTACATATCCCAGAAACCAGCCAGCAGATTCAAGAAGTGCACCAAGTGTGCCAGAATCATCTCTGTCACTGACAGGCACACTTGGTGTTTGCAGATGACAAAGAGAGGCCTGAGGGGTCAAGAGAAACAGAGAGAATCCCTCTTTGGCCAGAGGTCTAATTGAGCATCTTCGGCACTGCCATCAGAC
The DNA here is from genome assembly GCA_033557465.1 of Ichthyophis bannanicus. Classification (NCBI taxonomy): domain Eukaryota; kingdom Metazoa; phylum Chordata; class Amphibia; order Gymnophiona; family Ichthyophiidae; genus Ichthyophis; species Ichthyophis bannanicus. The sequence goes on along the minus strand of CM066048.1, from coordinate 130,690,780 downwards.
TCAGTGGCTTTTCAGAAATCTGCCGATGGTGCATAGACATCGAGAAGTTCTCGGGCTTAATCGGAGCTGAGCACTCGCAGTGCCCCTGAGTGTCAGCCATTGGTCAGTCTCTTCCTGGAGTCATGGAAGGATTCAACCTTGTCTCTGTTGGCATCAAAGGGGGATCCATCCAAGCATTGGGGGAAGACCCAGGTGTATCAGCATCGGAGCTCTTCCAAGCGAGACATTCAGAGTGGCCCATCAAGGTGCCCTGGAGAGAGGACTGCTTAACCTCCAGGGTTTCAGAAGGGCACCGACCGTCTCTTGACAACCAAGGCCATGCCAATACCCCAGATGATGGAAACATTGGTCAAAGCTGCTAAGACCCCAAGGTTGTCTGAATCTGCAGCCATGGAGGAGCACCTCCTTCAGGCACTCGAAGTTCATATTGAGTCATTGCTAGAGAAACAGCTGGCTGGTGCCTCGGTGCCTGCAGCATCGTCATTGAATGTTGTGCAGCCAATCCTTGAGACGCAAGCTCTGCCTGCAGAGGCATTGACGTCAGGGCATCAGAGATGCCAGTTCCAGCAGGACTCTCTCCCTCTCAGGTGTCCTGGGTTCCAATGCCCCGGCGAAACCTTGGAAGCCCTCGATGTATCATAAATCCTATAGAAGCTCACACTCCCCTTGAGGCAGGAGGGAGCTCTGGGCAGAGTCTCAGAGGTACTTCAACTTCCTTTGGAGTCCGACTCCGATTGCTGGGTGATCAATGTGAAATTGGAGAACTTGTCAGAGGTCAGGTCTCCTGAGCTCCCATCAGACTCCTCCCCTCCACACAAACGGCGAAAGTCTCCTTCAGAGGACATGTGCTTGCAGGATTTCATGAGGGATATGGCCAAGGCTATCCTTTTTTCATTGGAGATGGAGGATGAGCCCAGGGCAGAGGAGTTGGAGATCCTCAGCTCCTAAGGAAGCAATGATGGTGCCAGTGCACTGCATCCTACAGCAGCTACAACTGAGAATGTGGGAGAACCTCCTCACTGTGCCACTGGTCAGTAGGAGGCTGGACTTGCAGAATTCAAAAAGCTCTTGGGTTGGAGAAACCTCAACTTCCGCACCACTCCTTAGTGGTAGAGCCCACCCTTAAGAGGATTAACAGCACCAAGACTCATTCCTCAACACCCCTGGGTAGGGAGGCTCGGACATTGGACTCCTTCAGAAGGAGGTGTTCCAAAGTTCCATGCTCACAGCTCGACCACACTCTTATCAGCTCTACATGAGCATATTCTTGAAGAACATCATGCATGATCTTGTCGACTTGTGCCAGTTCTGTATTCTGAAGAAATTAGAGCACTATCATGTTCTGGTGGGCCACGACAAGGACTGCTAGAAGTTCCTGGTCCAGGTGACCCACGATGCTTTTGAGATGGTGTCTAGAATGGTGGTAATGGGCATTGGAGCCCGCAGGCTTGCCTGGCGTCAGTCTTCCATCCTGGAACAGATGGTGCAAAATAAGCTTGTGGATGTGCCATGCCGGGGAGAGAACCTTTTCAGAGAGCAGGTAGAGGAGAAGGTGGGCATCATAGAAAAGCAGCACATCACCTTCACCAGGCTTTTGAGACTCACGTCTGAACCAGCTGCCTATCGCAGGAAGTATCAAAATGGAGGCCAGAAGAAGACTTACTACCCACGTAGGTGCAGGTACTTACCTGGTCCTCAAACCTCCCAGCAAAGAGTGTAGGCTCCTTGCCCACAGCATCAAGAAAAGCCTCAAAAGACCCAGCCTACCCTGCAACCAAAGCTGGGATTTGTTACTGGAGGATGTAGTAAAAGCCATTAGTGTAGCTGGGTTTAAAAAAGGTTTGGACAAGTTCCTGGAGGAAAGGTCCATAAACCATTATTAAAAGGGACCCAGGATATCACTGCTTGACTCAATACAAGCACTGTGGAACCTGTGTCTTTTGGGGAAACTGTTAGGTACTTATGACCTAGATTGGCCACTGTTGGAAACAGGATACTGGGCGTGATGGACCTTGGTCTGACCCAGTATGGCATATCTTATGTTTTTATGTTTTGACTAGTTCCTCCAGAGCATAGCCAATCTGCCAATATCCACAGAGGGGTGCCCTCCAGTGGGGGGAAGGTTCCCTCTTTTTACCCACAGGTGGCCCTTTATAACTTCAGACTTGTGGGTGCTACAGATAGTCCAAAATGGTTACATGTTGCACTTCACTGAGCTGCTGCCCACATTGCCTCCCGAGGGCATATCGACTCTCTACTTCAGAGAGAAATCGCTGCCCTTCTGGTTGATTTCACCATCGAGCCAGTGCCACAGGAGCAGATCGGACAGGGATTTTACTCAAGGTACTTTCTGGTCCCCAAAAAGACGGGCATCAGCCCATTCTGCACCTCAGAAATCTCAACACCTTTCTGGTGCGAGAAAAGTTCAAGATGGTATCTCTAGGTACCCTGCTCCCTTATCTTCAGAAAGATGATTGGCTATGCTCCCTGGATCTAAAGGAAGTATATACCCAAAATACAGATCCATCCTGCTCACAGGAGGTATCTCAAATTCGTCCTGGCAAGATAGCGTTTTTAGTACTGGGTACTACCTTTTGGGCTAGTCTTAGCGCCCTGAGTTTTCACAAAGTGTTTCACGGTGGTAGCCTATCTCAGAACACTAAGGATCTTCGTCTTCCCTTATCTGGATGGCTAGCTCATAAAAAGCACCACTCGAGAAAGAGTTCAGCAATCAACATGGTTAACCATTTAGGCACTAGAGCATTTGGGGTATGTAGTCAATTACCCAAAGTCCCACCTTCAGCCCGCCCAACAACTGCAGTCCATAGGGGCTCTCCTCAACACAACTCAAGTGAAGGCTTTCCTTCTGCTAGACCGACCCCAAAGACTGATGACTTTGGTCCAAGATACCCAGCAGAGTCATCAGACAATGGCTCGAGAGATGCTGACCATGCTCGGCCACATGACTTCTACTGTACATGTCACACCCATGGCTTGTCTTTTGATGAGACAGGCTCAATGGACACTGAGGATTCAGTGGGACCACCTTTGGGATTGGGTGGCTGTCACCAGCCTTCTTGTTCAGTCCCTGCACTGGTGGTTGGATCATCAGAACCTGTTCAAGGGTCTCCCCTTTCAGAATGCATCGCCTCAGAAAACAATCAACAACAGATGCATCTAAACTGGGTTGGGGTGCGAATCTGGATGGCCTTCACACTCAAGGCTTCTGGTCCGAATAGGAGAGCCTGCACCAAATCAATTTCTTAGAATTGAGAGCCATAGTGAAGGTCTTCAGGGCTTTCCGAGGATGACTAGCCAACCAGATTGTAAGTCTGAATCAGGACAATCAGGTCACGATGTACTACATAAACAAACAGGGGGGCACAGGTTTGTATCTCCTGTGCTGGGAAACAGTCTGGTTATGGAGCTTCGCCATCACCTACTAGATGGAACTTAGGGCCACATATCTGCCAGGGGAGCAGAATACTCTGGCGGACCAGCTGAGTCGCATCCTCCAGCTGCATGAGTGGTGTCACAGCTCCTCCCTTTGGCAACGTGCTTGGAGGTCAGGGTGGACATTTATTTCTTTCTTGAAGTGAGAAACTTCTTTTGCACAGAGGGATTCTGGGACTAGTAGTTCACCTCTTTATAATAAATAGTTGTGAAGGCCATCATAAGTGGTAATGTAAAGGGTTTTATTCCCATACAGCACAAAAGGTTTCCAAATGAAAGCAAACAGGTTTCACCTTATTCTGGATTAGCACCAAACATTTACAAAGTCCAAACTGTTATACGTGTTTCACAGTTCTTGTTACTTAGGCAGGTTGAAAGCAAACAAACAGGTCAAATAAATCAAAGTCAAAGCTTCTTCTTTTCAGCTTAAGCACACAGTGTTTTCAAGTATGTCCTAGCCACTATACTTCAGGTAGGGATTCCATAGGACATTCAGACTGGGCTAATTCAGGTTCCACAAAGTCCAATTGCATAGCCTCTGGCTCTGCTACGTTAATTGCTAAGCCTGGGTTTCCCTTCGGTATGTCTGGCAATACGTCAGTGGTTCTCTCCAGGACTTGCCAGCCCTGCTCTGCTTGTTCTGGCAAACAGGTAATGTGCTCTTTGGCTAGTACTTTCTGTACAGGTTTCCACACCTTCTGCCAACTAGGTTTGCTATAGCCACGGCTCCCTGACTTCCAGGCTTCTCTAAGACCTGGCTCAGATCTAGGAAAGGAATTGTATCTGTACCTCGGCTCTCTGAGCTGTGGATCTCCAGCGTATCGTCTGCAAGGCACTCTCCTGCTTTCTCGGTCTCCTCTGAAGACCTCTCTCTGGGGCTCTCCAATATAAGACTGTCCTCCCTGGAACTTGTATTTTCCCTGTAAGGACTTCCAGTTCAGCTGCCTTTCCTTTTGTTATTGGAGCCTTCTGCTTTCTCTCTCCTCAGTATCAGTAGGAGCTCTCCTCCTCTCTACAGCAGCAACGTTTTCTGCTCCTCTCCCTGGAAGACTTCCCTTCTGAAGACTTCTTTCCTGAGGGCTTCCTTCTCTCCTATTTGGGGACTGCTTATAAGAGCGTTCCTCAGCTAAAGTTCCTGGCATTCTAAACAGGTGTGTTTGATTACTCTTTGATTTAGGCTTTGCCTCCTCTACTCTAGGGCGTGTCAGCTTTCCTCGTGAGAGTCCTTGCTTGCTCCCTCTAGCTGCACTTCTACCTAACTGCACTCTACACATGTCTGATTCTTTAACAGAATCAGTGTTTTTTTCTAACTCCATAGGCTCAGTGGTGTCAGCTTCATCACAGTGGACACTGGACAGGGACATGGTAGCCCACATCTTTCAGAAGTGGGGTTATCTCCTCGATAGACCTGTTAGCCACCCAACAAAATGGAGTCAAGTGGATCAGTTTTGCTTCAGAGTTGCCTCGTGCAGCAGGCTGGCGCTGGATGCTTTCCTCCTGCACTGGCAGAAGGGTCTGCTATATTTATTTATTTATTTAGTACACATTTGTATACCGCTACTTCTTACGATCAGCAGCGGTTTACTTCACAGATCAGGATGGACTGTACAGTACAGTAATTTGCATGATATACAATTTGATTGAATACGGATTCGCACTCAACACAGCACACAAATCAGTGGAATATACATTTGATTGAGTGGATGTGGGTGTGCTTACATATATACATTTGATTGAGTGAGTGGGGGTGTGCTTAGATATATACATATACACAATATTACAGGAACGAAATTGTAGTTGTCCTTGTCATACGGTCAGAGCCATTTTGACACAGTGATAGTAGAAGGCGGTCACTGTCTAGGTCAGATTGTAATGAGCCTGAAAAAGGTGAGTTTTGAGCTTTTTTCTAAAGTCTTTCAAGTCGCTTGTTAATCGTAATTCGTGAGGCAGCTGGTTCCAGAGAAGTGGTGCTGCGTATGAGAATGATCTGTTGCTTGTTTCTGCTTTGACAGTTCTTGTGCTGTTCGGGACGCAGAGAGTGTTGAGGTTTACGGTTCTTCTGCTTCTGTTGGGTGGTTGGATGGTTATTAGGTTGGTGAGGTATGATGGAGCTATGTTATGAATGAGTTTAAAAGTGGTTACTAGTATTTTGTATATGCATGTCCTCCAATACCTCTCATAGCAAAGACCCTGCTGAAACTCCAGACAGAGGTACAATGATACTCATCATGCCATATTTGCCCAGAGAACCATGGTTTCCCCTTCTGTTTCAACTCTTCCAGTGGGAACCTCTACGGCTGGGCTCTGCCCCAGATCTTATATCACATGAAGATGGGAGGATGCTACATCCCAAAGTCCAGCCCTTTGCCCTAACTGCATGGATGTTGAGGCTAGTCCTGTTGGAGCTTAACTTTCCAAAAGAGTAACAGATGTTCTGTTGGCCTCTAGGAGGGCCACGACAAGGTGGTCTCATGCATTCCAAAGGAAAGATTTGCTTTCTGGTGCATGAAACAGGTGCTAGATCCTTTTAATTGCCCCACTGACAGACTACTCAAGTACCTCCTACACCTCTTGGAGTCGGGTCTCAAGTCCAACTGTGTCAGGGTTCACCTCAGTGTGATTGGGGCATACCATCGCAGAATAGAAGGAAAGTCCATCTCGGCTCAGCCTTTAGTCGTTCGCTTTATGGGGGTTTGCTTCTCTTGAAACCTCCCTATCTCAATATGATTCTGGCGCAACTCATGTTAGCTCCCTTTGAGCTGCTCAATTCCTGCATCATGAAGTTTTTGACCTGAAAAGTACTGTTTCTGGTGATGGTTACATCAGCACGCCGGGTAAGTCAGCTCTAGGCTCTAGTAGCTCATCCACGGTACACCAGGTTCCATCATAATAGCATGGTCCTGCGCATTCATCCTCAATTCCTTCCAAAGGGTGGTATCAGCTTTCCATCTTAATTAGTCAGTTGTTCTGCTGACTTTCTTCCTAAGGCCTCATGCCTACAGAGGGGAAACGGCACTGCACATGTTGTACTCCAAACAAGCCTTAGTCTTCTACTTCACATGGACAAAGGCTCACCGAAAGTCCATTCAGCTGTTTGTCTCTTTTGATCCGAGCAAGTTAGGGGCTGCCGTTTTCAAATCACTCTTTCAATTTGGCTGGCAGAGTGCATCTCTTTCACTTATGCCCAGGCTGTCCTGAGCCTTGATGTTCATGTCACAGTTCACAACATCTGAGCCATGGCTGCGATGGTGGCCAACTAGCACTGTCTGCCTCCATGGAAGAGATCTTCACGGCTGCAACATGGTCTTCTGTCCACAAATTCACATTTCACTACTGTCTGGATAGGGTTTCCAGACATGACAGCAACTTCAGCCAATCGGTACTCCGACATCTGTTTGGGCATTAGAATCCAACTCCATCCCCCCCAAGGCCCTAGTGTCCATCCAGGCTATCAAAAAAAACCCCCAAAGAAACTGAATAAGATGGGTTACTTTTTGTGAACTACCTCTTCTGTACATAGTTGATTCTCCAGCTCTTAGTTCAGTTTTATTTATTTATTTATTTTATTTGTGCGCTTTTCTATACCGCCCCTTCCAGAGATCAGGGGCGGTTTACAGAGAACATGGTAAACATCAATTACATAGAACATTTTTGAGCACATAATAACTATTTTACAGAGAAAATATTAACTATTTTACATTATTTACAGAGAGGACAAATATGCACATCGATAATAAACATATTAACTATTTACAACAGCCAGAACAGGACTGACTATAGTTCGGTGGAAGGAGTATAGCAGGGTTATCAGTGGGAAAGTGCAAGGGAGAGTGGGACATGAGTTAGGTAGGGTAAACGTGGCCTAGTGGTTGGGGCAAGGTACTTCAGGCCGGAAGGTCAGGGGTTCAAATCCCACTAGAGGACAGCAACCTTGGTCCGGAAGGACTGGGGTTTCTAGTCCCACAGGTGCTCCTTGTGGTCTTGGGCAAGCCACTTAACCCTCCATAGCCCATGTTCCCTGTAAAATAGTTATCTCCAAGTTATAGTGCCCTGTTCAATGTAATTTCAGTTTGTTCAATGTAAACCGCACTGATGCAGAATAGCGCGGTATATAAGAGAATGTAAATAAATAAAATTAACTTGTGTTAGGTGATTTGTGTACTCTTATGACATCTGCTCGGGGGTGAGCTGTAAATTGTAATAGTGCTGGGTGAAAAGGTATGTTTTAAGTTCCTTCCTGAAGGTTAGAAGGTCTTTAATCTCTCTTAGGTTGCATGGTAGCTTTTTCAATTGATTGGGTGCATAATAAGAGAAGGCAGTATTGCTTGTTACCTGCTTCATTTTTCTTACAGAGTCAGGGATTAGAAGCATGTTAAGGTTCACCCTTCTTCTCATTCTGTTTTCTGCGGGGGTCTGGAATAGGGTTGCTAGATGAGAAGGGGCTATTTCGTTAATGAGCTTGAATATAGTGACTAATGTTTTATATTGAATCCTACTGGCAACAGGTAGCCAGTGGAGAACGTATAGAATTGGAGAGGTGTGATCGGATAGCTTGGCTTTGAAAATAATCCGAGCAGTAACATTTTGGGCCATTTGTAGTATGTGAAGGTTTTTCTTAAATGTACCTTGAAATAAACCTTTGCAGAAAACTAGGTGTGGTATTATAAGTGCCTGGGCAACCGTTCTGAAATCACCAATGTCAATGAGGGGTCTGAGTTGTTGAATGGTCCTAAGTTTAAAGAATATAGTTTTAGCAGTCTATTTTATATGAGGTATCATGCTTAGTGTTTTGTCCAGGATAACTCCTAGATATTTTACTTCGGATTTGACTGGAAGGGTGATGTTCATCAGATTAACAACAGACGGAGGGATGAAATTTGGGTTTCTGGAAACAAAAAGCGCTTCTGTTTTTTTGAAGTTAATATCCATGTATATTGAGCGGAGCCAAAGTTCGGCTTCGGAGAGACAGGTTGCTATTTTGTCATAATTGGGATTATCTATGTCGCATGGGGCAAACAACATGATGTCATCCGCGTAAATGAAGTAGTTTATATTGTGGTGTTTGAAAATGGTGCAGATAGGTTGAAGATAAAGGTTAAAGAGTAAAGCAGAGAGAGCAGATCCTTGTGGAATACCCCGCTCTTGTGGGAATGTTAGGGAAGGGGATTGATCTATTTGTACAAATTGGAATCGGTTAGATATGTAAGATTTAAACCAGCCAAGCGTTTTCTCTTTTAAACCTAATTGTGTTAGTCTGGCTATGAGGATGCTATGGTTTACACTGTTGAACGCTGAGGAGATATCAAGGAAAATAAGCAAAAAAGCTTGCTTAATATTATCCATGCCTTTGATGAGCGAGTCAAAAAGAGCTATAAGTAAAGTTTCTACCCCATGATATGGGCAGAAGCCGTATTGGCGCTCATCTAAAGGGGAGGTTGTGTCTATATGGTCCTGCAGCTGAATCTGAACTACCGTCTCGATAATTTTAGCTAAGAAGGGTATACTAGCAATTGGGCGATACGAGGAGGGGTCACTGTTGTTAAGAGTTTTATTTTTTAGTAGAGGGTGAATTGCTGTATACTTGAGGTCATCTGGCATGACGCCCTGAAGTAGGGATTGATTTACTACTTTCAATATGTATGGGGCGAGTTCCGATTTTGCCACCTTAATCCATGCCACTGGGCATGGATCAAGGAGAGAGATGGTAGTATTGAGGTTTGAAATGGTCTCTAGAAGTTGCTTGCTTGATGTTATGTGGAATAAGCTCCATTCATTGGCATTACCTGCTGTGGGAGATGGTTTTGCCCCTGTTGGGCTTCTTGGTGGTCTCCTTGGTTTTCGGTAGCCTGTAGCTTGGGAGTCCCAAATGTGAGGACTCCTTTTTACTTGTCCACAGAAAAAGGTACTCACCTGTAGTGGGTGTTCTTTGTGGACAGCAAAAATAAGTCCTCAAAACCCTCCCACCTCCCTGAAGAGTTGTATTCTGCTACAGCTTTGTTATCAAACTGGAGAAGATGGTACCACGGCGGGAAGGCAGGCACGGAGGTGCGATGGAGCCTCCCAAAAGCTTCCAATTGAAGCTGGGAAGCATTCCTGCACGGGACTTCATCAGAGACATCACCCATATTTGAGAACTTATTCGTGCTTACCAGAGAGAACACCTGTTACCTTTTACCTCCTCAGATGTGAAAAAGCATGGTTCTTCCATATATCCTCTGCATGGTTCCTCTTTACCTCCTCTGATGTGGAAGTGCACAGTTCTTCCATAAATCCTCTGTGTGGTTCCTCTTTAACTCCTCTAGTGTAAAATTGTGTGGTTCATCCATAATTCTCTGCATAATCCCTTTCTAGCTCTTCTGATGTTAAAGTGTGTGGTTACCCTGTAGCTCCTCTGAAGTTGAAGTATGCGGTTTCTCTGTATTTGCTCTGAAGTTGAAGCATGAATTTCCTTCATACATAGTTATCCTTTCTTTTATTTTGCAGGACAGTATTGTGGGACAGGAACAATACATCAGCTGTTGGTTTCCTGGATGTGGCTCGAGCTCTTGAGAAGTAAGACGTTTACAGAGTGTCAGCATTTTCTCTTGAGTGGAATAACCTCATTGTCCTCTCTTTTTTTCTGTTTCTCTTTCTACACTATTTATTCTTTCATTTCTTTATTTTATCTCCTTTTGTTTTCCACTAATTGTCTTTCCTAGTTGTTCTGTATGTATTCTTTAAGTGCCCTTTTTAAGAGTAATTTTATGGCAGGATAAGAGAAGCTTTGTTGTGACTCTGAGTATGTGTGCCTGCTTCCCACCTGCTTCCCACTGGATAACAATTTTTTCTCTGACCGTGTCAGGATTGCTACGGTTCTCTCTCTCTCTCTCTCTCTCTCCCTCCCTTATCTCTTCAACTCTTCCCCCACACTACTGTGTTCAGCTGGATCACTTGACCAATCTCTTTGTCAGCCACGAAGAATATAAAAAAAAAAAAAAAAAGAACTTTCACTTGTAGCGGCACTGACTGCAAGGGATCTGCACCGCAGGAGCTGCGATTCAACTGGTCTTAAATTGCTCTGTCCTCTGGTTCACTGCCAACACAAAAAATAAATAAATAATAATGAAAGGAAAACCAATAGGCAATAGAGAAGGATACCTAAAGACCTTCCCAGAGACATGCCTCTGCTCGGTGGCCCTATCTGCTTCTGCAGGGCCCTCCCAGCATGACAGATCAATCATCCTCCCTCACTCAGACCCAGCACAGGCATGATTGGGCTTCCCTGAGGACAGCCACAATACTGGAGGCACCTCCCCCGGCTACGTCTTTGTGGCATGGGGGTCCCCCTTGGCTAACGCTGCCAACCAGGTCCACCCTTCCACCTCCAGAACTCACTCCCAACCCACTTGCTCCCTTTTGTGCTAATCAGAGGGCAGCTTCAACAATGGGACAAAAAGCCAAGGGGAAACAGAAGCTTCATAAAACCTCCTCCCCCTCAGGGTCCAACCCATCTGGTATGCTTACAACCAAATGCAAGCACTCCTGTCATCCCCCCCACCCTCATCTGAGGGACCCTCAAGCCCTCAATCATCCCTTCTATCTCTTCTGCGAAGGTTTGTCCAGGACAGTTCTGTCATCCTCCAGGCAGTCTCCCAAAAACTCCACTCCATGCTCGGATGCATCCGTCAACCCCAGGATCTCCATACCACTGGAGGATCAAAGGTCTCCTACCTTCATTGACTGGCGGCTCCTGCTGCCACTCAATGAGGACGTGGGGTCACTACGGGCTTACCAACACTTCTGAGAAACCTGCAGTTCCGTCATGGAAAAACAGCCTCCCACCTGCCCCAACCAGACCCCCAGGAAGAACCACCGGACGACCTCTCCTATCTGAAATTCCTCCAGAAAATCTCTCGAGCGCTTGCCCTCAGTGATTCTCAGACTCCCACAAATAAATGGGACTTCCAATCCATCCTTAAAGCTTGCAGCGCCCTCAAGGAGGTTCTAGCTGTACCGGTCCCCCAGATCCTCCAGGATCTACAAGCCTTTATCTGGAAAATGCCAACCTTGGGCAGTGCCATGTCTCATCGCCACAACCTGAAGTACAAAGGTCTGCCAGTTCCTGGCTTTGAGCATCCACAACTATCCCACCAGTCGGTGGTTTCTGAGGCCGTCCTTAAGAAGTCCAAGAGTACCAAACCGCTGTCTCATATACCTCTGGGAAAGGAACAGCGAACCTTAGATGCCATTGGCCGCAAAACTGACCAGAGCAGTACCCTAGCCATGCATATCCTAGCCCATCAGCTATGGCTGCTACACTATCATCAAGATCTTCTCCATACCACCTCGGATGACCCAGCCCAATTAGTCGCAGACCTGCATGAATCCCTCTACCACATCATCCTCGTCAGTTACAACATCTATGATTGAGTAGTGCACTCGGCAGCCACATCTATCTCTGCTAGATGAATGGCCTGGCTTCACGTATCTGGACTCAGGGAAGACCTTCATGAATTCCCTTGCCAGGGTGACAGCCTCTTTGGTTCCAAAGTACAGGAGGCTATCTCAGCAGTAAAGGATCACTTTTCCACCATCTAAGAACTGGCAGATCAACCAGCGGAGGCAACCTCATCCACTCGTCGCCCTACAATTCTCCCTTATCAGCATCCCTATCACTACCAGTACTTCCAGCAATTCTACCTACATCACCAATACCAACCCTATCTACGGTCACCTCAGCAATGTCTCCAGAATCAGCCATATACTCAACGCAGTCATCAACGGGAAAGGAAAACGCAATCACTTTCTCAAACCACTATACCCAAAACTGCTGCCAGCTTTTGACTACCTGCCAGTGGGGAAGCACATCCAGTGGCGGGATTCAATCCGAACAGGAACTGGTTCGGATCAATCCCGTTACTGACACGACAGAGTGGGCAGGCGGCAGCATGGTACGCGTTTGCGTTGCTGGCATCGCATGCTCACGCCGCTGGTGGTCACCGCATGGCAGCTGCTCCCTGGTGGCCCAGTGGCCCGATGCCCCCACCTGCAAGTGGTTTAACAGCATTGGGGGCTTCCCGCAATACTGCAGTCCCCCAATGTTGTCAAACCATAGGTAGGCAGGGGTCCCACCAGTGCAGTGCCAGCATCTGGATGCTGTTTTCAGCCCAGTTTGCCAAACGTGGCCCATGGCAGGAATCGGTTCATGCGAACTGGGCCGAACCAGCCAGATCGCACCACTGGGCGCATCAAACACTTCACAGGCATGACAATCCACTACCACAGATTGCTGAGTACTGTCCATCATCCAGTCAGGTTACAGACTCCATTTCTCCACTCCACCACCTTCCCGATCTGCTCCTGAAGTTAGCGACCTCCTGGGCCATCACATGCCTAGCTGCTCTAAAACGATGCCATATAAATGGTCCCGCTCAATGAAAGAGATCAAGGTTTCTACTCAAGGTTCTTCCTGATCCCCAAGAAATCTGGAGGTCTTCACCCCATCCTGGACCTCTGTCTTCTCAATCTCTTCATCAAGTAGGAAAAATTCAAGATGCACTCCTTGAACATCATCCTTCCCCTACTCAGCCACCAGGATTGACTTGCCTCTCTGGACATGAACGATGCTTACACTCATATTCTCATTCATCCTCATTATTGGAAATACCTTCGCTTCAGGTTTCTCGACAACCACTACCGGTGCAAAGTTCTCCCATTCATCCTCTCATCCGCTCCCTGCATCTTCACAAAGTGCTTAGCAGCAGTAGCCACCCATCTGTAATGCCAGGGTCACTGTGTGTACCCCTATCTTGATGACTAGCTCATTTCCAGCGCATCTCAGGATGCCACTGTTCAAGCCATTCAGGCCACCTCTACCACCCTCCAGGCTCTCGGATTCATCTTGAATATGCAAAGGTCCAAGCCCATTCCTCAACAGTGGCTGGAATTCATCGGGACGTACAGATACTCTACAGGCCAAAGCTTTCCTTCCTGAACAGAGGGCCCAGGCCTTAAGACTCCTCAGCAGCAATATCGCCACATGCCGAGCAGCATCAGCCTGCATTCTCCTACGTCTGATGGGGCATATGGCCATTCGCGTTCATGTAGTACCACTGGCATGGCTACACATGCGGCCCTTACAATGGCATCTCAGGTTCAACTGGTGCCAACACTCCCAATCCCATGGATTCCCAACACCATGATTCCCCAAGGAGGCACGCATTGAGCGGACCTTCTCAGCAGCCTCTAGTGGTAGACAACACCATCCAACCTCGTCATAGGTTGTACCTTCCAGGCGCCTCCTCATCACCTCACGGTGTCTATCGACACCTCCACGCATGGTTGGGGAGCACACCTACTACAGTTTTACACACAGGGCACATGGTTTCCTCAGAAAAGAGTCTTACATATCAATGTTCTGGAGCTGTGGGCGGTCTACTATGCCCTCACCGTGTTTCCTGATGGTTGTGTCACAAGATTGTACTCATATGCACCAACAACCAATAGGGAGGCATAGGTTCACAGCTTTGCCGCGAAGCTTTGCATCTCTGGACCTTTGTCCTATCCATCAGGGCAACTCTATGAGTGACCTGTCTACCTGGGACTCTAAACTCAGACGCCAACTAGGACCCCCCCCTCCCCCACGACTCTTCAAACTGTCTTCACTGTATGGAATGAGCCAGATGTAGACCTCTTCGCCTTAGCTGACAATGCCAAATGTCTGATTTTCTGCTCCATCTGACCATGCCCACAGCACTGGGCACCTGACACCTTTGCCATAGATTGGTCCCCAAGGCCTCCTTTATGTCTTTCCTCCCTTCCCGCTCATCACACAGGTCTTGCTAAAGATCAAGCAGGATAGGGCTTCAGTAATCCTCAAAGCATTGAAATGGTCTCGTTAACTCTGGTTTCTCCATCTTCTGACATGCCTATAGGAGCCGCCCATGCCACCAGAAACTCAGCCCAATCTCCTCACCCAGTGCCAGGGATGCCTGCTGCATCCCAACCTTCAGAGCTTCTCCCTCACAGCATAGCAGCTTCAGGGCACCATGTACTAATTATGTCCCTATCTCAAGATGTCATCACCATCTCTGTATCCCGAAGGCCAGCAACACAGCACTCTTACCAATGTAAGTGGTCTCATTTGTCGAGCTGGGCAGCCTCCAACAATCTGGATCCTGTCCACTGTTCCATGGGGCATGCGCTCTCTTACCTTCTCCACATGTCCAACTCCAGCTTTCAGACTATGTCAGTCTGCTACCACCTATCTGTAATTGCTGCTTCCCATGTTGATGGTTAACCCATCAAACACAAACTGGAGCACTACTCGCAGAACACCCTCAGGAAACACAAAAGGCGAGCAGAATTGAAGGTCACATGCGCTTTATTGAAAATAAAACACCCCAACGCATTTCGGCAACGCCTTCATCAGGGGGCTGAGGACTGCAAACAAACAATATAATTACAACAAATCCAAAAATATATAAATACAAGCATAATAAAATAGTTAAAAACCAAATAAGCATAAAAACAAAAATAGCTAAAATACATGTGAACAACCATGTATAATATAATGAAACAATTATAGGAACAAGAAAGACAGACATTGACTCGATAAACAAAGAAAGAAAACATTGGCATACTTACAGATTGTATGTTTCAGTGTACTGAACGAAGCGCACAATAGAATGTTGATTATGTGGCAAAAAACCAATCTTATAATTGATAATGCTAAAAGATAGTAATATCATTAGTGACTTGGAAATTTGGAAATTTAAACACAGATCATAAAGAATGATGATGGGAAACCCAGACCCAAGAGAAAGAACCGGACCATATTGTACTCATTAAGAAGTAAATATTATATGTAATGAGATCCATTATAAAACATTGATTTCTATTAAATGCATCTTAGCATAAATATTATTTTAAAAAAAGGAAGAAAGAGGGGACAAAACCATAAAAAATTATATCAAACAATTGATCTCCCCTTAAAAGTGGATTATCTAACTTAATGGTTGAAGTAGACCGGTTAACAGAAAGGACATCTGTCGTATCGTTAGGCAGAATTAACGCAGAGGATTAACTGCGGTGTCGCATAGGGGACTGTTTGAACACACCTACATGTGTGTGTGTCAAGGAACATCAAAAAACAAACAATAAAAACCAAAGCTTTTAAGGCAAAAATCAAAACAAAAATAATATGTGCATTAGAACTTAAAACCGTGCGGACAAAAAGAAAGACCTACAGCGGCAACGGCTTTAAAAACCGCTTTCAGAGGTCCTACTCTGAAGGCACAGCACACACTAAGAAA
Organism: Ichthyophis bannanicus; assembly: GCA_033557465.1. Classification (NCBI taxonomy): domain Eukaryota; kingdom Metazoa; phylum Chordata; class Amphibia; order Gymnophiona; family Ichthyophiidae; genus Ichthyophis; species Ichthyophis bannanicus. The sequence continues at coordinate 130,675,034 of CM066048.1, read as the reverse complement.
TCAATCTGCCGCATAAGTTTAAAACATGGGTCAGATTTGTAGTAAATCTGACAGATCCAGAAGAGCAACAGCTGTAAACTCGCTAATAACCCCGAAGGCTTTGACAAAATGCAACAGTACAACGGCGAATAGGGCCTTCAGTTTTTGCATCCCCAGATGCTGGAATGCTCTACCATCCGACATTCGTGCTATTGTAGACCTAACTCAGTTCAGGAAGGCACTCAAACATCACCTTTTCCTCCAATACTACCCAGTCAGCAATGAAGCCTAGTTAACCCCACCTAAGAAAATAACCATATGTTAATTCTAATACAGTGTCAGCACCCCGCTTGCAGACGTATGTACATATTTCACTCATGTTATCTTAGCTTTTACACTTGTTCTTTGTAAATATTTTATGTATATAGTTCACCCATGTTATCCAAGTTTGTACCCCTGTTCTCTGTAAAACCGAACAGCTTGTTGTTCTGGTCATTTTGTTATATTGTAAACCGCGCTGATATCGAATAGTGCGGTATATAAGAAATTGTAATAAATAAATAAATAAAAAAACATAATTAAACTACCGTATGCTGACCTCGCACATGAAAATACCATCTGGCTTCTATCTATTTGCAAGATATCTGCAGAGCAGTCACTTGGTCATCCATCCACACTTTCACAAAGCAGTATAGTCTGGACCACTCCTCTGCAAAAGACTTTGCTTTTGGCCAGGCAGTTCTCCAGAACCTCTTTGCTACTTCTTTGTCGTCCCTCCAGTCCAGTCCCGCACCTCTGGGTAGTCAACCTCCTCCAGCAGCTTGGAGGCTGAGCATGTCATCTTTTAATGACATCAGTGTACTAAGGCAGCTGGCACCACCCACCAGCCGCAGTAAGCTCAATCTCCAAGCAGCTGGAGGAGGTAGTGAGCCAGGGTGCTGGACTCACTGAAGGGACAACTAAGGAGTGGAGAGTTAGCTTTGTGATTTTATTTTCTGGTTGAGGTTTTATTTTCTTGTTGGCAATCAAGCTTAAAAAAAAAAGTTGGTGCAAGTTTTTTGTGAGGTTGTGGGGACCCGTGTAAAGGAAGGGAGAGACCCCCCCCCCCTCCCGGGCACGAAGGAGGGGGCTTGGAAGCTTCAGAGATGGCCAGACATCTTTAGCGGCTCCTGAACCCATTACTGGGTGAGGAGATCACAGAGCAAAGGCCTGCAGGCAACATTTATGAGCACACTCTGCCTTGGTGCTGAAACTGGAGAGCACAGGCTGAGCGCGAGGAAGACACAAGCAGTAGCAGCTCCATTTCCAGGCAAGCAACTCAGTTCAAGCCGGTGAGTGGGGGTTGTTTGGCTGCGGGGAGAATAGTGGCATGGTCTAAAGCCCTGGGAGTGTTTGCCAGAGCACTGCTGAAAACCGCGTAGCTGACAGTGGCTTCTCAGCGGCTTCTCAGCAGCACGAGAAAGGTGGCATTCAAGTGTGCATGGCAAGATCAGCTGAGGGGAGGAATCACTGAACATCAGGTGAGAACCCCTATGGTTTCTGATTTTGTGTGCAGGAGCCTCTTTAGAGCGAGTCGACTTTAAAAAAAAAACAAACTGCCTGCAGGCAGTTTCTATCTTTAAAGCCGCGTGTCGTTGATCTGGGTGCTACTTTTTTCCTAAGATTTCCCTGCAAGTGCTTGATTACATATGAGGGTGTTTCATTTGTTTTCCTTGAGATATCGCACTTGGAAAGATTTTTGCTTGACAGGCAGGGTTCAATTGGATCTCGTAGCATTGTTGTTTCCTCCTAGTAAGTGGTCAATTGGCTTGGTTTCTATATTAGTGGTTTCTGTTATTTAGTTAGTGGTTAGCTCCCGTGATGTGGACTGTAAGTCTGATGTTTTTTGAATTACCTTTTGGTTATTTTTGTATTGATCTTTGTCCTTTTTACTCTTGTTAAATATCAGCAGTATGTCCTGTACTTATTTGGTTATTGTATATGACTAAAAGACCTCAATTAAAAAAAAAAAGAGAAAACAGTGATTTTCTGCTGGTTCGGTTCAGTCAGGGGGAGTTTGAAGCATGAACTCCTTTTCTTCCCCACTAACCTGCAGGACCGGTTCACCTGAAGGGGATGAACAGTCGGTCAGCACAGATAGGAAACTATGCCAGCAAGGCCTCAGTGCGTAGCGTGCGGGGCCCGGCGGCGGTCCGTTTCTGACGTGGGCATTTGCCGCGGCTGTGAGGAGGAGGACCGGTCGGTAGAAGATGATCTGCAAGATTGCGTGGAACAAATGTTGGGGTGTGCAGTCTCCTCGGGGGCAGCGGGGAGTACTTCACAGGCCCAGGAGGAGCAGGAGTACACAGCGGGGGGAAGTCAGGGGTTCTGCTACCATGCCCCTGCTGCTAGAGCCGTACGGTAGGGACCAGACCTCTCCCAGACCTTCCACTTCTCAAGGCCTCGGTGGCATGAGTTCCCCAGGTGGTTTTTCTCTTGAATTCGTTCTTCTCATGCACAAGGTATTCTGCATGAGGCAACTAGGGACGATGAGTTGCTCTTCGGCGCAGGAGCAGGGCAGGAAAAATACTGCGGACTCACGAGAATCAGATCTGGGACATGGCAGCGGCCAAAAGACACAAGCCAGAGGGGGACTGGAGAGAACAGTCCTCATTGTTGGAAGAGCCAGAAGTATTGGACCAGGACATGTAATTGGATATGGAAGGAGAGGAGCTGGAAGAAGGAGAACTTTCACAGGAGGAGGATTCACGGATTGTCTATTTGTTCTGCCGAGAGGAGTTGGCAGCGCTCATTATGGAATCATTGAAGACACTTAATATGCCAACAGGTCTCCCAGTGGAGGAAGAGGCGCTAGAGAACCCGCTGCTTCAGGAGGTTTGGAAGACACAGAAGATGTTTCCGGTGCATAGAGTGGTCAAGCAGATGATCCAGGATGAGTGGGATCTGCCAGAGGCCGGACTCAGAGGCATGCGGACCATGACACGGCTGTACCAGCTCCAACAAAAAAACAGCACCTGCCACACCAGGCAGACAAAAACACCAGTCAGGAGACGTGGCAAAAGAGGGTGAAATTAAACCTTTATTGTCCAGGGATTGAGGGATGCCAAAACCCGACACTGGCCGTGTTTCGTATGAAACTTCTTCAGGGGTATGGCTCAACTACAGGTAAAAACATAAATAATTAAAACAAAACATAAAAAACATAAGAGTAATTAGTGAAGTAAAAACCTAACACTTAACCTCAATGGTACTTAAGAACATATAAAAGCATGAACTCAAAAAGCAAACGTTTGAATAACATTTAAAAAAGTTTGCAAATATATAAATGAACCTCATATGTAAACAAGATAAGTAATAAATTATAAGTTAAAAACATAAGACAGCAACAATATACATCAAAATGCACCAAAAGTGCATATAAATGTAAACAAGACCAACCCAATGCATAAATATAATGCATGGATAATAAAACATTTCTCAATAAATAACATTATAAATACATAAACAATAGTAAATGATAATTAAAAAATTAAGAGGGAAAGTAAAAAGAATAAAAACGAGAAGATCAGCAGGGGAGGACTAATAACAACATAATAAACTACTAAAAAGGTAAACTAAAACCATAATGACCCATTAGATGTATCTAAAATAAGACTAATAAGATAAAAGTAATGTATCCAATTGTAGTTATTATTGAGGAGGACTACAGAGCAAAAAAGGGGAGCTAGGGGAACCAGTGGCAAATCAAAAAGAATGCAAAGACAGAGAATGTGAATCTATAAACCTACCACTAAACCACGAATGGTCTGAATGAAACCCTTTGAAAAAGGGGGGGATCCTGAGGATCATCTACCTTGAAAAAATAAATAAATAAAGGATGGTGAATGTCGTTGTAAAAAAACAATGATGGTACGTATTAATGTTATAAAGAAATAACCTTTTGTATTTTGGTACAGTGAAAAATATATGACAGCTCACAGATAAAAACATCCAGTTGTTTAAAAGATGCGAAAAAACAAACAATCATAAATCTAGTTGTGAAAAGCAAACCATTGGACTTCCAAATATGAATACAAAAACTTACAGCATAAAAAAGAGCCTTCTGTAGTATGTCCAACGATGTTATCAACGCCTTTGAAAGCTACGCAATTCTGTATGCGAAACAAAAGAAATTGCTGATAGACTTAAAAATTACTCCAGGTTTGAAACTCGAAAAAATGAAACTACTGACGAACTGTGTCCACAAACAAAATTGTTTTAAAAAATAAATAACTGGGTTCGCCGTGTGTACGCACAGCAATCGTATATACATCGCATCCAAATAAACGAAACTGTTGTCAAGGGATACGGGACAAAAGTAAATAGTTTTATGTAGAAAAAATAAGATATAATACAACATCACAGTGTTGAATAAAACGACGCATACCACAATTTATAAAACCAAAAAAGCCAAGGGTAAACTTCAAACGTCTAAACCACCCGAGAGATTGCTTTCTATATTGAATCCCGCATTGCCACCTACCATGAGACATAAAGAATGAACCAAAACCAGGTTTTTTGTATGACTATTATACCCGTGCTAATGCAGGGAACCCATTACTCACGATTGAAGAAATTCTCCCAAACAAGCCAATTGTTTCTGACAAACCAAAAAACGCCAAGGCATGCGCTGTAAGTACTGACCAAAAGGGGAGGAGCTATAACCGGAACTCCAAGGGAAAAAAAGGGGACCATGTAATTACATCTGCTACTGTGAAAATCATGAAATTTTATGCACATGTAACTGTTATCGGCTTAGAAATTCAAGTGGAAAAAAGGTGATTTGATATGCTATATGCACACGCTACATTTGCCCTTAGAGACAAATGCAAAGAAAACTGACTTATTGTAAAATAATGCGGTGCAAAAGCTTGCAAGAGTAAAACACAAAAAAGGGGACCTAATGGTGAATAATTTTATATAGAAAACACGACATTGTATAAATGGAAATATATTTTGTAAATCCAAAGAGCCCAAAAGTAAACTCCAACCGTAAAAACCAACTGCCCATCTAGAGGAGTGCTATTTATGGTAAATATAACCTTGACACCTAACAATATGCATTAGAAATTAAACTATAAAAATTGTATTTATGTAAATGGTATAACCGAGCGAATGAGGCCAACATTTACAAATTGGAGACACCTCCCAAATATAACACCTAATTCTGACTGACCAAAAACCCCAGAAGCAGCGCTGTAAATGCTGATCTAAAAAAGGGGGGAGGGGCTATGACCAAAGACACAAGAAAACACACCAAAGTCGGTAAAATTAACCACGCTATAAAAAATGAATAATGCAAAACAGATGTAATAATTATAAAAAAACCGACAAATCTTTATCAAGATTAAGACCATGTGGAACCATAGAATTGAGGAGAAATATATACTTCTGTTCTAACCGTAAATGTTGGGGTGTGCAGTCTCCTCGGGGGCAGCGGGGAGTACTTCACAGGCCCAGGAAGAGCAGGAGTACACAGCGGGGGGAAGTCAGGGGTTCTGCTACCATGCCCCTGCTGCTAGAGCCGAACAGTAGGGACCAGACCTCTCCCAGACCTTCCATTTCTCAAGGCCTCGGTGGCATGAGTTCCCCAGGTGGTTTTTCTCTTGAATTCGTTCTTCTCATACACAAGGTATTCTGCATGAGGCAACTAGGGACGATGAGTTGCTCTTCGGCGCAGGAGCAGGGCAGGAAAAGTACTGCGGACTCACGAGAATCAGATCCGGGACACGGCAGCGGCCAAAAGACACAAGCCAGAGGGGGACTGGAGAGAACAGTCCTCATTGTTGGACGAGCCAGAAGTATTGGACCAGGACATGGAATTGGATATGGAAGGAGAGGAGCTGGACGAAGAAGAACTTTCACAGGAGGAGGATTCACGGATTGTCTATTTGTTTTGCCGAGAGGAGTTGGCAGCGCTCATTGTGGAATCATTGAAGACACTTAATATGCCAACAGGTCTCCCAGTGGAGGAAGAGGCGCTAGAGAACCCGCTGCTTCAGGAGGTTCGGAAGACACAGAAGATGTTTCCGGTGCATAGAGTGGTCAAGCAGATGATCCAGGATGAGTGGGATCTGCCAGAGGCCGGACTCAGAGGCATGCGGACCATGACACGGCTGTACCAGCTACCAGAGCAAGAGAGGGAGCTGCTCCGGTCTCTGAAGGTGGATGCAGCAGTCTCTGCCATTACTAAGATAACAACGATTCCAGTAGAGAGTAGTACCATACTCAAGGATGTCCAGGATAGAAAGTTGGACGCCTTGTTGAAGCAAGCATTTGATATAAATGCCCTCTTGTTGCAGGCTTCCGTTTGTGTGGGCCTGGGCACAAGGGGTTCTAGAGCCTGCAAATTCAGCTCCAGATCCGGTGGGGGCAGCAGCCAAACTGGAATTGGGGGCCGCGTACCTTGCAGACACCTTCTACAATCTCATTAGAGGTCTATCCAAGAGTATGGCCTCGGTGGTGGCGGCTCGCCACTATCTATGGTTGCGGAACTGGGCAGCGGACAGCTCTTTCAAGGCCCGTCTTAGCAAGCTTCCATTTAAGGGGAAACTTTTGTTCGGGGAGGAGTTGGATAAATTGGTGAAAAACTTGGGAGAGTCTAAAGAGGGATGCCTCCCCGAGAACAAACAGAAGCAGATATGCAGCTCGACTCCAGCTCGGGGTCAGCCGCGGGACTTCCGACAGTTCCGTACCATTCAGTTTGCACTTTACCAAAGGGGGCAGTTTCCCTCATGAGGTCAGGGTTTTCGCGGGTTTCGAGGAGCGGGGCATGGTTTTTTTTAGCTCCTCCTCGTCCTCGGGGCCTAAGACATCGCAATGAATCAAGGAGGTCCAGGTGGTGCTGCAGTCCATAGGAGGTCAGCTGCAGGAGTTTTACCCTGCCTGGGTCCAGATCACATCCGACCAGGGAGTTCTAGAGGTAATCTGGGAGTGCTACGCGCTGGAATTTGCCAGACCAGTGGGTCAGTTCTTTGTAAAGTCCCCCTACAAGGCACGCAACAAAGCTGTGGCAGTAAGAGACACCATGGCACGGCTTCTACAGTTAGGGGCCATCATGCCGGTTCCCAGGGACCAGTGCAGGTCAGGTCGGTACTCAATTTATTTTGGGATGCCCAAAACGGAGGGCTCCTTTCAGCCTATTCTCGACCTCAAGCGCATGAACCAGTGTCTACGGGTGCTCCGTGTTTCACACAGAAACGTTGCGATTTGTAATAGTTGCAGTGAGAAGCGGAGAGTTCTTGACATCCCTCGATCTCACGGAGGCGTATTTGCACATTCCTATACAGCCAGAGCATAGACAGTTTCTCCGCTTCACAGTGCTTATGGGGCATTTTCAGTTTCGGGCATTGACTGTCGGATTAGCAACGGCTCCCTGTACCTTCACCAAGGTCATGGTGGTGGTGGCAGGGATGCTCCACCATGAGGGGGTTCTGGTGCACCCATATCTCGACAACTGGCTTATTCGTGCAAAGTCCAGGAGTAAAAGCAAACGCGAACAAACAGCAAGAGTAGTGGAGTTCCTATGAAGTCTTGGATCGGTGATCAACGTGGCCAAGAGTCGGGTGGTGCTGTCCCAGGAACTTGAGTACTTGGGGGCATGCTTCGACACCTGCAATGTTAAGGTGTTTCTTCCAAGGCACCGAGCACAGGAACTGTGGCAGCTTGTGTGTCAATTTTTGCAAATGACAGATCTGACGTCCTGACATTATCTGCAAGTCCTAGGAACAATGGTAGCAACGCTCAAACTAAGCCATGGACAAGGGTGCACATGCAACCGTTGCAAAGAGCACTGTTCCGCAGGTGGTCTCGCCAGAAACATCTCTTTTCGCATTGACTGCCCTGCTTGGCGGTGACCAGGAAAGTGCTCAGGTGGTGGCTCCACACCGAGAATTTGGCAGCGGGGATGCTCCTTAGAGGCACCACACTGGATCTCGCTGGTGATAGATGCCAGTCTGTCAAGCTGGGGTACCCACTCTGAAGGACACATTACTCAGGGGCAGTGAAACCTGCAGGAAACCATGTGTTCCATAAATGTGAGCAGTCATCCTTGTGCTGCAGAGGTTCGGTCTGTGGCTGCAAGGGAAGGCCTGTCTGTGTCTTCTCAGACAATGTGACCACTATGGCCTACATCAATCGGCAAGGAGGCATGGGCAGCGAAAGCTTGGAAGCAGAGGCTGAAGCACTGCTAATGTGGGCAGAAGAGCATCTTCAAGCATTGTCGGCAGTCCATGTGGTGGGAACTGACAACGTGACGGTGGACTACCTGAGCTGGGTGCATGCAGACGCCAGGGAATGGATGCTGTGCCAGGTGGTCTTCTTCCAGATGGTGAGCCAATTGGGTATGCTGATCATGGATCTCATGGTGACGATTGCAATGGCCAAATCGAGCCGGTTTTTCAGCAGAAGATGAGAGAGGATGTCAGAGGGCCTGGATGCCCTGGTGGAGAGGAGGCCCACAGAGAGCATCCTGTATGTTTTTCCCCGTGGGCACTCATAGGCCACGTGGTGCAGCGGATCAAAGCTCACCAGGGAATGGTCATCCTGATTACCTTGGACTGGCCAAGGCGCCAATGGTATGCCGACCTGGTGCACCTCACAGTGGACCGGCCATGGTGGCTGCCGGTCAGGGAAGACCTCTTAACCCAGGGGCTGCTGCGAATGCCTCAGGTGGATTGATTCTCGCTTATGGCATGGTTCTTGCAAGGGCATGGTTGAGCAGGCACGGCTGTTCCAGTCCGGTGATAGCAACATTGCTGAAGGCCCAGAAAAGGTCCACGTCTTTATCTTATATCTGTGTCTGGCACATCTTTGAGGCTTGGTGTCATGAAAGGCAGGGTTGACTGTTCCTAGCTACAATGCCAGATATGTTAGCCTTTTTACAAATAGGCTTTGAGAAGGACCTGGCCTCTGGTTCCTTGAGAGTGCAAGCAGCGGCCATTTCTTGTTATCGAGGCCAGATACACGGAGTGTCCTTGGGAACATACCCAGATGTGGTCCGTTTCCAAAAGACAGTGAAGCAGATCCGACTGCCTAGGCAGTCAATCGTTCCTCCTTAGGATCTCAATCTGGTATTGGGAGCACTGACAAAGGCACTCTTCGAGCTGCTGAGCAGTTCGTTGCTGAAAGATTAGACTGTTAAGACAATGTTTCTAATGGCGATTTGCTTGGCATGGAGAGTTTCGGAATTTCAAGCTCTTTCATGCAGGGAACCCAGGTGGTGCTCCGGCAGGTGCCTTCCTTTTTGCCCAAGGTCGTGTCGGTTTTTCATTTGAATCAGCCAGTTTCCCTGCCGGCACTCAGGAGGGCCAGCGGGAGACATAGATACGCAGTTGCATCTGTTGGATGTAAGGAGAGTATTGCGGCATTATTTGAAGAGGATAGCTCCATTTTGTAAATCGGATCATTTATTTGTACTGTTTGGAGGTCCACGCAAGGGGGAGGCAGTGGCTAAGGCTTTCATCTCCAGCTGGATTAGAGAAACTATTGCATTGGCCTATGTGTTTAAGGGAAAGTTGGTGCTGGCGGGGCTGCGAGCTCATTCAACCAGGGCACAGGCAGCTCATGGGCAGAGTATAATATGGCACCGCCTGCTGAGATTTGTAGGGCAGCCACTTGATCCTCCCATCACACTTTTGCGAAACATTATCATCTGGATGTGCAGACAGCAGGGGATGCCAGATTTGGAGTGGCAGTAATTCAGGCCGGAATCGCGGGCCCCTCCCTTCGATAGAACTTCTCTGTTATATCCCAGAGGTGCGGGACTGGACTGGAGGGGACGATAAGGAAAGTTAAATTAGGCCTTACCCGCTAATTGGTGTTCCTTGAGTCTCCAGTCCAGTTCCAGAACCTTCCCTGTTTCGGTGGTAGTATACAGTGACGCGATCCCGGGTCTGAAGAAAGTTTCCATGAATTTTGTTGGTCAAGGGATTTCCTGTGAGTCACGGCGTTGAGGCATGTAGGTGCTGACAGGATGCTACTTGTCATGTTTTGCCTTGCGCTCTATGAATTTCAGTTGCCATTTGGATGGCAGCATTTTGTCTGGGCCCTTCAGTGTTTCTCTGCTTTACAGTCCGCAGGTAAGTCTCCTCTTCATTCTGGTGGGGGGGAGGAAGGGTCCCTTTTGGGATTGGGGGACCACAGTTATATAGAGTTGCTCTTCAATTGTTAGACTACTTATTTGTTTCTCCCATGAGACTGCTTTATCAATAGGTTACTGGGGCCGATGGGTAGTGCCAGCTGCCTTAGTACACTGATGTCATCAAAAGATGACATGCTCAGTCTCCAAGCTGCTGGAGGAGGTTGACTACCCATAGGTGCAGGACTGGACTGGAATTACTCAAGGAACACCAATTAGCAGATAAGGCCTAATTTAACTTTAACAAATCTCCACTCCCAATGTTCGCGCAGGCTGCCATAAAAACAACATGACACAAACAGAACTGGAAGAAGCCACCATGGTCTGCAACTGAATAGATGGCCCTCAGCTCTAGACTCACCTTAGAGTGTGCTTGCATCCCTCTGCTTATCTCTGGAGAAAGCGTAGTTGCTTACCTGTAATAGGGTTCTCCGTAGACAGCAGGAGTATGCAGCCACACTCACCCTCCTGCTATCCCCTTGACAGAAACAAAAAAAAATAGAAAAACACAGCAACAACAAAAAGAGGACTTATCTTCTAAGACAACAGAATTCCACTCCTTTTCTTTGCTATGGTATGAACTGTCATCCGGCAGCAAGCAGACAGGAAACAGGCATGCATGCTCAGAGAGGTACAACAAAGCTTCTCTGAGCTGAGAGAGATCCAGGCACACAAAGCTCAGTCAGGACTTCACCTTAGAGTGTGGCTGCATATCCCTGCTGTCTACAGAGAACCCCTGTTACAGGTAAGCACGTATGTTTTCTGAATGTACACATGCCTTTTGAAACTCATCTGTTTCTATTCCTTAGTAATTACTCCCTGAAGTTCATGACCTTTCCGATCAGTGACATTACTCAGGCATATCGCAACAACCCAGAGAAGACAGAGGAGGCATGGCAAAAGGTGAGTTACTGTCCTTAGGAGTTTGAGGATCTTGTCTGATGGGTCAAACCCAAGCCACATTTCCCTCTCAGACTGCCTCATGGATTTTCTCTTGCTTGTCTTCCATTCTTTTCTTCTGGCAGATCCAGTGGAGTCTCCTGCGGAACAATCACTCCCAGACCTTCTCCCAGCAGCAGGTCTTTCGTCTCCACCAGGGTATAGTCACCAGCACTGCAGAGCAAGTAAACAGTCTTCTCTTAAGTTCATTCATACCCTTCCTGCTTATTGCTTCCCACAGTTTGCTCATGTGTCCTATCTTCCATCTGAGTGTTTGATCAACCATCATTCTTCTTTTCACCGGTCTAATCATACTTTCATCCACCTGCCCCTTCATGTGTCTAAGTAACCATCCAACTGTATTCCAACTTTCACTTTTCCAACTATCTTTCTAGCATTGAATGCAGATCTGTCCTACCACCTCTTTGATCTTTTATCCTCCAGGTATCTAAGGATCTGTTCAGCCATCCATTTGTCCTTTCATTCGTCCCTCTATACGTGTGTTTAAATGTCTATCCAACTGTCCTTTCATTTGCCCACCCCCCATTCCTCGTTTCATCTGACCACTCACCACCACCTGTCTTAAGGTTTTGTCCAACTATTTGTTTTCATTTATCCAATCATCTTTTCATCTGTTCACTCATCAGTGAATCTAAGTTTCTCACCACATATCCATTTATCCTTTCATTTGTCCACCCATCCATGTAACTAACTATCTGTCCAACTGTCCTATATCTATATGTGAGGTCAGTTTTCAAAAGGATAATGTGGTTAACTTTCAGCTAAAGTTGATAATTGTGCTAGCATGTGCTAATGCTGTTAGTGTGTGCTAGTTTGATGCAGGTCTCATCTTATGCAATGGGATGTAGTTATGAATACCTTGACATTTGGCTTTTAAGCAAGGAAAATATCTTTTGAGGAACATTATAGAGGACACATGTTCTTAGAAACATGATGGCAGAAAAAGACCACATGGCCTACCTAGTCAGCCCTTCCATATCAACTAATACAACAGTCCCCTTTTCCAATTCATCTTGCTAGACCAGTCCAGACAAGTGGGTTGAATTCCCCTTCCAGCAGATGTTGGAGACAGAGAAAGCTATTAGAAGCTTGATTGGCTGAGCCCTGATAAATATAAGACCATACCCCTAAGGATCGCCTTCAGTATTTTCTCTGCCTCCAGCAGATGATGGTGTGTGTTCCTGCTCTTTTCTCTGACAGTTACTTCGGGGGAACTCTGCTGACTGGTTGCCTCCTGGGTGCACACAATGTGCCCTTAGAGTTCTCAGCACGTCAGCACTCCACTAGTCTGAAGGGTTGTGCTCCTGGTCAGGAGGACAAGTGCAGCTCCCCGCTGAGGGGTACCAGCCTCCTGGCCACGAGGGCCACTGAAGGCTACTACTAGGGGAAGCCTTCACTTGCTCAAACTGTTTTTAAAAAAAAAAGAACGTGAGCTTCTTTTACAAATAGATAAGCTCAGGTGTTCCTGTTCCTGTCTGCATCTGTCTGCCGCATGGGTTAGCAGTGAGTCTGAGCCCACCCCCCCTCTCTCTCCCCTGCGAGTCTCTGTTTAACAAAGAGACCTTTGCTACTAAAAGAGTTCTTAGCTGCCGCCTCTGCTCCCAGCTGGCAGTTGCTGCTCTCCGGCTCCCCAGGCCTTTCTCTCCAGCTGCTCGGTCTTGGTGAGTGCGCTTCGTGGTGGGCAGGGCCATGCGCGGCATTCAGCAGAAGGGCAGTTTTTTGGCAGGAATCAGTATGGCGGCCCTTTTCTAGCTGCCTGGGCAGACGCCGCAGCTTTCGACAGGAAGCCACTCCTTCTTGGACTAACCTCCACAGCGGCAGCACTTCTCCTGGGTTCCTCCCACAGCTGTGCTATTAGGGAAATTACTTTAGAACAGCAGGTTTTGCAGGCACTGAGTATTCACTGAGCAGCATTGTGGGACTAACACTAAAGGGAACATTCCAATTCATCCTGCTAGACCAGTCCACACAAGAGGGTTATGTTCCCCTACCAGCAGATGTTAGAGACAGAGAAGTTACCAAATGCTTCAGTGAGCGTGCCCTGACACTAACCACAGGACCCCTAGGGGTCGCCTTCAGTATTTCTCTGTCTCCAGCAGATGTGGGATGTCTTTTTCCTTGCTCCTGACTGGGAGTTTTCTGTCAGTAGTATTAGCAAGCTTCCTTTCGGTGGATGTCTCTAGGGCACACACGAGTTGTTCCCCTAGAGTTTCCCACACCTCTCTAGGGTTCAGCTCCTGATCAGGAGGATCAGTGGAGCTGTCCGTGGCTGCAGGGGGAGGGGGGAAGGCTCCTTGTCAGGTGCACCAGTTCAGCATTGCCAGCCCAGCAAGGGAGCCTTCAGCATTCCTAGGTAACAGGACCACTGGACTGCTTATCTTCCACGTTTGGGGACAATCAAGAATGCAACATTAAAGCAGGGAACTGTTTCAGTGCCTTACAGGTGTACTGACTGGCATTTTGGCTGGCTCTCCTACAACAGTGGACATCACTGTGAGTTCTAAAATTCCCCCCCCCCCTCTGAACCCCCTTCCCCAGACTTCCTTCGGCGAGTGGTGTGCCTCTCGGTATTCTAAGAGGGGAGCCTGCTTAACTGCCAACACCGCCGCTCCTTCCCGCCATTTTGAGGCTCCCGCTCACACCGTTGCAAGTTGCAGTGGCCATTTTGTTTACAGCATGCTACACGTGTTCCTGCCTGCAGCCTTCATACGCACCTCATTCATGCCTGTTCCTTCTTCAGCGGATCAGTTTCCTTGTCGGTGCCAGCCCAGAGAGAAGTCCTGGGAGCAATGCCTTCGACCTTGCCACATTGTCTGGCTTGCAGCTGCAAACGCCAGTACCTTGTGGACTAGCTTTGTGCCATCTGTGCAGAGCACCCCAGAGAGTCTTCCCATGTCAGCTTGGAAGCACAAGTCACCATTTCTTCTTCTCCGGGAGAGCCTTTGTCACAACCTTTGCCTCCTTTGTCTTTGGGCTCTGCACTAGATGGAGAAGGCGCTTCTGAACCTTTAGAACCCTCTCCTCCGCCTCTCTTGCTGCCACAACACACAGCACTGGGGCAGGATGGTGCTGATCGTGACTCGGATCAATTTATGCGTCTTTTCCAGCAAGCATGGATTCTCTGGAAGTCAGAGCCTGCGCCCGGTTCCTTACCACCTGGTTCCTCTAGGAAGTTTCCTGCTGGTACAGAGCACCCGACTAGGAAGCGCTCCAGGACTACTACTGCAGCTTTAGATAGGCCCCACACACCTCGGGCGGTGTCATGGGCCACAGGGGAAGGAGACCTTGCACCCCTTGAGGAGGGCGGGCAGCTCTCCATGGAAGAAACGGATAGTGCATCTGATAAGAGAGGAGGGGGAATGGTCTCCTTCAGATCTGTCTGACGAATCTGAGGAGGCTCATGACATTTGCCTTTTTTGGAGAGAGGAACTCCCCACACTCATCACACAGATTATGGAGGCTCTCTGCATACTGGACCCTTGCGAACACCCAGAGTCTACATTTCCCAAGACGCAGGTGGATCCCATCATTGTGGGATTTCGCAAGCCCTCTAGGGTGTTTCCTTTCCCGTTGGAGCTTCAACAAATGGTTTCCCTGGAGTGGGATTCCCCAGATGCATCCTTGCGTATAGCCCAGCCCTTGGGCCAGTACTATAGCTGGTCCCCAGCGGACATGGATAAATGGCTTCACTACCCGAAGGTGAATGCCATCATCACGGACGTGACTAAGCATACCACCATTCCGATGGAGGGGGGGCGCTGCCCTACGTGATCAACAGGAACGCAAGATTGAGGCTCTCTTGAAGACAACCTTTTCAGCTTTTTCCCTAGCCCTACAGGGTGCCTCTTGTCTGGAGGCATGTGCGCTCCTGCACTGGATACAGCTGTTGCCGGAAGATCCTTCTGCGGTGCGTTTGGAATCAGTGTCGGCCTTTTTGGCAGATGCCTTTTATGACCTGCTGCGTTTGGCGGCACGCTCTGTGGCAACCGACACAGTGGGCCATCGTTGGTTGTGGCTCCGGCACTGGTCAGCTGACACCTCCTCTAAAGCTTGTCTGGCATGGCTCCCCTTTAAAGGCAAGCTCCTCTTTGGTAAGGACCTTTGGAAACTTGTAGATTTGAGGGAGGTGAAGCTGCAGCGTCTACCTGAAGACACGCCTAAAGCGTCCTTTGATCGCTCTGTGCCCACATCATCTCTCTCTCCCGCTCGCGTTTTTGAGACTCTTGGAGATATCACCCAGGGAAAACCTCCTCGTCTGCGACCTCGGCCAGATCTGGCCCTAGGTCGCTGCCCTTTCATGGTCTCTGCCGGAACAAGGATTCCTTCTCCTCCACCTCTAAGTTCTCCGGAGCCACCCACTCCTCCCACTGACAGCCTCCCGGCCCATTTCGGGACGCCCCCAGTCGGAGTTCAGCTGTCCCTTTATTACTGGGAGTGGGCCAGGATCATCACCGACCAGTGGATGCTCAATGTTGTACACTTTGGCTACGTGCTCAAGTGTACAAGACCCATTAGAAATGCCTTCATCATCTCCCCTTGCGGCTCCACAGTTAGCCATACAGGCCACTCTTCAATGCCTCTTGCATCTTCAAGTCATCTCTCCAGTGCCCGAACTGGAAATAGGGCAGGGCTGCTATTCCATCTATGTTGTGGTCCCAAAGAAAGATGGCTCTTGGAGGCCCATTCTGGACTTAAAAGAGGTCAATCTCTCATTAAGAATGCCCCATTTTCGCATGGAGACGCTCTGATCCATCATCGAGGCGGTGCGCCCAGGAGAGTTCCTTGCCTCCCTGGATCTTGCAGAGGCTTATTTTCACATTCCTATCTGCGACGATTAGCAAAGGTTTTCTCCGTATCACCCTTATGGGCTGCCATTATCAGTTTTGAGCGCTGCCCTTTGGGTTAGTGACAGGGCCTTGCACCTTCTCCAAGGTCATGGTAGTGGTTGCAGCGGCTCTTCAGAAGCACAGAATTCGAGTACACCCCCTACTTAGGTGACTGGCTCATCCGGGCAGAGTCTCACAAGGAGGCCTAAGACACCATGTCCTACATCATCGGCTTTCTCGAATCCCTCGGCAGGGAGTCAATCATGCCAAAAGCTTCCTGCATCCTTCACAGTCCCTCGACTTCCTGGGGGCAAGAATCGACACCCAACAAGGACAGGTCTATCTGATGCACAACCATTGTGAAAAGTTCTCACTGCAGCTTAGACTCTTCCTGATGCAAGTCCACCCCCGAGTCTGGGATTACTTGCAACTTCTGGGAGCCATGGAAGTGACAATCAATGTGGTCCCCTAGGCTTGGGTCCACAATTGACCCCTGCAATGCTCTCTGTTGAGACGCTGGTCTCCGGTGTCTCAGGATTACAGCAGTCACCTGCAGCTTCCACGAGCAGTTCGCGGATCGCTCCAGTGGTGGCTGGCCCCAGCCCACTTGTTCTTCAGGATGCTCTTGGACACTCCACACTGGGTGGTGGTAATGATCGATGCCAGTCTGACCGGTGGGGGGGCTCACTGCTGTGACAAGACAGTGCAGGGCTCTTCGCGCCATCGGGAGGCGACATGGACCATGAACCGTCTCAAAGCTCGAATGGTTTGACTCGCATTATTCACCTTTCCTCTGCTTCTCTGGAGACAGACAGTCCAGGTTCTCTCTGACAACACCATCATGGTGACCTATATAAACAGACAGTGGGGCACCAAATGTTCCGGGGCAGCCAGGGAGATGAGTCTCCTCTTTCCTTGGGCGGAGGTCAACCTGCAAGCCTTGTCAGCCCAACACATTGCAGGCGTGGAAAATGTTCAAGCGGACTTCCTCAGTCATTACGCCCTAGACCCCGGAGAATGGGAACTCGCTCCATGGGCGTTTCACAAGCTTGTTCGCCTCTGGGGCATGCCGTCACTCGACCTGATGGCCATGGCGGCAAATCCCAAAGTTCCTAAATTCTTCAGCCGGTGGAAGGAGCATGGGTCCAGTGGTCTGGACATGCTGGTTCTCCCCTGGCCGGAGTCGACCCTCCTTTACATCTTTCCCCCATGGATCATGATCAGGAGGGTTCTCCGCCACAGAGTTCCACAGGGTAATGGTCATTCTGATAGCATCCAATTGGCCGCGGAGACCGTGGTATGCCGACCTTGTGCGTCTTCTGGCAGCGGCGCCCCTACTTTTCCCTGCTCGCTTATGGCCTGGCTTTTAAAAGACACTGCCTAAAGCACAAGAGGTATTCGCGACACGTAGTGAGCACTCTACTTGGGGCACAGTGTCCTTCCACCTCCCTTGTGTATGCTCAATTTTGGCATCTCTTTGAGACCTGATGTGCTCAACGGTCTGTTTAATAGAAACATAGAAACATGACAACAGGAAAAGACCACATGGTCTATCTAGTCTGTCCTTCCTTATCAACCACTACAACAGTCCCCTTTTTTTCCTTTAGAGATCCTCTTATTTGTCCCATGCTTCTTTGAATTCAGATACTGTCCTCATCTCTACCACCTCCATTGGGAGACTATTCCATGGATCCACCACTCTTTCCATAAAGAAATATTTCCGCATATCATTCCTGAATCTATCCCTTTTTACCCTCATCCCATGTCCCCTCATAGCAGAGCTTGCTTTCAATCGAAAGAGGTTCTCCTCCTGTGCATTTATGCCAGGGAGGTATTTAAACATCTCAATCATATCACCTCTATCTTGCCTTTCCTCTAAGGTGCACATATTAAGATCCTTAAGTCTGTCCTCATATGCTTTATAATGAAGACCACTAACCATTTTAGTATCCACCCTCTGTACTGACTCCAGCTTGTTTATATCCTTTTTAAGGTGCGGTCTCCAGAATTGCACACATTACTCCAAATGAGGTCACACCAAAGATTTATACAGAGGCACTATCACCTCCTTTCTTCTGCTAGCCATTCCTCTCCCTATTTTATTTCTTTAGCAATTTTTCTATACCACTTTTCTTATATTCAAATCGGTTTACATTGAACTAAAACAATGGAATTTTACTTAGAACAAGGGTATTAAAATTGGATGCAACCGGGGTACTAACAATATTGGTTACATGGTTATTTAATATATGTTGTGAGGGTTATTATTAATTCTTCTAGCTTTTGCTGTTGTCTTTTCTACCTATTTAGCTACTTTAAGATCATCTGACACAATCATGCCTAGGTCCCGCTCTTCTTTAGTAGACAAAAGTACTTCACTATATTGCTCCCTTGGATTGCTGCAGCCCAAATGCATGACCTTGCATTTTTTAACATTAAATCTCAGCTGCCAAATTCTAGACCATTCCTCAAGCTTAGCTAGATCCCTCCTCATGTTATCTACACCTTCCTGAGTGGCTACTCTATTGCAGATTTTGGTATCATCCACAAAGAGGCAAACCATTCCAGACAGCCCTTCTGCAATATCACTAACAAAGATGTTAAAAAGAATCAGATCAAGGACAGATCCCTGGGGCTCACCACTGATAACCTTTCTCCTCAGAGTGAGCTCCATTTACCTGTACATAAGAACATAAGATATGCCATACTGGGTCAGACCAAGGTCCATCAAGCCCAGTATCCTGTTTCCAGCAGTGGCCAATCTAGGTCATACGTACTGTGATGACGAAAGTGCATCTGAACCCATGGAACTAGGGGAAAACCAAACATTTACCTTCAAACCAGAGGGATAGCCCAGAGAGCAGTAGGTTTCAAATTGCAGCCAAGGAAAAAAAAACACACAGAGCTGCTGAGTGCTGGCCACGCCCAAGCTCTGAGGCAAGCTGGGGAGGTAATGGGAGACACCTGGGGGAGAAGTTGGAACCGGTAGTGCAGCCACACTCACTTAAGCTCCAGGGAACAGGAGGAGGGGAGTCCACCAGGGAAAAGGAAGGAGAAAGGACTTCCAAGGGAATGGAAGGAAAAAGAAGCTTCAGAAGAGATGAAGGAGAGAGGTTTTCCAGGGACAGCCTCACTGGGGAGTCCCAAAGCAGCCAGCACACAGAAAGCCACAGTCCAGAAAGAAGCCTGGGCTGCAGAGGAATTGCAGCTAGGTCTGGAGATAGGACGGTTTGGCCTGAGAGAGTTGCTGACCTTAAGCAACGTACAAGAGCAGCAGTGCAAGAGGCTGCAGGAAAATCATCAGCTGTGAAAAGGTGTGTGAATAGACCTGTTACTAAGAATAATGTGAGCCAGTTAGAAGCCCTGAGCCGTCTAATGAAAGATAAGAATCTCTACAGCCCTACTAAAAGCCATGAGTGTAAAGAGGTCTCGATGGGAAAAACATTTAGAGCTGTTAGAAGAAATTAAGCCTACGTTTATACAAGCTGATTCTACCCCAGAAATAACAAACCCTGGTTATAAAGATATGCAGACAGAAGTTTGTGATTCTGAGCAAGAGTCCGTAGAATCTTTAATGGATTATTCCCTTTGTAAAAAGACAGGGTAGAGAAGTGTTGGGTTTTTAAAAAAGAGAAAGAAAAACCCAGAAGCTAATTACCTGAATGAGTTATACCTGAAAAGTTTGAGAGAGAAAGTTGCCAATGCCTAAAGCTAAGAGCCAACATTTTAAAGGGTTAATTTGAATATCTGAGGCTTTGAGAAGAAACTGCTGTCTGAGATTAAAACGGACAGAAACATTTAATGATTTGCTTAGAATGTTGGACACTGTGGGAAAAGCAGATTCCTGTTCTTGTAGTTGGAAAGAACAGTAAACGCCATATTCTTGACTGAAGGAAGTCTAGAAGAAGCACCTATCTGTGTAACAACCTGAGTGAAGCCATTGTAACATTATGTCACTGTAAGAATCCTTTTTGTGAAGAAGTTTTTGTGTTGGAGAAGTATCCTACTTTTGTTGTCATGCGCTGAACTTCAAAGAAGTTTCTATTGGAAAGGAAGTAAATAAAAATTCCTGTACTTGCCTTTGAAACCCTCGGCATTCACTATTATTTGACACAACTACAACCTCCAGAAGCCTCGGCTCTGGACCCACCCTGCTTGAAAGGGACAACACAAGGGCATGCCCCCGCCCCTAGGCGACCGCCTGGGCGGTGGTGGGCGTGACAGTACCTAGCAGTTTCCCCAAAAGAGACAGGTTCCACAATGCTTGTACTGGGTCAAGCATTGATATCCTGGGTCCCTTCTTAATAATGGTTATGGACCTTTCCTCCAGGAACTTGTCCAAACCTTTTTTAAACCCAGCTACACTAACAGCCTTTACTACATCCTCCGGTAACAAATTCCAGAGTTTGATTACACGTTGAGTGAAAAAATATTTTCTTTTATTACTCTTAAATAGTTTTACCCTGTAGCTTCATTGCATGTCCCTTAGTCTTTCTATATTCTGATAACGTAAACAATCAATCTACGTTTACCCGTTCCACTCCGTTCATTAATTTATAGACTTCTATTATATCTCCCCTCAGCCGTCTCTTTTCCAGGTTAAAGAGCCCTAACCTTTTTAGCCTTTCTTCATAGGAGTATCCTTCCATCCCCTTTACCATTTTGGTGGCTCTTCTCTGAACCTTTTCTAATAACGCTATATCCTTTTTAAGATACGCTGACCAGAATTGCATACAATATTCAAGGTGCGGTCTTCACCATGGAACAATATAGAGGCATTATAATATCTTTTGTTTTATTTTCCATTCCTTTCCTTATGATACCTAGCATTCTATTTGCTCTCTTGGCCGCCACTGCACACTGGGCCGAGGGTTTTAACATGTTATCCACAATGACGCCTAAATCTTTTTCCTGAGTGGTGGTTCCTAAAGTGGAACCTTGCATCGTGTAACCATAGTTTGGGTTGTTCTTCCCTAGGTGCATAACTTTGCACTTGTCCACATTAAATTTCATCTGCCATTTTGATGCCCAGTCTTCCAATTTATCAAGATCCTCTTGCAATTTTCCACAATCCTCTTGGGTTTTAACAACTTTAAATAGTTTTGTCTCATCTGCAAATTTGATAACCTCACTCGTTATTCCACTTTCCAGGTCATTTATGAATATGTCAAAAAGCAGTCGACCCAGTACAGATCCCTGGGGTACACCACTATTCACCTTTCTCCATTGGGAAAATTGGCTATTTAGCCCAAACCTCTGCTTTCTATCTTTTAACCAGTTCCTGATCCACAATAGTACACTGCCTCCTATCCCATGACTCTTTAGTTTTGCCAAACGTCTCTGATGAGGGACCTTGTCAAAGGCTTTCTGAAAGTCCAGATACAATATATCAACTGACTCACCTTTGTCTACCTGTTTATTCACACCTTCAAAAAAACATAACAGATTAGTAAGACAAGATCTTCCTTGTCTAAAGCCATGTTGGCTGTCTCCCATTAGGCCATGACTATCTAAATGCTGAGTAATTTTATTCTTTATGATGGTTTCTACCATTTTTCCCGGTACTGACGTCAGGCTCACCAGTCTGTAGTTTCCCGGATCACCCCTGGAACCCTTTTTAAAATTGGTGTTACATTGGTAATCCTCCAATCTTCAGGTATTAGAGATTATTTTAATAATAGTTCACAGATTACTAATAGCAGGTCTGCAATCTCATATTTCAGTTCTTTCAACACCCTTGGATGTATACCATCCGGCCCAGGTAATTTGCTACTCTTCAGTTTATCTAATAGTTGTAATACATCTTCCCGATGTATCGATACTTCCTTCAGTTCTTCCGCACCTTTAAATACCACTTCAGTCATGGGTAACATCCCTTTCTCCAGGACCAAGCAGGAAGTCAGTCCTCACATATGGGTGTCATCGGCGCCGATGAAGCCCCAGCGGAGCATTTCCCAAGCTTTCCATGAACGCCTTTGGGAATGCTGGCACGCATGCGGGGTTCCCTTCCCGCCTAAAGGTGCCATCTTACCTCAGTCTCTTTTTTTTCCGAGAAGCCCATCAGACGTGTGTCCTGTTCTCTCGGATAAAAGTGATTTTTTTCTTCGGCGATTTTCGCTATTTTTTCTCCGGTTTGACGCCGGTTCCCCTCCCGCCGGGTTCGGTACACAGGTATTGAGCCCGTTTTTCTTCATTTTTGTTTTTTGCCCTTCGTGGCTGGCGTTCGCGCCCTTTTTTCATTTTTCACTGGAAGGCCGGTCTTTTGACCTCGCTGGGGCTATTTTTTCCCCGATGGCTTCCAGTGGTTTCAAAAAGTGTGATCGGTGTAAGAAAATTATGTCTCTCACCGACACACACGACTGCTGCCTTCGGTGCCTCGGCCCTGACCATGACCCAAAGTCATGTGGGCCATGTGGGAAGATGTCTTCCAAGGCACTAAAGAGTCGACAGCATCAAAAGGAAAGGTTTTTCTCAGACTCTGCCTCCGGCCGGGCCCGGACCTCGTCTGAGGCCTCGACATCTCGGGATTCCGATCCCGAGCGCCGTCGAAGCTCCTCGGACAGGGGGTCCCCCAACCGGGAATGTAAGAGGAAGAAGCGGCTCGCGAGGGCGGCGTCGGAGGAGGTCCCTGGCCCCTCGAGGGCCAGGTCTAAGACCCCCGACCGCCGTCCCGGGCCCGTGGACAAAGAGAAGCCTGCCAAAGTTCCTCGCATGGAGCCGGAGTCTGCTGGACACGTAAGCCCCGTAGTCCTCGTGGACTCTCCTCCCAGAGAGCCGATGTCGGGCCCGGCGCCACCGGGGCCCGAGTCGGTGGGTGCTGCGTCTCCTGAGCTGAGTCTCAGGATGACAGCCTTGGAGTGCAGACTGTCTGCCTTCATGGAGCAGCAGCGGGCACTGATGGCCAGCCTGTCTGGTGCATCTGCCCCGACCACTGGGACGTCGACTTCGAAGTCAACCCCGGAGACCGAGCCGATACTCGAGACCCTCGTGGCTCGAAGTCGTCCTCGGTCGAGGTCTCCCTCGACCTCCTGTTCGGGACCGAGGGTGTTGACGCCGGTGCCCCCGGCATCGGGACGGGTGCCTCGGGGCCCCGCGGGGTCGGACCCTAACTCCTCCTCGGACGAGTCCGCCTGGGAGATGGAGGACGAGGAGTCTCCCATACTTTTAAGACTCGGTGCGTCCCGTCGGACTCACCGCAGTCTGATCCCCGGAGTAGATCCCCTCCGGAGGACACTAGGTTCTCGGAGTTCGTCCGGGATATGGCCGCTGCCTTGGCTATCCCTGCTGATCCCGAGGAAGAGCCTCGAGCCGAGGAGCTCGATGCTCTACAGTACGACTCTCCTCCGAAGGAGGCCTTTACTGTCCCGGTTCCTCCGATGCTGGAACGGCTCCTCTTCCGAATGTGGGAGGCCCCGGCCTCGGCGCCGGTTCTAAGTAAGCGAGTTTATTCCATTTATCGACTCCGCAAAAGCCCTGGTTTCCAGAAAGCACAGCTACCACACCATTCCATGGTTGTGGAATCGGCCATGCATCGTCTGAAGAGCCAGAAGATGCACTCTGCGGTGCCCCCCGGCAGGGAGGCCCGCAACCTCGATGGCATCGGTAGGAAGTGCTTCCAGGGGTCGATGCTTGCTTGCCGTGTCCAGTCTTACCAGCTGTACATGGGCATGTACTTGCGGGACCTGGCCAAAGAACTGTCCGGCTTCTCTGCTGGTCTCTCTGGGGAGCCCTTGCAGAGATTTCAGACCTTGTCCTCGGGGATTCGGGAATGCTCGAAGTTCATTTCCCGTGCCGCCTACGATGGCTTCGGCCCGAGTAGCGGCTGCCGGCATCGCGGCTCGATGCCAGGCGTGGCTGCAGTCATCGGACCTCGAGCCATGGGTTCAGGACAAGTTGGTCGATGTCCCCTGCCGAGGTGAGAACCTTTTTGGCAAACCCGTGACCAAGAAGGCCGCTCAGCTCGAGACAGAGCACCTTACCAGGACAAGGCTGTCGAGGAAGACCTGTGCCCCTTCACATAAGAAGATGGGCTCGGGTAAAAGGTCCTTTTACCCGAGGAAGGGCACTGCCTACAAACAGTTCCCTCAGTATCAGGCTGCCCAAGCTGCCCCCCAGGGTCAGCAAGCCAAGGGCCAGGTAATGGGCCCCGTAGGCAGAGGACCCCCAAGCCTCCGGCCCCTGCTTCAACTCAGCAGGGTGGGGGTTTTTGACTCCTTGAGCGTAGCCTCTCCTCCACTGCTCTCCCCACCCTGCACAGGAGGTCGCCTCGCCCTCTTTGCCCACCAGTGGCCCCTTATCACCGGGGACAGTTGGGTGCTGGACATAGTCCACAATGGCTGTGCCCTCCATTTTCACCAACTGCCTCCACCATATTTTCCAGGGGACCCTCCAAGGCCTCCCCTGCACACAAACCTCCTTCTAAAAGAGCTTCATGGTCTGTTGGTGGACAGGGCGGTGGAGCCTGTGCCTCCCCACTTGCAAGGTCAAGGATTCTACTCCAGGTATTTCCTGATACCCAAACAAACCGGTGGCCTTCGACCCATTCTGGACCTCAGAAACCTCAACAAGTTCCTAGAGAAAGAAAAGTTCAAGATGCTTACTCTTGGAACACTTTTGCCCTACCTCCAGCAGGGAGATTGGCTATGCTCCTTAGATCTAAAGGATGCGTACACTCACATCCTCATTCATCCAGACCACAGAAAGTACCTCAGGTTCATTGTGGGAGGGAACCTTATCAGTACAGAGTACTACCCTTTGGCCTATCCTCCGCTCCCAGGGTCTTTACCAAGTGCCTGGCAGTGGTTGCGGCCTACCTAAGAAATCAAGGCATCTTTGTCTTTCCCTATCTGGACGACTGGCTCATCAGGGGTCAGACATCCCTGGAGGCCAGACAAGCCACCCTCAACACCATTGCTCTGCTTCAAAAGGTGGGCTTTGTCATAAACTTCGCAAAGTCCACTTTGCTCCCATCCCAGAACTTGGAGTTCATAGGGGCAAGGTTAGATTCTCAACTGGCAAAGGCATTCTTGCTAGAAGACAGTGCTCAAAGGCTGATGGACGTGGCAAAGCAGTTTCTGAGCAAGTCCCTGGTCTCCGCCAGACTCTGCCTCAGGCTTCTAGGTCACATGGCTTCGACAGTACATGTGACTCCCAATGCCAGGTTCCATATGAGGCCTGCACAGTGGTGCCTTCGGACTCAGTGGTCTCAAGCCGTAGGCCACTTACGAGACAAGATAAAGGTGTCCAAACCCCTTTTGGCCTCCCTCAGCTGGTGGCTACATCCACCCAATCTACTCAAAGGAATGCCCTTCCAAATGCCAGAATACTCAGTGGTCCTCACCACCGACACCTCTCTGAAGGGCTGGGGTGCTCATTGTCTGGACAAGTGCACCCAAGGCCTCTGGTCTCCCTGGGAGGCAGCCCAACAGATCAATCTGCTGGAACTTCGAGCTATCCGCTTGGCTCTCAGAGTTTTTTCTCCAGCCCTGGCTCACCGCTCAGTCTTGATTCAAACAGACAACCAGGTGGCCATGTTTTATGTGAACAAGGAGGGCGGCACTGGGTCCCAGATCCTTTGTCGAGAGACTCAGGACCTTTGTTCCTTTGCCCTGAAGCACCACATGCTTCTCAAGGCGGTGTACCTCCCAGGCCAGGAGAACTGCCTGGCCGACCGGTTGAGCAGGATTCTGCAGCCCCACGAGTGGCAGCTGCATCCCTTGGTGGTTCAAAAGATCTTCCTGAAGTGGGGTCTCCCTTAGATAGATCTCTTTGCCAGTCCACTAAACAAGCAGCTACCCAAGTTCTGCTCCAGGCAACCACATCCTTTGAGGATCGCACCAGATGCTTTTCTGATGTCCTGGTCTCAGGGCCTCCTGTATGCGTTTCCTCCCACGCCCTTGGTGGCCCGAACTCTGTTCAAGATTCTTCGGGACAAGGCCTCGGTCCTGCTGGTAGCTCCCAGATGGCCGAGACAGCCTTGGTTTCCTCTTCTGCTTCAACTGGCGGTGGATCCCCCACTGCCTCTGGGGTTGCAACCCGACCTTCTCTCTCAGGAGCAGGGTTCCTTACTACACCCCAATCTCAAGACTCTCAATTTGATGGCCTGGAGGCTGCAAGGGTAGTCTTGGTTCCCTGGGACCTGCCTCAGGAAGTTGAGGAGGTTGTCCTAGCCTCTAGAAAACAGTCCACTAGGAAAGCCTATGCTCTCAAATGGAAGAGGTTTTCTGTGTGGTGTCAGCTACGTACAGAGGATCCTTTCTCCTGTACTGTGCCAGTAGTGCTTCAGTACTTACTGCACTTATCAAATCAGGGACTTAAGTCCAATTCTGTTCGGGTCCACCTCTCAGCTTTAGCAGCTCACCACTCACTGGTGGAGGGACATTCTTTGTCAGGTCACCCCTTGGTATCCCACTTTCTCAGGGGCTTGCTTTTGCTCAAGCCCCCCATCCGTCCTCCTGCTCCTGAGTGGGAGCTGAATGTGGTCTTGCAGCAACTGACTCGCCCACCCTTTGAGCCGATGGCTACTTGTCCACTGCGCTTCCTCTCCTGGAAGACACTCTTCCTGATAGCCCTTACCTCGGCTAGGCGAGTGAGTGAGCTTCAGGCCCTGGTCTGTGATAGGCCTTACACCAGGATTTATAGGAACAGGGTAGTCCTCAGGACTCATCTCAAGTTCCTCCCTAAGGTTGTCTCCTCTTTCCACCTCAATCAGGAGGTGGTTCTTCCAACATTCTTCCCTAGGCCTCATGCAAGCCAGGCTGAAGCAGTCCTGCATACCCTGGACTGTAGGAGGGCCTTATCCTTCTACCTTGACCGTACGCAGGGGCATAGAAGGGCTACTCAGCTCTTCGTATCCTTTGATCCCAATAAGTTGGGGTTAGCTGTGTCCAAGCGTACCTTGTCTATCTGGGTGGCTGACTGTATCACCTGGGCTTACAAGGCGGCTGACCTTCCTTTGCAGGGTAGGGTCACGGCCCATCGTGTCAGGGCAATGGCTGCCTCAGTGGCTCATCTCCGCTCTGTGCCCCTGGTAGACATCTGCAGGGCTGCAACTTGGTCTTCAAGCCAGACTTTTGCAGCCCATTACTGTCTGGAAAGGGAGTCCCGTAGGGACAGTGCTTTTGGCCAAGCAGTACTCCGGAATCTCTTTGAGGTTTAGGCAACTCCTGCCCTCCTGCCCTCTGTTGGGCTACAGGTGGAGGTTGTGTCCTTGAAAAGCCTTTCTTTGCTGCTGGGACTAGAGGGAGTTCTCTTGTTCAGCCTGGGTTCCTCGGTAGCCCAGAGCTAGGGAGTCACCCATATGTGAGGACTGACTTCCTGCTTGGTCCTGGAGAAAGAGTAGTTACTCACCTGTAACAGGTGTTCTCCAGGAGCAGCAGGAATAAGTCCTCACAACCCTCCCTCCTCCCCTTGGAGTTGCAGTTGTACATAGTTTGTGTTTTTACATTTTTGTGTGCTCTTCTTAGCTATGTCATTTGACTGAGGTAAGATAGCACCTTTAGGCAGGAAGGGAACCGCGCATGCGTGCCAGCATTCCCAAAGGCTTTCATGGAAAGCTGGGGAAATGCTCCGCTGGGGCTTCATCGGCGCCGATGACACCCATATGTGAGAACTGATTCCTGCTGCTCCTGGAGAACACCTGTTACAGGTGAGTAACTACTCTATATCTTCCTCAGTAAAGACCGAAGCAAATAATTCATTCAGTCTCTCCGCTATCGCCTTGTCGCCTCTTAGTGCCCCTTTAACTCCTCTATCATCTAATGAACCAACTCACTCTCTCACAGGTTTTTTGCTGCGAATGTACTTGAAAAAATCTTTATTCCACGTTTTTGCTTCCGCAGCAAGCTTCTTTTCAAATTCTCCCTTTGCCTGCTTTATCAATGCCTTGCATTTGACTTGCCAGTGCTTGTGCTGTTTCCAGGTTTCTTCGTTTGGCTCTTTTTTCCATTTCCTGAAAGATGCTTTTTTGGCAACAACAGCCTCTCTGACCTCACCTTTAAACCATGCTGGCAGTTTTTTTGATTTCCTTCCACTTTTCTTAAAGCGTGGAATAAAGCTGGCTTGGGCTTCCAAGATAGTATTTTTCAACAACACCCAAGCTTGATGTAAGTCTTTAACCTTTGCAACTGCTCATTTTAGTTTTTTCTTAACTGTTTTCCTCATTTTATCATAGTCTCCCTTTCGAAAGTTAAAAGGTAGTACTGTGGATTTCCTTACTATCCCTCCTCCACTAATTAAATCAAAGGCGATCATGCTATGATCACTATTGCCAAGTGGGCCCCAACACCCTTATCTCTTACACTACATCTGGTGTTCCACTAAGGACTAGGTCTAATATTGCTTCCTCTCTGATCGGTTCATGAACCAGCTGCTCCAAGAAGCAGTCATTTATTTCATCTAGGAACTTTATCTCCCTAGCATGTCCTGCCGTGACACTGACCCAGTCGATACTGGGGTAACTGAAATCACCCATTATTATTACTGTGCTGTAACTTTTGTTAGCTTCCTTGATTTCTTTGAGCATTTCATCATCCATTTGTTCATTCTGGCCAGGCGGTCGATAGTACACCCCCACTGTCATTGCCTTCCCCTTTTTACATGGAATTTCAATTCATAGAGATTCTACAGCAAATTTTGTTTCCTGCAAAACTTTAATCCTTTCTGACTCAATGCCCTCTCTAACATAGAGCGCAACCCCTCCACCAATTTGATCAGCTCTATCATTACGATATAGTTTGTACCCAGGTATCACATTGTCCCACTGGTTGTCCTCCTTCCACAATGTCTCTGATATTCCAATCATATCTAACCTCTCGTTTAGTGCTATATATTCTAACTCTCCCATCTTGTTTTTTAGACTTCTAGCATTTGCATACAAGCATTTTAGAGACTGTATTTTATTCATATTAATTTGGCTATTGGTAGACATGGGTAATTTGGGATCTTTAAGCTCTGTCTGCTCCATACTCGAGGGCATTTGGGCTACTTTACTCTTTTTTTGGAACCTCTCTGCTTTTGGTAGTATCCTTCAAGGATACATTGTTCTGAACCATCCGCTCTTGGGCGACTGTCGGCTTTCCCCTATTATCTAGTTTAAAAGCTGCTCTATCTCCTTTTTAAAGGTTAATGCCAGCAGCCTGGTTCCATCCCGGTTAAGGTGAAGCCCATCCCTTCGGAAGAGCCCCTCCTTTCCCCAGAATGTTCCCCAGTTCCTAACAAATCCAAAACCCTCATCTCTGCACCATCGTCTCATCCACGCATTGAGACTCTGGAGCTCTGCCTGCCTTATGGGTCCTGTACGTGGAACGGGAAGCATTTTGGAGAATGCTACCCTGGAAGTTCTGGATTTCAACTTCCTACCTAAAAGCCTAAATTTAGCCTCCAGAACCTCCCTACTACATTTTCCTATGTCATTGGTACCGACATGTACCAAGACAGTAGACTCCTTCCCAGCACTATCTAAGACCTTATCTAGGTGGCGCGTGAGGTCCGCTACCTTCGCGCCAGGCAGTTATGTTACCAAGCGATCCTCACGTCCACCAGCCACCCAGCTATCTACATGCCTAATGATCGAATCACCAACTATAACAGCTGTCCTAACCCTTCCCTCATGGGCACATGGCCCTGGAGAAACATCCTCGGTGCGAGAGGGTTTTACATCACCTGGAGGACAGGTCCTAGTTACAGGATCGCTTCCTGCCACACTAGGGTGATGCTCTCCTGTCACGTGACCTCTCTCCTCCATGGCAACAGGGATGCTGCCAGACTGGAGGTGGGACTTCAGGACTATATCCCTGTAGGTCTCGTCTATGTACCTCTCTGTCTGTCTTATGTTTTCCGAGTCTGCTACTCTAGCATCTAGAGAATGGACTCGTTCCCTGAGAGCAAAGAGCTCTTTGCACCTAGTGCACACATAAGACCTCTCACCAACTGGGAGAAAATCATACATGTGACACTCAATGCAAAAGACTGGAAAGCCCCCATCTCGCTGCTGGACTGCTGTCTGCATCTTAGTTTTAAGTTTGTGTTTAGATCTTTACATTCTTTATGTACTAAGGGTTGCTATGGATATTTATACCAATAAAACTGTACCTAATACGTTTAATATACCTTGTTCACCTGAAGCATAATTAATCTCAGGTCCTTAGTGTATGACTGATTTGGGTAACGAGCTTCACCTGAGAGCACCTCCTGTCTTTTAAGATGTGTAAGTACCTATAAATCTACGATTATCCCAGGGGTGGGTGGGTATGGGGAGGGAGAGAGGGAAATAACACTTATTAAAAGAGGGCTGTTACACAGTACCCTGTCCTGTGCTGCTGAGGTAAGCTATATTCTGATTTGATTTAAATTATAGCACTTTGCTGCTGCTAGGCTCTAACTTATTATGAAATTTAAACTACAAGCTCTCTGCTGGGTTCTAAATTTAACCAGAAAGCTCTCTTCTGTGTTTTAAATTTAAACTAAAAGTACTTTGCTGATGCTAGGCCCTGAGTGACTATTAAATTTAACCTACAGCTCTCTGCTGGGTATGAAATGTAACCAGAAAGTTCTCTTCTGTGTTTTAAATTTAAACTTAAACTGCTGCTACTAGGCCCTGACTGATTTAACAAAAAATAGTGGGTTCACAGATTAATTAGCTTTAATAGAAAAAATTCCTTTCAGAAAATTCCCAGAAGTATATACTCACAATTGCAGATCTCTCTCCAGAAGTAACAGTCCACTTTTCTACTCCTTCAAGACTGTACCCTTTGTCGCCTCCCACTTAACCAAGTTCTAACCTAAGCAGTAACTTTAGGGTCCATCCCTAGGGTGCTCAGTTTGTTTATAAGTCGCTGTGAGGAACTGTGTCAAAGGCTTTACTGAAATCCACCACATCTAGGGCTCTCCCTCGGTCCAACTCCCTGGTCACCCAGTCAAAGAAATCAGTCACATTAGTCTGACAAGACCTTCCTCTGGTGAATCCATGCTGCCTCTGATCCTGTAATCCAGAAACCTCACTATTTTCTCTTTCAGCAGCGTTTCCAATAATTTACTCACCACAGAGGTTAGACTAACTGGCCTGTAGTTTTTAACCACTTCCTTACTTCTGCTTTTGTGTAAAGGGACCACATCACCATCACCAACAAACTGACCACCATGTGCCTCATATACAGGACACCCACCTCCAACGTCAACGACCTATCAATAATCCTGGACTCAATATTAGCTGCAGCAAAAACGGAAAAGACCTCCTGGGTACTTGGTGACTTTAACCTCCCTTCGCTACACCAAAACCACACACACACTTTCATCCAAGTGATGTCAACAATGGACCTAACGCAATTTGTAAACACTTCCACACACACAAAAGGCAACACCCTGGATGTAATCTTCTTCAGTGAACATAATGCCCAGTCGGACCCCCCTCACTCTATCCAAGCACACCCAGTACCATGGTTGGACCACAAACTCATCAAATTCTCCCTCCCTCAGAACCTCATAAGAAAAAAAAACACAACCAGCATTCATCGATAAGAAGATTTAAACCTTTCAACAAGGACAATTTCATTTGAGAC